>CM035836.1:336144373-336744373 GCA_020510985.1 Pholidichthys leucotaenia
CAGCCCTTTCTCCTTCCACTTTTTAAATCTGGTGTCTGTTTTATTAGGAGTAAAGTCTGATCATAGGCGATCCATTGTAGAAGTCGATAGGGCTCTTTAGTTTGATTCTCTCTGACTATCTTAAACCAAATTTTTAGCGGGGTCTCTAACCACGGGTTAGTGTTATTCAAAAGCTTAGGTAAGGCATTGTTCCCTATTATCGCCTGTAGGGGATGTCACTTGTTATTTGGCATTCGATCTCCTTCCATTGTGCAGTGTAGACTGGGTTACATATCTCTACTAAAGTTTTAATTTGTGCGGCTTTAAAGTAGTCCCTGATATTTGGCAGCGCGAGCCCACCTTTGTCTTTGTTTAGCTGTAGGGTTCTATATCTGATTCTAGGTCTCTTGCCCTGCCATATGAATATTGAGATCCATCTGTCCAGCTCCTGCCATGTTTTTTTGGGAGGTTCTACCGGTATTGTTTGGAAAAGGTATAGAAGACGTGGAAGTATATTCATTTTGACTGCTTCAATTCTTTGTGCAGTACCCAAGAATGGTATCATATTCCATCTTGCTAGGTCAGATTTTATTTTTTGTCACCAGTGGATCATAGTTTAGTGATATAATTTTGTTGAGTTGTTTCGGGATATTGACCCCCAGATATTTCATAGATTCCGACTCCCAGTTAGTTTTGAGTTTGCTTAGTGAATAATGATTTGGGTCATAGTTGAATGTTAAAACTTGGGTTTTATGCATGTTTAATTTGTACCCCGATAAATCTCCATACTCTGAAAAAACTGAGGTTAGTTCTGGTAAAGAAGTGTCCGGCTGCCCTAGGTATATTAAAATGTCATCAGCAAAGAGTGCTATTTTATGTTCCTTCTGACCAAGTGTAATACCTTGAATTTTTTGGTTTTGTCTTATCCATTGGCTCAGAGGTTCTATGAAGATTGCAAAGAGCAGTGGAGACAGGGGGCAGCCCTGACGACATCCTCTTTCCAGTTCAAAAGATGATGATAAATTACTGTTAATCCTTATTTTAGCTGTTGGTTTTTTATATAATGCCTGTATAGTTCTAATGAAGTTGTTATGAAAATTGAAACTGGATAAGATTCTATATAGAAAAGACCCAGTCAACCGAATCAAATGCTTTTTCAGCATCTAATCCAATATGACTGCATTTAAGTTATATTTTTTTATATGATGAATTATGTGTAAAGTGCGTCGAATGTTGTCTTGTGTCTGTCTTTGTCTTATAAAACCTGTTTGGTCTAAATGAATTAGGTCTGTCAGTATATTTTCTAACCTTTTGGCAAGGATAATGGTAAAAAGCTTATAGTCCTGATTTAGTACAAGTGATTTAGTAATGTGGATAGTAAGTGATTTAGTAATGTGGATAGTTTTTCTTGTCTTAGTTTCTTTTGGGTTGCCAGTTTTGCAATAATCTTTCCTCTTATTACAGCTTTGCATGCATCCCACAGTATTAAAGGGGATACTTCTCCATTATCGTTATCTTCCAAATTTCTGAGAATATCTGATTCCAATTCATCTTTCAATGGTCCTTTCAGGACATTTGAGTTTAACCTCCAAGAAAATGTATTATTTGTGTATTTTTGGATATTTAAGTCCATGTAGATCGGACTGTGGTCGGAGAGATCCATCAGTCCTATTTTACATGTTTTTACTCTTCCAATGTCTCTATTAAACATAAAAAAATAGTCAATCCTTGAGTAAGATGAATGTGGAGTTGAGTAAAATGTATAGTCTTTTACACTGGGGTTGAGTTCCCTCCACACGTCACAGATTCCCAGTTCTTTTAGTAGCATCCGAGTCTTCCTGTTTTGGGTGTTATTTTGATGTGGGGAATTACCAGAAGCATCCCAGTATGGATTCAGTCTAAGATTGAAGTCCCCACCACATATCACTAAACCTTGAGCTTTAGTTATCATTAGGTCGAATACATTTTTATAAAATTTCCAGTTAGCCCCTGGGGGAGCATACACATTCAGCAGGGTGATATCTTCTCCCTCTAGCCGCCCAGTTACCAAACTGTATCTCCCTTCTTTATCTTTGTGTTCTGATTTTTTTTCAAATGTAATTTTGGTTGATATCAATGTCGTTACTCCCCTCCTCCTCCCTGATTTATATGAAGATGAAGAGATCATTTTAAAACCCTTGTCTACTGAGTTTATTGTGTTCCACGTCTGTTAGGTGGGTTTCTTGTAAAAATATTATTCCTGCTTTGTCTTTTTTCATTTTGCCTAGAATCTTGGATCTTTTAACTGGATTCAGGATTCCTTTTACATTATATGAAATTATTTTGGTTACACCCTCTTTCTCCATTGTGTTGTTTTGTTTAGTATAACTGTGTGGTGGCCCTCTTTTGTGCTACTCAGAAACTGAAAGAACATTAAAAACAAGAAAAACATTAAGAACATAGTGTAAAAAAACTTTAAAACAAAAAGCTGTCATAAGAACTTCCTGAGCTGAGGTCTTTTTAAAGACCCTGTAAGAGCCTTGATGGAGTGAAGGCCCTGAGGGAAATTCCTCAATCTCTGTTACGTGTTGAGGGCCCTCTCTTGCCACTGAAAGTAGTCCCATGCTTTTAACGTGAGTTTCAGAACCCAATCCAAACTTGTAATGATTTTTTTTTTTTCCTTTTATGCCTAAACCCTGTGAAATTGTGTGCACCCTCCCACCCCCATCACATCAAACATTCACGCAAAAACAGTATTTGTTAGTATGAGGAGAACATGTGGATTATTGTCACATTTCTATTTTAACAAGTTTTTTTTTTTTTATTACAAAGACTTATTTGTTTCAAATAATATGATTGTTCCATGAAATGTTTTACCACATGCTGAATATGCATCTCCTTTAAGTTTGTTACCTTGTATGAGGGGGGTTGGATGTGCGGATTGATTCAAGAGGAAGGGAAAAAAAAAAAAAAAAGGTCGCTATTCCAACCTGAAAACGGATAGTTTATCCGCGACGCTCTGGTGCTGGGTTTCCCGCTGCTGGTCCGTGGATTTTGAAGGTCTTTGTGTTGTCCATGTTTGAGCTCTGATCTTCGCACTCGGGTCTGCTGGGGGTTTAAATACCGTTACCGGGAGGCCTCTTTTCGCCATGTCAGCTGTTGCTTCTTCCGCCGAATTATAGAGACACGTTTCATCGCCGTAGAAGACCCTTAACTTCGCAGGAAATGGTGTCTGAAAGCGCAATTTCTTCTCTCTTAACACCTTTTTCGCGTCATTGTATTCCCTGCGCTTTTTAAGGACCTCCGGGGCGTAATCGTGTTCCACGTAGACTTTTCTCTCCTGGTGCATAAATCCTTTTTTCTGCCAGGCCAGTCTTACAACCTCTTGTTTTATTTTGAAATTGGAAAATCTTACCAACACCGAACGTGGGGGCGCTTCCGCCGCCGGCCTAGCGGCTAATGAACGATGTGCCTTTTCTATCTTCAGGTCGGTGGTTTGTGGAATATCCAATTTCTCTCTTAGTAAGGATTCCACGCATTCTGCCATTGAGTTAAAACCATTTTCGGTTCCTTCTATCAGACATGAATTCTTATGTTGTCTCTTCTCTGTTTTCCTTCTTGGTCGGTTAGCTTAGCCTCTATAGCTGCTTGTCTTTTGCGTAGGTCTAGCACAGAATCTTCGAGCACTTTTATTCGATCCTCTGTTTCCAAGATTCGGTTCTTGGCCTGGTCCACTCTGCTGTTTGTCCTTTTCAATTCTTCTCTGAATTCCCGAAATTCGGCCGTAACTTCTCGGCGAAATCGTCGTAGCTCCTCAAATAGTGATTTCAGGCTAACCCTTTTGTTAGCTATCACCAGTTCCTCGTCTTCTGAACGAGATCTTCCAGTTCAGATTCTCCGGCCGATACGTGTCCTGGCCTGGAGAATTTCAGTTTCTTCTGTTTTCCTTTAGACATGATGATTTTGTCTTTTGATTTTCACTCCTCCAAAAATCCGTTAAGTTTGATTTTCAAGGTGTTATCCTGGATTGGGTCTGAGAGCTTCAGTGTTAAGCTGCAGTCGCCATGGCGTCCAGACCGGAAGTCCGAGGCTGGAATGTTTTAACAAAACATCGCAATTTTATGGGGAAAATTCATAAGCTAATTATCTAAAAATGACTCCTGAATTAATCTACAAAATTTAAGGGCAGTTACTTAAAATGACTAAGAGTTTTTGCTTCAGTTTACAGCTCTATCCTGCGGCTGAGAGACTAATTGAGCCCTGAAATACGGGCCATATTCAATTGTAATTTAATTGTTAGGACAT
The DNA here is from genome assembly GCA_020510985.1 of Pholidichthys leucotaenia. Classification (NCBI taxonomy): domain Eukaryota; kingdom Metazoa; phylum Chordata; class Actinopteri; order Cichliformes; family Pholidichthyidae; genus Pholidichthys; species Pholidichthys leucotaenia. The sequence continues at coordinate 336,148,637 of CM035836.1, forward strand.
CACGTTTTTAACCCAGGAAATATGAGAAATAAGAGTCTCACTCACACACGGCGTTGGTCCAAGTTCCGCGGGTCGGTACCGCTGGGTTTTGAAGTTAGGACGTCGGAGGAAGCTGCTGCAAGATGCCTCCTCACAGCCTTGGAGGTGATAACTCAGCTGGGGGCTCTCCAGACAATGGCAGCAGTGGGTGGTCTGTCACAGAGCGGCGTGAAAAGTCCTTTGGAAAAGAATCCAAATTTGGGGTCTCTTGTAGCAGGATAGACCAAAGAAACTGAAGGAAAATCTTCTCAGCCTCTTCACTTTAAACTAGGCAAATTAAAGGTCCACTTTAATGGCGTGAAAAGTCATTAAAAAAAAAAGTGTTAGAAAAACATTTACTAGGATAAGAATGGCTTCTGAGGTGAAAGAAAAAGTTTGAGAATTTGATTCTCTAAAAAGGGACGAGCTCTAAAGAAAAATGGTTTCTCCTCAGTTTCCAGAATATAAGAAAAGATTTGACAAACACACAGAATAAATAAAACTTCACAGGGCCTTGAAACGGTGGAATAAAATCTTCTTCTGAGATCTAGATTACTATTCTGCTTCTTTAATCTGAATTTAGTTCCTAATCTTTCTCAAAATCTCTTTCTTCTTTCTGTGTTTCTAATTCTTAATTCTATTTCTAGCTAATCTTCCTGCCTGTTGTCTGATCTCTGATTTTTTTTAAAACTCTTAACTGTGCTGTACTGTGTCTCAACTGTTACCCTGTTTTTCCTCTGTGTTTTTTTCTCTCTCTACTCAAATCTAACTTCTGTCTTTTAAAGTTACCTCGCCGGGTCGTAAAACTGATGAGGTCAGTCGTCAAACGACCAATCTACTCTTTCAGAATCAGTTTGAAATGGCTGTTATCCAATGTGAAAACATTTCTTTGTTTGAGAGCAGCCAACCAAATGGAGACACCATCCCATGAATTTTCAGAGGGAAAAATCAACAGTCAGTTCTTATAAGATAAATGCTCAATATAAAATCTAACTAAATTAAATGACTTGGCTAATATATGGTGATCATGCATTTATACCATTACTCCAATAACACTCATGAATATAACATTTCTTATACATAATTATAATACATGCATTCACATTTAGATCAAGATTAGAACAGCAGAACATGCAGCAAACCATGGTTGGTGATAACAGGGATGATTTTCAGTGTCCTTAGGCTCCATAGGATAAGCTGAAAGAAACTTATATTTAGAACAAATTAAAAGTCATCCTACGTACTGAAAACACATTCCGTAGGTATCCGCTAGGAGGTACTGTTGAGCTGTAGATGATTTCCTTAGTATCTGGCGAAGGCCTGGACAGCATAGGCTATAAAACCGTCAGATTAAGTGGTTTATGACTCTTTTAAAAACATTGGTTTCCTGTGAAAAGGTACGTTATCAAATGCAGTGTTCATGTTGAGAGGTCTGGTCCTCCTGAGTTTTATGTTCCTTTGAGCCTTTAAAAGCAAACTCTGATCCTTACAATCTCTGCAAGCGGCAATTGTTTACATTGGGGTCCTGGGAAAGCAAGCATCTTTGGTCAGGTCTGGAAGAAGCCTGCATGAGTCAGCAAAAAGCCAGTGATATTCCTGAGAAGGCAGAAAGGTGATATTCCTGTGTAATGAATAAATTGAAATTCCTGTAAACTGGAGAGAAGTGATCTTGTCTTGGTTTGAGGAGGACGATGATGCTACACCAAAAACATGCAAATTAGGTCAATTGGCATCAAACTGGGGATTCTAAATTGTCCTTAGGTATGACTGTGAGAGTGAATGGTTGTCTGTCTCTCTGTGTTGGCCCTGCGATGGACTGGCGATCTGTCCAGGGTGTACCCTGCCTCTCACCCAAAGATGCTGGGATAGGCTCCAGCCCCCCCCGCGACCCCCGTAAATGATTAAGCGGAAGAAGATGGATGGATGGATGGAAACGTGGTGAAATGACAATATACCGGACTCTGCCATTCAATTAGCTAGTCTAAAATGTTATTGTAGCGACTGAGTGTTCATGGAAGAAGGGAAAACGCATGGGGGTGGTGTCTGTGTTTACATCCATGATGCTTGGTGCCGAGATGTGACTGCTGCACATTAAAACTGTTCTCCATTGGTGGAGTTTATGAGCATCAAGTGCCGACCCTTTTACATTCCGAGGGAATTTTCATCTGTCCTACTAGCTGCCGTGTATGTCCCACCCACCGGCACCGGCGAGAGAAGTAAAGGACTAAAAGAACTCTATCAGGACATCATTGAGACACAAATGGTACATCCAGATAGATTTCTCATCACAGCAGGGGTCTTCAACCATGCAGTTTTAAAGGCCCTCCTATCAAATCTACACCAACATGTAAACTTCCCAACAAGAGGAGACAATTTGCTGGACCTGGTGTACACAGCTCACAAGAAACCATACAGAGCTCCCCCCCCCTTACCCAGCTAGGTCTCCGTGATCACATCACCATCTTGTTATGGCCGGCATACAAACCCAGAGTGAAAACAATCAGACCAACAAAAAAGCAGGTACGTGTGTGGCAAGAGGGGGCCTCTGATGTTCTGAAAGACTACTTCAGCATTACAGACTGGGACACTTTCAAGCACACAGCCACTCAAAATGGACACAAAACTAGAGGAGTACACTGAGGTTGTTGTAGCATACATAGCAAAATGCATTGATGACATCACTCACTGCAAAACTGTCACTGTTCATGCCAACCAAAAGCCATGGGTGAAAGCAGAGGTCCACAGGCTCCTGAGGACTCGGGATGCAACCTTCAGGGCTGGCAACATTGCAGGACTAACAACAACTACGGCCAACCTGTCCCGTGGCATCAAGGAGGCAAAATGACAGTACAACAAGAAAATATCCGGCCACTTCAGCAACACCAGAAATGCACGTTCCCTCTGGCGTGGCATACAGACCCTCACCAACTACAAACCTCCACCTCAGACCTGTGCAAGTGACATCACATTGTTTAACAACCTAAATGACTTCTTTGGCTGCTTTGAAGCACAAAACAGCACATCATCACAGAAGACCACTCCTCCTCCAGACAAGCAGGCTGTAAGTCTGGATCCGGCTAACATGAAGAGGACCCTCTGCAGAATCAACCCACACAAGGCAGCTGGACCAGACAACATACCGGGTCACGTTCTGAAGGACTGTGCAGATGAGCTCAAGAAAGTCCTGGTCAACATCTTCAACATTTCCCTGACGCAAGCTGTTGTCCCACATGTTTCAAAACTGCCACCATAATGCCAGTCCCAAAGAAGCCCGTCCCATCGAGTTACAATGATAACCGGACCGTAGCAGTGACCCCCATCATAATGAAATGCTTCGAGCAGCTGGTCATGCAGAACATCAAGTCCATCCTCCCTCCCTCTCACAACCCACCTCAGTTTGCATACAGGTCAAACAGATCTCCAGAGGATGTCATCGCTGCTGCTCTCCATCCAGCCCTCACCTACCTGGACACAAAGAACTCCTATGTGCGAATGCTGTTCTTGGACTTCAGTTCAGCATTCAACACAATCATCCCTCAGCACCTAATACAAAGACTCAGACACCTGGGACTCAAAACCTCTCTCTGTAACTGGGTGCTGGACTTTCTCACAGGGAGGCCACAGAATGTGTGGGTTGGCAGAAACACATCCAAGACCATCACACTGAGTAACTGCAGTAACTGTGGAGAGGGTGAGCAGCACCAAATTCTTGGGGTTGCAAATTTCTGAGGACCTCTCCTGGTCCAACAACACCACATCACTGGCCAAGAAGGCCCAAACTCACCTCCATTTCCTCCGCAAACTGAGGAGAGCACGAGTCCCACCACCCATCATGTATTCATTCTACCAGGACACCACTGAGAGCATCCTCACTAGCTGCATCATTATATGGTATGGAAGATGCACCACCTCCTGCTGGAAGACACTACAATACACAGTGAAAGCAGCCAGCAAGATCATTGGTGCCCCCCCCATCCCCCCGACCTTAACACACTCACCCGCACAATAACTACCTCAGTTGTTTGCACAGAAAGACTGGCACACCAACAGTAATACATTTATCTGTAATTTCCCAGTTTGGGATCAATAAAGTGCATCTATCTATCCATTTGCTGCTGTATGTCTCTGCACTTTACTGCAACCATTTGCACAAATGTCATATCAGCTGCTGTCTGTCTTTCATTGCAATACTGATCATGTGTAGTCCTATCTGTCACTGTCTGCACCTACACTACCACATTGAACTTGGTACTACGAGTATTACTGCTCTGCTTTTCTGTATATGAGATTGCTGGGCATCATCATCATCGCTTATCTTTATTTCCATTATGGGAGGTCTGGGTCTATCTTTTGTTGCCATTTTGCACTACGGGTAGCATTACTGTACATAGACTGCTGTTGTTGTTTTTCCAGCCTTATTCCTTTCCCTTTTTCTTTATTGTGCATACAACTGAAGAGAGAGAGAAACAGCATTTCAATTGTCTTGTCTGTCCAAAAATCTTTGAATCTTGAATCTTGGAATTTGAAACTATGAAAAAGAATATTATAGAGACAATTTGTTAAGAAGTAAACTATCTCCTGAATAAGTGAAGTGTCATGATTCAGGGCAAGAGAGGCTCAAACGCAGAGCTGCCAGACCGAACACTCAGATGTAAAAATTCACCAGTTTATTGTAAAAAATAAAACTATCACACAACTCCTAAATAAAAGTGCACAACTGAGGAAAATCACAAGCCTGCCAACCCTCTGCTCAATCTCCCACGAGAGTGTCCCGAGAAAGCAGGAAGAGGGAAGAATCGTCTCCGGGGGAGACGCAGCAGCCTACGGAGGAAGAGGTGTAGGAGGAGGAGTCAGGAGAAAACTGGCGTGAGAGAGTCAGCCTTGGCATTGCGGGACACTGGTCGGTATGAGATGGACAGATTGAACCTATTAAAGAACAGGGCTCACTAAGCCTGCCGTGAATTCAACCGTCTGGCTGGTCCAATGATATTCTAAATTTTTATGATCGGGCCAGACAAAAACCAGTTGGCTAGCTCCCTCCAGCCAATGTCTCCACTACTCCAATGCCAGCTTAATGGCCAACAGTTTGCGGTCCGCAAGATTGCAATTCCTCTCGGCTGGCATTAGCCACCCGGAGAAATAAGCACATGGATGGAGCTTCTGATCAGAGGCAGAATGCTGGGAGAGGAAAGCACCCACCCCCAAATCGGAACTATCCACCTCAACCACGAACTGTGCCGAAGGATCCACCTGCGCCAGGATGCACACGTTGGTGAACAGGGCTTTCAGAGTCACAAAAGCTCGTTCAGTGACCTCAGACCACTTGAATGGGCTTTTGGTCAACGTCAACTGCGTAAGCGGTTCTGCCACTTTACTATAATCACGAATAAATCGGCAGTAGAAGTTGGCAAAGCCCAGGAAGCATTGGCGGTCCTTCCTGGACTGTGGGGTAGACCAGTCTACTACTGCCTTGATTTTCGCAGGCTCTGCCTTTACCGTGCTCTCGGCAATGATGAACCCCAAGAACGAAGTTGAGCGAGTGGAAAATTCAAACTTCTCCGCTTTCACAAAAAGCTGATTCTCCAGCAGCTGCTGCAGGACAGACCAAACGTGGACCTCATGCTCCTCCAGTGCGTGAGAAAAAATCAAAATATCATCCAGATACACAAAAACAAACTGGTTCACCATGACCCATAAAACATCATTAGTTAACCTTTGGAAGATGGCAGGGGCGTTGGTCAGCACAAATGGCATGACCAAATACTCAAAATGGTCCAGCGGTGTTTTAAATGCTGTCTTCTTGTCGTCTCCCTCATGAATGCAGACGAAGTGATACGCATTACGGAGGTTGAGCTTGGTGAAATAACGCACACATTGGAGTAGTTCAAACGCTGAGTTGATGAGGGACAGCGGATATTTATCTTCATGGGTAATTGCATTAAGCTCAGGGTAATCAATGCACGGCAGCAGTGTCCCGTCCTTCCCTACAAAAAAGAACCCAGTGCCAAGAGGGCGGACTATGGGCGAATAATGCCGGCGCTGAGGGAGTCTTTAATGTACTCTACCGTTCAAAAGTTTGGGGTCACTTAGAAATTTCCTTATTTTGAAAGAAAAGCACTGTTTTTTTTCAATGAAGATAACTTTAAACTAATCAGAAACACACTCTAATATCTAATATGCATTGCTAATGTGGTAAATGACTATTCTAGCTGCAAATGTCTGGTTTTTGGTGCAATATCTACATAGGTGTATAGAGGCCCATTTCCAGCAACTATCACTCCAGTGTTCTAATGGTACAATGTGTTTGCTCATTGCGTCAGAAGGCTAATGGATGATTAGAAAACCCTTGTGCAATCATGTTAGCACAGCTGAAAACAGTTTAGCTGGTTAGAGAAGCTAAAAACTGACCTTCCTTTGAGCAGGTTGAGTATCTGGAAAAAATTATTATTTCAAATACAAATCATTATTTCTAACCTTGTCAATGTCTTGACTATATTTTCTATTCATTTTACAACTCATGGTGGTAAATAAGTGTGACTTTTCATGGAAAACACAAAATAATTGTCTGGGTGACTCCAAACTTTAGAACGGTAGTGTAGGTCTCCATCGCCTCTCTCTCTGGCCAAGAGAAACTGTAGAGCCGGCTGGATGGCAGCCGTGTGCCCGGAAAGAGATTGATAGCACAGTTGTAGGCCCGATGAGGTGGTAACAATAGGGCCCTGGACTTGCGAAAGACCTCCCCTATTTCATGATAGACCTCAGGCACGGAGCTGAGATCCGCCGGCTCAGCTGGAGGGGAGAAGATGGGAAGAGAGGACGAGCATGCGGCTGATCGGAAACACGATGAGAGGCAAAAAGGGCTCCAGGAGGAAATGGAGCCCTGACTCCATTTTATAATTGGGTTGTGATAGTGAAGCCAGGGATACCTCAGAACCATGGTGGTGGTCGATTGAGGCAGAACATAAAACTGAATAGTCTTGAGGTGATTACCAGACAGAATGACCGAAATGGGCTCAGTCTGTTCAGTAATTGCAGCAATGCTGCTGCCTGAGACCGCTGAGACACTTAGGAGTGTCAGGACATTCCTGGTGGGTATCTGGAATTTTGGGACCATGGCCTGTTGAATAAAATTTTGCTCCGCTCCAGAATCAACCAGGGCGGAGGTTTTGAACTCGGCCCCCGGTAACTGGATGAGGGCCGGGATTTCAAAACAGTTGGGACGATTTTGCATGGACCCTCCTGCCAGACCTCCCATGGTTACTGATGGGCCAGAATTTTTGGTCTCCTGGGGCATTTTGAAACTGCGTGACCTGTGACCCCACAATATATACAAACCTCCACCCTCTCTTGACACCGGCGCTCCTCCAGAGACAGATAGGACCTACCGAGGGCCATTGGCTCGGAGGGCACTGGCGGAGCTGCGCCAGAGGGAGGGGGAGCTGGCCATGGAGAGAACAGGGAAGCAGCAGCTTTCTGCTCCCTCGTGCACTCCCTAAACCAATTATCCAGGGCCACCGCCTGTGCGATAAGCTCATCCAAAGAGGAGGGGGATGCACGGATAGCCAGCTTGTCGTGGAGATGTGAATTCAGACCCCAGAGAAACGTGCTGCGAAGAGCAATGTCATTCCATCCAGAGTCCGCCGCAACAGCCCGGAACTCGACAGAGAAATCGGATACTGACCAGTCCCCCTGCCGAAGTCCCATCAGCTGGCTGACTATGTTCCCCTAACTCTCCAAATGGTTGAAAGCCTCGGAGAACTCACGCACAAATCACTCAAACAAATAAAGGGGCCCTTCTGAGCTGCTCAAGATGGACTGTGCCCACTTGAGTACCCGGTCTCGCAGCAACAGGGTCATGAAGTGAATCTTAGCTGGATCCTCCCTATATTCCCCCTCCACCTGCTCGAAATATAAAGTAATAGTATCAGTGAAGCAAGAATCCTTTGCATTCCCCCACCTCCCGCCCATAGGGGGCAGGCATGGGGATGGAAATGTTCCTGCGGATGGCAGTAGCTGCCGGGGCAGTATGTGCAGTAGGAGCCGACACAAGTGCTGGGTTACGGTCGCCAATTGCTGGATGATAGTTTGTAACTGCTCGGAAAGAAACACAACCTGGCGCTCCGTGGCATCTAAGCATGAGAGCACTGACTGTTCACCTGGCTGAGCGCTCACTGAGGCTCGATCCTGGGTGGATCATTCTGTCATGATTCAGGGCAAGAGAGGCTCAAACGCAGAGATGCCAGAATGAACACTCAGATGTAAAAATTCACCAGTTTATTGTAAAAATAAAACTAACACACAACTCTAAAAGTGCACAACTGAGGAAAATCGCAACACAAAACCACACACTTAAATAGACACAAAAACCGGTGCCCGCTGGAGTGCACGTAGCTCAATGACCAGAGGAGCCAAGCAGGGAACTCCTGCGTGGACCAGGGGAACAGGGAGAAGACGGTGACCTGGGTGGACGTCCGGCGTCTTCTTGGTCAGGCAAGCATGATCAGCCCCGGAGTACACGCCACAAAGGTGGCAGCAAACCTAATGATCCAGCAATGAGTTTTCCACACGCTGGCTCTTAAATATGCTGGGAAATTAGGATCCAGCAGGTGTGTAATCATGTAGGTGTAGTTGATACTCTGGAGCCAAGAAGACAGGAACAGAAGGGGAGGGGGAGCATTAAGTAACCTACCACTCTGTTGAACCTCACCCCTGCATTGTCCTGTGTTTGTCTTGGACTTACCTGTGCACAAGTGGACTTTCTCCCTGGTGGACCGACACCCTTCTTCGTGGCGGACCTGGATCCTCCCCCGGAGCCATAGTCCCCTCACTTTTGCCATCAACCTGTAAGTGCACAAAACTAATCAGACTGAACTGTGTCTCTTCACCCCTCGGCCGAGGGTATCCTCGCTGCACAGAGCACTGTATATATCTGCACCAGCATCTCTTTCACTTTCGTGGGACCACACCAACCTGGAGAGGACGTGGGCCACTGTTAGTTCCATCCCAGCCGTCCAGCGCCCCGTAAGATTACTATTAATTCGTCTTTGCCCCACTGTGTGCTGCAAATAGCTCAACACTTTTTTTCTCTCTCCCTTGCAGGGTTGCCACACTCTCCCCGCTAAACACACACACTTGCACTCAATAAAATAATTGCAACTATAACCGAGTCTGTAGTCTGCTTCTGGGTCTATCTACAAAATCATGTCAGTGTTGCAGACCGCCTATGATGAACTGGGACATTTGGCGGTTCGGAAAACATATAAGTACATCCTCAAGTATTTGGATGTATCCACTTACATTAAATCATGTCACACCTGTCAGGTAATGAGTAAACCCAATCAGGTAATTAAACCAGCTCCTCTTGCTCCAATTTCTGCTCTGGTTCAGCAATTTGAACACCTTATTATAGACTGTGTTGGTCCATTACCATATTCAAAATCTATTCATAATTACTTACTTACAGTGATGTGTTTGAAAATGAGCTATCCTGCAGCGTATCCATTGCGTACCATTACTGCCAAGTCAGTGGTTAAAACATTAACACAGTTTATATCAGTTTTTGGCTTTCCAAAGATCATTCAGAATGATCAGGGCACAAATTTTTCATCTAAATTGTTTGCACAAATTTTGAAAGAGCTTTGTGTAAAATATAATCAGGCTTCTGCGTACCATGCTCAGAGTCAGGGTGCATTGGAGAGATTTTACCAAACTCTTAAATCATTATTGCGTCTGTACTGCATGGAGTTGAATCAGGATTGGGAAGAGGGCCTACCCTAGTTAGCTGGCTGCCAAAGAGGTGGTGCAGGAAAGCATGGGGTTTAGTCTGAATGAATTGGTGTTTGGACATTCAGTGCATGGACCACTTTCTCTGTTGCATGATGTTGGTGCAACTGCTGAACTACCTCAGGGTTTGACAGAGTATGTTAATGGGTTCTGTCGCAGACTGTTTTTGGCTGGAGAAAAGGCTGGGGTTAATCTGGCTTTCTGCCAGGCAATAATGAAACAGAGATATGATCAAAAAGCTGAAGTTCATAAATTTAGTCCTGGAGACCAGCTTTTGGCATTGTGGCCTATAGTGAATTCACCTTTTTTCAGGCTGCATTTCATGGACCTTTTACAGTGCTGCGTCAGACTTCTGATTTAAATTACTTATTGTCAACACCTGAGTGTAAAAAGTAAAAAAACAACTCTGTCAAGTTAATCTGTTGAAACCATATTACTCCCAGGGGATGCAGAGTTTTGAACTGGGGGGGAGTGTGCCTCAGCGGCCTGTTGGGTCATTGGCTGTTGCAATGGTTATGGATGAACATGTGTCAGAGGATGACATCGTGGTTGTTTCTGATGAGTGTAGGTTACAGGGGAGGTTAAAGAACTCTGAATTGTTGCGTAATCTTCATGGATTGTTGGGACATTTGTCAGCGGAATGTTCGGTTGATTTGGTGGCCTTGATCCAGGAGTATTCACAGTTGTTTGGTGATGTTCTGACCCGTATTCATTTTAAAGGGTATCTGTGGTGAATTTTAATCAAAAGCTACTGCAAATGATCAACTATGATACTAGAGGTTCCGTCCAGTAATTTCGGTCATGATTCCTTCTCAAATACGCACGAGTTTCAAGTCCCTGCTCTCTCAGTCTGTCAAGGTCAGAGACATCTCGTCTCCTTCATGGCCAGTTTCAGCATGGTAGTGACACACAGTTGTTGCTTTGTGCGAGTGACTGGGCTGCAGTATAGCAGTCAACAAAGTTTTAGCATCAGAATTTTATGTAATTTTTTACAACCATGTACAAGCAAATCTACCAGCATATAATTTAATGAAATAAAATTCTAGTACATCAAGATTCATTCAGTGTGTTCTGAAGTTACTTGACTAGGAACTTGCCTGTTCGTCAGGTCCCCTTCAGCTGCTGGTCCCTGGAAGTAACTGCAGATCATACCGTCAATAAAGGCCATTTCCAAGGACGGTTTGTGCAGTATATATCCATGCAGATGCATCGTTTTCAACTCGGATCTCAACCCACTGAGCATCTGCTGAACGTGTTTACTTGTCCATGGTAAACACGTTACTCTTCCGCAGTCAAGCCAGAATCAATGAGTGTACGTCACTTGGTTTTGACCCAGTGGTTTTCATGGGTTAAAATTATTCAGTATACTGACTCTAGGAGGTTATTTTTACTGAATAAACACATTTTGGGTTTATAAGTAATACCTAAAGCAGGATTAATGTTGTTATAATGACCAATACAGGTTCCCTTTAATACAGCATGATATTGATGCCGGTGATTCCATGCCTGTCTGTCAGCTATTTTACAGGGTCTCATTTGAGAGATATAAATTGCTGGAGCAGGAAGTGCATTATTTGTTGGAAAATGGGTTAAAATGTCCTTAAGCGTCTAGCTGGTCTTCTCTTTGTTTGCTGGTGGGTAAACCAGATGGGAGTCAGAGGTTTTGTACTGAAGGTCAATGCTATCACTAAGCCGAATGCATATCCACTACTTTGTATGGAGGATTGCATTGACCAGGTGGGTCCTGCTCAGTTTGTCAGTAAGTTTTATTTGCTGAAGGGGTACTGGCAGGTGCCACTGTCTGAAAGAGCTAAAGAAATCTCTGACTTTACCACTCCATTTGGCCTGTTTTCGTACTCTGTGATGAGTTTTGGATTGCGTAATGTGCCAGTCATATTTCAACGGCTCATGAACTTGATTGTGTCGGGACTGGAAGGGTGTGCTGTGTATCTAGACAATGTTGTGTTCAGTGACACCTGGGAAGATCACGTCCTGCACATCAGAAAGCTGTTTGATTGGCTAAGGAACGCAAATCTAACTGTCAATTTAGCCAAATGTGAGTTTGGTAAGGGCACGGTGACCTTCTTGGTGAAAGTAGTAGGACAGGGGCAGGTACGGCCAGTACAAGCTAAAATTTCAGCAGTGGAACAATACCCCATACCAACTTCCCGTGGTTAGTGGGCTATTACTGCTGTTTCTGCAAGAATTTTTCCACTGTGGTAGTGCCCCTGACTGACTTGTTGAAGGCCGGAACCCAGTATGTTGGTCTGACGTTTGTCACAGGTCTTTTGGTGGTGTGGGGGCTCTTTTGTGTTCTTCTCCCACCCTATCAGCTCCACACTTGGAACAACCTTTTCAGCTGTGGGTGGACACTGGTGGTGTGGGTGCAGGAGCGGTTTTGCTCCAGTCAGGAAAGGATGGAGTTGTCCAACCTGTGAGTTATTGCTCAAAGAAATGTAATTCTTATCAGCTGAATTATTCAGTGATTGGAAAGGAGACATTGGCTTTTGTGTGGGTTCTGAAACACTTTGAGGTCTATGTTGACTCTGGAGGCTCCATCAAGGTGTACAAGGATCATAATCCATTGGTTTTGTGAACTCATCGATTTGCCCTAATCGTAGACTGAGGCATTGGTTTTTACTTTTGCAGACTTACTATGGTGATCCGAGCTGTGCGTATGTGATTTGTTCTCTCTCTCTCTAATTATCTTCCACAGCTTCGGTTCCACTCACACCTGCACCTCCTAATCAGACTGCCTTTATAAGGAGTGGGGCCCTCCACTCCTGCACAGAGACGTCAACGTTCCAACTCTGTCAAAGAGCTTCACGATGCTGAACCTGTCTTCTCGTCAGCTGGGAGCTTCACCTCCTTTTCTACTCTTCTACTCTGCTCCTTGTCGGCTGGGAGTTTTGCCTCCCTCTCTAAAACTCATAAGCAGCCTGTTAACTTGTTTTTATCTACCTGCATCATCCTCCCCTTGTCCTCTATACCTGTGCACAGATGGACTGTCCTCCTGGCAGACCAATCCAACTCCGGGCGGCGGACCAGGACTCACTCCATGAGGTGGAAGCTCCTCTCCCTCATCAGCATCCCGTAAATGCCTCAGCACCTAGACTGAACTTTCCCTTTCCCTCCTCAGCTGAGGATTCCTCTGCACAGATCACTGTACATATCTGCACTGGCACTTCCTCACTGTCGCAGGACAGTGGTAACCTGGAGAAGAACAAGGCTGCAAGTAGTTTTACTCCAACCCTTCCTTGGTCCGTAAGATTATTATTTATTCCACTATTCATCTGTGTTGTTACAAGATTACTCATATCTCCTTCTCACTCTTCTTTGCAGGGTTGCCAGACTCCTCCTGCGCTGCACTCACTCTCTCTCACACACACACACACACGTTCAATAAAGATCATTGTATTTCTAACCGAGTCTCTTGTTTGCTCCTGGGTTTAAGCCTCAAATCATGTCAGTACGTCTCCGTCAGTCCAACCCAGAAGATGGTGCTACCGCACAAAGATTAAACATCATGGAGGCTCGGTTAGATCAGCTTACATACCAACAACAAGTGATCTTGAACCAACTCAGATAAATTCTTGGCTTGATCAGCTTACCTTACCACTTCCCTCTCAAGCTGCTTCTCGGGGTTCAGCCATACCGCCACCTTCATCCTCCCCTTCAGTTTGGCAGCCTCAGTTAACACCAGTTCCAACACCAACTCATTTTAGTGGCAAACTGGGGGAGGCTCGGGGGTTCCTCCTCCATTGTAGCCTTGTTTTTCAGTGGGTACCGAAGGATTTCCCCACAAATCACAGTCAAATTAGCTACGTGGTAAACCTGCTGGAGGGGCGGGCTTTAGCCTGGGCTTATGCTGTAATGGATCGCCCCAATTATCCCAATTACACATATGACCGATTTGCTTCTGAATTCACTCAGGTTTTTGATCATTCAGATCGGGATAATGTCCTCACCACCCGCCTTCTTAATCTCCGACAGGGGTCCAAGTCTTTGGCCAATTACTCTATTGATTTCCGGGTTGTGGCGGATGAAGTGGGATGGGAAGATGCCTCACTCTGTAGTATTTTTACTCGCAGCCTTAGCCCTAGCCTTCGGGATGAGTTGGCCCATCTAGAAAAACCCTCCTTATTACATGAGTTAATCTCTCTAGCCATCAGTATTGATAACTGTTTAAGGGAGCGGGCTAGTGAGCGCTGTTTTACTAACCGCTCGGGCTCTCAGCTGCATCTCCTCCCTCAGCCTCTCCTCCCAGCCCCCCCCCCCCCGAACCCTCTGACACTGGGGAACCTTTGCTGGTGGACTGATCTAGGTTGCCTCTTGCGAAACAACAACACCACCACAATCTTGGATTGTGCATGTACTGTGCTGGTGCTGATCATGAGGTCGCTTCTTGCCCCAATCAGCCAAAAGAGGGGGTCTGTTCGTCACAGTAGGGGGGGCTAACGGACGAAGGGAGGCCTAAAACACTTACACCACTGATATTACTCATTCAATTTCAACACTGTCACACTGATTTTTCTACTAATGCTCTCATTGATTCAGGTGCAGAACAGAGCTTCATTTCGGAGAGTCTGGCAACCCAGCTGAAGCTCCCTTGTCATAATCTGGAAACTCCATTGAATTTGGCTGCTGTTTCCAAAGAGCCTCTCACCAGAATTACTAAGAAGACTGCTCCCATTTCAGTTCTGGTTTCAGATAACCATCGGGAGCACCTGAGTTTTTTTGTTTTGCTCATCTCTGACTCCCCTGTCATTTTAGGGTATCCTTGGCTTAGACTCCCCAATCCAGGTGTTGATTGGCAGGCAGGAAGGGTCATTTCACTTTTTGTTTAGCCGCTTGTTTACAGTCTGCAGCCTGTTCTCCTTCTGTGTCTGTTAGTTCACTGCCCACCCACATGCCCAATCTCATTTCAGTTCTCCCTGAGTACCATGACCTTGCTCCAGTATTCAGTAAAGCAAAGGCACTTTCTCTTCAGCCCCACTGCCCACTGTCACTTCATTGGTCCTTAGTCCATCTCGCACATAATCAATCTGGTTGCTGTCCGCCTGTCTCTTCCCCCCGCTCTCCACAACTGTCCTACCTTCGATGTCTCTCAGATGAAGTCGTTTTCCACCAGCCCTTTGTGCCCTCCATCTAAGCCGCCTCCCCCTCTGGTGATGATCGACGGCGGGCCAGCGTTCAAGGTCAACCGCATTATGGACGTACGACGCAGGGGTTGAGGTTTTCAGTACCTGGTGGACTGGGCTGGGTATGGACCTGAGGAAAGATCATGGATCTGAGCTTCATTTATCACAGATCGACAGCTGATCAGGGCTTTTCATCGGACTCACCCTGGCAGATTGAGTCAGCCACCGGGAGGCGTCCCATGAGGAAGGGGCACTGTGGTGATCCGAGCTGTGTGTGTGTGTGTGTGTGTGTGATTTGTTCTCTCTCTCTCTAATTATCTTCCACAGCTGTGGTTCCACTCACACCTGCACCTCCTAATCAGACTGCTTTTATAAGGAGTGGGGCCCTCCACTCCTGCACGGGGACGTCAACATTCCAACTCTGTCAAAGAGCTTCACGACGCTGATCTACTCTTCTCGTCAGCTGGGAGCTTCACCTCCCTTTCTACTCTTCTACTCTGCTCCTCGTCGGCTGGGAGTTTTACCGCCCTCTCTATAAGTTGTAAGCAGCCTGTTAACTTGTTTTCATCTGCCTGCATCATCCTCCCCTTGTCCTCTATACCTGTGCACAGATGGACCGTCCTCCTGGCAGACCAATCCAACTCCAGGTGGCGGACCAGGACTCACTCCATGAGGTGGAAGCAACTCTCCCTCATCAGCATCCTGTAAGTGCCTCGGCATCTAGACTGAACTTTCCCAAACAAGTCAAGTTTTCACTTAGATTTGTTGTTGTGTGTATAAACTGATTGGACCCACGCACTGTATATATGGTGTTTACATAACAGCGTTAATCCCATACACCGTACATATATAGTTTGATAAGTAAACCAGCGTAGTATCAACCAAGCCTCTATATCAGGGATTCTTCAAAAACCAAACTGAAGAAAAAAAAAAAATTTTCTACAGATACTGTATATACCAAACAATGTTATTTCCAAAGACATGTTTAATTAAACTTGATATGATTTTAATGTGCTATTATAATTCTGACTCTAGAAAACTTTGCCAAATTTTACTCTTTCATTTACTGCACATAATTCTATGTGTTCTAAACCATATAACAATTTTTTACTTTCAAAAACAAGATCTTTGCCATTATTTATATTCAACTTCACACATTTTATTTGATGACAAAATGAGAAAAGAAGCTATTGTATAAACATGTTATCAAAATCAAACATTTTTTCCATAAATTGGAATACCATGTGAACATGTAATCTAGCAATGATAATTGTGATCTAAACAGATGTGTTGTGAATGGCATGGCTGCATCATATAACTTAAAATGATTTGTTAATGAGTATTAAATATAAATTTAAAAAAATAGGACCATGGGCCCTGAAGGTTACCGGATGATATTTGACCTTTATCTAAGAGTTGGCCTTTCCAGGTTACATGAGGTCCTTTTTTAAACAAAATATTTTAAACATTCTTGCCATCAGGTCATTGGTCATCAGTCTATTTTTCCAAATACAAAATTTAAAAAAAATGTAAATTTGCATATAGCATGAAATACCTGCATTCATTATTCAGTATATACTGTAAAGACCAAATAATTTATTTCAAAACAATGTACCTGTGGCAGACCCTCCTCACATCTTCTTTGAGGATCCCCCTTCCTACTTTTATCGGCTGCTGTTTCTGTGAAGTAAAAAGATTAAACTTTGAGATTCTCTAGGGAGAATGCATGTACGTATGTATAGTCTCAAATTCACATGGATTAACACAAGAGTGTTTATTGGAAAGGAATGCTGACCAAACACACTGTGGAGTCATTTTTAAGTTTTTCTTCTAAAATGCGGACGGCACTTATGTCTGCTCGATCGACTCGTCGGTTCTTTCACTGCCCATACGGTGATCGTGATGGTACAGGATATCCCTTATCTCTGTTAGAAGGTGCAGCACCTTCTTCAGAAACTCTAAAGGGAAGATAAAATAATATTATACACTGATAAAATAAAAAGTCCAAGGACTTAAAGGAAACTATGGATTTTGGAACTCACAGCAAAAAAATCGAGACATGTTTGGTTCCCTAGGCTGAGACTCAATGGGGTATCCCCCAGGAACGAGAATGTTTGTTAGATAAAGATTTTTAATTGGATTTTGATGAACATGACACAGACCAGATCACATTATATGATCTAACATTTAAAAGTAAACAAACAGTAGAACCAAAAGACAGTCGAACATCTGATGAACACATCCACAAAAAATCACAGTAATATCCAATCAAAACAGAAGGAAGAGGTGAGGAGGAGTAGTGTTTCTCACAAATGTTGACAGATCGACTGACCAATGACACACCATAGAAATAAATAGGCCCTCTGACTCTTTGGCCTATTAGGCCCAAAAATACTTTAGCAAAAATAATATTTAAAATTACATGTCATGCACCTACTTGCTTTGGGCAATGGCCAGGAGCTGTCAGGTTTGTCCTTAGTCTGTTTTCTGCGTGTTTCTGTCCCAAAAGAAAGAATATGACAAATTGCAATATTGACATGATTAATTATCATAATTCTGTTCCAATGCATCTGGATGATGTTCATTGTAATCTGGCTTTATTTGTGCATACCTGTTGCCAGCTCATTTGCTGCCTGTTTCAGCATCATTGAAAGAAAACTTCTGGAACCTGCAATAAATTAGTAATTAAGATGCTCAATTAATCAAGTTCTAGTATCTTAATAACAACATTTGTTTAATTATTTATTAAGTTCTGATCGCTTACGTCTGTTTCCACTTTGCTGTGGCTTTCTGGTGGATGTATTTGGCAGAAAACTTTCCACAGAATCTGCAAAAAGTGACATTTACGGGTATTGGGAAGTTCCACTTTGATTTCCACCCCGGATTTTCCAAAACACCAGCTGGTTCAACTTCAGCATCATTGCTGACGTCGGTCAAATTGAAAAGTTGTATGATAGACTCAGTAGATCTATACGTTTACGTACATGGAGTGTTATGAAATTTTGAATAACAAAAATAACAAATCAGTCATGTATGCTGTTTTGTCATTATAAATATACAAAACATGCCCACACTGCTCGTTTCACATGTTTCAGTCATTTGTGAACACTGATAAGCACAATACATGTAGTAGATCGATTGCAAGAAAAATATGGTCTTATCTGGGTATATAAGACCTTGAAAGAAATAACACCCCTGATGTTCTTGACTTTCTTACCTGTAAGAGGATTAATCGGATTTCCGACAAACAAGATATCTACTTTGTAACCATTTGTTTTGGAAAAATTTCCAAAATGGCACTTGTTTGTTGAAACGACACAATGAATCATGGGATACATATAACCAAACAAAAACTTCATTTATCATCATGTACCCCTTGTTGAGCATCCAATCATGAATCAACATTGATACAACGCTGATTCATGACATTGTGTAGATGAAACAAATCAGAGTAGAAAAAACGTTGATTTAACATTACACAACGTCACAACGTAGATCAACGAGAATACAACATTGAATCAATGTCTTGTGCCTGCTGGGTTACTGTACGTTACTGTGCTTTTTGAAAATACAGTTTCTTACTGTGTTTAGCCTACTGTGACAGCTTTGGCGCACAGTTTTTAAATTAAACAGTAGTCTGTACAAAGAGATTTTAATTCAGTCATTTATCGTTTTTGTATTGCTGATGATGATATTTAGATTAATAAGCCTTCATTTAAAGAAGGAACCATTGTTGTTTTGCTTTAATGTCTAACAGTGTGTTTTTTATCATAAATTTGCAACTTTTATCTAGAAATCTAGTTTATCCAGTAAAACACTCATATGGATGCCAATTAAATTTTTATTGTAGATTTTTTTTCAGTTTCTTTTAGACACCCAAGTTTATCTATTTAATGTTTTTGTGAGGAAGGCAGAGGATTTTTTTTTTTTGTTTTTAAGGGTCTGATTTTGAACTCTTTCTCCTTACAGTACAAATATCGGGGTTCCCAAATACAGTCTTTTATAGGGCCCCAAAAAAGCTATAAACAGCCCTGGTTCCAAATGCAAACCACTAGAGAGCACCCTTCATTTGGTTTTCTGTTGCAGAGGAACTCAAGCTGAAGGAGAATGTGGCTGGAAGGAAAACCTCAAGCAGCTGCCAATGAAATCAGCAGCCTGGTCTCCAGCGTCTGACCCAGCCTGCTCCTGCTCCGATTATACGGTGTGTGGTAATATTGTGGCAGCAGGGAAATTAGTTTCTGTGGTGGTGTATCATTGAGTTAAAAGATGATCTGTTTTCATTGTTGCAACGCCATCCAACATGGAAGCCGTTAGGCCTGGAATAAAACACAGGACATGTTTAGGGTCAGTTCCTCATTTTCAGTGCAGTACAAGAGGAACAATTTATTCTTGGAAGGAAAAGATTTTGTTAAAGTTCATCCTCAATTCAAGGAGTTTGACAATCTCAGTTTCTTGTTAGAACATATATGCACAGCTTGTATTAAATGCTGGGTGTCCACAGATCTTTAAATCTTAAATTAATTCATCCAAAACAAAATTAAGGCCTTAAATTTCTTAAAAATGGCAATCAATCCTTGTGGTCGAAATGAGCTTCCGCCGTAGAGTTGCTGGACTCACTTAGACTTGGAGCTAAGGCGAGGAGTTTAGTTATCCAGGAGAGGCTTAGAGTAGAGCCGCTGCTCCTCGACATCAAAAGGAGCCAGTTGAGGTGGTTTGGGTATCTAATTAGCATGCCTCCTGGACTCCCACATGAGGTGTTTGGGGGAGACCCTGGGGCAGAGCTAGGACATGTTGGAGAGACTATGGGACCTATTACCAGCAGTCAACAGTATAATATAGATTTTCAGAGACAGCACAAATGACTGTTAATTAAAACTATGGAAAAACAGCTGATTGAAAATAAATTGGTAAAACAGCACACTCACTTGAATAAATAGCGTACTAGTGCATCTCAAAAAAATTGATTATTGTGAGCATCAAAATTAAAGCAAATATTGGCTTAAAGTATTTCACGTCATGTATAATGAAAATAGGATATAGTGAGGTTTGCCATTTTTAATTAAATATTGGAAACCCGACTGTTGTCACGCCGCGCCGTTCATCAGCGGCGCCACCTGCTCGCTCACCTGTTCGTCATCAGCGGCGAGGGATAAAAGCCGCCTCGCCCTGAGCCTCGGCCTGAAGCCGTTAGACTTCATCTCCCTTCCATGAGAAGCAAGCAATCCTTCAGCACGACTCAGTGCGGTAAGAACGCCTTACCTCATCTCTCTCAGTCTGCTCCCCTGTGCACAGGTGGATTCCTCGGCGGCGGACACTCCGTCCCCTCGTCACTCCTCGCTGCTGCACCGAGCCCTGCAGGTGGCTGTCTCCCGGGTTCCAGCCTTGTTGTGCCAGTCATCTGTTCCCAGCAAGTAAGCTTCTCCCTCGCCTATTCTCCTCCTGTGTTGGTGTGTGCTCGTCACCCTGTGTCTCTGTGCTTTCTCCCATAGGGTTGCCGGCTGTACGGTCTCCTGCCCCTGTGCCAGAAGCAGACGCCACCACCAATACATTAACATCCAGCAGACACACATCCAGTCACTCCTGTTGCAAATAAACTATTTGAACTACTCTGAGCCTGTGTGTGTGCGTCTCCTGAGCCGAACGTTATGTCAGTACGGCTTCAGCAGAGCGGCTCGGCAGACGGCGGGCTCGCACACCGGTTTTCCACTCTCGAGGCTCGAGTGGATCAATTAGTTTATCAGCAACAGGTGATTTTTAATCAGTTGAGTTCTATAACTAACCGGTTGGACCATTTGGACCCTCAGCAGCCGTTCCCCCCGGCTCGTCAGGGTGGCGCAGCTCCTGCTGCTCCAGTGGCCGTTCAGCAGGTTCCGGGTGCACCGGTTCGGCTCACGCCCATTCCAACCCCCGCCCGCTTTAGCGGTAAGCTCGGCGGAGCGCGGGGGTTTATTATGCAGTGTGAGTCCGTTTTCCACCGGGTACCCGGGGACTTTCCCTCAGATCATAGCCGAATTGGTTATATCGGGAATCTCCTGGAGGGGCGAGCGTTAACTTGGACCTACGCCGTAATGGCAAAGCCCAGTTATGTCACCCTCACGTATGACCAGTTCGTGAGACGCTTCCTGGAGGTCTTTGACCATGCTCTTACCGAGACGGTCCAGGTCGATCGGCTTCTCGCTCTCCAGCAGGGAAGCCGGTCGGCAGCGGACTATGCGGTCGACTTCCGGGTAGCGGCGGAGGAGTTAGGCTGGGAGGAACGCTCCCTCTGCGGCCTCTTCCTCCGCAGTCTCAATGATGATCTGAGGGATGAACTAGCTGGGCGGGATATCCCTGAGACGCTAGCGGAGCTAACATCTCTAGCGATCAGTTTGGATAACAGGCTGCGCGAGCGCTCCTCGGGGCGGAAGTTGTCTTCTTCTCGCCCTCGCGAAGCCTCGCCGTGCCTGTTCCAAGCTCGCCCCCTGGCGGCGCCGCCACCATCGTGCCCCGAGGAGTCGGAGCCGATGGTGACGGGCTGGACAAAGCTTTCCCCTGCGGAGAGACAACGCTGCCGTGAGTGGAATCTCTGCATGTATTGCGGAGATGACCAACACACGGTGAAGCTTTGTCCACGGAAAGCCAGTTGGCGGGGTCCGCGAGTCACTGTAGGGGGCCTCGCGGATGTCAACCGGTTAAATCCACTTACCCAATTGAAGCTGCCCATCCGTTTCTGCCACAACCCCACTGGGCATCTCACCCACGCACTGGTGGATTCGGGCGCAGAAGGCAGCTTCATTTCACAGAGCCTGGCAACCCGCTTGGGCATCCGCTGTCAGGGACTGAAAAATCCCATCTCCCTTGTCAACCTCTCCCGTGCTTCCCTTGGGAGAGTATCACACCAGACCATCCCCGTTCCGGTCATCATCTTGGGAAACCACCGGGAGGAGATGACCTTTTATGTCCTTCCCAACTCTGTGTCGCCCGTCATCCTGGGGTATCCCTGGCTACGCCTTCACAACCCTGTCCTGGATTGGAAGTCAGCTGGGGTATCGGCATGGAGCACATTCTGTATGGGCACCTGCCTTCAGTCCGCTGCCTGCTCTCCGTCCGCTTCTCCCCCTGCGACGGACGCTGCACCCCCGGACCTGTCTCTGGTGCCCCCGGAATTTCACGACCTGGGTATGGTGTTCAGTAAGGCGAAAGCTATGTCTCTCCCCCCTCATCGGCTCTATGACTGTGCCATCAACCTCCGCCAGGGGGCTCCCTTACCTTCTGGTCGACTCTATAGCCCGTCAGCGCCGGAGAAGGAGACAATGAACGCCTAACTGAAGGAATCACTGAGTGCTGGGATAATTCGCCCATCATCGTCACCCGTGGGGGCAGGGTTCTTCTTCGTGGGAAAAAAGGATGAGTCCCTCCACCCTTGCATTGACTACCAGGCCCTCAACGACATCACTGAGAAGGACCGTTACACCCTGCCCCTCATGGACACTGCCTTTCACTCCCTCCAGGGGGCGACCTGGTTCACCAAGCTGGATCTACGCAGCGCTTACCACCTCGTCCGGATCCAGGAGGGAGATGAATGGAAGACAGCCTTCCGTACCCCGAACGGCCACTTTGAATACCTGGTAATGCCGTTCGGGTTGACCAACGCTCCTGCCGTCTTTCAGCGCCTCATTAATGACGTCCTCCGGGACTTCATTGGCCTTTTCATGTTCGTCTACCTGGACGATATTCTCATCTTCTCCAAGTCCAGAGACGAGCACCAGGTCCATGTGAGGCGGGTCCTCCAAAGACTGCTGGAGAATCGACTATACGTGAAGGCTGAAAAATGCGAATTTTACGCCAGAACTACTTCCTTCCTGGGGTTCATCATCACCCACGACAAGGTGCTTCCTGACCCAGAGAAGGTGAAGGCGGTGGTGGAGTGGCCTACACCTGCATCACGGAAGCAGGTGCAACCAACAATTCGTGGGCTTCGCCAATTTCTACCGCCGCTTTGTCCCCAACTTCAGCTCCATCGTCGGACCACTGACCCGCCTCACGTCCCCAAAGGTCCCGTTCCGGTGGACCGAAGAGGTCGCTGCCGCCTTTCAGGCGCTGAAAGCGGAGTTCTCCTCCTCCCGGGTCCTTCGCCAGGTCGACCCCGCGTTGCAGTGCATTGTGGAGGTAGACGCCTCGGACACGGGAGTGGGAGCAGTGCTATCCCAGCGGTCGCCGGACGATGGCGCCAAACGGCCCTGTGCCTTCTCCCGGCGCTTGTCCCCGGCGGAGAGGAATTACGATGTGGGGGACAGAGAGCTCTTGGCTATCAAACTCGCCCTGCAGGAGTGGCGCCACTGGCTAGAGGGGGCGAACCTGCCGTTTGTGGTCCTGACGGACCACAAGAACCTGGAATATTTACGATCTGCCAAGCGCCTGAATGCCCGCCAGGCGCGTTGGTCCCTGTTCTTCGCCAGGTTCCAGTTCTCCATCACCTTCAGGCCTGGCTCTAAGAACTGCCTGCCTGATGCCCTCTCTAGGCAGTTCACTCCCGTGGAGTCGGAAGAAACGCCCCACTCCATCCTGCTCAGGTCGTGCGTCGTGGGAGCTGTCTCATGGGACATTGAGGACAAGATCCAGAAGGCGCAGGAAGTGGAACCTGATCCTGGCGGCGGACCGGAGGGGAGGCTGTTCGTGCCATCCGCGGTCCGAGGAGAGGTCATCAACTGGCTGCACACCTCCAAACTCACCTGTCACCCTGGCACCTCCCGGATGATAGACCTCCTCCAACGGTCCTTTTGGTGGCCAGGCCTGCGGAGGGACGCAGCCCGCTACGCCCGGGCTTGCCCAATCTGTGCCACCTGCAAGTCGGGAAATGCCCCTCCAGCGGGTCTGCTCCAGCCCCTGCCCGTCCCTGGCAGGCCCTGGTCGCACATCGCGCTGGATTTCGTCACCGGACTCCCCATCTCCAACTCCTATGACACCATCCTGACCATCGTGGACCGCTTCTCCAAGGCTGTGCACTTCGTCCCCCTGCGAGGCCTCCCTACTGCCCTGGAGACGGCGGATCTCCTCGTCCAACACGTGGTCAGGCTGCACGGGATTCCAGTGGACGTGGTCTCGGACCGGGGCCCCCAATTTTCATCCTAGGTTTGGAGGTCGTTCTGTAACGCCATCGGAGCCAAGGTGAGCCTCTCCTCCGGCCATCATCCCCAGTCCAACGGGCAGTGTGAGCGGACCAATCAGGAGCTGGAGGCTGCGCTCCGCTGTGTGACCTCATCCAAACCAACGTCCTGGAGCAACCATCTCGCCTGGGTTGAGTATGCTCACAATACCGCTCGCTCTTCTGCTACAGGGATGTCCCCCTTTAAGGCGTCCCTGGGTTACGACCCCCCGCTGTTTCCAGAGCAGGAGAGTGAGGTAACTGTCCCCTCAGTTAAAGCACACCTCAGGCAGTTCCGCTCCATCTGGACTGCCGCGCGTAATGCGCTTTTACGCACAGCGGAGCGCAATAGAACTGTGGCGGACCGGCATAGAAGACCTACCCCGGCGTACAGAGTTGGGCAACGTGTCTACGTTTCCACCCAGGACGTCACCCTAAAAGGCGAGAGGAGAAAGCGGGCACAGCGCTTCATGGGTCCCTATCCCATCCCCCGGATCGTCAACCCGGTGGCTGTGCGTGTGGCTATTCCCCCCTCCCTCCGCATACATCCCACCTTCCATGTGTCAAAGGTGAAGCTGGCAGTCACCGACCCCCTTTGCCCTCCTCCTGCTGCGCAACCCGTGCCCCGGATGATTGATGGCTATCCGGCCTGGTCCGTCGCCTCCATCCTGGACTCTCGGCGCCGGGGTCGTGGGTTGCAGTACTTGGTGGACTGGGAGGGCTATGGGCCCGAGCATCGACAGTGGGTACCCTCGTCGTTTGTGTTGGACCCATCGCTCATCGCGGACTTCCACCGAGCGCACCCAGATAAGCCATCGCCAGGAGGCGCTGCTAGAGGGGGGAGTACTGTCACGCCGCGCCGTTCATCAGCGGCGCCACCTGCTCGCGCACCTGTTCATCATCAGCGGCGAGGGATAAAAGCTGCCTCGCCCTGAGCCTCAGCCTGAAGCCGTTAGACTTCATCTCCCTTCCATGAGAAGCAAGCAATCCTTCAGCACGACTCAGTGCGGTAAGAACGCCTTACCTCATCTCTCTCAGTCTGCTCCCCTGTGCACAGGTGGATTCCTCGGCGGCGGACACTCCGTCCCCTCGTCACTCCTCGCTGCTGCACCGAGCCCTGCAGGTGGCTGTCTCCCGGGTTCCAGCCTTGTTGTGCCAGTCATCTGTTCCCAGCAAGTAAGCTTCTCCCTCGCCTATTCTCCTCCTGTGTTGGTGTGTGCTCGTCACCCTGTGTCTCTGTGCTTTCTCCCATAGGGTTGCCGGCTGTACGGTCTCCTGCCCCTGTGCCAGAAGCAGACGCCACCACCAATACATTAACATCCAGCAGACACACATCCAGTCACTCCTGTTGCAAATAAACTATTTGAACTACTCTGAGCCTGTGTGTGTGCGTCTCCTGAGCCGAACGTTATGTCAACTGTCAATGATGGAGCAGCTCATTCCAGCCTAACGAAATCAGCCCGAGACTGCTCAGATCCCATGACCGTTGATGTTGACCTGAAGCACAGCCTAGATAGAGACCCATCTAGGATGTTCTTAAGATCCAGGTCAATGGCCTTGGAGAAGTAATGGTCTTTGGAAAATCATAAATGCCCAACTCTCCTGACCTTTGACAGTGACCTTGACCTCAACGAGCGTCAGGAGTCATTTGTGACAGAAGGATAGCAGCTAGAGTAACAGGAAGATTACTAGATGTTTTGAGACCTGTTCTAGATGGTATGGCTTGGAGACAGTGGCACTGATAAAAAGACAGAAGGCAGAGCTGGAGGTGTCAGAGTTGAAGATGCTAAAGCCGGATTCATGCTGCACCTCCGCTGTCCATGTACATGTAACAAGAAACCTTGTGTGATGAAATTTACATCATCATCTCCACTCCACTAGTGTCCGCGGTGCTTGACCGCGGATGACCGTGTGCAGCCCAAATTTTGTGACCATGCCGCCTGCCCACGACCTGAACGTGTTGAAAAGCACATGCGCAAGACTGAACATCCCATTTACACAGTGGCGATATCAGCACAGCATACCAAGACAAAGAGACAAAGAAGACAACGAGGAAGCGGAGACGAGAATAAACATACATGAATCATACATAAATACTTCAGCAGCAGCAGCATCTTTGTGGAAAAGGAGTGAAAACCGAGAAGTCAAGCAGCAGAAAGCAAGCAGCATTTCTTTGTTGGTGAAAATCCTGGCACGTCAGCGCATTGGTGCTACCTATCGGGCGGGAGTGAAACTACAAATGATGGTTGTGTGCATGCGTCAACTGCTTGGCATGGGTAGATGAAAAAAGTGAGTATGAACAGTGTCGTGTGCGTGCCGGGCTTGTCCAAAGCACACATGGACCAAAGTGGACTAGAGGGGAAATGCAGCATGAATAAGGCTTAAGAATCTCATTGGCTGTAACTAGGAGGGACAAGAATAGAAATGAGTATATCAGAGGGACAGCTCAGATTGAGTAGTTTGGAGACAAAGTAAGAGAGGAACGGCTAAGATGGTTTGGACATGTGCAGAGGAGGGATAGTGGGTATATTGGACAAAGGGTGTTGAAGATGGAGCTGCCAGGCAGGAGGAAAGGAGGAAGACTACAGGGAAGATTGGTGTTACAGACGAGGATGCAGGGGACAGGGTGAGATGTAATGACCCTTAAAAGGAGCAGCCATTAGAAGCCACCGATTAGTCTTTTTATTTACTTTTCCTGTAATATCATGCTCCAAAGTTGTGCATTGGTCCTGCTTCTAGCCAACATACTTAAAGAAAATGTATAGATGTTTATATTTTTATGTATTAAAGCTGGGCCCTGCAGAATGCATTTGGGATATTGCCATATAAACTCGGTTTCACCTGAAGGACATTTTCATAAAGTTCAGCTGTGGAAAAACAGTAAACACTCCCCAAGCCTGAGAGAGCTGAATATCTCCCCACAATAGCGAGATACCACTGCCAACACCTGACTCCAATCATATGTGATCATATGTGATTATCAGCACCTGTGGGTGCCCCCCCCCCCACTCTCGCCCACACAAACACACACGTACAGTACGTATAAATGTTGTAATTCTACAAACAATACGTTTTCAGGAGCAATCAGCTGATGGTTTGCAGATTATTCCTGGGACTGGAACTGTAACCCCAAAAATGTTTCATTATGATTGATCAGGCAGTCAGATTTTATACAAGCCAACTACAGCTAACAATGCTGAGAACGTCTTCTGTGGTCAGGCATTGATTTATTCACATGTGCTTTCACTTTTTTTTTTATTTTGTAATGGTCTTTTGGAAATCAAAACTATATATATTTGTATGGCTTTGTCAGCTGTGTGTGGTGGACTAATGGATGGGCTGTGGTTTTAAACCTATATGGGGGGTAAAACAAGCTTGATTTTAATCACATTATTAGAGGGTTGAGAGCAGGGCCGTTTCTACCTTTTTGGGGCCCTATGCAAGATTGTGTTGGTGGTGGTGGGGGGTAATTTATCTAATGGAGAAGAGTTAAATGCTTAATAAAAGAGAACCATTGTCATTGTCTACATTAATGCAAAAAAAAAAAAATCAAATCTTTATGTAAAATTAAAATTTGAACAACAATCATATGAGCATTGGAAATTTACAAGAAAAATGTAGCAAAGTTACATGAAATATGGCCTATGGCTGTAGATCGGACATTATATATGATTCACTTGTTTCAGCATCAATTATTTTACTTTCCCACAAACTGAGAAAATGTGTATTTTTTTGACAGGAGTCAAGGGGAACTGTCTTTTCTTGATTTTGCAAAAAGACTGCTATAACGATGAGCGCTATGAAATGAAAGACCATTTCTATACTTTGTGCAAGGGTGCAAAGTCAAAGCAAAAACAAGCATGTTAGCGCAACAATAACATTCTTCCCCCGTGGTAAAAAAAAAAAAAAAAATGCATGAAAACAACATAATGTCCTGCTGTTGGACACAAAAATTCTTTCAGTTTGACTTTATGAATGAATGATTCACTAATGTGCTCAGAGAAAATAGACATCAACATGCCAGTGTCACACAAATCCAGGATGAGACTTCTAACTGAAAACATCAAATGTCAGACAAAGCTTAGGCATCTGATTTTTAGTTCATTGACAAAAATATACAGGATATTCAAACATTCACTCTGAATATATCCAGAATATTCAAATCCCCAAAAATGATATTCTTGACAGCCCTGCCTACAATAAAACTTCTCATGAAAGTCAAACAAGCTCTGTTTCTGGCTATAAAAGGGACTATACAAATGTTATGGGCCACCTTAGCCACTAGGGGCAGCCCTGAGCTTCAAGTTCATCAACAGAATTTTTTGGGGGTGAATTAAAATTACCATAAATTTTTTCCTGCAAATTTGCAACTATTTGTTTAAAGTTGTAGCTTGTTTTCCAATAAATTTGTAGTTTTTCCCTATAAATGTACTGCTTTGCTTGTAAAAAAAAAAAAAATACTTTTTTCTTGGAAATTTGCATCTTTTCCCATAAATCTACTATTTTCAATGCAAATTTGCAACTGTTTCCTTGTAAAACAAAATCTTGTAAATGTGTAACTGCTTTTTTGTAAATCTGCAACAATCATACAGATGCTGGTTAAATATTATTTCTGTGCAATTGTTTCATTTTTTTTCTGTTCATCAATGACCCAAATTAATCTTTCTAATGTTTTTGTTGAGAGGTGATTTTATTTTTTTCAATTTTAAAGTGTTTGAGCTCACCCACATTGCAAAAATAGGGGTCCTGAAATATAATCTTGTATAGGGCCCCCCAAAAATAAGAAAATACAATTTTGTGAAAAGAAAACTGAAGTGCACATACTTGAGTATATAAGTTGATGGAAAAGTAATTAAGTTAACGTCAATCCTGCTCTGTATTTCACATGGATTAGTAAAGACAAAAACAAAAAACTGTGGTAATATCAGTTCATATACAGTATGATATGCAATCTACTTATTTCCCCTGCATAAGCAGTGAAAAATAGTAGGTTTGGTGAAAGGGAAAAATAACACTTTTTAATTCAGAGGACCTAAACACCATTCTATACTTATACTTCTGGATGTTTTCACAGCCAGGAGCACTGACATCATCCTGCTGCTTTGGCTATGAGAGCAGAAAATCCCGTTCATTTGTCAGCACGGCAGTCCGTCACTTAGCTAGCACGGCTAATGACTTTCGGTAATGGTATTGGCAAACTGAGAAGCACTGTGCACACACACACACACATGCACACACACTATCTATTTTACCCATTTCACTGTGCCTCAGGCTGCTTATACAGTCCATTATGGTTTATAAATTGTTTTTGAAGCAACTTAGGCATGCATAACCATTTCCAGCTATTTCAGGTTAGCTTGTTTACAGTAGATCTTTTAAAGGAAGTTTAAAGGGACAGTAAGGTATACGGATTACTTAAGCTTGTAAAAACATTTGAAATTCCTGTTTATAATATAATTATGGGTAGCACTTTAAAAGCCAAACTCAATGATGCAAATAATTTATAAAATCAAGTATATGTAGAGATGGGAAGACAAAAATTGCACTCAAGTAAAAGTAGCAAAAAGTAAATGAAACCTTATGGTTTAATTTTCTCAAGTAAGAGTAGTCACTAAAATAGGTCACCTGAGTAGTGATTGGAGAAGGGGTGTCAAACTCATTGTAGCTCGGGGGCCAAATACTGCCCGATTTAATGTCAAGTGGGTCGGACCAGTAAAATAATAGCAAAACAACCTAATGACAACTCCAAATTTCATTGTTTGTTTTAGTACAAAGAAGTACAAGTACATTATGAAATGTTTACATTTACTGAACATTGATCTTTTACAAAACATGAACAACCTAAATGATGAATCTTCATCAAAGTATGAACATCCTGATTTTATTTTATTTTCTGCTCTGTTTTGAACTGAAGCTGTTGATGAACAATATTTTAATCACAGTAAAAACAAATGCCATTTAAGGAACCATATATCGTGTTGCTGCCATCTACTCTTTAGTCCTGGAACTTGTTTATATTTTGAACAGTGACCCCAGTTACATGGTCACAATAAACCGATTACAGGGAATAAACCGATAATGCCAATAATTACTTTTCTTGTGTTTACATGTAGTGAATAAACAGATTGCTGGAGGATAAACCACTTGAGTTAATGACCCTGTTTGTGTGGCCTTTATCGGATTTTTCTGTTTACATGGCCACTTGAATAATCTGATTACCAGTTTATTTGTGTACATGTAAACATGGTCACATGGCCTTGGATGCGCTCTGCAGAGCGTGCCCAAATGCCAAGTCACGTTTCGTTACCTTGTATACATGTGTAATGACAATAAAGTTGAATCTCATCTCATCTCATCTCATTTCTGGAGTTTCAATCCAGATTAAGACTCTTAATTTTTGGCAGGTGAAATAACATATTTATAAGCTATAACGGCCCTTTAAGACTATTCACAAGTGTGACAGAACATGTTACATTATAATCTTCACAATTCAGCCTTGAACCAAAACAAGTAACTTTTTGGCAGATAAAATGTTTGAATCCAAATTGGGAACCTTAATGAATTTTTGGCGGATGAAGCATACATTTTATGGATTCTACTTACAATATATAATTATAGGAGGCATATAATTCACAAACGCTAGCGTTCATGGGAAAGAAAAGCTTTATGGACTTTTGCATCATTATACACGGATTTTGTTAATTTCAGCACACTTTTATAAGGCAAAACATTTAAAGTTGCTACAGGATAAAATGTCATATCTGATTATTCTAATACAAAACTCATGGGTCTAAAATTATTGACTAATCCCTTACCACATTAAATATTCACAGACATACCTTCCGTTTTGCTCAAAAACAGCCACAGGAATGGCTTTAGCTAAGCAAGGCATGCTCCTGAAGTAAGCCAGTCAGTTTCTGGCAGCCCATTACTGTCAGCAGCGGGCAGCTTCTCTTGTTTTGAACATGTTCCAAAAATTTTGTAACAAGAAAAACTTGTTCCGACCATAAAATCATTCAGCAAACAGCAACAAACTATCCCCCCCCAAACCCCAATGAACTACCAACTGTCAGAATGAACATCCCTCAGGACCTGCCGCGCTGCAAGACATGGGAGTAAATGTATTTTTAAAGAACAGTTATTAAATACAGTAAATACTGTAACATTTCAGTGTGTGCTGGACCCGGCATCCATGAAAAAAAGACTTATTGCATATTTTAGTGATCTATTATGGTAGAGAAGGGACTGCAGTGGAGTGAGTAGAAATCAGGGATCACTTTTGTGTCTGCTATTCTTGTGTGACACCAAATGGACAAATTGGGAATAGCAGTTACTTTATTGAAAAAGTGCTATTATTTAATTTTCACACTTTGCAAATTCATCCCGCAGGCCAGATTGGACTCTCAGGTGGGCCGGTTCCAGCCCGCAAGCCGTAAGTTTAACACTCCTGTATTAGAGTGTGCCAATGGAAAGCAATCAAACACTGTATTGCTATCTCAGAATGTATTCCAGTTTATAGCTATTTTCCTTCTTTCGCCAAAGTTTGCCACGTACTGTATCTCCTCTCACAGGTTTGAGAAAACCCCCACAAAATATACATAAAAATGTGTGGCTCAGTGACTAGATTATTACCTGTATTTTTATTTAAGGTTTTTCTCTCAGTGTCTGAAATATTAATGAAAACTGAAAAAAATTTTCCCACTGAAAATGAATTGAGTTTTCAAAGAAAAATCCAAAATTTCAGAGATGTACTGAATATCTCAGCCATACTTTGTCCTAGAAACTTGATTTTTACTTCAAAATGTAGGAAATTTTGTTGTCTTTCCAACTGTGTTTCTCTAAGTTGTCAGGTTTTTGATGTCTGCCCACATTTCTGACCTGATTTTTCATCAAAATCTCAATCTTGTCAGTGAGTGATGTCATACCTCAGAGTGAAACATTTTTCTTAAACTTGCCCACGTTTGGTGCTGAGGGGGAAGATGTAGACTCAGAGAGAATTCTGTAATTGACATGCCCTATGTATGTACAAAGATTAATGAAGATGTGTGCGAGCCCTTGGTATGGTTATACAGTAAAGATGTGGAGTAATAGGTGATCTTGTCGTCCGAGGACTAGAGAACACTGGGGGGAGAATGGTACCCAACTCCAAGGATGCCATAAATAAGAAATGTCTGTAGAAGATGCAAAGAGTTGCTACATCCTGTCTATGCTCCAAGGAGTAGATACCAGCTTTGATAGGATCATCAATTCTCAAGAGGCACAGGGCTTTCCGCTGAAGTCTGTTGAGAAGACCAAGAGTGGTGCCACCTGCTCCACTCCAGATGGGTGATGCATATTCCATAAGGGGTCTTATGTAGGCCTTGTGGATAATAACTCTGGTCTTGAGAAAGAGAAGGTCCCTTGACCGGCTGAGGATGAACAGCCACTTTGCAGTTTTCCTGACAAGACTTGTGACTTACGGAGCCCAGGTAAGAGTGTTGATGATGACCACTCCAAGTAGAGTGACTGGTTGTGCATGAGAGGAGGATGTGTCTTGTCATGTTTTCTGCTGATTATCATTTCCTCTGTCTTGCTTGCATTGAAAGTAATGCACCAGTCAGATGCCCACTTCTCACTTGCATACAATTCCTGTTGTAGGCTATCGGTGCAAATTGTGCAGTGTGCAAGATTTTTTATGGCTGCAAGGAGAGCAGAATCATCAGCAAAGAGGTGAAGGTCATTGTCAAGATGTGAAGCAAGATTGCCTATAAACATAAGAAATAATAAGGTCCTGAGAAGGCTGCCTTGTGGCACACCAGCAGATAGCACTTTAGGAGTGGAGATAAACCCATCTAAAACAACAGCCTGCTGCCGATCAGCTAAAAGAGAAGATATCCAGCTGTGTTTGTCTCAGCAGATGCCAAAGGTGGTGAGCACAGTCAAATGCTTTCTTGATATCCAGTGCAATAATTCTTACTTCTTGTCGAGTATCAAGGCAACCATTCCACCACTGAGTGGCGTAGGAAAGCATGTCTACAGTAGACCTTTTCTCATGGAACTCATACTGAGTATTACTGAGAAGTTGATGTTTGTCCAGATGTTTACGGATATGGTCACAGATGATGCTTTCCATAACTTTAGTAATGATTTATAGAAGAGAGATTGATTTATAGTTTGATGGATCTTGTTTATTTCCTTTCTGGGGAACAGGGTACAGTGTGAGCTGTTTTCCATTCAGCGTGAACTGTGTTGCTGGTAAATGAGATGTAAAATAGCTTGGAGAGAATCAGAGCAAGCTCAGGAGTGCAATTCTTCAGTACTGTGGCTGAGATGCCATCTGCCCCACTTGCCTTGGCTGTATTCAGGTTATGTAGTTTCTTGGTAACACTCTTTGGCCAGAACTTCAGGGAGGATATTGTCTCATGGGTTCTAGGTTGTAACATTGGTGGAACCTTGCCATTGTCGTTAAGATGATCATTAGCGACAAATGTGTTGTTCAGGAGCTCAGCCTTCTCTCTTGCTTTGTTAAAGACTTGACCACTGCCCATCTTCAGTAGGTGGACGGCAGAGGTTTTATTGCTGTTGGTCACAGTCTTCATGAGTTTCCACCACTGCTTACTATTAGCAGATTTAAGTTGTTCTTCAAGGTAATGTGTGAACTGCAATTGTGAATAACGAATGGTATGCTGGCACTCTGCTGGAATTTATGTAGTTGATCCACAGCTCCCTTGTGCGGGCCTTCTGCCAGTTCTTGTAAGCTTTCTGTTTAGCTTGTACTGCAGCATGACACTTCTATTAAACCATGGTTTGTCAAAGTGGTGATGTTAAGTACTCCTTGATGGTATGAATATACAGTGGGGCAAAAAAGTATTTAGTCAGCCACCAATTGTGCAAGTTCTCCCACTTAAAAGATGAGGGAGGTCTCCAATTTTCATCATAGGTATACCTCAACTATGAGAGACAAAATGAAAAAAAAAAATCCAAAAAATCACATTGAAGGATTTTTAATGAATTAATTGGTAAATTCCTCAGTAAAATAAGTATTTGGTCACCTACAAACAAGCAAGATTTCTGGCTCTCACAGACCTGTAACTTCTTCTTTAAGAGGCTCATCTGCCCTCCACTCGTTACCTGTATTAATGGCACCTGTTTGAACTCGTTATCAGTATAAAAGACACCTGTCCACAACCTCAAAAAGTCAGACTCCAAACTCCACTATGGCCAAGACCAAAGAGCTGTCAAAGGACAGCAGAAACAAAATTGTAGACCTGCACCAGGCTGGGAAGGCTGAAACTGCAATAGGTAAACAGCTTGGTGTGAAGAAATCAACTGTGGGAGCAATTATTAGAAAATGGAAGACATACAAGACCACTGATAATCTCCCTCCATCTGGGGCTCCACGCAAGATCTCACCCCGTGGGGTCAAAATTATCATGAGAACGGTGAGCAAAAATCCCAGAACCACATGGGGGGACCTAGTGAATGACCTGCAGAGAGCTGGGACCAAAGTAACAAAGGCTACATCAGAAACATACTACGCCGCCAGGGACTCAAATCCTGCAGCGCCAGACGTGTCCCCCTGCTTAAGCCAGTACATGTCCAGGCCCATCTGAAGTTTGCTAGAGAGCATTTGGATGATCCAGAAGAGGATTGGGAGAATGTCATATGGTCAGATGAAACCAAAATACAACTTTTTGGTAAAAACTCAACTTGTCGTGTTTGGAGGAGAAAGAACACCATACCTACTGTGAAGCATGGGGGTGGAAACATCATACTTGGGGCTGTTTTTCTGCAAAGGGACCAGGACGACTAATTCCTGTAAAGGAAAGAATGAATGGGGCCATGTATCGTGAGATTTTGAGTGAAAACCTCCTTCCACCAGCAAGGGCATTGAAGATGAAACGTGGCTGGGTCTTTCAGCATGACAATGATCCCAAACACACTGCCCGGGCAACGAAGGAGTGGCTTCGTAAGAAGCATTTCAAGGTCCTGGAGTGGCCTAGCCAGTCTCCAGATCTCAACCCCATAGAAAATCTTTGGAGGGAGTTGAAAGTCTGTCTTGCCCAGCGACAGCCCCAAAACATCACTGCTCTAGAGGAGATCTGCATGGAGGAATGGGCCAAAATACCAGCAAGAGTGTGTGAAAACCTTGTGAAAACTTACAGAAAACGTTTGACCTCTGTCATTGCCAACAAAGGGTATATAACAAAGTATTGAGATGAACTTTTGTTTTTGACCAAATACTTATTTTACCGAGGAATTTACCAATTAATTAATTAAAAATCCTTCAGTGTGATTTTATGGATTTTTTTTCTTATTTTGTCTCTCATAGTTGAGGTATACCTATGATGAAAATTGGAGACCTCTCTCATCTTTTAAGAGGGAAAACTTGCACAATTGGTGGCTGACTAAATACTTTTTTACCCCACTGTACAGTGGATATAAAAAGTCTACACACCCTGTTCAAATGCCAGGTTTTTGTGATGTAAAAAAATGAGACCAAGATAAATAATTCAAAAAAAATTCCCCCATTAATTGAGATGGTGGCATCCTACAAGTACCTGGGTGTTCATCTGAACAATAAACTAGACTGGTCACACAATACTGACGCACTCTACAAGAAGGGACAGCGCAGGCTGTTCCTACTGAGGAGACTCAGGTCTTTTGGTGTACAAGGGGCGCTGCTGAAGACATTCTATGACACGGTGGTGGCATCAGCCATCACTTTTGGAGTGGTCTGCTGGGGCAGTGGCATTACTGCAGCCGATAGGAAGAGACTGAACAAACTAATCAAGAAAGCTAGCTCTGTCCTGGGGCAGCGCCTTGACCCGGTGGAGGAGATAGGAGAGAGAAGGATGGTGGCTAAACTGTCATCTCTGCTGGAGTCCGAGTTCCACCCTATGCAGGACATACTGAATGCACTGAGGAGCTCATTTAGCAGCAGACTACATCATCCCAGGTGCACAACCGAGAGGTTTCGCAGGTCCTTCCTACCAACGGCTGTCAGACTGTACAACCTAAGCAGGGCTGCTCGCAGAGATAGCAAAAAGACATAACAACCTAATAGTTTTTTGAATGCAAAAGATGCAATAGACTTACACAATGGTCCCCTCCGGCATACAACTAGGAAAATACCGGTCGCTATGGAGGGTGAGAATATGTATGGGCACATAATCATACCATGTAGGACAACTAAGTAGACGGTTGTGCTGTTTCATCCCATCTAGCAACAATGCTCTGCACTGTGTGTGTTTATATATCTACATATTTATTCCATCTAGCTACAATGCTCCGCACTGTGTGTTTATATACTCATATAGTTATTCCATCCAGCTACAATGCTCTGCACTGTGCGTCTGTGTGTGTATATATATATATATATATTTATAGTAATATGTACATATGTATATTAGCTGCTCTTGCTTGCTTGCTTTTTTTTTCTTGCCTTCTGATTGTTGCTCTGAGTGTTGCTATCCCTGTGCTGTTGCAATCCTGGAATTTCCCCGTTGTGGGACTAATAAAGGCTTATCTTATCTTATCTTATCTTAATGTGAACTATAACCCAACTATACAACCAACTGTACAACCCAACTGAAAAACAAACAGAAATTTTTTAAGCACAAAAATAAAAAATAAAAAGCTTACAATAACCTGCTTGCATAAATATGCACACCCTGTTGTAACTGGGGATGTGGCTGTGTTCAGAATTAACCAGTCACATTCAAACTCATGTTAAATGGGAGTCAGCACACACCTGCCACTATTTAAAGTGCCTCTGATTAACCCCATATAAAGTTCAGCTGTTCTAATAGGATTTTCCTGACATTTTTGTAGTCACATCTTACAGCACAAGATATGGTGCACAGAGAGCTTCCAAAGCATCAGAGGGATCTCATTGTTCAAAGGTATCAGTCAGGAGAAGGGTACAAAAGAATTTCCAAGGCATTAAATATACCATGGAACACTGTGAAGACAGTCATCATCAAGTGGAGAAAATATGGCACAGCAGTGACATTACCAAGAACTGGAAGTCCCTCCATAATTGATGAAAAGACAAGATGAAAACTGGTCAGGGAGGCTGCCAAGAGGCCGACAGCAACATTGAAGAAGGTGCAGGAATTTTTGGCAAGTACTGGCTGTTTAGTACATGTGACAACAATCTCCCGTCTAGGGTGGCAAGATGGAAGCCTTATCTTACGAAGAAAAACATCCAAGCCTGGCTACATTTGGCAAAAACACATATGAAATCTCCCTAACACATGTGGGAAAAAGGGGTTATGGTCCAATGAAATCAAGGTTGAACTTTTTGGCCATAATTCCTAAGATTAAGGTTTTGGAATGGCCCAGCCAGAGTCCATACCTGAATCTTATCGAGCATCTGTGGGGGGGATATGAAGAGGTCTGTGCACAGGAGATGCTCTTGCAATCTGACAGATTGGAATGTTTTTCAAAGAAGAGTGGGAAAATATTGCTACATCAAGATGTGCCACACAGACTCCTACCCAAAAAGACTGAGTGCTGTAATAAAAGCCAAAGGTCCTGCAACAAAGTATTAGTTTAACCTCTTGCGCTCCATTGTACCGCGGGCGGGCAAGTCTCTGCATCCTAGTGCGCACGAGGGCGCTCTTGTGCGCCCTCGTGCGCTCTCGACGCATGATCCTGATGGTGCAGATGGAGATGGTGATGGCGTCCAAGCGCGCACTGAAAATAAAAGCTGCAGACACAGCCGCGAACAGATTAGTTCATCTGATTGACCTGACATTCGACTAATAAGAGCCTTGAATTGGGTTTCTGAAACCATGAAGAGCCAATGAATGAAAATCTAGCCAGAAGGACCCGCCTCCCAACGGCTGCGAGCCAATTGAAGCACAGAAGTTCGCTGAGCTGTTTTGTCTAAAGCTGGGTGAAGAGAGACTGCTTCAGCAGCCACAGGCAGTGCTTTTTTTTTTTTTTTTTTTTAATTCCAGCAGAGTGTTTAGGATTCTCTTATATGGTCATCATAGACCGACGGAGGCCGACGACGAAGGTCGTAAATCATTCGCCAAAACCGCAATCATGGATTTATGTTTTGACCGAGTCGCGAGACCAGAACCAGAACGGACCAGCGTCGGTTCGTCTGACAATGAGGAAGAGAAGTTGGCCAGGACAATGTGGCTGTGAAGAGGTAAGGTGTTATAAGCCAAACTATTTTTATCCCTGAAAATTGTAATCAAAAATGACTTTTGACTGATCGGTAAATTACAACTGTGCAGCGCATGAAGTCCGAAGTGCGTGCGCCGCGTTACACGGTTCGTTCGCCGCCTCCGGACCGTGAACGCTCCCCCCGCCGCTACGATTCTGTCGCGGGGGGGTGGGGGAAGCCGCAGTGACAGCGGTGCTCTGGAAACATCACCACATCCGAGTGTAATCCGTTATGTAGCGAGGGCGGATCTCCGTCCTCTGTAGCGGGGGGGGAGGGACAAACCCCCCCCCCGAAACACACACACACACACACACACACACACACAGAGCCCTGAATGTGACCTTTCATTTGAGCCCAAGATGAAGCTTCTATGTTGAATCATTCAAAAGTTACAGACGTTTTTCCAAACTGTGCCATTTGGCACAATTTGGCACAGTTCCAAAACGCCTGGGAACAGCCTGAGAACAAAGCTGTGTAATATATTCATTTTTTGTGGTATTGTTACAAAATTTGGACCTCAGCTGAATAACACTTGGTTCTACATTTCTGTTGCATTTTCCAGCCCGGATCTGAAGCTGTGTGTTATTTGCAAGCATTTGTATCCAAAAAAACACCCAGGCCAAATTTATTTTCTTCAAGTTCACTATGTTTAGATGACTGTAACTCAGTGGCCGAAGCACTTAGAGAGATCATGTTTTTTTTGCCAAAAAATTCAAAGTGTTTTCTTTTAAATGAGACCAACCCCATGAAGATGCTGCAAAGGGTTGAATAACAGCTTTCGATTTACTTTGGGCATATTATTTTTTGGCGTTTTTAGGAAAATTGCCCGGAGTGCAAGGGGTTAAGGGTGTGTATATTTATGCAAACAGGTCATTGCACGTTTTTTTATTTTTTATTTTTCTGTTAAAAGATTTCAGGTTGTTTCCCAATTGGGTTGTACAGGTTATAGGTCACATTAATGGTAGATAAAGTTTTGAAATGATTTATCTTGGTCTCATTTTTTACATCACAAAAACCTGGCATTTGAACAGGGGAGTGTAGACTTTTTATATCCACTGTATCCATGGCATCACAAATACAGTTTTTGACGCAGGACCATGCATTATTGGTATCTTGACCTCTTGCAAGGGAAGACCAATCTGCTTCAGAGAGGTATAAACGCATACCACTCCAGTCATCTTTGTCATAGAGCCACACCTTAACGTTTAATGGGTTTGCCTGCTGATGGGAGTTTGTAGTTGGCTACAGTAGTGACAACACAGTGGTCTGATGAAGAAAAGAGGAGCATCCACTGAAACAACATGATTATCGGGAGAAGTGATTAGAAAGAGGTCGAGTTTTGAGCAGGATCCATCCCTTCCATGTCTGGTTTGGTCCTCTACAAGTTGGTGGAGATAATGTAGTATGGCAAAGACAAATGCTGATTCTCCATGGTTATCTGTTTTGTTGCTGCCCAGCCATTCGTCAAGATGTGCGTTCATGTCTATAATTTCTGATCTATGATATATTTCTTGGATTTTGTCAGTGTGTTGTGTGATGACATTGTATATGCTGTCATGACAGATGGAGGTCGATAAATACAGAACATGAATACAGTCCGTTCAGGGAGAGGTAGCTTCAAGCAAATCATTTCATGATGTGGGTGTTCGTATTGTGGCTGCCTGGTTGCAGTGAAGTTTTCACTGTAGTAGAGTGGAATACCACCTCAGCTGTAACCATTGAGGTGATTGTCACAGTTTGAGGATGGAAATTACTGTGAGCATGTAATTTAAAATATAAGACTCCCGGGCCACAACAACACAAACACTTACAGAGGCAGATGATCAGTTAAACATTTTACTGTACAAATCTTGAATAATTTACAAAACACACAAGTTCAATAAAAACACAAATAGGTTAAAAATTTGTACAGCCTAAAAAAATAGTAATATCACTCTAGGTCCTAAAAATGCACACGGATTAGTTCAGAGAAAAATAGTACTAGTCCAGCTAATATAAAAGTGGGAGTTACTCTTTACACTGTATGGGCAGAAAAAACCTTCAGCGTATCTTACAGCGGGGCGGAGGCGTATCCGTTGTTTGTCAGAGTAAACTCAAGCGTTGCTGTCCTCACTTGCCCCAGAAAGACGTACTGTTTGTCTGGGCTTGTCTGACAATCCTTGTACGTGTCTGGTGGGTAATCCTGGCACCAGGGAGGGGAAGCAGGTAGGAGGAGAGGAGAGATGCAGGCTCCTGCAAATTTGTCATCTGGGATTACCTGCAGCACACAATGCAGTACAACTCAGAACCCCATAGACGCACCAGGTGGCCGGTAATCATTCGCACACACACAGGCAATAAGCACCACCCTTCCACTAATCTGTGTACGAGTCTCTTCACACAACTGCGTCTCCTTCGGCTGGACCCTCTGGCATCCTCGTAGCGTCTTTGGTCCCAAGCTGCTGCTGCTGATCACAGCACCTGCTGCATTCATAAAATCCCACTCACATGAGCCTCCCCTCAACTCTCGTCCTCTCCTTTCACCATGCCTGCTCCATCAATCAATCAATCCATCTCGATCAAATCTCAATCTGTGTGACCACAGTCACACACCGTCCTTTAACAGGTCCCACGGGGAAGAGTTTGCACCTTGAGCTCAATGATTGGCTCTTGCTGATTGGAAACAGTCAGCTCAAGTGTAGGCAATAATCGTTCACAAACAACCTAAAACACAAAGAAAATAACCAAC
Source organism: Pholidichthys leucotaenia (assembly GCA_020510985.1). Taxonomy (NCBI): domain Eukaryota; kingdom Metazoa; phylum Chordata; class Actinopteri; order Cichliformes; family Pholidichthyidae; genus Pholidichthys; species Pholidichthys leucotaenia. The sequence goes on from CM035836.1 coordinate 336,189,592, forward strand.
TCAATCAAGTTTCAAAGCATGCAAATGACACTACAAATCCAACATGCAAGATATTAAAGCAAATAATAAAATTCACACTAAACAGCCCTGGAGCTGCAATATGTTAAAGAAAATAAAATGCACACTAAACAACTCTGAAGCTGCTTTCCTGACATTTCTCCCCCTCACTTTTTAGATAATCGTCCCTGACTACTATTTATTTCAGTCACTATATCCAGATGGCTTTTTTCCGAAATTACTAGGCTGGGAACGTCTCATGGGTACCTGTTCTTGTGATGATACTGAGGCAGTCTGATCAGACACCTGCACCACCTCTTGTAACCGCTCTGCTTCAACAGCTGGATTTGGAAATAAACCTGGTCCTGCAAGAGGCAAAGAAACGGCTAAAAATAGAAGTGTCCCAATGTTTACAGGCTCAGTTCGTCGAACTGGCACATCGTTCTGAGAGTCACTGGGTCTGATGGGACATGGTCTGAGATTATTCCAGTGAATTATTCTTTCTGCCCCACTCCGACCCTCTGGTCGAATCTTATATACTGGTGTGTGTGGATTCAGCCTGGAAACTACTACAAAGGAAGATGGTTGCCATTGGGGAGCAAGCTTGTTCTGGTCACGGTGTCAGAAGTTTCTGAGCAGCACCCTCTCTCCTGGCACCAGTGGGATGTCCTTGGCACGACAACCATATCTCTGCTTATCTTTGTATTGTTGCAGCTGCATTTGGGCCAAGACTTGTTTATAGACTTTATTCAAGGTTCTGTGGTGGTGATGGACCCACTCATCCGTGGTGTACTGCTCAGGCCGTGGGCAGACTCCCATTGCAATCGCTACTGGTAGCCTTGCATGCTGTCCCTTTTTCCAGGTAGTCACATCCCTGGCAACCTGCCATTCCATGCTGTCACACACCCCTTCCACCAGGACAGGCCCGCATGGAAACTGGCGATCCCCCAACATGTGGGCCCAGACCGCCATCTCACTGCAGGCTGGAATCTCCACAGGGGATTGTTTGAACAGTCGCGCCACACCCATTTTCCCATCCACCAATTCTTCCTGAGCCACATGGCTGCAAACAGCAAAGGCTCTTTCCCATCGTCCCAGGGCTGGAGGAGACACTATAACTTGAAAAGCGGAAACACCAGAGTGGGGTCCCTGAAAAAATGACTTCCAGCAGCTACAAATAACATTCATCCCCAAAATTCCCCCTTCAAAGCCTAAATAGGCATCCTTCACGATAACGGCTCCTTTACTTGGTACCTTGACTCCTGTAACTTCAAAGTCAAGCAGCACATAACCCACATAAGGAATATTCCGGCCGTTAGCTGCTTTAAGGGTCAGCCACTTCAGCTCTCCAACATCTGCTAAAGGGACATGGTTTAACCACTTCTGGATGAAAGATTCAGAAAACAATGTCACTTGAGACCCAGTGTCTAAAACACAGGGAACTTTTATGCCAGCCTCCTTCACTTCTACTCCTGAGCATGAGCCAACCATTTTCTCCTTCAAAGTCCCAGTTTCAGTTTCCTCAGCCACCTGCCCAATGGCGGCTGGGGCAACTAGTTTAAAAACCTGTGCCTGTTGATTTCTGTCATGACAAAACCTTTGAATGTTGCCTGACTTATTGCAACCTCCGCAAATGATATGACCTTGTTCATCCCACTGAAAAGCTGTCCTGCTGAGGGAAGTAAAAGTGTATTTCTCTCTAGAGGAAGTGCCCCCTGATTGATTACTGTGGCATATACTAGGTAGTAGTTGTTGTTTTATCTCCTCCACCAAGGTACGGCTAAGCATGGACATTTGTTCTTGCACTTCATGACGTATTTCTGCCTTAAACTTCTCTCTCCAGTCATTTGTTTCTGACCGGTGTGTAATCTGTGCAGGTGCATTTACCCTCGATGTCCATACTAGCACTTGACCGAGATGTTCTCCTTCTAAAGCTCGTTTCATTGCAGGCTTCATTGCAGGCTTCAGGAAAGTCAAGTCGTGGCGCTCACGTCTCCACAAGCCGCTACAGCTCTTGTTGAAACAGCACCAGCTCTCAGACCCAGTATTAATTGATCAAGAGCTGTGTTTTCATCTTTAGCTGAGCCATAAGGTTCCTGATCACGCCACCTGCCAAAACGTTCTCGTAGGCGCAAGATAAATGACCCCACACTTTCTCCATCCCCCTGCCTACACTTAAAAACTTGGACCTGTAATTCAGCAAAAGGGGTTTGCTTGCCATACAATGTATTTCAGTAAAGTAAAATTTCTTTAACATTTCTTCTTAAGTTAGGATCTACCAACAAAATCTCCCTCCTGGCATCGCCTTCTAAAGCCCCGATAACAAAATCGGCCTTTTGATCATCACTGAGGCCCTGGGCTCTTAACATTGCCTCAATCTGCCATAGCCATTCTCCAAACTTAATCTGACTATTCTCACCAGAAAACTTTGGGACCCAAGGTACCCCCATAAACCATGGTATGACAACTGTATTAACTACAGCCTGATTATTTACAGCTGAAACAGAGGGTTCAACTTGCCCTTCCATGTTTGTGTTGTGTAGAAAGGGAATCCTGCTGACAACGCCAGAAAAGTGTTACAGTTTGAGGATGAAAATTACTGTGAGCACGTAATTTAAAATATAAGACTCCTGGGCCACAACAACATAAACACTCACAGAGGCGGACGATCAGTTAAACATTTTACTGTACAAATCTTGAATAATTTACAAAACACATAAGTTCAATAAAAACACAAATAGGTTAAAAATTTGTACAGCCTAAAAAAATAGTAATATCACCCTAGATCCTAAAAATGCAGACAGATTAAGTCCAGCTAATATAAAAGTGGGAGTTACTCTTTACACAGTATGGGCAGAAAAAACCTTCAGCGTATCTTACAGTGGGGTGGAGGCGTATCTGTTGTTTGTCAGAGAAAACTCAAGCCTTGCTGTCCTCAGTTGCCCCAGAAAGATGTACTGTTTGTCTGGGCTCGTCCGACAACCCTTGTACATGTCCATGAGGAGACAGCAGACTCCTTCGAATCCGTTCGTCTGGGATTACTCTGCAGTACACACAATGCAGTACAACTCAGAACCCATAGAAGTACCGGGCAGGCCGGTAGATCATTCGCATAAACCACAGGGCAATAAGCACGTCCCTTCCCGTTATCTGTGTACGAGCCTCTTCTCGCACACAACTCCTGTCTCCTTTGGCTGGACCCTCTGGCATCCTTGCGGCATCTTCGGTCCCAAACTGCTGCTTCTGATGATCCCAACAACTGCTGCATTCATAAAATCCCACTCACGTGAGCCTCCCCTCAACTGTCATCCTCTCCTTTCACCGTGCCTGCTCCATCAATCAATCAGTCCATCTCCATCTCGATCAAATCTCAATCTGTGTGACCACAGTCATGCACTATCCTTTAACAGGTCCCTCTGGGGCTCACTAATTGGCTCTCGCTGATCGGAAACAGTCAGCTCAGGTGTAGGCAATAATCATTCACAAACAACCCAAAACACAAGAAAAATAACCAACTCAATCAAGTTTCAAAGCATGCAAATGACACTACAAATCCAACATGCAAGATATTAAAGCAAATAATAAAATTCACACTAAACAGCCCTGGAGCTGCAATATGTTAAAGAAAATAAAATGCATACTAAACAACCCTGAAGCTGCTTTCCTGACAGCGGTCCTATCTACTTAGGGAGTAACCAGGTACTGCAATGAAATCATCATCAATGTAGCATCATCTCACTTTGGCTCATCAATAAGAATTATTCTTCAGCTTAAAGACATTGTTTCACCCAGGAAAAGGACAGTGAAAAACTACTCTGTCATTCCCCCAGGCCACGGCTGAACTCACATTCCTTTGTTAAAACCAGTGTAAGGAATTCATCCTAATGCACTTCCTGTTTTGACTTTATGGCCCATAAACGTGGAGACATAGAACAGAACCCTGGAGACCATGAAAAGCAAATGGACTCTTGATGTTTATTCTGGACAAGCAAGAATGGGTTTGAAATATATTAATCCTTGATTCAGATATGTGCATGTTAAAATGTTTAGATGAATGTTTATTCCTGCATGTTAATTTATAAGCACTGGGTATAAGTTGCATGAACACTGAAATAGGTTAGAGTTATACATAAATGTATAGAGGAATATTGCAGTATTGAAACTTGTGTATTTTAATTTGCAAAGCGTATCTCAAATCATGTGACTGCCAGCAGCCAATTTTTGCTTGACAACAGCTCTCTCAAAGTTCCAGACAAAAGATTGTTTGTTTATTGGACCAAAGTTCTTAAACCCCTCCCACGAAGGAAGGCTATTGGTCTGAGTTCCTGTCAACCCGGAAGCCCATGAAAGCTCGACTGAAGTTATAAAAGGAAACAACGCCCTCGCTTCCTCTCTTTTGTCTCTTGCCCATTGCTCTCTTCACTTCGTCTGTCACAGCAGAGAACCACCAGAGAACAAAGGATTTCTCCCACGTGTTATTTTTCTACGATCACAGAGCCTGAAGTATCCTGTTTTGTTGTAACCTCTTTGTATTTTAATGTTTTTTTTTTCTTTAAATGCCTAGGAATTCTTTATTTCTGAGCTCAGTTCTAATTAGGAGTTAAACTCCAATCCTAGACGTTTATTCTTATAACTTTTTCCTGTTGAACTTTCTTTAAAACCACCGTTTTAATTTTAATTTAAATTTTAATCTTGACTTTATTTTTAATTTTTATATTGACCAACTTACACACTAGAAACTATTTTCATCTCCACTAGTCCGGAAATTCTTAATTTAATTTAATTTTGTTATTTGATCAGATCCTGGGGTAATGAGTCTCGAATCCTCTCATGAAGTCGTTGATCCATGGCCATTACGCAGCTGAAGAATTCAACAAGCCACGAAAAGGGAGACACTTCGGCTGGACTTCAACCATTGGAATAAAACATCAAGAATCTCATCCTGCGACAACAGACTGCAAAGTGGCCCGTCCTCGTTCGAATATTTACTGATCAAATATTCCGGTTTTTGGCCTTTCTCCACATCTAAAGCTTCCCGGAATGACAAAAGAACCCGCCATCAGGCGTGGTCACGTAAGCTGCATCTTCCTTATCTATCTGCTGAATCAAATGTCTGAGATTTGAGAATCATTCAATATTTGATCAAATGCAGAATTAGAGCCATTAACATAACCTTTCTTTTCATTAAAATTCCGTTTTTATTTTCTTAAGAGTAATCCAGAATTTTCCATATAATTAATTTCATTTTCCCCATAAATTTGCATTATGTTTCCATAATCTGTTAACTTCAAACTGATCTAAATTAATTTCACAGTTAATCCTGGTTCTGCAAATGTTGACATTGTTAATCTATCATTTACAATCTTGATTTCATGGTTAATGAAATCATTGCAATGTCTTTTAATTATTATTTCATTTAATAAATATGTGAAAATGAGAGAAGTTGTTGAGAATTTATTTCATTCTGAGTCTGGTTTAAGTCCCCAGTATCGAATTCACTAAAATTTTGAGGCTGATTATTAATTAATTTATTGAGTGATTAAACAGGTATAAAGTGAAATTAAAGATTAAATTGCTTCTTAGAGATAGAAGCTGGTGCCCCACAAGTGTTATTAACTTTTCCGGTGTATATGAACGGAAAATTCATCTCTGGTTCCAATACATTAATATAAACTAAATAATTTTTATACCTGATCATAATTATTAATTCATATATTGTTACATCAATCTTGTTACTTAGAAATGTTTCAGAGAGAAAGAATATGTGAGGGCGAGCTCTGGTGAGAGACTTCTCAGCCGAATCCCAATTGGTACGCAAGCCCATAACATTAGTAAAGCTTGCAACAAATTTACTTTGATGAGGATCAGGATTTAGGTGGATGTTGCCACAACATAGCAAAAGCAATAACATAATTCTTGGAAGGGCAAGTACAAAATCATGGTCATTCGCTTCATTGGTCATCAACATATAATCAGTCCAATTAGAGGCCTTACTTAAATGAAATATAATTTTAAAAAAATGGACAGAATGAGCTGTTAACCCAGGCCGAATATACCAGGCGCCTTACGGCAACTTGCTCCTAGGACTGAAACAGGAAGATCCCTTCACAGTCCCAATAGGCACAAGCCAGGGTTGTCAACCCCAAAGGGAGCCTGGTCCACCAGAAACCACAGCTTCTAGTCTACCCTGTTAATCTCCTACACTTTAGTATTAGCTGGGTGTGTTAAGCTTAAAAAAAATATCCCCAGATTTTAACTTGCCAATGTAACCATAATTTTGCATTTAGGAACACAAAATTTACACAGCTGCATAGCTGAAGGTGTCACGATTCTGACGAGAAAAAACAAAAAAAATAAAAATTATATCTGGCAGTCTTACAGTTTGTGTTTTGTTGACGTCTGTTCAAAGGCTTCTCTCCAATATATTTTAATATGGAGCTGAGTAACCCAGTCTCAAAAACCTGTCTGTCGTTTGTCAGTTACTATGAATGGATAGCTCATTGGGTAAGGTACCAGTCTAAAAACAGAATTCCTTTAACAGACCCGGTTCAAGTCCCCATGAGCACAGTAATTAGAACACTATGTTGGACTTAATGGAGCTTTGTTGCCGTGGTCAAGATCTGATAGGTTCCAGTTTGTTCATGTCAGTAATGAGTTTTCTTTCAACTCAAAGCTCAGTCATGGAGTTCTACAGGGATCTGTGCTAGGCCCTACTCTTTTTAGTTTATATATGCTTCCGTTAAGCAACATTATTAGAAAGCACTGTATACACTTTCATTGTTATGCAGATGACACACAATTATACCTGTCAATGAAGCCAGATGATAGTAGTCAATTAGCCAAGTTAGAAGCCTGTCTTAAGGAAATCAAAGCTTGGATGACTTGTAATTTCCTGCTATTAAATTCAGATAAGACTTATGCCGTTCTTGTTGGTCCAAAAAAACCTTAGAAATACCTTTCCAAATCAAACTCTTTGTTTGGATGCGGTTACTCTTTTTCTTAATAGTTCTGTGAGGAACCTTGGAGTTATTTTTGATCAAGATCTGTTTTTCAATTCACATATTAAATTCGTTTCTAAGACTGCCTTCTGTCATTTGCGTAATATTGCCAAGATTAGGAGCATCTTGTCTCAGAGTGATGCTGAGAAACTGATCCACGCTTTTGTTAGCTCGAGATTAGATTATTGTAATTCTTTATTATCAGGTTGTCCTAAAACATCTTTAAAAAGTCTTCAGTTGATCCAAAATGCTGCAGCAAGAGTTTTAACTGGTACTAGAAAGAGAGACCATATCTCTCCGGTTCTGGCCTCCCTTCATTGACTTCCCATAGAGTTTAGAATTAAGTTTAAAATCCTTCTTCTCACTTACAAAGCTCTAAACAATCAGGCCCCTCTTTATTTAAAAGATCTGATACTATCCTATTATCCTAACAGAGCACTACACTCCCAAAATGCTGGATTACTTGTAATACCTAGAATCTCCAAAAGCACAATGAGAGGCAGAGCCTTCAGTTATCAAGCTCCTCTCCTTTGGAACCAGATGCCAATCTGGATTCGGGAGTCAGACTCGATCTCTGTTTTTAAGAATAGGGTTAAAACCTTCCTTTTTGATATAGCCTACAATTAGGGAGGGATCATGTGTCTCTGAACCCTCTCTTAGTTATGCTGCTAATAGGTTTAGACAGCTGGGGGACCTCCAATAATGCACTGGGCTTCACTCCTTTCTTCACTCTCAATTAAATATTTTTTTTATTTTTTTTTTTGCTGGTTATTAACATCTGTTTGTTCTCTCCCATAGATTGAGTCTCCATCACGCTGTTTGCTCTCTACATGTCTGTTCTTTTCATCTTCTCTATCCCCTCACCCCCCAGCCAGTCACTGCCCCTCCCTGAGTCTGGTTCTGCAGGAGGTTTCTTCCTGTTAAAAGGGAGTTTTTCTTCTCCACCGTCGCCAAGCGCTTGCTCACAGGGGATTGCCTGATTGCTGGGGTCTTTCTGCAATTGTGGGGGTTCCCCCTACAGTTGAAAGTGCTATGAGATGACTGTTGTAGTGAAATGGTGCTATATAAATAAAGTTGAATTGAATTAATGATATTTAGGACGAATATTGTATTTAGCATTTTTAAGTTTCTTCAGCTATAAGTGATATTGGCTTATTGCTAACATCTTTCATACCTTATGCTGTGTTTGTATGTAAGCTAACATTTTTTAAGGTTTAAGCTTAAATTTAGCATATTTAAGCTATCTTCCTGCAATGTTAAGCTATTTCTACTAGTTCTACCTCTTTATGCTACTTCTACTGGTTTGCCTTTTTTTTTTTTTAACACAGCTATTTTAGCATTTCAGCTAGCTTAGTTCAAGGAATTAAGGCTGCATTTAGTGTCTTTGAGCTAACTTCTGCCAACTTAAGCAATTTCTACTTTTGTGCTAATATTTTTTAAGGTTAGGCTGTTGGGCCACGGTGTTGGACTTCTCCACCCAGGGAACAATGGACCAAAAGAGAAGTTGTCACAGGGAGGTTCAGACGGGACAGTCAGGACTATGCGCCCCCCGGGGAGAGGAGTAAATGCCGGGCCACTGGAGAAGGGTATGAGAGTGGCACCGGTGTTATGTCATGTTAATGTGCCACACAGGCTTTGTTCTAAACATAATGTGTCATGATTGGAAGTTCCAGGCCTCGATGCATGGAAATAAAGATATAAAAGAGGGATGCACAGAGGGCCGGGATGAGCTTTTGCTTTTCTGTTTTGTTGGAGAAAGAATAAAGTCTTGTGTTGTTCAGCTCGTTGCCTCACCTATTCCTTTCTCCACACTGGTGACCCCAAGACGTGCCATCGAGAGCGAGACAAGCACAGCCCCGGAGACTACCTGGAGGGAGAGTATCAACGCCGCCTGCGCTGTTTCAGTCAAGCTCCCGGACTTCTGACTTCATGACCTGACTGCGGGTTTTTGCACATAGAAGCCCAGTTCGGCACTCCGTGGGATAACAGCAGATGACACAAGGTACTACTACGTGGTCGCGGCACTGGACACGCGTGCCACGCAACAGGTGGCAAGCCTGCTCCAGGAGCCACCGGCACGAGGGGAAATACGAGGTGCTCAAGAGGATGCTTCTCCAGCACTAAACCCTTTTGGACAGCGAAAGGGCGGAGAGACTCCTAACACGTTCATTGTTGGGGGACAGATCAGCCGTAGAGCTAATGGAGAGCATGTTGACACTGACGGGCAGAAACAACAAGTCTTTCCTGTTCACCCACCTGCTCCTCAGGAACCTGCCGGCTGCAGCGAGGGCAATCCTGGCCAACTTGCCATTGCTGGTGACAAAGGACTACCGTGCACTGGTGCAGGAAGCGGATCGCATCATTTTAACTACCAGAACGCTCAGCGTGAATGCAGTGACACCGACATCCAGGAGGGACTCCAGCAAGGTCGAGGAGCCATTGGTGGTAGCCGGAGCAGACACCAGGAAATGCAGGAACGGGGTGATCTCCTACTATCATCGCCATTTTGGCTCAAACATCCATTGATGGGTGCCCCCAAATCAGAAGTCAGGAAACGGTACAGCCAGCAGTCATAGCAGCTGCGACTGCTGGCGAGCAGAAACAAGCTGCTGTCTGTCACAGCCACATGTTCGGGGAGACGGTTTCTGTGAGCAAAAGAGCCTCATCCTGCTGGGTCAGTGCAGACAGGTGGCAGGGGCAGTGGTCCCGAGCTTACGGCTGCCAACAGAGCCAACCGTCAGGACATTTGGTGAGCGGACACTGACAATATGCTTACACAGATGCAACTTTCAGTGAAACTTTGTGGTGGCTGCATGTTCCGCCCCTATTTTAGGCGCAGATTTTTTATGTGCTTATGGGTTATTAGTTGGTGTTGCTAAAAGGAGATTAGTAGATGCTGTCTCTTTTGCTTCTCTGCCCTGTACAGCTCGGGGACCTGGGTCAACAACACTGGCCAACGTTATAGCTCCAGGGGATAAGTACCAACAGTTGCTCGCACAGTTCCCAGTACTCACGGTCCCGACATTTTTGGCTACAACAATGAAGCACGGGGTCGAACATTTCATAACTGCCAAAGGGCCGCCAGTATTCGCGCGACCTCGGTGCCTGGATGCAGCTAAACTGGCCAGTGCGCACGAGGAGTTCGCCAACTTGGAACAGTTGGGAATTGTCAAGCGCTCCAACAGCCCATGGGCATCCCCACGACACATGGTGCCTAAAGCCGACGGGTCGTGGCAACCATGCGGTGATTTCCAGCACTTAAACAACGCTACGGAACACGATTACTATCCTATCCAACACATCCAGGACTTTTCCGTGCACCTAGCCAGGGCGCGTGTTTTTTCCAAAGTAGATCTGGTCCGCGGTCACCATCAGGTTCCGATGCATGAGGAAGATCTTCTAAAAATAGCTGTAATAACACCTTTTGGCCTTTTCAAGTTTTTACGCATGCCATTCAGATTAAAAGGCATGGCACAGACCTTCCAGAGGATGATGGACACAGTGCTTTGCGACTTGTCCTTTATTTTTGTCTACTTAGACAACATTCTGGTAGCCAGCGCGTCTGAGGAGGAGCACATCGCCCAACTCAAGACAGTCTTCCGGAGGTTGGAAGTGCACGGACTGACAGTTAACCCAGAAAAGTGTCAGTTCGGTGTGCCAGTGATTGACTTTTTGGGCCACTGCATTTGGCCAGAGGGCGCGATTCCGTTACTGGACAAAGTGCGTGCTGTGTCGAACTTTCCATGCCCGCAGACAGTGAGGGCACTACAGGAGTTTTTGGGAATGGTTAATTTTTTATAACCGTTTCCTTCCCCAAGCAGCCCAGCTGATGCAGCCACTGTATGCTACGCTTAAAAAAAAGAAGCCCGTGGAAGGCATCGACTGGACTCCCGAGCAAGTCCAGGTTTTCACTAATGCCAAAATAGCGCTTGTGGATGTCGCGCTGTTAGTCCACCCAGATCCATCTGCAAAGATTGCGCTCACGACGGATGCGTCAGACGTTGCCATAGGGGCAGTGGTGGAGCAGTGCGTCGCAGGTTTGTGGCAGCCACTTGCTTTTTTAGCCAGACTTTGCACAACAACGAACGCAAGTACAGCACATTCGATAGAGAATTGCTGGCTTTCCACCTGGCGACGCACCATTTCCAGTTCTGGCTGGAGGGGTGCGAGTTCACCGCGTTCATGGGCCGCAAGCCACTGACACACGTGATGTCCAAGACCTCAGAACCGTGGTCGGCCCGGCAGCAACGGCATTTGGCAGCAATTTCGGAGTTTATTACTGACATTCAACACATTGCCAGTAAACTCAACGTCATGGCCAATTGCCTGTCACGCACATTAATCACCCCAGTCTATATGGGAATTGATTTCCCTGCCATGGCCGCGGAACAAGCCGGGGACGTGGACATTTGTGCGCTCCAGTCTGCGCCTACTCGGTTAAGGCTGGAGAACAGGGTGGTGCAGGAAGGGTGCCCTTCCTTGCTCTTCAACGTCTCCACCAGCAGCCCGCACCCGGTGGTTCCGAACTCTTGGCGCCGTCACGTTTTTGAGTCGGTCCACTCCCTTTTGCATCCGGGAGTGCGAGCTTCGGTGAAACTAGTGGGGGGAAAATTCGTCTGGCCGCGCTTGCACAAAAAAAGTGAAAGAGTGGGCTGCAGTTTGGGTCACGTGCCAGCAGGCCAAAGTGCACAAGGACACCAGAGTTCCCCTCGAGCCGTTCCAAATCCCGGCTAGGAGGTTCAACCACGTCCACGTGGATTTGGTGGGACCCCTCCCACTGTCGCAAGGTTTCCTGCACCTTTTGACAGTCGTGGACTGCACCATACACTGGCCTGAAGTGGGCCCACTGGCTTCTACCACATCTGCGGAAGTGGCGCGCGCCTTTTTGTCGGCTTAGGTTGCATGTTTCGGATCTCCATCAGACATCACGTCCTACAGAGGTCCACAATTCCTTTCAGAACTCTGGTCCACGATGGCTCAGAGCCTGGGGGTCAAAATTCACCGCACTGCCATGTACAACCTCCAGGCTAATGGGTTATGCGAGCATTTTCATAGGTCGCTTAAAGCAGCACTCAGAGCTTTGCTCACGGACACAAATTGGGTTGACCGCTTGCCTTGGGTTCTTTTAGGGTTGTGTTCCACACCTAAGGAGGATCTGGCAGCCTCCATGGCAGAACTCGTTTTTTCTCAACCACTGCAGATCCCCGGAGAGTTTTTACCAGAAAACCCTACGCCCAAGGCATATCCGCCCACGCAGTTTTTACACAGTATGGAGGTTGTGAGCGTACTGGGCCCGGCCCACCATTGTTTTCCCCACACATTCGTCCCAAAAACCTTGCAGAATGCCAGTTTTGTTTTTGTCAGGCACGATGCGCACTGGACCCCGCTGCACCCACCATACAACGGACCGTTCAGAGTTTTGGAACCTGGGGCAAAACATTTTGCGTTAGACTTGGGGGGACGTAGGGAGACCGTCTGCATTGACAGGCTGAAGCCTGCTTTTGTGTTGGCAGACAAACAGGTGGTGTTGGCCCAAGCTCCCCAGCGCGGATGCCCACCATTGGTGACTCCACAGGTTGGTGATTCCTCAGCAGGGACCGGCACTTGCAAACCTGATGTGTTCCCCCCCCCCTTTTCCCTCCACAGATTGATGTGCCCTGCTGTACGCCCCGTCAGCAGGGAAGTTAGACTGGCTCGGTGACCCCCCACTACAGCTGATATGGGCACCAGCTCAAGCCCAAAGGACGGGGGGTTAAGGCCCATTCTGGGTGTTTGGGGGGGGGGGGGTGGTTCTCTGGGGCACGGTGTTGGACTTCTCCACCCAGGGAACAATGGACCAAAAGAGGAGGTGTCACCGAGGGGTTCAGACGGGACAGTAAGGACTATGCACCCCCCGGGAAGAGAAGTAAATGCTGGGCCATTGGAGAAGGGTATGAGAGCGGTGCCGGTGTTATGTCATGTTAATGTGCCACACAGGCTTTGTTCTAAGCATAACGTGTTATGGTCGGAAGTTCCGAGCCTCGATGCATGGAAATAAAGATGCAAAAGAGGGATGCACAGAGGCCCGGGATGAGCTATAGCTTTTCTGTTTTGTTGGAGAAAGAACAAAGTCTTGCGTTGTTCAGCTCGTTGCCTTGCCTATTCCTTTCTCCACAAGGCAATTTTGGCCATTCAGCCAGCATGTTTTAGGTTTTAAACTTATATTTTGCATATTTATTCTGACTTCATGCAACATTAAGCCACTTCTGCATATATGCTTTTAAAGCTACTTTATACCAGCATACAGTGGTGTGAAAAAGTGTTTGTCCCCTTCCTAATTTCTCATTTTGTTGTATGTTTGTCATACTTAAATGTGACATAATGATGGGCTCAGGGAACACACACACAGGCTCAGGAAGATTTAAGGCTTTTATTCAAACAACTGGTGGTGTTTGAGTGCATGAATGGAAGTGTGGATGTAGTGTGGGTGGACAGCGTGCGTCAAGGGCGGAACAGCTCACCGTGCAGCCAGGTAACCCTGAGGACAGAGCAGAGCAGGGAGTTAGCTACAGTCACACGCCCCGTGGGAAAATAACCACAATGTACTGCTTACGTGCAGGCAAGAAGGTGGCTGGCATTGGCGATGCAGCTGTAGCCTGGAGGACAGCGCGGCTGCGCGCTCTTGTCGTGCTGGTGAGAGTGTGGCTGAGGAGAGGTGAGGAGGAGGAATTCCGCCGCCCTGGAAATCCACCTGTGCACAGGGGAGAAGCTGGAGAGAAGGTAAGATGAAAAGTGCAGCTTACGTGCTTGGAGAGAGATGCGCTGGTCGGTAACGAACCGGACGGGCGTTGGAGGTTTTGGGAGCATTGTCAAGCAGATGACTCCAGGCCGAAGCAGAGGGAAGAGGGGTTTATATAGGCCGATGCTGATGAGGCGCAGGTGTGCGCGCCGCTGGCGCTGATGGCTGGCGAGAGCGAGGTGTAACAGTACCCCCCCCCCCCCCGAGCAGCGCCTCACGGCGCTGGCTTACCTAGGTGCGCCCGGTGGAACTCCGTGATGAGGTTCTTATCCAGCACCCAGGACGGGGGCACCCAGGATCTGTGCTCAGGGCCATACCCTTCCCAATCCACCGAGTACTGGAGACCGCGGCCACGGCGGCGGGCATCCAGGATGGCCGTGACACCCCATGCCGGACCACCGTAGATCATCCTGGGGGGAGGAGGGGTTCTGGGAGGAGGACAAAGAGGGTCAGACACCACAGGTTTAATATGCGAGACATGAAACGTCGGGCAGACCCGGAGGGAGGGGGGGAGAGCCAAACGCACAGCCACCAGATTAATTATCTTAGTAACAGGAAAGGGCCCGATGAAGCGCTGCGCCAGCTTCTTCCTCTCAGCCTTCAGTTTAATGTCTTTAGTAGACAGCCAAACTCGTTGACCCACCTGACACTCGGGAGCGGCCCTCCTTTGGCGATTGGCGACTCGAGAATTGCGCTCCGTCATGCGTAAAAGAGCCTGGCGCATCTTGGTCCAAATACGCCGGCAGCGCCTCAGATGAGCCTGAACAGATGGGACCGCCACCTCACCCTCCTCCTCAGGGAACAAAGGCGGCTCATACCCCAGGGACGCCCGGAAGGGGGACATACCGATGGCTGAGGATAAGTTATGGGCATACTCAACCCAGGGTAGGCAGGCGCTCAATGAAGAGGGGCTAGAAGAGGTGACGCAGTGCAGGGCTGCCTCCAGCTCCTGGTTAGTGCGCTCACACTGGCCGTTAGTTTGGGGATGGTGACCGGAGGACAGACTCACCGTAGACCCCAGTGCGTTGCAGAAGGACTTACACACCTTGGACACAAACTGAGGCCCCCGATCTGAGACGACATCTACCGGGATCCCATGCAGCCTGACGACATGTTGGATCAATAAGTCAGCTGTCTCTCGCACCGAAGGGAGCCCACGGAGAGGCATGAAATGGGCCGCCTTGGAGAACCGGTCGATGATGGTCAGGATGGTGTCATAAGAGTTGGACTTGGGGAGACCGGTGACGAAGTCCAGAGCCACATGGGACCAGGGCCTCCCAGGGATTGGTAGTGGACGGAGGAGACCTGCTGGGGGGGACATGGAGGTCTTACCCATTGCGCACTGGGGGCAGGCACGGACGTAGTTAGTGACATCACTCCTAAGGCCAGGCCACCAAAAGGACCGTTGGAGGAGCTCCACCAGCTGGGAGATATCAGGGTGACAGGCGAACTTAGCTGTGTGAGACCAGTGGATCACGTCGCTCCGGACTGAAGATGGAACGAATAGTCTCCCGACCGGACCGCTGCCAGGGTCGGGTTCAGCCTCCTGTGCCTTCCGGACCTTGGCCTTAATCCCCCATGAGGCGGCCCCCACAACGCACAAGGTGGACAGGATGGTGTGTTCTCGATCCTCTGGGTCTTCGGGCCCGAACTGTCTGGACAGCGCATCCGGTTTCCCATTCTTGGACCCGGGGTGGTAAGTGATGGTGAACTTGAAGCGACCGAAAAACAATGACCAACGCGCCTGGCAGGCATTCAGGCGCTTGGCCGTCCTCAGGTACTCCAAATTTTTGTGATCGGTCCAGACCACAAACGGCTGGGCTGCACCCTCCAGCCAATGGCGCCATTCCTGAAGAGCTAGCTTCACAGCTAGGAGCTCCCTATCCCCGACATCGTAATTCCGTTCCGCAGGGGAGAGGCGTTGGGACAAGAAGGCGCAGGGACGCACCTGCCCATCCGCAGGTGAGCGCTGGGACAGCACTGCCCCCACCCCTGTGTCGAATGCATCCACCTCGACCAGGCACTAGAGTGCCTGGTCCACCTGGGTGAGGACCCGGGAGGAAGCGAACTCCGTCTTCAGGATCTTGAAGGCCGACGCAGCATCCTCGGTCCACTGGAACGGCACCTTGGGAGAGGTGAGGCGGGTCAGGGGGGCGGCGATGGAGCTGTACTTCGGCACAAAGTGGCGGTAGAAGTTGGCAAAGCCAAGGAACTGTTGCACCTGCTTCCTGGAGGAGGGAGTGGGCCACTCCACCACCGCTTTGACCTTGGCTGGGTCAGGAAGAATTTGATTGTGAGCGATGACGAAACCCAAGAAGGAGGTCTGGTTTGTGTAAAACTCACACTTCTCCACTTTAAAGTATAGCCTGTTCTCCAAAAGGCGCTGAAGGACCCGCCTCACATGGACCTGATGCTCCTCTCTAGTCCGGGAGAAGATCAAGATGTCGTCCAGATATACAAACACGAAGACCCCCAGGAATTCCCGAAGAACGTCGTTGATGAGGCGTTGGAAGATGGCCGGAGCGTTGGTGAGCCCAAACGGCATGACCAAATACTCAAAATGGCCGCTGGGCGTCCGGAACCCCGTCTTCCATTCATCACCCTCCCGGATCCGAACGAGGTGGTACGCACTGCACAGGTCCAGTTTGATGAACCAGGTGGCCCCCTGGAGGGAGTTGAAGGCCGAGTCCATCAGGGGCAACGTGTACTTGTCCCTTATTGTGATGTCGTTGAGCGCCCGGAAGTTGATGCACGGCTGCAGGGACCCATCCTTCTTGCCCACAAAGAAGAAACCGGCCCCAACCGGGGACGAGGATGGCCGGATGATGCCTGTGCTGAGCGACTCTTTAATATAAGCGTCCATGGCCTCACGCTCTGGGGCAGACAGGCTGTAGAGGCGGCCAGATGGTAACGGCGCCCCAGGGCGGAGGTTGATGGCGCAGTCGTAGGGGCGGTGGGGGGGGGGGGGAGACAGTGCTTTTGACTTACTGAAAACTGGGCCCAGGTCGTGGAACTCTGGGGGAACCAAGGAGAGTTCCGGAGGTGGTGAGCCAGGAGCTGGGAGCGGCAACGACGGGGCACAAGCAGCGGATTGGAGACAGGTGCTCATGCAAAAGGTGCTCCAGGAGAGGACGCTGCCGGACTGTCAGTCGAAGGTGGGGTTATGGAGCCGCAGCCAGGGGTAACCCAGGATGACAGGAGAGGATGAGGTGGGTAATACAACCAGGCTGAGATCCTCCCTATGGTTACCGGAGATGATAACTGGGACTGGTTTGGTTCTGTGGGTGACTCTCACTAAAGGTGTATGGGCGAGAGTGACCAGGTTAATAGGGGCTGGCAGCGCTTGGCAGGGAATGCCCAAGCGGGTTGCCAGGCTTTGTGAAATAAAACTCTGTTCCACCCCGAGTCCACCAGTGCGTGTGTGACGTGACTCGTGGAGTTATGACAGAATCTAACCGGGAGGAGGCACTTAGTGAGGGGATTTGAATGGGACGCGTCCACGAGGCCCCCTACAGCGACTTGCGGACGTCCCCTTTTGGCCGAATCGGGCAGTCCTCCACAGAGTACTGATTACCCCTGCAATACATGCAGAGGCCCAACTCTCGGTGGCGCTGTCTTTCCGCTGGTGGCAGTCTAGCCCGACCGACCAGCATTGCCTCAATGTCATCGGCGGACCCCGGAGCGGGTAACGCCAGGGGGCAAGACTGAGGGACCTGGGCGGAAGTACCGCTCGAGCGCCCGGAAGCCCTCCGCTCGGAGGCCCGTTCCCTCAGCCTATTATCCAAATTTATGGTAAGGGAAATTAGATGGGATAACCGGTCCGGCATATCCCGGGAGGCCAGTTCATCCTGTAAGGAGGAATTTAGACTACGGACGAAGATGCTGCTGAGCGCAGCTTCGCCCCACCCAACTTCCGTCGCAACCACCCGGAAGTCGACAGCATAGTCGGCGGCCAACCGGCTACCCTGGCAGAGGTTAAGCAACCGGGTGGTTAAGACGTTATCTCGGTCCGAGCGATCAAACACTTCCTTAAAATCATGCACGAATTGGGCGTCGGTCAGGTTCGCATAGCTGGGCCTCGCCATGACGGCATAAGCCCAAGCTAGCGCTCGCCCTTCCAGAAGGTTAGCCACATACCCAATTTGGCTATGATCTGAAGGAAAGTCCCCGGGAACGCGCTGAAACACCGACTCACACTGCAGGAGAAACCCACGCGCCTCACCGAGTTTCCCGCTGAAGCACATGGGCGTTGGAATGGGAGTGAGTCGGGTCGGCGGTCCCAAGCTGGCTGAGCTAGCTGAGGAGGGAACCAAAGCTGGCCCACCGAAAGATGCCGGAGGGAAGGCCTGTGGAGGATCCAGGCGGTCTAATCGCTGGACAATTTGGGTAAGTTGATTGAAAATCACCTGTTGCTGATGAGCGATTATATCCACCCGAGCCTCGAGGGTGGAAAGTCGGCGTGCGAGCCCGCTGTCCGCTGAGCCCGCTGTCCGCTGAGCCACTTTGCTGGAGTCGTACTGACATAATGATGGGCTCAGGGAACACACGCACAGGATCAGGAAGATTTAAGGCTTTTATTCAAACAACTGGTGGTGTTTGAGTGCGTGAATGGAAGTGTGGATGTAGTGTGGGTGGACAGCGTGCGTCAAGGGTGGAACAGCTCGCCGTGCAGCCAGGTAACCCTGAGGACAGAGCAGAGCAGGGAGTTAGCTACAGTCACACGCCCCGTGGGAAAATAACCACAATGTACTGCTTACGTGCAGGCGAGAAGGTGGCTGGCGTTGGTGATGCAGCTGTAGCCTGGAGGACAGCGCGGCTGCGCGCTCTCGACATGCTGGTGAGAGTGTGGCTGAGGAGAGGTGAGGAGGAGGAATTCCGCCGCCCTGGAGATCCACCTGTGCACAGGGGAGAAGCTGGAGAGAAGGTAAGATGAAAAGTGCAGCTTATGTGCTTGGAGAGAGATGCGCTGGTCGGTAACGAACCGGACGGGCGCTGGAGGTTTTGGGAGCGTTGTCAAGCAGACGACTCCAGGCCGAAGCAGAGGGCAGAGGGGTTTATATAGGCTGATGCTGATGAGGCGCAGATTGCGTGCCGCTGGCACTGATGGCTGGCGAGAGCGAGGTGTAACAAAATGTTTCAGATCATCAAACAAATGTAAATATTAGACAAAGATAACACAAGTAAACACAAAATGCAGTTTTTAAATGAAGGTGTTTATTATTAAGGGGAAAAAAAAATCCAAACCTACATGGCCTTGTGTGAAAAAGTGATTGTATCCCCCATGTTAAAACATAAATTAACAGTGGTTTATCACATCCTTAGAAAACTGAGTTCAATTTCTCTAGCCACACCCAGGCCTGATTTCTGTCACATCTGTTCTCAATCAAGAAAACACTTAAATAGGACCTGCCTGACAAAATGAAGTAGACCAAAATATCCTCAAAAGCTAGACATCATGCTGCAGTCCAAAGAAATTCAGGAATAAATGAGAAACAAAATAATTGAGATCTTTCAGTCTGGAAAAGGTTATAAAGCCATTTCTAAAGCTCTGGGACTCCAGCAAACCACAGTGAGAGCCATTATCCACAAATGGTGAAAACGTGGAACAGTGGTGAACCTTCCCAGGAGTGGCTGGCTGACCAAAATTACCTCGAGTGCAACGACTGTCATGAATGGAGCCAGTTTGTCCTTCTGGCTCGGTTCCATGACCTTCCTTTATGTCTCATTATCTTATGTGTGTTTTGTGTATTTGGTTCTGAGCCGGGTTTCCCAGGGTCAGTCTCTTGGGTTTTCTGTTTCCATATTCATTTGTGTATGGTTCTGCCTTTTGAGTTTCATTGTTCTGTGTTACTCCTTAGTTTGCTTTTTCATGCCATGTATTATTTGTTATTTATTTCCAGTCTCGTTCTGAGTTTGTTGTGTGTTATGGTTCTCTGACTAACAGGCTGTCAGGCAGCTCATTTAATCTACACTTCGTGTGGGCGGGCCTGTCAGTCTGCCAGCCAGACCACACCTCCCTGTCTTGACAGTCAGCTGATTCCTCTTGTCTGTGATTACTTTCTCTGCTCCCTCGCTCAGGTGCATCTCATCACTGTGTCATTAGTTCATGTATTTAGTAGTCTGTTGTTTTGTCATTCATTGCTGGATTATTGTGTTGTCTATGACACAATATGCTGTGTCCTCCTATGTGTTTGTCACCGCCACATTACGCTGTGGTTTCTGCTTTGGTGACTCTCTGCCACATTACAGTGCTTCCTTACAGTGACAAGATGGTGCCAATGTATGGGGCTGACCGTCTGTCTCTGACAGCTTTGCTTGTTTTTTTTTACTGTTTTTAACCATTGGCATTCAAGAAATCATGTCCTTACTTGTGTACGACCGCCAAACATTGTTGGATCTTAGACTTTCTGCCGAGGATCTTACTTCGTCTGATTATGGTGGACAGAAGCCTCCACTCTTGTCAGATATCCTGCCTTAGCTGTATCGGGCCTCAGCCCCTCCCTCCCAGCGAAGGCGGAGGCGGAGGAAGAGGCCTCACCATCGCCGTGGGAAACGCAGCGGTCGGCTGGTGAAACTGAAGGACCGCCTGGCACATTTCTTCTCTGTTCCCCGGACTCCAGGGGGATTATGTTCCCTGGATCCTGCTGATGCCGGCCTGGTACCTGTGACTGGCCCTGGTGAGGTGATCCGGCCCTGGCGCTGCTACTCGCCCAGGCCCCGACAGCATGGGGTAAATCCCTGGCACCTGAGACCACTGCGGCACGTTTCCTGCTCTGCTGAGGCCCAGGCTCCAGCTCCAGCCCGGATTAGCCTGGTAAACGCCAGATCGCTGGCAAATAAAACTTACATCCTGAAGGATTTCATCAGCTCCCGGGAACTGGATTTCTTTTTCGTTGCAGAGACCTGGCAGACTGTGGGTGAACTCTCTGCTCTGTCCGAAGTTTTACCCCCAGGTTATTGTTATTTTAATTCCCCGTGGACAACAGGACAAGGAGGAGGAACGGCAGCTGTTTACAAAAATGACTATAAATGTAAGCAGCGCTTTTTACCTTCTCCATTCTCCAGCTTTGAACTGACTTTCTTTGAGGTGGGTCGAATAAACCCTGTACTGTGTGCTGTCATATACAGACCACCCAAATATAATAAGGACTTTTTAAATGACTTTGCCATTTTCTTGGCTGGTATTGTTACAAGTTATGATCGTGTTCTTATCGTTGGAGATTTTAACATACATGTGTGTTGTCCTGATAAGCTGCTGGTGAAAGACTTTTTAAATCTCATTGATTCTCTAAATCTGGTGCAGTCGGTGACTTGTGGCGCTACACACGAGCACGGACACACGTTAGATCTTGTCCCCTCGTATGGCCTGTCTGTTGTTAATTTAGAAATCTGTGACACTGTATTGTTCGACCATATGCCTGTGTTATTTGAGGCTGATCTGTCACGTGCTGCAGCTAAAACTGCCGGATTTTTAACCCTTCCACTGCCAGTCGGTTCTCCGCTGCCTTTGACCAGCTCTGTGTCCCTCCTGGCTTCATCTCATCTGTGGAGGAACTCAGCTCCTGGTTTCACTCCTCCTGCCAAACCCTCTTGGACTCTGTGGCTCCACTGAAAACCAAGCAGCCTCAATCCAAACCTGAGCCGTGGTTCAATGACAGAAGTCGTGCAGTCAGACAGGAGTGGCGCAGAGCTGAACGCAGATGGAAGAAGGACAAACTGCAGGTGTCACTGCAGATTTTAAAAGACTGCTGGTGTCAGTATCAAAATACTGTCAAGCAGGAAAAAAGCAAATATTTTGCTAACATTGTTTTATCTCATTGTCATAATCAACGTGTTTTATTTAACACTATTGACTCTGTTCTTAACACCCCACAGACTGACTGTTTGGAGCCTCCTCTGAGTTATGCAATGATTTTATGAACTTTTTTATTGATAAGGTGGCCACCACCAGGGCTCTCATCTCACCTCCTGCCTCTGATCCCTCTGTCTCTGTCCCTTGTTCTGTTGTTTTTAATCAGTTTGAACCTGTGACTGTCATTTTTAGAGGATGTGGTTGGCCACATTAAGCCCTCAGGGTCTCCCTGTGATGCTGTCCCTCTTAGACTTTTTAAAGAGGTGCTTCCCAGTATAGGCCAGTCAGTTCTCGCCATCTTGAACAGCAGCCTGTCATCTGGTGTGGTTCCTGCAAATTTTAAACATGCAGTAGTACAGCCCTTGATTAAGAAACCTAGTCTTGGTCATACCGTGTTGGCAAATTTTAGGCCTATTTCCAAGCTGCCATTTCTCTCAAAAATTTTAGAGAAAATTGTCTATATGCAGCTGAAATGTTTTCTGGATGAACACGGTATTTTGGAGATTTTTCAATCTGGTTTCAAAGCTCTTCATAGCACAGAGACAGCCTTGTTAAGAGTTTTTAACAATATTCTCTTGGCATGTGATTCAGGTGAATATACTGTTCTTGTGCTGCTTGATTTAACTGCTGCCTTTGACACAGTGGACCATCATGTTTTAATTTCCCATTTGCAGCACCTAGTGGGCATTTGTGGCACTGCTCTATACTGGTTTAGATCCTATCTGTCAGACAGAACTTTTAAAGTTAGCATGTCTGGGTTTGAATCCTCTTCTGCTCCTCTGCCTTACGGGGTCCCACAGGGGTCAATTCTAGGGCCCATGCTTTTTTCTCTGTACATACTTCCACTGGGTTCCATTTTTAAAAAGCATGGTATCTCTTTCCACCTGTATGCTGATGACTGTCAGATTTATGTCCCTCTAAAACAAAAAGCTGCCTCATCAGTAAACTCACTCCTGGCGTGCATTGAAGACATAAAGTCTTGGATGGCCCTAAACTTCCTAAATTTTAATGATAAGAAGACCGAAGTGATGGTGTTTGGACCTAGTCGCCCCAGTGAGTCCCTTCCTGTATACTTGGGCCCCCTTACTCCTTATGTTAAATCCACAGCTAGGAACCTTGGTTTTATCATGGACAATGATTTTAAATTAGACACGCAGATTCGTTCTGTGGTAAAATCCAGCTTCTTTCATCTAAGGCGTTTAGCAAAAGTAAAACCCATTCTCTCTAGACCACACTTGGAAAAAGTAATCCATGCTTTTATTTCATCTCGGCTGGATTACTCTAACGCACTTTACGCCGGTGTCAGCCAGTCATCTCTTTCCCGTCTGCAGCTGGTTCAAAACGCTGCTGCTCATCTTTTAACAGGTGCACGAGGAAGAGATCACATCACACCCATCTTAGCTTCACTCCACTGGCTGCTCGCGTATTTTAGAGTTCATTTTAAAATTCTTTTATTTGTTTTTAAATCCTTGAATGGTCTTGCTCCACCTTACCTCTCTGAGCTTCTGCATCCCTACACTCCCACCCGGTCCCTTAGATCAGCTGAACAGCTGCTTTTGGAGGTACCAAAGGCAAGGCGCAAGCTCAGAGAGGACAGAGCCTTTTCGATCATGGCCCCCAGGTTATGAAATGATTTACCCCCGGACATTAGACAAGCACCTTCACTGTCCATTTTTAAAACACATCTTAAAACACATTTTTACTCCCTGGCCTTCAACCCAGTATGAGACATTGATTTTATTGAATGAAATGGATTTTTATTTATTTTACTTTTTATTTTATTTATGAATTTTTTACTGTGGTTCTTGTGTTAGTGCCCTTTGTGTTAGTGCCCTGCTTTTATGTTCTCTTGCTGTACAGCACTTTGTGTAGTGAGTGTTGCTTTTAAAGTGCTTTATAAATAAAGTTGATTGATTGATTGATTGATTGATTGATTGATTGATTGATTGATTGATTGATTGATTGATTGATTGATTGATTAGGTCATGGCCTCTCCTCAACACGTTACGTCGTGAACAACTGTAAGTTACTCTTCTTGGTCTTTTTGTATGTCTGCACTTTTTGGGATTTTAATAAGTTTGTCTGTGGTGTATCCTGCACGTGGATCCGTCTCCTTGCTTCGCCTCACTAGAGGCGAATCATGACAGAATTATCCAGCCCATTAGACAGCATTATACCCAGACATTATTTTCTCTTTTTTGAACTGCCTTTTTTTTTCACCCACCTGTTTTTCTGGAGCACACAATGTCCCGGGCTCGCCGACCATGACGAAGAAAAAGAGGGTTGGCAGCAGGGATTCCCACGCTGTAGGAAGAATGGGAGGCAGATTTTATCCGAGACTTCTTGGAGGAGGCTCTGGAGTCCTGTTGTCCCAACAATAAGTGGGAATGCTTGGTTGGAGCCATGGGTATTTTGGAGGCACATCCTGGCCTCTGGAGATACCATCAATACGCAGAGCTGCTTTCCACGGTCTGTGCGCTCCAGCGAGCATTTCCTGACTTCTCGCCGAGGTGGTTTCCTGCCGAACTGAAGTAGTGGAGCTACCCACATCAGCCATCTTCCTTTTCTCCCGGTCTGCCCACTGGCCCAGCCCCAGCCCGTGTGTCTCCAGCTCGCCAAAGACAGAGTCATTCTGCATCCAAACACTGGAAGAAGCCCTCCTCTTCGACAGCCACTTCCCCCTAGTCAGGTCAGACTAGTCCCGCTGCAGAGCAATTCTAATGCTCAGTTTTTCTGCTGTTTCGCCAGCCTCACCCCCCTTCGCCGCTGCAGTGCTCCCAGCCACCATGACGAGTCCTCCCGCTGTCGAGAGATCTTCCAGGTCTCCTCCAGCTACGTCCACCTCCGTCGCCATGGAGACGGCTCCTCCATACTCCATTAGGGGGACTGGATCCAACGTAGGCACAGAGGGGGATGACTGCCTACCACCTGCAGCTGTGACCATCAGAAACCGAGATGACATGCAAGTATTTTTTTCATTCTATTCAATTTAACCATGATAAACCTTGTCTGTCTCCAGAGGGAGAGACCCAGTTTCAGCAGTCTGCTGTGTCCTCTCCTCCAGCTGCAACTGTTGACTTTTCCCCCATCCTCTCCATGTCGCCCCCATTTTTCCCTGAGCATCTGGTGGTCTCAGAACAGAACCGTTGGATGGTGGAGGAGCCCATGGCCCTGGAAGAATCGAGACCAGTACCAGCATGGAGAGGACCCCCAGCCGCCATGCCAGAGGAGCCACCAGGGTGGGTTATTTTGCCTGGGGGCACCAGGACTGCCGCCACCATCATGCCCGCTGTGGAGGCAACCAGAATCAGAATCAGAATCAGAATGAGATTTATTGCCATTGTTCATGTAGTACACAAACTAGGAATTTGTCTCGGTGCAATGCTGCAACATTAAACATGGAGTAGCACTAAAGATAAAAATAAAAAACTATGCATGCAATAAAAGCTAGAATATGAATAAGTAATACTAATCTATGCAATTTTTAAATATATTAACAAGCAGCAGATACTGTGGAGTTCCACATAGTGCAGTCAGTAGTGCAAAAAGAAAACAGTGATAATTGTCATGAGTCCGGTTGAGCTGCTGTACGTAGTGCACGAGAGTCTAATAAGTCACTTAGTGTTCAGCAGTCTGATGGCAGAGGGGAAGAAGCTGTTCATGTAGCGGGAGGTTTTAGTCTGAATGGACCGAAGTCTTCTGCCTGAGGGGAGGGGGGAAAACAGTGCGTGTCCAGGGTGTGAAGGGTCGGCTATGATCCGACCTACACGCCTCCGGGTCCTGGAGATGAACAGGTCCTGGAGGGATGGGAGCTTGCAGCCGATCACCTTCTCAGCAGCGCGCACAATGCGCTGCAGTCTTAGTCTGTCCCTGGCGGTGGCTCCTGCGTACCACACGGTGATGGAGGTGGTGAGGATGGACTCGATGATGGCCGTGTAGAACTGCACCAACATCTTGGTGGGTAGCTTGAGCTTCCTCAGCTGCCGCAGGAAGAACTTCCTCTGCTGGACCTTTTTGATGAGGGAGCTGATGGTTGGCTCCCACTTGAGGTCCCGGGTGATGGTGGTGCCCAGGAAGCGGAAGGAATCCGCAGTGGTGATGGGAGAGTCTGTAAGGGTAAGGGGGGGCAGAGGGGCTGTGACTTTTCTGAAGTCCACGATCATCTCCACTGTCTTCAGAGCGTTCAGCTGCAGGTTGTTGTGGCTGCATCAGGACGCCAGCTGGGCCACCTCTCTCCTGTAGATGGACTCGTCGCCGTTGGAGATGAGCCCGATGAGGGTGGTGTTGTCCGCAAACTTGATCAGCTTGACAGACTGGTGGCTGGAGGTGCAGGAGTTGGTGTACAGGGAGAAGAGCAGGAGGGAAAGTACACAGCCCTGGGGTGATCCGGTGCTGATGCTAACAGAGTCTGAGACAGTCTTTCCCAGCCGCACATGCTGCCTCCGGTCCGTCAGGAAGTCGGTGATCCACCTGCAGAGGGAGTCAGGCACGTTGAGCAGGGACAGCTTGTCCTGGAGCAGAGCGGGGCAGATGGTATTGAATGCGGAGCTGAAGTCCACAAACAGGATCCTGACGTAGGTTCCCGGGGAGTCCATGTGCTGTAGGATGGAGTGGAGGGCCAGGTTGACTGCGTCGTCCACAGACCTGTTGGCTCTGTAGGCAAACTGCAGCGGGTCCAGGAGGGGAGTGGTGATGGTCTTGAGGTGGGGCAGGACCAGGCGCTCAAAGGACTTCATGACTACAGAGGTGAGCGCTACAGGTCAGTAGTCGTTAAGTCCAGTGATCCGTGGCTTCTTGGGGACAGGGACGATGGTAGAGGTTTTGAGGCAGGCCGGCACGTGGCATGACTTCAGGGAGGTGTTAAAAATGTCTGTGAAGACAGGAGTCAGCTCCTCCGCACAGTGTCTCAGGGTGGAGGGAGACACGCCGTCTGGACCGGGGGCCTTGCGCGGGTTCAGTCTGGAGAACTGTCTGTGCACGTCCTGCTCACTGATGGCAAGGGCAGGGGGGAGGGGGGCGCCTTTGATGAAGTGGGGACCATGGAGGCAGTGGCGCTGGGGGGAGGGGGGAGTTGGACACAGCTGACGAGGTGTCAAAACGGGCATAGTGTTGGGACAGTTTTTGACAAAGGGCTTTGTCATCCTGTCCCTTAGAAGCCTGAGGCCGATAGTTGGTGATTTGCCTCAGTCCTCTCCACACAGAAGCAGAGTTGTTAGCAGTGAACTGCTGCTGGAGTCTCTCAGAATACACAGATTTAGCTCTCCTCAGCTCTCTGCTAAACCGGTATTTGACCTCCCTGTAGCAGTCCCGGTCTCCACTTTTCAACGCTGCTTCCTTCTCCTTCCTGATCTGTCTGAGCTTAGCTGTGAACCAGGGCTTGTCGTTGGAGTAACTCACCCTGGTGCACGATGGAAGAATGCTCTCCTCACAAAAGTGGATATATGAGGTCACAGTGTCCGTGTACTCATCCAGATCATGCGTGGCTCCTTTAAACATGTCCCAGTCAGTTATTTCCAAGCACGTGCGCAGCTCCTCCCCAGCTTCACTGGTCCATTTCCTCGTAGTGCTCACAACAGGTTTTGTGAGCTTCAGTCTCTGTCTGTATGTGGGAGCAGAGTGGGAGCCAGAGCTGGACCTCCTAGAGGCTGGGCCCGAGACGTCATCACCAAGTTCGACGGACGTGGAGCTCGAGCTCAGGCAAGTGATTTCTCTTGTGTTTCTTATGTCAGTTTTGGAGAGATCTTGTCTGGCTCTTGGGGAGGAGAGTCAGGTTCAGCCCTCAGCTGCATCTGAACTCACTTTGCTGGGCTCCGCTGCTGCCGGCGATCATAACCACATCTTTTCTCTTGTCCTTCCTGAGCCTTCTCTTAGGGTCGCCGGAGAGGATCCACCAACGCCAGGGGTCCTCGTGGGTCGAGTCCAGCCAGCAGATGATGTCATGGGTCCAGCTCCCCCCACTGAGGTTGTCCCGGATCCAGCTCCCCTTCTGCCTGAGGCTGTTATGTGGGTTCCTCCGCAGGCTGAGTCTCCGTGGGTGCGGCGTCCAGGCCTGGGACCTTCGTGGGGGCTGCGCCCCAGTGTTAGCCAGACGTGGGTGCTGTGCTCCAGCCCGGGTTCTACCGTGGGTGCAGCGTTGACCCAGCTGGGGTCCACTGAGGGTGCAGCACTGACCCAGCCGGGTCCCACCGTGGGTGTAACACTGGCCCAGTCGGGGCCCACCGAGGGTGCAGCTGTGTCCCAAGCCTGGATCACTGAAGATGCAGCTGTGTCCCAAGCCGGGACCACTGAGGGTGCAGCTGTGTCCCAAGCCAGGACCACCAAGGGTGCTGCCGGTCTGCCTGAGGACGCCAGGGCCTTCACTCGTCTGCTAGACACCGTTGTGGCCCCTCTTCCTCTGCCACCAGTTGCCATGGGGATTCCCTTCCTCCGGTCCGGCTTCCCACCATTGAGCCTTCCGGGGGGAGAACGACCTCCTGCTTCACCCCTCCAATCCTGGTGGATCAACAGCGCTGGCTGGCCCCATGAGGGACTGAGTCTCAGGGTCAGGTGTCCCATGTCCTCTGGCAGGCTGCCAGACTCTGTCCGTCGGGTCGTTTCCTGGGCCTGGGACTCTGGGCGGCCTCCCGAGCCTCCATGCCTTTGGACTTGGGGGGGGGGGGGGTAATTGAGGTGTTTTTCTGTTGTGGGCCCCAAGCGGGGTTGTTTTTTGTTCCCTCCTGACCTGTTTTCCCCTACCTCCCAGCCTGGTTTGATGATTGTTGTTCCTGCTGGGGGAAGGGGGACAGGTTTTTTCTTTTTTCTTTTGATGGTACGTTGGGTGTCTGGTGACCCACCCCTTGAGAGGGGGGCTCTGTCATGAACCAAGCCGGTTTGTCCTTCAGGCTCAGTTCCATGACCTTCCTCTGTGTGTCATTATCTTATGTGCATTTTGTGTATTTGGTTCTGAGCCGGGTTTCCCAGGCTCAGTCTCTTGGGTTTTCTGTTTCCATATTCATTTGTGTACTGTTTTGCCTTTTGAGTTTCATTGTTCTATGTTACTGCTCAGTTTGCTTTTTCATGCAATGTATTACTTGCTCTTTATTTCCCGTCTAGTTCTGAGTTTGTTGTGTGTTATGGTTCTCTGACTGACAGGCTGTTAGGCAGCTTGTTTAGTCTACACTTGGTAGACTTCCTCTTGTCTGTGATTACTTTCTTCACTCCCTCACTCAGGTGCATCTCATCACTGTGTCATTAGTTCATGTATTTAGTCCTCTGTTGCTTTGTCACTCATTGCTGGATTTTTGTGTTGTCTATGACACGTTACACCGTGTCCTCCTATGTGTTTGTCACTGCCACATTACGCTGTGGTTTCTACTTTGGTGACTCTCTGCCACGTTATGTCGTGGCCTCTCCTCAACACGTTATGTCGTGAACAACTGTAAGTTACTCTTCTTGGTATTTTTGTATGTCTGCACTTCTGTATTTACTTTACTTTAATAAATTTGTCTGTGGTGTATCCTGCACATGGAACAGCGTAAAAGTAACATTTCAGAAAAGGAGCATCATACCCACAGTAAAATATGATGGTAGTAGTGTGATGGTCTGGGGCTGTTTTGCCGCTTCAGGACCTGAAAGACTTGCTGTGGTAAATGGAACCATGAATTCTGCTGTCGACCATAAAATCCTGAAGGAGAATGTCGGCCATTTGTTCATGACCTCAAGCTGAAGCGCACTTGAGTTCTGCAGCAGGACAATGACCCAAAACACACCAGCAAGTCCACCTCTGAATGGCTTAAGAACAACAAAATGAAGACTTTGAAGTGGCCGAGTCAAATTCCTGACCTGAATCCAATTGAGATGCTGTGGCATGACCTTCAAAAGGCGGTTCATCCACGAAAACCCTCCAATGTGGCTGAATTACAACAATTCTGCAAAGATGAGTGGGCCAAAATTCATCCACAGTGCTGTAAAAGACTCATTGCCAGTAATCTCAAATGCTTGATTGCAGTTGTTTCTGCTAAGGGTGGCCCAACCAGTTATTAGGTTTAGGGGCAATCACTTTTTCACACAGGACCATGTAGGTTTGGATTTTTTTTTCCTCTTAATAATAAACACCCAAAAACATGCAAGTTAGGTTAATTGGCATCAAACTGGGGATTCTAAATTGTCCTTAGGTATGAATGTGAGAGTGAATGGTTGTCTGTCTCTCTGTGTTGACCCTGCGATGGACTGGCGATCTGTCCAGGGTGTACCCTGCCTCTCACCCGAAGATGTTGGGATAGGCTCCAGCTCCCCCGCCACCCCCCCCCACCCCCCGCGACCCAAAAAGGATTAAGTGGAAGAAGATGGATGGATAATAAACACCTTAATTTAAAAACTGCATTTTGTGTTTACTTGTGTTATCTTTGTCTAATATTTACATTTGTTTGATGATCTGAAACATTTAAGTGTAACAAACATACAAAAAAAAATGAGAAATCAAGAAGGGGGCAAACACGTTTTCACACCACTGTATGTGGTGTATTCATTGGACAGAGGAAGGAAGACAAGGAGACTTGGTGGTGGAATGAGGCGGTACAGGAAAGTATTCAAAGGAAGAAGTTAGCAAAGAAAAACTGGGATAGTCAGGGAGATGAAGAAAGTAAACAGGAGTATTTGGAATCTAGGTGCCTAGCAAAGAGAGGTGGCAAAGGCAAAGGAAAAGGCACATAGTGAGTTGTATAAGAGGCTGGACACTAAGGAAGGAGAAAAGAGCTTGAATCGACTAGCTAGACAGAGAGATCAAGCTGGAAAGGATGTGCAGCAGGTTAGGTTGATTAAGGACAGAAATGGCAATATACTAACAAATGACATGAGTGTGTTGAGAAGGTAGAAGTAGTACTTTGAAGAGCTGATGAATAAAGAAAAGGAGGGAGAGAGAGAGGAGGATGGATGAAGGAAAGATGATGAACATGGAGAGGATGAAGAATGGAAATGCGGTTGGTCCAGATGACATACCGGTAGAGGTATGGAGATGTTTAGGAGAGATGGCAGTGGACTTTTTAACCAGATTGTTTAACACAATCTTGGAGATTGAGAGGATGCCTGAGGAGTGGAAAAGAAGTGTTTTGGTAGCAATTTTCAAGAACAAAGGTGATGCTCAGAGCTGTAGTAACTACAGAGGCATAAAGTTGATCAGCCACATTATGAAGATATGGGAAAGAGTTGTTGAAGCCAGGTTAAGAGGAGAGGTGACAATCAGTGAGCAGCAGTGCGGTTTCATGCCAAGAAAGAGTACTGCAGATGCAATGTTTGCTTTAAGAGTGCCGATGGAGAAATATAGAGAAGGTCAGAAGGAGTTGCACTGTGTCTTTGTGGATCTAGAGAAAGCATATGATAGGGTGCCAAGAGAGGAAGTGTGGTACTGTATGAAGAAGTCAGGAGTGGCAGATAAGTACGTGAGGGTGGTGCAGGACATGTATGAGGACAGTGAGACGGTAGTGAAGTGTGCTGTATGAGTGACAGATGGGTTCAAGGTGGGGCTGGGATTACATCAGGGATCGGCCCTGAGCCCCTTTCTGTTTGCCATGGTGATGGACAGGCTGACAGATAAGGTCAGGCAGGATCTCCGTGGACCATGGTGTTTGCAGATGACATTGTGATCTGTAGTGAGAATAGGGAGCAGGTGGAAGAGAACCTGGAGAGGTAGAGGCATGCTCTAGATAAAAGAGGAATGAAAGTCAGTAGAAGCAAGACAGAATACATGAGTGTGAATGAGAGGGAGGCAGGTGCAACGGTGAATTTCAAAGGAGTAGCGGTAGTGAAAGTAGATGAGCTTAAATTCCTGGGTTCAACCATCCAAAACAATGGAAAATGCACAAGAGAGGTGAAGAAGGGAGCGCAGGTAGGGTGGATTGGGTGGAGACAAGTGTCAGGGGTGATTTGTGACAGAAGGGTAGCAGCAGGAGTGAAAAGGATGATTTACAAGACGGTAGTGAGACCTGCTATAATGTATGGTTTGGAGACAGTTGCACTGACAAAAAGACAGGAGGTGGTGCTGGAGGTGGAGATGCTAAGATTTTCATTGAGAGCGACGTGGAGGGACAGGATTAAAAATGAATATATCAGAGGGACAGCGCAGATTGAGCGGTTTGGAGACAAAGTAAGACAGGCAAGGCTGAGATGGTCTGGACATGACAGGAGGGATAGTGGATATATTGGACAAAGGATGTTGACGATGAAGCTGCCAGACAGGAGAAAAAGAGGAAGATCACAGAGAAGACTCATGGATGTAGTGAAGGAGGACATGGAGAGGGTTGGTGTTACAGATGAAGATGCAAGGGATAGGGTGAGATGGAGGCAGATGATCCGCTGTGGCGACCCCTAAAGGGAGCAGCCGAAAGAAGACGAAGAATAGAATAGAACAGGCTTCATTGTCATTGTACAGTAGTGCAGTACAACGAACTTCTGGGTGCTCCACCCGGCAACTGCCCATTAAAGTAGGAAAGAAGGATTAGATAAAACACAGTTACAGAACACATGATTGAACACACAACTGAAATAAAGATAAAATAAAAATAAAAAAATGGCCCAGAATTGTTGAAATATACACAAGTATGGTAGTGGCTAAGCGGGTGGAACTACGTATGTACATAAGAGTACAGAGTGCAGACACACAACTGGATAAAATGACCCAAGGATTATGGAAAATATACACAGTAATGGTTTCACGGATGGATCAGTGAACATCAAAGTGCGGAGTGCAAAGACAAGTGAGTTATTGTGATAATTAAAAGGTCCTCAGTTCTGAGCATGTGAGCTTTCTGAGGGAGGGGTGGGGCCTCTGACTGTTTGCAGTTCGGATGGCTCAGGGGTAGCTCTTTGTCATTCTGGAGGTGTGGGACCTGATCGATCTGAACTGTCGACCAGAAGGAAGCAGGTCAAACAGGTGGTGGTCAGGATGTGAGGGGTCTCCTGTGATGGCCTTGATCCTTCTGAGACAAGAGGATCTGGAGATGTCTTCTATGGAGGGCAGAGGACCGCTGATAATTTTTTGGGCTGTGTTGATGACCCTCTGCACAGCCTTCCTGTTCTCGGCCATGGAGCTGGTGTACCACACACCCTGACAGTAGGTGAGCGTGCTCTCCACTGATCAGCAATAGAAGGCCAGCAGCAGCTTCTGGTCCAGGTTGTTCTTCCTCAGGACACAGAGGAAGTGCCGCCGCTGCTGTGCTTTCTTCACCAGGGCCTTGATGTTGACAGTCCAGGAGAGGTCAGAGGAGATGAGGGTGCCCAGGAACCTGAAGGCGGGGACATTTTCCACTTGGTCACCATTTATGAGGGTGGTGGTGGTCCTGTCTGTTTTTCCTGAAGTCCAGTATAAGTTACTTGGGGGTTTTTTTGGACATTCAGTATCAGGTTGTTTGATTGGCACCACAGCAGCAGATTCTGTACCTCTGCCCTGTATGCCTTCTCATCGTCATGGGTGATGAACCCAACCAAGGTAGTGTCGTCTGCGTATTTTACACTGACAGTGGTTGGGTGGGTTGGAATACAGTCAAAGGTGTACAGGGAGTACAGTAGAGGACTTAGCACGCAACCCTGGGGGGAGCCAGTGCTAAGAGACAGTGTGGAGGAGTGGTGGGGGCCAAGTCTGACTGTTTGTGAGCAGTTGGGGAAAAAGTTTTTTATCCAGGAGCAGGTGGGGGGGGGTGTCTGGAGGAGGTGCAGTTTTTTGATCAGAATATCCAGGATGATGAACCCGGGACTGTGTGTCCGACACGATCATCAGTAGCACAGGGGCCCCCCAGGGAACGGTGCTGGCTCCCTTCCTGTTCACTCTTTATACTGCGGACTTCTCACACAACACAACACACTGCCATCTACAGAAGTTCTCTGATGACTCTGCGATCGTTGGCCTCATCTCCAATGGAGATGAAGCTGAGTACAGAGGGCTTATCCAGGACTTCGTGGACTGGTGCCATCGGAACTGCCTCCAGATCAACGCGAGAAAAACTAAGGAGCTGGTGGTGGACTGCCGCAGGCAAGGACAACCCCTCACAGCACCAGTAAATATACAGGGAACAGACATCGAGATGGTGACAGCCTATAAGTACCTGGGTGTTCATCTGAACAATAAACTAGACTGGTCACACAATACTGACGCACTCTACAAGAAGGGACAGCGCAGGCTGTTCCTGCTGAGGAGACTCAGGTCTTTTGGTGTACAAGGCGCGCTGCTGAAGACATTCTATGACACGGTGGTGGCATCAGCCATCACTTTTGGAGTGGTCTGCTGGGGCAGTGGCATTACTGCAGCCGATAGGAAGAGACTGAACAAACTGATCAAGAAAGCTAGCTCTGTCCTGGGGCAGCGCCTTGATCCGGTGGAGGAGATAGGAGAGAGAAGGACGGTGGCTAAACTGTCATCTCTGCTGGAGTCCGAGTTCCACCCTATGCAGGACATACTGAATGCACTGAGGAGCTCATTTAGCAGCAGACTACATCATCCCAGGTGCACAACCGAGAGGTTTCGCAGGTCCTTCCTACCAACGGCTGTCAGACTGTACAACCTAAGCAGGGCTGCTCGCAGAGATAGCAAAAAGACGTAACAAACTAATAGTTTTTTGAATGCAAAAGATGCAATAGACTTACACAATGGTCCCCTCCGGCATACAACTAGGAAAATACCGGTCGCTATGGAGAGTGAGAATATGTATGGGCGCATAATCATACCATGTAGGATAACTAAGTAGACGGTTGTGCTGTTTCATCCCATCTAGCAACAATGCTCTGCACTGTGTGTGTTTATATATTTACATATTTATTCCATCTAGCTACAATGCTCCGCACTGGGTGTGTTTATGTTTATATATCTATATATTTATTCCATCTAGCTACAATGCTCCGCACTGTGTGTTTATATATCTACATATTATTCCATCTAGCTACATTGCTCCGCACTGTGTTTATATATTCATATATTTATTCCATCCAGCTACAATGCTCTGCACTGTGTGTCTGTGTGTGTGTATATATATATTTTATAGTAATATGTACATATGTATATTAGCTGCTCTTGCTTGCTTGTTTTTTTTCTTGCCTTCTGATTGTTGCTCTGAGTGTTGCTATCCCTGTGCTGTTGCAATCCTGGAATTTCCCCGTTGTGGGACTAATAAAGGCTTATCTTATCTTATCTTATCTTATGATGGTGTTTAAAGCTGAGCTCTAGTCCACAAAGACCATCTTCACGTAGCTCCTTGGGTTCTCCAGGTGGCTCAGTGCTCTGTGGCGAGTGGTGGCGATGGTGTCTTCTGTAGACCGGTTACCCCTGTAGGCGAACTGGTGGGGGTTGAAGGAGGGGGGAAGACAGTCCCTGATGTGCTGGGTCACCAGTGGCTCAAAACACTTCATGACTACAGACGTGAGTGCTATGGGTCTGTTGTCGTTCAGGCTGTCAATTGCGGACCTTTTGGGGATGGAGATGTTGGTGTAAGCCTTCAGGCAGGAGGGAACAGTGGTGTGCATCAGGGAGACGTTGAACAGCCAGGTGAGGATCCCTGCCAGCTCGTCTGCACATGCTTTGACCACCATTCCTGGGATGCAGAAGAAGACTCCACACCATTCTGTGGACTTTTAACAAGGTAAAATAAAAAAGAGAAATAAATAGCCCATCCCAAATCATTTGAAGAAACAATAGACAGAATTTTTCACTGCAAAGAGAAACAAAATGGTGTGTGGCGTGCACAAGGTGTGCATCTGTGAGTGCTACATTAAATCTAAATTAATTGAAATTCAGCTCAGTTGTTTAGCCCATTTGTTCAATCATATTCTCCTCTTCATTCTAAAATAATTGACTGGGCATCGGCTATAATAAATGCCTGGTTTATTGCCAAGTAGCGTTACTGTTGTGTGCAATTTCGCTCAAGCATACACCCTTTGGCTAGCGCAAAACCCATCTTATAAACAAGCCATCATGATCACAGTTTGCCTTTGATCATGCACCTCTGTGCATTAAAGAGAGGGACAGGATTGGATTGGATTATCCAAAACACACCTCTAAATAATCAGACCAATCTCTTTGCACTTTTTGCCCATCACACCATTTTCCCTCTGCTGTGATAACAAAATGGATTTGGATGCACCAATAAAGGGGCTCTGCACCTCAGACAATAGACCATAGACTAGACTGCTGAAATAGGGCTCATAATGTCACAGAAGTCCTGCATAACCCAATAAAATAAAGAGGCAGTGCCAAAAAGCAGAATGGGGATTTTTTTTTTTTTTTTTTTGGTGCTTTATCATTTTATTATTGACTGTATCACTAGTGATGGGAAAAGGGTCTGAGAGGGTATTTTGGTGGCAAACCCTACCAACCATGCCATTGTGGAGAGCGTGAACGAGAGCGATGAAATCATCTGGACATCCAAGACGAGCAAGAACATCCCACATAGCAGGGCGAGGAACTCGATCAAAGGCCTTCTTGAGGTCCCAGAAGATGAACATGAGTGGTTGTTGTTGTTCTTGGCTCTTTTCCTGGAGTTGTCGAGCACAGAATATCATATCTGCACGCAGTGGTTAGCACTGCGGCAGCACAGTTTACCCTTGGCCGGGGGATTGTGGGGATCGTGGGATCGTGGGTTCGATCCCAGCCCCCGACCAACAGTGATCTGTGTGGAGTTTGCATGTTCTCCCCGTGTTGCGTGGGTTTACTCCGGGATTTCTCCGGTTTCCTCCCACATGCCAAAAAAAAAAAACATGCATGTTAGGTTAATTGGCTGTTCTAAATTGTCCCTAGATATCTGTTTCCTATAGGCCCTTAGAATAGAGGGTTAGTATTAATGAAAGCGCTTTGAGTGGTCTTTGTGACTAGAAAAGCGCTATGTAAGTGCAGGCTAGTTAGTAGTTAGTAGATATCTACTGTACCACGAGAGGGTCTAAAGCCACATTGGGACTCAGGAAGTACATCCTTGGCTACTACAAGAAGACGATTGAGAAGGATACGAGCAAAGATCTTGCTTGCAATGCTCAGTAGTGAGATGCCGCGGTAGTTACTGCAGTTCTCTCTATCTCCCTTCTTGAAAATGGTGACTATATTTGCATTTCTCTTACCTTGGTAGCATCCTCTCAAAAATACCAACTTGTACAAAGGACATCGAAAACAGCATAAAAGCTGCACACTCCACATATGGACACCTTTGTCATCGAGTCTTCGATAATCACGCGATAACCATCCGCACCAAAATCATGGTTTTTCAGGCCGTTGTTCTTTCCACCCTTCTTTACGCCTGTGAAGCCTGGACCTTGTATCATCGCGATATCAAGCACCTTGAGAACTTCCAACAGAGAAAGCTCAGACAAATATTTGGCATTCGTTGGAAGGATTGACTTTCAAACAATGAGATTCTCAAGCGTGCTCTGCTGCCTAGTGTGGAAGCTACCATCTTGCAGCACCACCTTCGATGGACAGGACATGTCGTACGGATGGACCCCACCAGACTACCACGAATCATGCTCCAGGGGGAGCTTGAGACAGGAAAAAGACCACATGGTAGGCCAAAACTGCACTACAAGGACCAGCTCAAATGTTCCCTGAAGCAAGCCAACATAGACAAAAGATCTTGGGAACAACTTGCCACTGACAGAGCAGCCTGGAGAAGAAGAACTTGGGAAGGCACAGACTCATTTGAGAGGCTCAGAAAACAACAGGATGATGATAAACACAAACGAAGACAAGAAAAACAAAACCAACCACATCCCCCACCCACAATAAAATGTGACTTCTGCCCACGACAGTTCTATCATAGGCTGGGCCTTCAGAGCCATATCCACCATCAACATCGATCACAGATGGCAACGTCCTGAAAACTAAGATGAAACCAATGCTCGGACACAAGCTGGAGCCAACGCCGACAATTGACAGCTGGTGCAGGGAGAACAATCTGGTGCTCAACGTGGACAAAACGAAGGAGATGATTATCGACTTCCGGCGGTCACAGCCTGAGCACTTCCCCCTCAGCATCGGCGGCTGTTTAATGGAGAGAGTGGAGAACATCAAGTTCCTCGGTGTACAGATCTTGCAGGACGTGACCTGGAGCAAGAATTCCTTGGGGATCAGGAAGCGGGCTCAGCAGAGACTACACTTCTTGAGGAAACTCAGACAGGCCTCTCTCCCCATCTGCATCCTCAGGACCTTCTACAGAGGTGTGGTGGAGAGTGTTCTGACGTACTGCATTGCTACATGGTACTCCAACTGCAGTATGTCAGACAAAAAAGCCCTGCAGAGGATAGTCAAGGGGGCTGAGAGGGTAATTGGAGTCTCCCTCCCCTCTGTCCAAGAACTTTTTCAGAACCGCTGTAGGAGCAAGGCACTGAACATTGTCAAGGACCGTTCTCACCCTCTGCATAAACACTTTGAACTTCTTCCATCTGGTAAGCGATTTCGGAGCATCAGAGGCAGAACCACCAGACTGATCAACAGCTTCCTTCCACAAGCTGTCAGGATGCTGAACAGTTGACCCGGAATCTCTCATACACACTACTGCACCTACGGACATTTTGTATATTATTTGTATATTATAGTTAGTTAGTTTTTTTCCCAAGTATGTCTCAGGGATGTGTGAATGGATGGGGGGGTTGGGGGGGTGAAGCTATGTGGGAGTGTCTTAAACCATGCTGCTTCTATTTATATGGATGCCAAGAGAAACGCAATTTCATCTTGCCTGCACTACAGTTGTATGTACAGCAATGTGACAATAAAGTTTGATTTGATTTGATTGTATCATCTGGAATCAGTAGCCTTGTTTATTGTATGTTATCTTTGTGTCTTATTTCATATCAGTAATAACTGCAAAAAAAATGTGAATGAACCAGACACAAGGCTAAAGGGATCTCAACGTTTCTTTGAGTTGTCTCCTTCTTTGTTGCAACTACTAAACCTCTTAGATCCTATTTCTTCATTTTCCTTTTCCCACTGTCTTCCATCTTTTTTTTTCTCTCCTTTTGAACAGAGATAAAAAAGCTCCCACAGACAAGTAAGAGCTAGGTGAACCCCAGGCCACCGGAGGTCATGCTGTCACATTAGGAGACTGATGAAGAGCCTTAATCTTGCCAGTGTCATAAAGATGGATCAGATAAAAACACACACTGACACTTGCACAAACAAAACACATAAACACAAAGTTACTGTACATGGCTGTTTGCACTGATGTTCATCAGTGTGTGCCTACACAAATTTTCTCTTCCTTGTTCTATTTTCATTGTCTTATGTTCTTCCAGTTATACAACCCCCCCCCACACACACACACACACACCCTCCTGAAAACACACAGAGGTAGACTGACAGAAACAGGTTGTCTGCAGGGTGAGGGGTGATTTGGCCCAGCTCATTTATCTGCAGTCTGTGGTGAGTGTGACTTAGACCACATGCTCCCAAGCATCTCCTCCCAAAAGAAGACTTTCACTGGTATGCACATGGGCACGTATGAGGGTGTAAAACAAATATTCCTCACATCTGGTCAGCGGTGGCAGAGTAGCCAAAAATTGTACTCATGTAAAAGTAACAATCTATGATATTAAATGCCCAAGTCTAACAAAAGTTATTTCAGAAAGTGTAAGAAAGTATCTACTAAAAAAGTTAAATAGTGAGTATTGACAGTTGCCAGTTTGAGTTTTTTTCTCCTAAATATGCTTTTCTCATTATTTTTTAATATTTTTCTCTCAAACATTTAGGACAGGGGTGTCCAATAGGAGTGTTGGAGAAAAAAATCAATTCATATAAGTATCGAGATTCTCATTTTACATGATCCAGAATCATTTCACAAAAGCTATGAATTGATTTTTTAAATTATTATTATTATTATTTTCTTTTTTGCGGTGGTGCCAGGGTCCCGTCAAGTGACATGTATTGCCGCTTCGGGATACGCAATTACACACTGACACTGCTGATGCAGGAGAAACATGCAGAGTAGCTTACTAGCTAGCAGCCGGATGAAAAAGTAAGAATAAAGAAAAATGGAGCAGCAAGAAATTCAGCCAGTCCCATCTTCAATGAAGACAAGTGTGCGGGCGTCTTTTTGTTTCTACAACATTCCAGGAAAGAAAGCGCTAGATATGACACATCTAATATGTAAAGTTTTCAAAACGAGTCACATACTTTGGTAACACCACAAATGCTGGAGCTTACATTAACCACCATCACCCAGCGTTGAAAGAAGTGGAAAAAGTTGTAAGCCCTCCTGCTGAACAACGCACACTGCACCACTTTAACAAAATCCCAGCAAATTCTGAATGGGCAAAAAAATTCATGAAATCTTCTAACAGCACTTTATTTTGTTTTATAGCTTTAATTTGGAACTTTAAATTGTTTTTTATAAGTCTCTGAAGAATTTAGATGCAAATCAATTGACATAATTTAAAAAAAAAAATATAACCCCCAAAACATAACACATTGTACTTTGCTTTCAAACTTACCTCAGTATTTTGTGCAGTGCAGTGGACTTATTTCTGAGATTAGTGAGTTTTTGTACTGAACTGAGAGCCAAATGTGAATTGAAAATCGATTTGGAATCGAATCGTGACCCTAAAAATTGGAATCGAATTGAATCGTCTGACTTCTAAAGATTTGCAGCCCTTGTGTCCAATCATGTGCCATGGAGGGCCAAGACCCTGCAGGTTTTCTCTTCTACCCAGTCTCTTCAGCAGGTGTTTTTTCACTGATCAGCAATCAGTAGGAAGAAGTTCAGTGAAATCTGCTGTTGAAGACACTGGTTGGAGGTAAAACCCGTAGGGTCTTGGCATTCCATGGCACATGATTGGACACCCCTGATTTACAACCTTTATTTTTATGAAGGTTCAGCTTTTTTTAAACATACGTTTGTGATTTTTACCACCTAGGTACATGTGCAACTTTTTTTTTAAATGTTTATGTTTTTGTTAAACATTTTGAATTTTTTTAAATGCTTTACCTTTTGCTCACAAATATAACTCTTGATAATGTGATTTTTTTTTGTTACGGTTTGAAGAACAGGACCCAAATGCAATATTATTAAAGAGCTGGCCAACTGCTGCAACTTCTCTGTGCATACCTTTCCTTTCTATTATACTGAGCACAAAGCTAGAAGGCACCATTTTTTTTATATGGTCTTTTGTATGACCCAGCTGGGATTTGAACCCCAGCCTCCTGGGTGGGGGGGGGGGGGGTGGGAAGCAGATGCTTTATCAACTAGGCCACCACTCTGGTGGCTTTATGCATAAAGCTGCCAGAGGACTGACCCCCCACTGTAGCTTTCACTACTTACAGTAGCTGTGTGGCCTAGGGTCAGGGAAATGGAGATAGGCACCGGCTCTATACACCACATGGTGTCCCACATGCTGTGGAAAGGAATTTAACAATTGGCGCAGCTTGACGGTGAAAAACACAAAGTAATTCAACTCAGGAGATGGAACAAAAAAACTCACAAGAACCAGGCTGGATACAAGGCAGGATAACAGACAGGAACAGAAGCACAGATACATATCTGTAGTACATACAGATATCACAAGGATACCCCTAAAGGATACAGATTGGGGCTGACGGTATATAGGCACAGGAGTAATCAACACAGTAACAAACAGGTGGGCACAATCAGGGACAAACGGAGATGGCAGGGATTGACCACAGACACAGGATGGACGGGGCTGCACAGATGATCACAGACAGATGGTGCACAAAACATGAGCAGAGGAACTAGGGGAGACAAGACCATGACAATGATGATAATAATAATAGCGATAATCTTTCAACAAGGAATTTTATTTAAAAACTAATTAAAATTCAGGACGTTTCAGTGTTCATCAACAACTTACAGTTGTAAGACTGCAGCATTGGCCAGAGACACTTAGATAGATAGATACATACTTTATTTTGAACAAAAAAGCAAAACAAA
Source organism: Pholidichthys leucotaenia (assembly GCA_020510985.1). Taxonomy (NCBI): domain Eukaryota; kingdom Metazoa; phylum Chordata; class Actinopteri; order Cichliformes; family Pholidichthyidae; genus Pholidichthys; species Pholidichthys leucotaenia. The sequence continues at coordinate 336,231,100 of CM035836.1, forward strand.
AACAAAACAAATGCCAAGTGCAGTAAAGTAACAGTATACAGTGTTCGAACGGGAGAAGGAAGAAGTGAACACTTATTAATTCCAACTCCTCTTTTCCATAAATACAACCCATGTGAAATATATACAAATTACCACATTTAAGACCCCAAGTAAACAATTAACTATATTTTGTACATATCAACATTAACACCCATCCATCCCAACATACATACAGTCCATACATCAAAACCAGCCCCAAACAACACAAATATACACAGTGCTGTCCCACCCACCATTCCATAGTGTCCCAGAGTGAGCATTGTGAATCATACATATAAATACTACCCTTCTAACATATATTCTTTCAGCAAATAATGTTTATACCTCTTTTTGAATTGATTTCTCTTTGTATATAGTTTCAGTTCCGGCTCCAGACTGTTCCACAAATCCACCCCACAGACAGAAGTGCACATACTTTTCTTAGTTGTTCGTATCTTGGGTTTTGTAAAGTTTAAGTCTCCTCTCAAATTATAATCATTGTCTCTTTTTTTAAAATATTTTTTGTATATTAGTTGGGAGTTGATTATTAATTGCCCTGTACATGACTTGTGCTGTCTTAAATTTAACTAAATCGATGAACTTTATGACATGTGACTTTAAAAACAACAAACTGGTATGGTCTCTATATCCTGTATTATTTATTATCCTTATAGCTCTTTTTTGTAATGTGCATATTGACTGTAGGTTGGTCTTGTAGGTGTTTCCCCAGACTTCTACACAGTAGTTAAGATAAGGTAGAAACAGTGAACTGTACAGTAAGAACAATGATTTATAGTCCAAGATGTGTCTTGTCTTCCCCAGTATCCCTATACATTTTGCCAACTTGGCCCGGATGTGACTGATGTGAGGTTTCCAACAGATTTTATTGCCTAGCGTCACCCCCAGAAACTTATTTTCCTGTACTGTTTCTATTCTGGTATCATCTATCGTTACCATTATTTCATGATTTATTTTATAATTTCCAAACAACATAATCTTTGGTTTTTTTTTTCAGATTTAGAGATAATTTATTTTTGTTGAACCACTGTGTTAACCTTTTCATTTCAGTTGTGACCACCTCTAAAACCTGCTGCAAATTCTCACCAGTGCAAAGGATATTTGTGTCATCTGCAAACAAAATAAATTTCAAAATTTTTGATACTTGGCATATGTCATTTATATACAAGATAAAGAGTTTGGGTCCCAAAACTGACCCCTGGGGCACACCACAAGTGATGTCCATGAAGGGTGATTTGTGCTCACCAATTTGTACAAATTGTTGTCTGTTACTTAAATAACTTTCCACCCAACTCAGTCCAACCCCTCTTATCCCATACCTTTCCAGTTTCCTTAGTAGAATTCTGTGGTCAGTGGTGTCAAAAGCTTTCTTTAAATCTATAAATACTCCTACAGTAAACTTTTTTTTTAAATCAATACAACTAGTAATTTCTTCAATAAGTTTGATCAGTGCCAAAGATGTAGATTTATCTGCTCTAAAACCATACTGTCTGTCTGTAAGGAGGTTGTGTTTTTCAATTAAATCATCCAGTCTCTTAGTGAAGATTTTTTCAAGTATTTTGGAGAATTGTGAGAGTAAAGAGACCGGCCTGTAATTTGTGAAATAATGACTGTCTCCTGTTTTGTATAGTGGTATTACTTTTGCTATTTTCATTTTGTTTGGAAATTTACCAGTTTGAAATGATAGGTTACAGATGAGTGGCTTATGTGGCTGAGGGTGAGTGGCTTAACAATTCCTTCAATTACTTTTTTCACTATTGTCATGTCAGTTTCATTCCAGTCCGTTGAATTTTTGTTCTTAAATTTACTCACAGTCTCGATAATTTCCTTTTCAGTAACTGCACCCAAAAAGATTGTGTTTGGATTTCTATCTTCTATTTCATTTACAGAACCACTGTCGTTTGTTTCTGGTGTCACTATTGATTTTGCTAATTCAGGACCAACGTTTACAAAAAATTTATTGAAACCACTGACCACATCCTCCATATTATTTATCAAATTGCCATTTTCAGTAAAATATTCTGGATAATTAGCATTCTTAGGTTGATTACTAATAATCCCACTGAGTACTTGCCATACTTCTCTTAAGTGGAGGAGGTGATCGGTGGATTAGAGCTGCGCCGGTGGAATGCGACATAACTGGCGGTGTCGGGGCCCAGCGGAGGAGCCACCCAGCCAGACGGCGACGAGTGGCTGTGATCGGTGGATTCCGGCTGCGCCGGCGGTGTGTGACATAACTGGCCAGGTAGACGGAGGCAGGCGCCGGCGATAGTCTAGCCGGATTCTCTGTTTATTTCTATCCACAGGTCAGTAAAATGCCACCCAAAAAAGAGGAAATGGAAGAAATTAAAAAAATCTCTGAACTTTGTGTTAGAAGAATTGGCCAAAATGACTAGCCAGCAGGACAAAATAATAGGCCTAATAGAGGAGGTTCAAGCCCTACATTCAATAATAAAAGAAAAAGACAAAAAAATTATGGACCTGAAGCAACACGGGCGTCTTTTGGAGCAACGCGTCGAGGATCTTGAACAAGGTTCTCGCATTGATGACCTAGTTATAAGTGGACTAGACATCAGATATCAGTCATACGCCCATGCCGCAACAGGACTGAGTGGTGAACATGCTTCCATAAGTGAATCAATGTCCTTAGAAAACCAAGTGCTTCAGTTCCTTAATGATAAAGACATTAAGGTAGAAGCCAATGCGATCTCAGCCTGTTATGCTTTACCGAAGAAAGATAACAAAACAAAGAAATCAATTGTGATGCGCTTTGTGAACAGGAGGGTGAAAAATGACATACTGAGGCAGGCCAGAAAACTAAAGGAAACTCAAGTTTACCTAAATGAACACCTGACAAAAAAAAACCGCTGAATTAGCACGGCAGGCACGGATGCTAAAAAAACTAAATAAGATACAGTCAACCTGGACAAGAAATTGTAGAATTTGGATTAAACTAAATGGAACACCTGAGCAAGCAAAAAGTATAATGATCAGAGATGCTACTGACTTAGATAAATACAGATGAACACTGACTATGAAACACAGAGTGAGGAAACTCAAACTCTAAAAATATGCCACTATGCTGAACATAAACCACAAGAGATGGAGAATGATATTGATCCTGATAACCACTTTTTCAATAATATTCATAACCACTGTGAATATTACACTGAAAAGCAATTCAAAAGTCAAGTGCAATTAGATGGTAAACTGTCAATAATACACTTCAATAGCAGAAGTCTTAACAAAAACTTCTCACAGATTCAGGACTATTTAAAATAGCTAAACAGAAAATTCACAGCTATTGCAGTCTCGGAAACCTGGCTTAATGAAGACCAGGCTCCCCTGATGGCAATAGAGGGATATCAGATGTTTAACATTAACAGATCTCAAAAAAAGGGTGGTGGTGTTGCACTGTATATTGATGACCTATATAGATGTAAGCTTGTAAATGAAATGTCCTCAGCACTACCAGGGATTTTGGAATGTGTTACTGTTGAGATTGACCTAGACAAAACAAAAAATCTAATCATAAGCTGCATATACAGAACGCCGGGAACTTGCATTGAGACATTCAGAGATAAATTAGTCGAGCTGTACAATAATATTACTAGTAAGAAAATGGTAGCAATTTGTGGAGATTTCAATATTGATCTACTTAATCCACATCAACAAAATGTAGTTACAGAGTTCATGAACTCTATGTACAGCATGAGTCTATATCCCGCAGTAACACATCCCAGTAGAATCACAGTTCACTCTGCTACACTTATTGACAACCTGTTTGTCAATGTTCTCGATAAGAAAATAGAAAGTGGATTATTGATAAATGATATAAGCGACCACTTGCCAATCTTTGCACTTATCCATGGCCACACGGGGCCCAACCCAGAAAAAATCTCAAAATCGTTCAGACACAAATCACCAAACGCAATCAGTTCTTTTAAAGAGGACTTGCTGAAGCAAGACTGGACAGAAGTCTATGTATCAGATGTAAATGAAGCCTATGACACATTTATAAACATTGTAACCACTCTTTATGAAAAAAACTGCCCATTAGTTAAAAAAAAGCTTAAACACAAATTTGCTGACAAACCATGGTTAACCAAAGGACTACAAAAGGCGTGTAAAAAGAAAAATTTATTATATAAAGCTTTCATAAAGAAAAGGACAAAAGAAGCAGAGCAACGGTATAAAAACATACAAAAATAAGTTAACATATATAATAAGATGCAGTAAAAGAGACTATTACAGTAAAGAACTGGAAAAAAACAAAGACAATATTAAAAATACATGGACAATAATCAAAAGTATCCTTGGAAATAAAAGCAGAAATACTAGCTACCCAACTAATATTCCAAAAAATAATAAATCGACTCCGAATGTGAATATAGCTTCACCTGCAGATGAATTTAATAATTTTTTTGTTAACATTGGACCTAAACTGGCCCGAGAAATACCCACTACGGCGCCTACAGGTGATACAATATGCAATAACACTGCTGTAAAAGACACCATCTTCATAAAGAACACAGACGAAAGAGAGGTCATTGAAATTGTTAAATCATTCAAAAGTAAAACATCTACTGACTGCGATGGTATTGACATGCTACTAGTCAAAACTGTTATCGAATGCATAGTGAAACCACTGACGTATATCTGTAACCTGTCTCTCCAATCAGGTATATTTCCCAATGCAATGAAAATAGCTAAAGTAATTCCGATTTACAAGACAGGCGACAGAGGGGAACTCTCCAACTACAGACCAATTTCACTATTACCGCAATTTTCCAAGATACTTGAAAAAATATTCTATGAGAGAATTGACAACTTCATACTGAAGAATGATTTATTGTGTGAGCAGCAATATGGGTTCAGACACAAAAGGACAACAGCATATGCCTTAATGGAATTTACAGAAAAAATATCAACAGCCATTGAAAATAAAGAGTATTCAGTTGGAGTATTCCTGGATCTTAAAAAAGCATTTGATACAGTAGATCACAATCTATTATTAAAGAAACTACAAAATTGTGGTATTAGAGGGGTAGCACTGTCCTGGTTAAGTAGTTACTTAAAGAATAGATATCAGTTTGCATGTGTTAACAGCAAAAACTCAGAGTTACTGAAGGTCACCTGTGGAGTCCCACAGGGTTCAGTTTTGGGACCATTATTATTCAATATGTATATAAATGATATATGTAAAGTTTCAGAAAAAATGGACTTAATATTGTTTGCTGATGACACTAATCTGCTATGCAGCGGAAACAATTTGGAACAACTTCTGGATACATTCGGAAAGGAATTAGGAAAGCTGAAACTGTGGTTTGATTCAAACAAATTAACGCTCAATTTAAGCAAGACAAAATTTATAGTCTTTAACAACCATCACAACTACCCAGTACCCAAACTCAGTGTAAATGGTGTAGAGATTGAAAGGGTATCCGAAACTAAATTCCTTGGAGTAATAATTGATAACAAACTGTGTTGGAAGCCACATATTAATTATATAAAAGGTAAAGTATCCAAATCAATTGCAATATTACACAGAGTGAAAAATTTGCTGAATCAACCCACACTATACACCTTGTATCATTCATTAATACTCCCATACATGACATATTGTAATGAAGTATGGGGAAATAAGATAAGATAAGATAAGATAAGCCTTTATTAGTCCCACAATGGGGAAATTCCAGGATTGCAACAGCACAGGGACAGCAACACTCAGAGCAACAATCAGAAGGCAAGAAAAAACAACATCTAGCAAACATATGTCCATATTACTATAAATGTATATATATAGACACACAGTGCAGAGCATTATGGCTGGTGAATATGCAGCAGAAAGTCTAAGCTCTCTCTCCGCGGATGCAGCGGGCCAGCTGGAAGTCTTTGGGCATGATGGTGACCCCCTTAGCGAAGAAGAGACCACCAGGCGGGTCTCGCTGGTCTCCTGCAGAGCCATGACGGCGAAACTCAGGAAACGCAGGACGGTCTTGAAGTCCTGAGCGATCTCCCTCACCAGGCGCTGGACGGGCAGCTTACGGATGAGCAGCTCCGTGGATTTCTGGTAGCGACGGATCTCTCTCAGAGCCACGGACCTGTGACGGCGAGGCCTCTTCACTCTGCCGGTGGCCAGAGCGCCTCTCCGAGCAGCCCTGGTGGCTAGCTGTCTCCTGGGGGGCTTCTTCCTCCAGTAGATTTTACGGGCGGTCTGCTTGGTTCTTGCCATCGCTCTTTATTATTCTGTCTTATATTTCTTTCACGCCGCCTAAACTCCAGCCCGGCACCCGCTTCGTTTTCGCTACAGCTCCCGGTATGTCGAGTTTCCCATTAGCACCGGGCGGCGGCCAAGTGCTAGCTAGCACTAGCTCCTCCCCGCTGTAACATCTCCCGCTGCAAACCGTGGCTCCGTCCGCCGACCCGGGAGACCCCCGGGGCGATCCGTGCGTCCGTGATATATATACAGAGTGAAAGGTGTAGAAAGAAGAAGGAAGATAAAAAAAGGCTGTTGCAACAGGCAGCCGACTCGTGTGGCGCCGCCGGTCCGGCAGAGCCGGAACCGGAAATATAATACATATAAATACATATAAAACAAACATATATCCACTCTTTATGCTTCAAAAGAGAGCTATTAGAATAATCAACAAAGCAGCTTACAGGGAACCAACAAACCCACTTTTTCTTAAACAAAAAACTCTCAAGTTGAAAGATCTGATTGACTTTAAAACCGCAATAATAATGTTCAAAGTGAAGAATCTATCACTGCCCGCAAATATCCAAAAGTTGTTCCAAACAAGGGAGAAACGATATCACTTCAGAGGAACATGTATATTTAAAAAGCCTACAGTGAGAACAACCACCAAGCAACACTGTATTTCAGTGCAAGGTGTCATATTATGGAACGATTTTGGACCTGAATTAAAATCATGTACAAAGCTTGGACAATTTAAAAAAAAACTAAAGGAAGAAATACTCCAAACATATTTACAAGACGACATGTAAACTCACATAAGGATTGACATTTCCAGCCTGTGTTGTGTTGTAGCTTAGTTTTTCTTTTTTTCTTTTTTTTCTCTGTGACACTATGTCTTAGATTTGTTTTTGAATAGTAACCGCTTAACTTAGACTAGCTCAGTTTTCTTTTTCTCTCAGTCACATTTTGTCTTAGCCTTGTTTTAAATTGTAATCGCTCTTGTCTTGTTTTCTCTTTTTTCTCCTTTGAATTCTTGGATGGAATATGGGTGGGCAATATAAGCTGCGGCTTCAGCCATCACCCATTTTGGATAACTCACGTGGAATTGTATAGTAGAAGGAGTCTTTGTCTAATTTGACCTTGTTGTTATATTATACAGTTTCTTTTAACCTGTAATGTACTATCCGAAATAAATAAATTCATTTATTCATTCATTCATTCATTCATTCATTCAAGTTATTTTTATTATCCTCTAAAATTTTGCTGTAGTATTCTTTCTTACAAGTCCTCATTATATTAGTAAGCTTATTTTTATATCTTTTATATTTGATCTCAGCCTCCACCATTCTGCACTTAATGAATTGTTTATATAATGTATTCTTCTTTTTACATGCATTTAGTAACCCCTTGGTGACCCAAGGAATATTTTTGTTTTGTTGTCTGTCACTGTATTGTTTTATAGGACAGTTTTTACTGTACAATGATTGAAATATTTGTAAAAATTTATCATGTTTTATTTATATCATTTTCATCATAAGCTATCTTCCAGTCTTGTATTAATAATTCCTTTGCCAGTAAATACATAGATTCTTCAGTTCTTATTCTTTTATATTTAATATTTTTGGTATACTTTTTCTTCCTATAATCACATTGATAGACAACAAAAATTGGCAGGTGGTCACTGATATCATTCAATAAAAGCCCACTCATGATATTATTTTCCATAATGTTTGTGAATATGTTATCTATTAGTGTGGCACTGTGTGACGTGATTCTGCTAGGTCTGGTAATTGTTGGATGTAAGCCCATACTGTGCATTGTGTTGATAAATTCTTCTGTCAAACTATGTTGTTTTGAATTCATAAGGTCTATATTGAAATCTCCACAGATGAACATAACTTTATGAGTTAGTTTTGAATACATTTTTTCCATCCAGTCCTTAAATAAGTCAATGTTTGATCCAGGTGTTCTATATACACAGCTCACTACTATATTCTTCACAATGTCCAGACAGATTTCTATTGTAATACATTCAAATAAATCATCCACAGTTACTGACAGATTTTCAACAACCTTGTATTGCAAGCTCTTGTCAACATAAATTGCACCTCCTCCTCCTTTTTTCACTTTTCTATTTATATAATTTAATTCATAGCCATCCATGGTAAAATCCACTCCTTTCTCTTCACTGAGCCACGTCTCTGATATTGCCACAATATTGAATGGCTCTTTAAACTGATGTAAATAATCTTTAATGTTATTAAAGTTGGCATAGAGACTTCTGCTGTTGAAGTGGATCATAGAAATATTGAAATCAGATGTTACCCTTGTGTTAAACTGTTCATCTGTGTAGTAACTACAGTCATTATTGATGGAGCTAAATAAATTATTGTCAGGGTCTATGTTATATTCTACGTCTTGTGGGTTGTAATCTGTATATTCAAAAAACTTTCAGTTCCTGATGTTCCTGTTTGTTGATCTTTTGTTTCATGTTGTTAAAGGTCCTGTTGCTGATGAGTATAATCCTTCAGTGTCCTACAATTGTCTCTTGTTACTGTTGACTCCAGTACATAATATTCATTGGTATTTGTCCAGTGCCATAATATTTCGGATGTTAATGACCTTGGCTTCTTCAGGTGATCCATTTAATTTTATGTATATTTTACAGTTTGATGTCCAGGTGTTTTGAATCTTTTTCTGCTTTCAGGTATCTTGCTTTTCTGACTATTTCTGTGTTTTCTTTTGTAAGGTGATCGTTTATATAGATGTTCGTTCCTTTCAGTTTTCTACCTTGTTTTAGCAGCGCAGTCTTGTGTTTTCTATTCACAAACCTCATGATTACAGCCGGTTTGTCACTGTTTTTCCTGGGCAGAGGGTGGCAGGCCTCAATGGTGTTACAGTCCAGCTGGATTCCTTTGGACTGCAGGAAGGCCGCCACTTGTTGCTCCATGGATTCATCTTCCAGCGCGTCGAGCCTCCCTCCGCTGTCCCCGGCCACCGCCCGAGCATATGATCAGGGTTTAATGTGGAGCCCCGTGATGATCATGTCGTTCACCCGGGTGTACTGCTCCAGGTCCGACACTCAGAATCAGAATCAGGTTTATTGCCATTGTTCATGTAGTACACAAACTAGGAATTTGTCTCGGTACAATGCTGCAACATTAAACATGATAAGATAAGAGAAATAAACTATACATGTAATGAAGTGTAGGATAAGATTAAGTGATACTGGTCAACAGTTAAAATATATATTAGCCAGCAGCAGATACTGTGGAGAACTATATAGTGCAGTCGGTAATGCAGAAAGAAAACAGTGATGATTGACATGAGTCTGGTTGAGCTGCTGTACATGGTGCACGAGAGTCAATAAGTCACTTAGTGTTCAGCAGTCTAATGGCAGAGGGGAAGAAGCTGTTCATGTGACGGGAGGTTTTAGTCTGGATGGACCGAAGTCTTCTACCAGAGGGGAGGGGGGCAAACAGTACGTGACCAGGGTGTGAGGGATCGGCTATGATCCGGCCAGCACGCCTCCGGGTCCTGGAGATGTACAGATCCTGGAGAGATGGGAGCTTGCAGCCGATCACCTTCTCAGCAGTGCGCACGACGCGCTGCAGCCTTAGTCTGTCCCTGGCAGTGGCTCCTGCGTACCACACGGTTATGGAGGTGGTGAGGATGGACTCGATGATGGCTGTGTAGAACTGCACTAACATCTTGGTGGGTAGCTTGAGCTTCCTCAGCTGCCGCAGGAAGAACATCCTCTGCTGGGCTTTTTTGATGAGTGAGCTGATGGTCAGCTCCCATTTGAGGTCCCTGGTGATGGTAGTGCCTAGGAAGCGGAAGGAATCAGCAGTGGTGATGGGAGAGCCTGAGAGGGTGAGGGGGGGCAGAGGAGTAGTGACTTTCCTGAAGTCTACAATCATCTCCACTGTCTTCAGAGCGTTCAGCTGCAGGTTGTTATTGCTGCACCAGGACGCCAGCTGGGCCACCTCTCTCCTGTAGGCGGACTCGTCGCCATTGGAGATGAGCCCGATGAGGGTGGTGTCGTCCGCAAACTTGATCAACTTGACAGACTGGTGGCTGGAGGTGCAGGAGTTGGTGTAAAGGGAGAAGAGTAGGGGGGAAAGTACACAGCCCTGGGGTGATCCGGTGCTGATGCTAGTATAGTCTGAGACAGTCTTTCCCAGCCGCACATGCTGCCTCCGGTCCGTCAGGAAGTCGATGATCCACCTGCAGAGGGAGTCAGGCACGTTGAGCAGGGACAGCTTGTCCCGGAGCAGAGCGGGGCGGATGGTGTTGAATGCGGAGCTGAAGTCCACAAACAGGATCCTGGCATAGGTTCCCGGGGAGTCCAGGTGCTGCAGGATGGAGTGGAGGGCCAGGTTGACTGCGTCGTCTACAGACCTGTTGGCTCGGTAGGCAAACTGCAGCGGGTCCAGGAGAGGGGTGGTGATGGACTTGAGGTGGGACAGGACCAGGCGCTCAAAGGACTTCATGACTACAGAGGTGAGCGCTACAGGTCTGTAGTCATTAAGTCCAGTGATCCGTGGCTTCTTGGGGACAGGGATGATGGTGGAGGATTTGAGGCAGGACGGCACGTGGCATAACTTAAGGGAGGTGTTAAAAATGTCTGTGAAGACAGGAGCCAGCTGTTTCGCACAGAGTCTCAGGGTGGAGGGTGACACGCCGTCTGGGCCGGGGGCCTTGCGCGGGTTCAGTCTGGAGAACTGTTTGAGCACATCCTGCTCACTGATGATAAGGGGAGGGGGGGAGGAGGGGGGAGGTGCCTTAAATGAAGTAGGGAATGTGGAGGCTGTGGAGCTGGAGGGAGGGGGGGAGTTGGACACAGATGACGAGGTGTCAAAACGGGCATAGTGTTGGGACAGTCTTTGACAAAGGGCTTTGTCATCCTGACCTTTAGGAGCCTTAGGTCGATAGTTGGTGATTTGCCTCAGTCCTCTCCACACGGAAGCCGAATCATTAGCAGTGAACTGCTGCTGGAGTCTCTCTGAGTATAGAGATTTAGCCCTCTTCAGCTCTCTGTTAAACCGGTATTTAACCTCCCTGTAGCAGTCCCTGTCTCCACTTTTCAGCGCTGCTTCCTTCTCCTTCCTGATCTGTCTGAGCTTAGCTGTGAACCAGGGTTTGTCATTAGAGTAACTCACCCTGGTGCGTGATGGAAGAATGTTCTCTTCACAAAAGTGGATATATGAGTTCACAGTGTCCGTGTACTCATCCAGATCATGCGTGGCTCCTTTAAGCATGCCCCAGTCAGATATTTCCATGCACGTTTCCAGCTTCTCCTCAGCATCACTGGTCCGTATCTTCGTAGTGCTCACAACAGGTTTAGTGAGCTTCAGTCTCTGTCTGTATGTGGGAATGAGGTGAACCATCACGTGATCAGATAATCCCAGCGCAGCTCGAGGGACAGCGCGATATGCGTCTTTCACTGTGGTGTAACAGTGATCCAGTGTGTTTAATCCTCTGGTGGGGCATTTAATAAACTGTTTGTAGCGGGGGAGATCGTGGCTCAGATTGCACTGATTAAAGTCGCCAGCCACAATAATCAGCGAGTCTGGAAAACTCCGCTCTGTGTGTTGAATGTGATCCGCGAGCACACGCTGAGCTTCGCGCGTGTCCGCGTCGGGAGGGGCGTACACAGCGATCATTATGAAAGAAGCAAACTCCCGCGGGGAATAGAAGGGCTTGCAATTGATAACAAGAAATTCCAAGGCAGGAGAACAGTGTTTGGAAATTACCGTTACATCAGAGCACCAGCTGCAGTTGATGTAGAAGCAGACACCGCCTCCTGTGGTCTTGCCAGAAAGCTCTGTGTCACGATCAGCACGGAAGAGCTGAAAGCCGTCGAGGCGCAGCGCGCTGTCCGGTATATTTTCCCGGAGCCAGGTCTCAGTAAAGCAGAGGACAGCTGAGGAGGCAAGGTCCTTAAAACGCATCAGCAGTCTCAGTTCATCTACCTTGTTAGAGAGAGAGTTGGTATTGGACAGAAATATGCCAGGCAGCGCCGTTCGCGAGCCTCTCCTGCGAAGTCGTACGAGAGCGCCCGCTCGTCTACCTCTCTTCTGCCGTCTCACTTTCCGAGCCAAACAATAAACCAGATCGGCGGCAGGGGCTAGAAAAACTGCCCGATATGCTGGCATATTTGCTCTCCAAATATGCCAGCCTCTTGTCCTTCTCGGCGTTCTGGATCCGCAGCTCTTTCACCTCCTCGAGCAGGCCCAGGATGTTTTTTGCTGCAGCTTAACAGCAGAAATCTCTTCAGCCAAGAAGTCGAGAGATCTTTTAATGTCGTCCACCTCCTCAGTCTGCTGAGCTTTCTTGGGACCCATGATCCCGGCCAATGTACGTTGACTAAACAGCTAATAAACAGCTGTTTAGCTAGCTGAATGGCGGGCCGCTCCTCTCCACTCTCGTTTCCCAGTCCGTAGATGTCGGTATTGTTGTCTTAAATCAGACAGGGGTCGAAACTAAAATGTCCAGTCCGTAATCCAAATTCAGTTGTCAAAAGCCAAAAAAAAAAGTAGTCAAAAACCGAGCACCAAAACACAGAAATCCACCAACTGACAGGACCTGACAGCAGGTTGACAGCAGGTTGACAGGAACCGGAAGCAACAGGAGGTGCAGGAAGCAACACTTCCTGCTGCAGTCTTACAACTGATGATGGTATTCGGATGAACACTGAAACATCTTGAATTTTAATTAGGTTTTAGTCCAGTGTTTTTAAATAAAACTCCATTTTGAAAGATTATCTGACACCTGGATGTTTGAAAATGAACTTACATAGAATAATACCGATAACTTAAACTAAGAGAAAATAAATGTACAAGACAGAAGAGTAATTTAAAAAAAAAATAATAGTAATAATGGCAACCCAGGATAATAATAATAATCAAAGTGAAATACAGAAAATCCCAAATGCAACTTAAAGTGAGGACAAGGGCTGGGACCCATGCTCTGAAGACAAGATAACACAAATTATAATTAGGATGAGGGCATGAGACCCAGCTCATGCCCTGATAGTACCCCCCTCTAAAGGGGCGGCTTCCAGATGATCCCAAGAGTAACATCAACAGGGAAAAAAAAGAAAAAAACTCACAGGGTGGGTGGTGGGGGTACAAGGCCAGGTGGGCCTAAACAAACTGCACCCCCCCCACACACACACACACATGGAGAGAGTCCAAAACCAAGAACACAGTTCATGGGCCAAATAAACTCCAAGGCCCAAAAACTCAAAACAAAGCAGGTCGGGTGGTCTACCCAAGTCCATGGACCACCAGACCGCAACAAACAGTAGGTCAGGGGGTCTACCAAAGTCCATAGGCCCTCGGAGCAGAGAACAACAAAGGTCAGAGGGGCTGCCCCAGTCCATGGACCCCCAGACCAGAATACAGGGCAGGTCCGACGGCCTGCCAATGTCAGACCACTGAATCAGAGGACAAGATGAAATGGCAGCTGCAGGAACACAGAGCTCACCAAACAAACACAAAGGAGCCCTATGCTCTGTGACTGATGACTGCTGCACACTGACCCCGGCCTCTTGGGCTACGGTTGGAGGCACGTCGGCCTCTTGGGATGCAGGTGGAGTGGGCTGCTCGGTTGGCCCAGGTGGACCAGACTGCTCGGCATCTGGAATGATGGGTGGTGGTCCCCCAACCTTTGGAGCAACGGGTTGAGGTCCCCTGACCCCTTGACCGATGGGTGGAGGTCCCCTGACCTCTGGAATGAATGGTGCAGGAGCCTCCTCAAGCCCTGACATCTGGGAATCAATCCCAGAAGCAGCGACCTCAGAAAGCAGGGTGAGGCGTGAGAAAAGGAGGGTGAGGCATCACCAAAATCACCAGAAGCTAGGCAAGTCTTAACTTGTATAGATGATATAAAAGTAAATAAGAGAACTGCTGTGCAGCCTTCGTCGCGTCAGAGTACTATTTTCTCCGCTTTTGTTTGTTTTTATTGATTTCATTTTAAATTTTTTATCTCTGTTTGTTGTTACTAGTCTTTGTTTGCTGTTAGCTCGGTATTGGCCTCATCTAAAAGACTGTTCGGACACGCGTCCGATCCCCAGCTGGGCTGCTTTTTACTGGACTAGGCTTCCTGCTAACCTGTTTTTAGCCTTTTAGCTGTTTTTAGCTAACTTTCAGCTAACTTGTTTTTAGCTATTTTAGCTGTTTTTGGCTAACTGGCGGGCTATCCATCCATCTCAGCGCCTGGAACGCCATGGCTCCTTCTCCGACATGTACCCGCTGTTTGTCTCTCCTCGGTAAGGTCTCTGAGTTGGAAATGAGGCTCTCCAACCTTTATAAGATTTGGGAGGTCGAAGACCACCTTGACACCATCATTCTCGGGCGAACATTGGCTCCGGCTACCAACTCGCAGCTGGCAGAGATGGCTAACTACTTGGGAGAGCTCAGCGCTTCTCCATCCACCTTTACCCCTGCTCCAGCCTCGGCAGACGTCCATAACCTCAGCAATAAACACTGGTTTCATCTCAGGGCTAAACCCAAAGCCTCGGTCAGTCCCTCTCATCCTCAATGCACGCCCTGGACCTTGGTTCGACCAGCTAACAACCATCGTCGATAGACCAGTAAGGGCCAAGCCTCTTCTCTTCCTGTGTCCTTGGAAAACAGATTTGATTTCCTTTCCCTGGAGGATTTTCCCCAACTGGATGCTGGCCATCCGCCCGTGAACGCCCCTCATCCTCCCTCCTCTCCTTCAGCAGCGGCTCATGTCCGCAAACCCCTGATAAAGACCACCCTGGGTGTGTCAAATTACACACCGACTCCAGATAGAAGGTAGCGCATCACCCCGCCTTCGCAACAACAACATCACCCTTTACAAAATTACTCTCCTCATCAGAATCCACCGACAAAAACCCCCCAGACGATGTTGGTAATTGGTGACTCGATCATGAGGAACGTCAGAAGTAGGTACTGCATCACTCAATTTTTTTCCCGGGGCTAGAGTCTCTGACATTGATGCTCTTATCCCTGACCTGCTAAATGAATTCCCCCACGCACAAACTGTTGTTGTTCATGTGGGATGCAATAACATCCCAGATGAAGCGTCGGAGATTTTAAAAAGTGACTTCAGGAGCCTTCTGTCCACTCTTATGAACTGTGGCAGACGTGCGCTCATCTCTGGGCCTTTGGCACCTCTCAGACGAGGCTGCAATCGTTTTAGCAGAACTCTCAGTCTTAATTCTTGGCTGTGTGTTACTTGTCCTATTTTTAACATTGGTTTTGTTGACAATTTTAACTTATTTTGGAACTGCCCATCACTTATGAGGCCTGATGGCATCCACCCAAATAGACTTGGAGCACATGTTTTAAGAGACAATCTATTCTATTCCATTCTGTGTTTTTTGGTACAGTGACTGGGACTTGGTGCTCACTCTGAAGCTTCTGGGTTTACCAAACTGCCCTTTTTTGGTTCTGTTCCCACTTCTTGTATCGATCCCATTAATTCAGGTGGTCTTTACCGTTTGGATCAGCCTTTGATTTATAATCCGACAGAGATTGTGTCTGTCTCCCATTGCCCTAAATATTGTAACCCAGAAAAAATACAACACAACTTGAAAAACACACACACTTCTGCAGCTCCTCCTCATCCACCACCTTTCAACTTTGCCCCTGTCGACTTCCTTAGAGAACCTTTTTTCTGCTCCCTCTAAAGTTAATAAAAAAGTTAATAAAAATAGAATGCATAAACATCCCAAATTGATTAAACAAAATGTTGGTAAAATTCAAAACCAGCCTCAAGTCCCTCAAATTAATAAATTGGCCTCTGCTCCTCCCCAATATTTAAAAATTAAATGTGGTCTATTAAACATTAGGTCTCTGACTTCTAAGTCTCTTCTGGTTCATGGTCTATTAATCGATCATCAGATCGATCAACTATCCCTCACAGAGACCTGGCTCAGGCAAGATGATTATGTTGGTCTGAATGAATCAACTACCTCTGGGTATTTAAACTGTCATGACCCCAGAGGTTCTGGTTGTAGTGGTGGAGTGGTGGCAATTTTCCATTCTAATTTACTAGTTAATGTTAAGCAAAAATTATGTTTTAATTCCTTTGAAGGTTTGGTCCTCATTGTGGGGCTTGTTGGCAGTCTTGGCTTGAACCCAATTCTCTTTGCCATAGTTTATCGTCCTCCCTCAGCCTATTCAGAGTTTCTATCTGAATTTGCCGAATTTTTAGCTGATTTAGTACTGAAATCCGATAGAATAATTATTGTAGGGGACTTTAATATACATGTTGATGTAGAGAGTGACTCTCTTAATAAGGCATTCAATTTAATTTTAGACTCAATGGGGTTTTCCCAGAAAGTAAAAAATTCTTCCCATCATTTCCACCATACATTGGACCTTGTTTTGACTTATGGTATAGATATTGAAAATCTGGTAGTGTCTCCTCATAATCCTGTACTGTCTGACCATTGTCTGTTAATTTTTGATTTCATTATCTCTGATCACTTGTTTTCTAAAGAAAAATACTGCTACAGCAGATGTCTTTCTGATAACGTTGTTGCCAAGTTTTTGCAGATTGTCTCCTCTATGCCATGGGTCAACACAACAGAAACAACAGAAATAAAAGATGGAGAGTCTGCTCCATCCGTGATTGATATCATGGTTGATAGTGTTACAGCCTCTTTGCATCGGACTCTAGATTTGGTAGCCCCTTTAAAAAAGAAAAAGTCTAACCAGAGATTTCTAACTCCTTGGTTTAACTCAGAAACTCGTGGCTTAAAACAGAAAACTCGTCAATTGGAAAGGAAATGGCATTCAACTAATTCAGATGAATTCTACTTTGCGTGGAGAAATAATTTCTTAATCTATAAAAAATCTCTTAGAAAAGCTAGATCAAGCTATTATTCTGCATTAATAGAAGCAAACAAGAATAACCCCAGGTTTCTCTTCAACACTATAGCCAGGCTTACAAACAGCCAGGACTCGGTCAATCCTTGCATCCCCCCTGAGCTTTCTAGTCAAGACTTTCTGAACTTTTTCAATCTTAATTTTTTTTCTATTAGAGATGAAATCAGTCAGATTCTTCCTACCGTAAACTCAAGTACATTAACTACCACAACTCCGTCAATTGATATCCGCTTCGGTAAGTTTTCTCCAATCGACCTCTTAGAGTTGGATAAAATAAATTCCTCATCTAAGTCTTCTTCTTGCCTTTTGAACCCTATTCCTTCCAGGTTATTTAAAATTACCTTCCCAATTATTGGTAGCCGTATTCTTCTTATAGTTAATTCTTCTTTAACCTCTTGCACTCTGGTGTACCGCGGGCGGGCACGTCTCTGCGTCCTAGAGCGCACAAGGGTGCACGAGAGCGCTGCGTCCTAGAGCGCACTGAAAAAAAAAGCTGCATTTCCGTTCTTCCACTACAGACACAGCCGCGAACAAATTAGATATGATTGACCTCTCATTCGACTAATAAGAGCCTTGAATTGGGTTTCTGAAACCTTGAAGAACCAATGACTGAAAACCTAGCAAGATGGACCCGCCTACCAACGGCTGCGAATGCAGCGAGCCAATTGAAGCACAGAAGTTCGAAAGCTGTTTTGTGTAAGGCTGGGTGAAGAGAGACTGACTGCTGCAGCAGATGAAAAAAAGGACCCGCAGGAAGAACCGCCACAGACCCAGCAGCACGGAGACCACCCACAAGTGCGACCTGTGTGACAGGGACTGCCATTTGCGCATCAGCCTGTTCAGCCACAGGCGGTGCTGTCCCAGCAGAGTAGACGTTTAGGATTCTCTTCCATGGTCATCATAGACCGACGGAGGCCGACAACGAAGGCTGGGTGACACACACGCGTTCGTCAGTCTTTTTTAATTACTACTGTTATTTGTTTTGAAAAATCGTGCGCCAAAACCGCAATCATAGAAGCGCAAAACCGTAATAATGGAATTATGTTTTGACCGGGTCGCGAGACCAGAACCACGAGTCCGTAACAAGCAGACCAGCGTCGCGTTCATCTGACAATGAGGAAGAGAAGTTCACCAGCTACACTGCTGTTGTGAACAGGTAAGTGTTATAAGCTAAATTATTCTTTATCCCTGAAAATTGTAATCAAAAATTACTTTTGACCGATCGGTAAATTACAACTGTGCGGCGCACAAAGTCGGAAGTCCGTGCGCCGCGGTACACGGTTCGTGCGCCGCGTCCGGACCGTGACCCCCCCCCCCCCCGCTACTCTTCTGTAGCGAGGGGGGGGGGCGCGGTGACCGTGGGGACTGTGCGCCACGGTCGCCACATCGCCACATGACTATTCCATCATGTAACGATGGCCGATGTCCGTCCTCTGTAGCGGGGGTTGAAGGGGGTGGGAGTTGTTATCTTCTACATTACAAATATTTTAGAATAATTTTTAGTGCACTGTAGGTTATTTTTTCTTGTAAAAAAAAGCCACACATTTTTTATGTGGCATGCTTCTTTGTGTGTGGGGGCTTGTTTGTTCATTCATTCATGAATGAATGAATAAACAACCCCCCCACACACACACACAAACACACACACAGCCCTGAGTGTCACCTTTCATTAGAGCCCAAGATGAAGCTTCTATATTGAATCATTCAAAAGTTACAGACGTTTTTCCAAACTGTGCCATTTGGCACCATTTGGCACAGTTCAAAAACGCCTGGGAACTACCTGAGAACAAAGCTGTGTAATCTATTCATTTTTTGTGGTATTGTTACAAAATTTCGACCTCAGCTGGATAACACTTGGTTCTACGTTTCTGTTGCATTTTCCAGCCTGGATCTGAAGCTGTGTGTTATTTGCAAGCATTTGTATCCAAAAAAACACCCAGGCGAAATTTATTTTCTTCAAGTTCAGTATGTTTAGATGACTGTTACTCAGTGGCCGGAGCACTTAGAGAGATTATAACTGTTTTGCCAAAAAATTCAAAGTGTTTTCTTTTAAATGAGACCAATCCCATGAAGATGCTGCAATGGGTTGAAGAACAGCTTTTGATTTACTTTGGGCACATTATTTTTTGTCATTTTTAGGGAAATTGTCCAGAGTGCAAGGGGTTAACTCTGGGTTATGTACCACTGGCTTTTAAAACTACTGTAATTAAACCCTTACTCAGAAAACTGACGCTCGATCCAGAAGTTTTGGCCAATTATCGACCAATCTCTAATTTGCCTTTCATTTCAAAAATTTTGGAAAGACTTGTTGCTGTGCAATTATCTGACCATTTGCAGGGAGTTGGTTTGTTTGAGGTGTTTCAGTCTGGGTTCAGAGCTCATCACAGCACTGAAACTGCCTTAGTGAAGGTCACTAATGACCTCCTGATCGCATCTGATAATGGACTTGTCTCTGTTCTTGTTCTTTTAGATCTCAGTGCAGCCTTTGACACTATCGATCATGCCATTCTACTTGATAGATTAGAACACTTTGTTGGACTGAGAGGAACTCCGTTGCAGTGGTTTAGATCTTATTTGTCCGATAGATTTCAGTTTGTTCACATCAGTGATGAATTTTCTTCCAACTCTAAGCTCAGTCACAGAGTTCCTCAGGGATCTGTGCTGGGCCCTACTCTTTTTAGTTTATATATGCTCCCATTAGGCAATATCATCAGAAAGCACTGTATACATTTTCACTGTTACGCAGATGACACACAACTATACCTGTCAATGAAGCCCGATGATTGTAATCAATTAGCCAAGTTAGATGCCTGTCTTAAGGACATCAAAGCTTGGATGACGTGTAATTTTCTACTATTAAACTCTGATAAGACTGAAGTCATTCTTGTTGGCCCAAAACACCTTAGAAATTCCATTTCAAATTATGCCCTTAATTTAGATGCTGCCACTCTCACTCTGAATAGTTCTGTGAGGAACCTTGGAGTTATTTTTGATCAAGATTTGTCCTTTAATTCACATATTAAAACTGTTTCTAAGACTGCCTTCTATCATCTGCGCAATATTGCCAAGATCAGAAGCATCTTGTCTCTGAATGATACTGAGAAACTGATTCACGCCTTTTTCAGCTCTCGATTAGATTATTGTAATTTGTTATTATCTAGTTGTTCTAAAGTATCCTTAAAAAGTCTTCAGTTGATTCAAAATGCTGCTGCTAGAGTTTTAACTGGTTCTAGAGAAAGAGATCATATCTCCCCGGTTCTGTCCTCACTTCATTGGCTTCCCATAGAATTTAGAATCAAGTTTGACATCCTTCTTCTTACTTTCAAAGCTCTTAATAATCAGGCCCCCCAATATATAAAAGATCTGATATTACCTTACCATCCTAATAGAGCATTACACTCCCAAAATGCTGGATTACTTGTGGGGCCCAGAATCTCCAAAAGTACAGTAAGAGGCAGAGCCTTCTGCTACCAAGCTCCTTTTCTCTGGAACCAGTTACCATTCTGGGTGATCTGAGTCAGACTTGGTCTCTGTTTTTAAGAAGAGGGTAAAATCCTTCCTTTTTAATATAGCTTACCTTTAAGGAGATATTTTGTGTCTCTTAACCCCACTTTTGTTCTGTTGTTATTTGATCCATACTGCTGGTTGACCTCCAATAATGTACTTGGCATCTTACTGTTATGTTCTTTATGTCTGCCCTCTCCATCCTCCCTATCCCCTCACCCCCAGCCAGTCGCAGCAGATGACTGCCCCTCCCTAAGCCTGGTTCTGCTAGAGGTTTCTTCCTGCCAAATGGGAGTTTTTCCTCTCCACTGTCGCTAAGTGCTTGCTCATAGGGGATCGTCTGATTGCTGGGTTTTTCTGAGACTGTGTGGTTTTTTTCTGCACTGTGGCGCCATGAGACAGCTTCTTTTGTGATGTGGTGCTGTATAAATAAAGCTGAATTGAATTGAATTGAACTTGCCTGAGATCCTGGTCCTCCTACTGGGGTGACCTCCTCAGGATGAGCTGAAGGAGCCGGAGCATAGAACAGGAACTGGAGTGTACACTGTGGGAACAGCTGGAGCTGTGACGTGCTCCTCAGGGACAGCAGGAGCTATTGTGTGCACCTCAGAGACAGTGGGAGCTGTTGTGCGCATGTACCTTGGGGGCGGCTGGAGCTGTTGTGTACACCTCGGGGATGGTTGGAGCTGTGACGCACACCTCACGAACAGCTGGAGCTGTCTGGAGAAGAGCTGGAGCTAGTGGTGGTGCTGGGAAGCAATGTGGAGTTGATACTGGAGCTGGGGAGCGACGTGGAGCCGGTACTGGACAATCCTCATGTAGCCCAAACCCAGAAACAGCCACCAATGAAAACTCTGATCTGAGGGCTGCAGCTGCTTGGAACCCACTGCTGGAAACAGCTGCCACAGGGGGAGCTTCTAGGGCAGCCAGCTCATCCCAGACGAGAAGGTTGCCACCCATATATAGCCAGTCTCTCACAATAAACAAAAGTGGACACAGGAGATGTGGGTGAGGACTGCTGAATGGAAAGGGCAGCAGAGTTAATTGCAGAGTGAGGTGGAGAGAACTCAGCAGCGGAAGGCGGCCGCAGCTGTCTCCCCACCAGGAACCAGACAAGTCCCTTCATTTATAGGTGTTAAAAAATGAACTGGTACTTGCCTGTATTCCCGCTCTGCTACCGCTGACTCGTCCGGCGAGTCCTCTCGGGAGAAGCTGGAGCTCGTCAGATGGGGTGAGGATGCCCAATGGTGTTGTGCTGGCAGTGGACCAAAGGAGGAGGAAACGGAGGCCTGGGGCGCCGTCGTCAGGGATGAGAAGCCGGGCTGCTGTGTCCTACGGTGCCGGTGACAACCACGTCTTCCCCTGGATGGATGCGGTCCCTCCTTCACTCGCACTTCTTCTGCTGCCGGGAATGATTAAGTCGGCCCCCGGATGATGATCTACATTATTACATTCTGCTCATGCAGACGGGCAAGCTGAGGGAACCTTCGTAGTGCTGGAAGCACCTTACTCAACTCCTTGGCACATTCGAGGCAGAGGAGCGCTTCCTCCGGTGTGCGGGAAGTGTGGGCATCCTCGATGCAGGCCTCGATGTTGGTCGCTTCCCAGGCTTCCCTCTCATCGAGGTCAATCTGCCGAAACTTTAAATATGCTAGGTCCACTTGCTGGGTGTCCTACTGTCATGATTTGAAGAACAGGACCCAAATGCAATATTTAAAGTTCATGATTTTATTAAAGAGCTGGCCAAATGACACAGCTTGACAGTGAAAAACACAAAGTAATACAGCGCCGAAGCTGGAACAAAAAACTCACAACAACCAGGCTGGATACAAGGCAGGATAACAGACAGGAACAGAAGTGTGTAGTACACACAGATATGATGAAGACACCTAAAAAGGACAAAGATTGGGGCTGACAATATATAGACACAGGGGTAATCAACACAACAACAAACAAGTGGGCACAATTAGGGACAAACGGAGATGGCAGGGATTGATCACAGACACAGGACAGGTGGGGGCTGCACAGATGATCACAGACAGAGGGTGCACAAAACATAAGCAGAGAAACCAGGGGAGACAAGACCATGACATGATGATAGGGATGATGATGATAATAATATTGATAACTTAAACTAAGAAGAAGATCCATGGAAAAAAAATTATGCAAGACAGAATAGTAATAATGGCAATGATGGTAACCCAGGATAATAATAATCATAGTGAAATACAGAAAATCCCAGACTTCCAGTCTGGACACCATGGTGATGGTAGCTTAACGCTGAAGCTCCCAGACCTAATCCAGGAAAATATCTTGAAAATCAGATTTAACGGATTTTTGGAAGAGTGAAAATCAGAAGACAAAATCATCATGCCTAAAGGAAAACAGAAGAAATCAACATTTTCCAGGCCAGGACACGCATCGGCCGAAAAATCTGTACCGGAGGATTTCCGATCAGAAGACGAGGAGCTGAATGTAGCTAACAAGAAGGTTAGCTTGAAATCGTTATTTGAAGAATTACGACGATTTTGCCGAGAGGTTTGGGCCGAATTTCGTGAATTCAGAGAAGAATTAAAAAGGACAAACAGCAGAGTGGACCAGGCCGAGAACCGAATCTTGGAAGCAGAAGAAAGAATAAAAGTGCTTGAAGATTCCGTGCTGGATCTACACATAAAACAGTCAAGACTAGAAGCTAAGCTAACCAACCAAGAAGGAAGACAGAGAAGAGACAACATAAGAATTCATGGTCTGAAAGAAGGAGCCGAAGATGGTTTCAACACAATGGTGGAATGTGTGGAATCTTTACTGAGAGAGAAGCTGGATATCTCCCAAACCACCGACTTGAAGATAGAAAGGGCCCATCGTACATTAGCCGCTAGGCCAGCGGCGGAAGCGCCCCCACGTTCGGTGGTGGTGAGATTCTCCAATTTCAAAATAAAACAAGAGGTTGTAAGACTGGCTTGGCAGAAAAAAGGATTTATGCACCAAGAGAGAAAAGTCTTCGTGGAACACGATTACGCCCCGGAGGTCCTTAAAAAGCGCTGGGAATACAACGACGCTAAAAAGGTGCTACAAGAGAAAAAACTGCGCTTTCAGATGCCATTTCCTGCGAAGTTAAGGGTCTTCTACGGTGAAGAGACATGTCTCTATAATTCGGCGGAAGAAGCAACAACTGACATGGCGAGAAGAGGGCTCCCGGTAACGGTGTTTAAACCCGCAGCAGACCCGAGCGATAGGATCAAGGCTCAAACGTGGTCCACACAGAGACCTTCAAAATCCACGGGCCAGCAGCGGGGAGCCCAGCGCCAGAGCTACAAGGAAAAGCTGGCCGTCTACAGGAGGGAGTAGCGACCTTTTCTTTTTTTTTGTTAGTCAATCTGCACATCCAACCCCCCTCCTACAAGGTAACAAACATTAAAGGAGATGCAGAATCAGCATGTGGCAAAACATTTCATGGAACAGTCATAATATTAGAAACAAATGTCTTTTTAATAAAAAAACAAACAAAAAAAAAAAAAACTTGTTAAAATAGAAATGTGACAATGATCCACATTGTTATGTCCGTGGGTTTCTACTTTAGATTACCACTCAGAGGAACAAACACCAAGACACACACGGCTGCAGGTCATCAGCTTTCTCGTTTACTCAAGCATACGCACACATACACGTTTCAGTTCAGTTCAATGAGCACACTCTTATACTATTGGCAATGCCACAGGGTACAGTGCCCACCAATGGGGTGGCATATGCAAATGCAACTCATACAACTCATACAACTCCAATACTTCACATCTCCTCCCCACTAAATGTTGTACCCACCCCCAAGATACACAAAGCAAACAACTTTTATTATTTTAAAAACACACACTAGCCTTGAGGCTGGGAGTAGACGATCCCAAACCCCAGAGTCAGTCAAGGGTTTATTCTGTCCTTTTGGTGAGACGTGACTCTCTCATCTAACACATAAAAAAGGTCTCTTATTCAAAAATGTCCAATATATGTCTCTTAAAAGTATCTTAAACAAAGTTTATGGAACATAACGCTCTGGTGGTCTAGTAATACGAGAAGGATATCTCTTACCAGTCTCTGGAGGTGATGTGGTGTTTCCCTCTGAGGTTACCTGGGGTAATGGTGAGGGGTCACTCACAGGAACCGGAGTAGCTGGTTCTGGAACAGTCTTTTCCAGCACAGGCAGGTCTGCTGAGATGCACGACGATGCAGCTTCGCCGTCGTCTGTAGAGGTGTCCAATTCAACAACCCTGGCCAGCATCTGGTCCGCGTGTCGCCTCCAGTGCTGCGATGCGCCGATGTCGACGGTGTAGGATACAGGGCCAGTCTCAGCTGAAACAACCCCTGGTATCCACTTCTTCTCTCCTCTCCCGTAATTCCGAACAAGAACTGGATCTCCCACCTTGAACGTTCTGGCTTTTGCATGCATTCCTCGATATGCACACTGTGCCTCTTGTGCTTTCTCTACCTCTGATGTCACGCTAGGCTTCAGCAGGTCCAATCGAGATCGCAACTTGCGATGCATGAAGAGCATAGACGGAGACTCCTTCGTTGTAGAGTGTGGAGTATTACTGTACGTGAGTAGAAAGGCGTCCAGTCGGTGTTGTATGGAAGCGGTTCCAGTGGAACGCTTCAGTGACTGCTTGAATGTCTGTACAAAACGTTCTGCAAGACCATTTGTTGATGGATGAAATGGTGCAGAGCGAATGTGTTTTACTCCATTGCCTTTCATAAAAGTGTCAAACTCGTGTGAGGTAAACTGAGGACCATTATCGCTCACTAACACCTCAGGGAGCCCATAGCGACTAAATAACCCTTGGAGCACCTGGATGGTATTAGCCGTTGTAGTGGAACTCATAAGGTGTACCTCAGGCCATTTTGAATGGGCGTCTACAACCACCATAAACATTTGGCCTTGGAACGGCCCAGCAAAGTCAACATGAATTCTCTGCCACGGGGATCCAGGCCAAGTCCATGGGTGGAGTGGTGCTAGTCCCGGTGCTTTCTGTGTAAATTGACAGGACTGGCATGTTTTTGAGACCTGTTCAATTTGAGCGACAATTCCGGGCCACTACATGTAACTGCGGGCAACAGCTTTCATTTTGACAACACCTGGGTGTCCAGTATGCAGTTCCGACAGCATTCGTGATCTCAATTTTGAGGGAATGACGACGCGCACACCCCACATAAGGCAACCTTGCTGGAGTGTCATCTCATCCCTCCGGCTGATGAATGGCGCCAATGTGCTGGCCACATCCTGGACCCTCGGAAAGCGACCTGTGGAGACCATCTCCAGGACTTGAGCAAGGACAGGATCACCCCTGCTCTCTCAGCAGATTTCTCGACAGTTCACAGGTAAGGCTTCTAGGTGTTTAATGTGAAAACTGTCCACAGTACTGATTCTCTCTCTTGATAATGTTGGTAATGGAAGGCGTGAAAGCCCATCCACATTTCCATGACGAGCTGCCTCTCGGTACTGTATGGTGTAATTATGGGCAGCTAACAGGAGAGCCCACCGCTGCATTCTAGCAGCAGCCATAGATGGTGTGGCTTTGCACGGACTCAGAATAGTGGTCAATGGGCGATGATCTGTAAGGAGTGTAAACTGCCTGCCATACAGATAATGATGGAATTTACGAACTCCAAATATAATGCCAAGAGCTTCGCGCTCAATGTGGGCATAATTGCGTTCTGCCTTATTCAGAGTCCTTGATGCAAAAGCTATGGGCCTCTCTTGTCCATTCGGGAAAATATGTGAGATGACACTACCTACACCATAAGGTGATGCATCACACGCCAGCCGAATGGGAAGTTGTGGATCATAATGGGTTAACACGCTTTGAGAGAGTAACTGCTCTTTTGCCTCTTTGAAAGATGCAGCACATTCAGATGTCCATTGCCATTGTTTTCCTTTGCACAGCAGCGTATTCAATGGGCTTAGGATAGCTGACAAGTTGGGGATAAATCTGCTGTAATAATTAATTAGCCCCAAGAAAGAACGTAACTGACTCACGTCTGTAGGTGCAAGAGCCTCCACAATTGCCCTGACTTTCTCTGGTGCCTTGTGTAGACCCTGGGCATCAATGACGTGACCCAAATATTCCAGTGAATCCTTGAAAAATTCACATTTTTCCTTCCGTACTCGCAAACCAAATTCTTCCAAGCACCCTAGGACTGCATCCAGATTTTTCAGATGCTGCACATGATCCTGTCCACTGACCAATATATCGTCCAAGTAACAGTGAACGTTCGGCAGACCCTGGAGGACTTGGTCCATGGCACGCTGGAATATCGCTGGTGCTGAGGTAATTCCAAATGCCAGCCTGTTGTAACAAAACAGACCCTTGGATGTGGTTATTGTGAGATATTTTCTGGAATTTCCCTCTATCACCATTTGCAAATAGGCATGAGATAAGTCCAGTTTACTAAAATGCTGCCCCCCCGAAAGTGATGCGAATAGATCTTCAATGCGTGGAATTGGGTATTTCTCCACACACAGGGCAGGATTAAGTGTGACTTTAAAATCCCCACATATCCTAACATCTCCGTTCTTTTTCACAACGGGCACAATGGGTGTTGCCCATTCACTGAATTTGACAGGGGATATAATGCCCTGCTCACACAATCGGTCAATTTCAGCATCCACTTTTGGCCTAAGGGCATAGGGAACGACTCTCGCTTGACAGAACCGTGGCACATGATCCGGCTTCAGCGCTATGGCTACCTCCATCCCTTTCAGAGTGCCTAATTCTTTTTTAAAGACCTCTGCATGTCTTTGTAGCACGCCCTCTAGCGTCTCCTCCCGGACCGTCTTTATTTCTCGCCAGTCAATTCGAATCCTCCGCAGCCACTCCCGACCAAAAAGTGGGGGTGAACTTCTCCGAACCACATACAGTGGTAGTCTAGCCCTCTGCTTATTCATCCTCACTGAAACGATGATGACACCCTCTGCTGGAATCACCTCGCCCGTGTATGTTTTCAGCATTATATGGGTTTGGCGCAAGGGCAAGTCCTTAAAGTGTGCATCATACAGTTTTCTTGAAATCAGAGAAACGGCAGCACCGGTATCTAATTCCATAATAATCCTTTTACCTTCAATTTTTGGTTTAACACTCATGTATGACAAATTACTCTGCTGAGACACCATATGCAGGCTCACTTCAGTGTCTGTAGTGCTACCATCACTAGATATTTCTTTTACATCCAGTTGGTGCACCCTTTTTTTCTTTTTAGCTTTATACTCCACTGGTTTCTCCTTATTTACAGTCTCTTTGTTCCTGCACATTTTTGAGATATGTCCTCTCTTACCACATTTATGGCATTTTTGCTCCTTATAAAAACAATCGTTCTCTTTGTGGTTCATTTTTCCACAGCGCGAACATTTCGTGTGTTGTTTGTCGTGTGGTGACAGTACATGCACTTTCAGCACGTTGCTCAGCTGATGTGTCTCGCGAGCTACTGTCTCCATTGACACGGCTAGTTCCACTGCTTTGGAAAAAGTAAGCTTCTCCTCCGTCAGCAATTTTTTCTGGATAGCTTCTATATTCAGTCCACAAACGAGCCTATCCCTCAATGCATCCTGCAGGTGCATACCAAACTCGCAGTGTTCAGAAAGCTTTTTAATGACTGCTATGTATTGCGTCACAGTTTCTCCCTCTTGTTGGTTCCGTTTATGAAAGCGAAATCTTTCAGCAATCACAATTGGCTTTGGGGAAAAATGGTCTTTCAAAACTTCCGTGAGTTAAGCATATGTCTTAGCCCCTGGCTTATCTGGAGCTACGAGACTACGTAAAAGTCCATATGTTGACGCACCAATTACACTTAAGAAAACAGCAAGCTTTTTCTCCTCTGCAATACCATTTGCCGTTACAAAATACTCAAACCTCTCAACGTAGGTTGTCCACTGCTCCACCGACTCGTCGAATGGGTTAATGTGTCCAATAACTCCAGCCATGGCGTGCAGTTAGCTAGCGTTTAGCAATCTTGTCACCTGGCGTCCTGTCACCTGGCGTCCTGTCACCCGGCGTCCTGTCACCTGGCGTCCTGTCAACCGGCATCCTGTCACCTGGCGTGCTGTCAACTGGCGTCCTGTCACCTGGCGTGCTACGCCCAGCCAAACTCCCACCAGGACAAACGTTCCTCTTCCTCCATCACTCGCAGTTTAATACCGCGGCAAGACTTGGAAACCTAAAGTTATCCTCGTCGCCAATGATGTTATGTCCGTGGGTTTCTACTTTAGATTACCACTCGGAGGAACAAACACAAAGACACACACGGCTGCAGGTCATCAGCTTTCTCGTTTACTCAAGCATACGCACACATACACGTTTCAGTTCAGTTCAATGAGCACACTCTTATACTATTGGCAATGCCACAGGGTACAGAGCCCACCAATGGGGTGGCATATGCAAATGCAACTCATACAACTCATACAACTCATACAACTCCCATACATCACACACATGTTCTCCCCACACTAACAAATACTGTATTAGCGTGAATGTTTGCTGTGATCGGGGTGGGAGGGTGCACACAATTTCATAGGGTATAGGCATAAAAAAAAAAAAAAAAATCATTACAAGTTCGGATTGGGATCTGAAATTCAGGTTAAAAACATGGGACTACTTACAGGGGTAAGAGAGGGCCCTCAACACGTAACAGAGTTTGAGGAATTTCCCTCAGAGCCTACACTCCATCAAGGCTCTTCCAGGGTCTTTAAAAAGACCCCAGCTCAGGAAGTTCTTTTGACCGTTTTTTGTTTTAAAGTTTTATACACTATGTTCTTAATGTTTTTTATGTTCTTAATGTTCTTTCAGTTTCTGAGTAGCATAAAAGAGGGCCACCACACTGTTATACCAAATAAGACAATACAATGGAGAAACAGGGTGTAACCAGAATAATCTCATATAATGTAAAAGGGATCCTGAATCCAGTTAAAAGATCCAAGATTCTAGGCAAAATGAAAAAAGACAAAGCAGGAATAATATTTTTACAAGAAACCCACCTAACAGACGTAGAGCACACTAAACTCAATAGACAAGGGCTTAAAATGATCTCTTCATCTTCATATAAGTCAGGGAGGAGGAGGGGAGTAGCGACATTGACATCAACCAAAATTACATTGGAAAAAAAATCAGAACACAAAGATAAAGAAGGGAGATACAGTTTGGTAATTGGGCGGCTAGAGGGAGAAGATATCACCCTGCTGAATGTATATGCACCTCCAGGGGCTAACTGGAAATTTTATAAAAATGTATTTGGCCTAATGATAACTAAAGCCCAAGGTTTAGTGATATGTGGTGGAGACTTCAATCTAAGACTGAATCCATACTGGGATGCATCAGGTAATTCTCCACATCAAAATAATACTCAAAGTAGGAAAACTCGGATGCTACTAAAAGAAATGGGAATCTGTGATGTGTGGAGGGAATTCAACCCCAGTGTAAAAGACTATACATTTTACTCAACGCCACATTCATCTTACTCAAGGATTGACTTTTTTTTTTATGTTTAATAGAGACATTGGAAGAGTAAAAACATGTAAAATAGGACTGATGGATCTCTCTGACCATAGTCCGATCTATATGGACTTAAGTATCCAAAAATACACAAATAATACATTTTCTTGGAGGCTGAATTCAAATGTCCTGAAAGGACCACTGAAAGATGAATTGGAATCAGATATTCTCAGATATTTGGAAGAAAACGATAATGGAGAAGTATCCCCTTTAATACTGTGGGATGCATGCAAAGCTGTAATAAGGGAAAAGATTATTGCAAAACTGGCAATCCAAAAGAAACTGAGACAAGAAAAACTAATCACATTAGAGTCAGAACTTAAGAACCTAGAAAAAGAACACAAAGGCTACACTCATTCTAATGACTCGCTCAAGATTAAGGAAATTAAAAATCAAATAAATGAAATCTACACAATAGAAATCCAGAAGAAACTTACATTTCTGAAACAAAAATACTATGAAGCAGGCAGTAAATCGGCAAAATTACTAGCCTATAAATTGAGGAAACAACAAACAGAAAGAGCAATCTACAAAGTCAAAGACCCAGTATCAAAGGAAATAAAATTCAGAATTCAGGATATTCTTAAAAGCTTCGAGAACTACTATAAGAACTTATACTCCCTCAAAAAACATAAAAACACATCTGAGCATTCCTAAACACATGAAACCTTCCCCAACTTATGGAGTCTCAAAATAAAACACTACTGTCAGAAATACAACCTAAAGAATTGGAAAAAGCAATTATGAAACTTAAAGCTAACAAATCCCCAGGAGCAGATGGCTATACAGCAGAGTGGTCCAAAACCTTTAAACAGCAACTATCTCCTCTCCTCCTGAAAAGATTGAACTATGTCCTCCACACAGGGGAAATCCCCCCTCCTGGAGAGAAGGGGTCATTGCAGTTATACCTAAACCTGAAAAGGATAAACTAGACTGCTCCAACTACAGACCAATCAGTGTATTAAATCAGGACTATAAACTTTTTACCACTATTCTTGCCAGAAGGTTAGAAAATATACTGAAAGACTTAATTCATTTAGACCAAACAGGTTTTATAAGACAAAGACAGACACAAGACAACATTAGACGCACTTTACACATAATTCATCATATAAAAAAATATAACTTAAATGCAGTCATATTGGGATTAGATGCTGAAAAAGCATTCAATTCGGTTGACTGGTCTTTCCTATATAGAATCTTATCCAGTTTCAATTTTCATAACAACTTCATAAGAACTATCCAGGCACTATATAAAAAACCAACAGCTAAAATAAGGATTAACGGTAATTTATCATCATCTTTTGAGCTGGAAAGAGGATGTCGTCAGGGCTGCCCCTTGTCTCCACTGCTCTTTGCAATCTTCATAGAACCTCTGAGCCAATGGATAAGACAGAATCAAAAAATTCAGGGTATTACACTTGGTCAGAAGGAACATAAAATAGCACTCTTTGCTGATGACATTTTAATATACCTGGGGCAGCCGGACACCTCTTTACCAGAACTAATCTCAGTTTTTTTCAGAGTATGGAGATTTATCGGGGTACAAATTAAACATGCATAAAACCCAAGTTTTAACATTCAGAATCAGAATCAGAATCAGAATCAGAATCAGGTTTATTGCCATTGTTCATGTAGTACACAAACTAGGAATTTGTCTCGGTGCAATGCTGCAACATTAAACATGATAAGATAAAAGAAATAAACTATACATGCAATAAAGTGTAGAATAAGAGTAAGTGATACTGGTCAACAGTTAAAATATATTAGCGAGCAGCAGATACTGTGGAGAACTATATAGTGCAGTCGGTAATGCAGGAAGAAAACAGTGATGATTGACATGAGTCTGGTTGAGCTGCTGTATATAGTGCACGAGAGTCAATAAGTCACTTAGTGTTCAGCAGTCTGATGGCAGAGGGGAAGAAGCTGTTCATGTGACGGGAGGTTTTAGTCTGGATGGACCGAAGTCTTCTACCAGAGGGGAGGGGGGCAAACAGTACGTGACCAGGGTGTGAGGGATCGGCTATGATCCGGCCAGCACGCCTCCGGGTCCTGGAGATGTACAGATCCTGGAGAGATGGGAGCTTGCA
The DNA here is from genome assembly GCA_020510985.1 of Pholidichthys leucotaenia. Lineage (NCBI taxonomy): Eukaryota > Metazoa > Chordata > Actinopteri > Cichliformes > Pholidichthyidae > Pholidichthys > Pholidichthys leucotaenia. The sequence goes on from CM035836.1 coordinate 336,263,345, forward strand.
GCTGATCACCTTCTCAGCAGTGCGCACGACGCGCTGCAGCCTTAGTCTGTCCCTGGCAGTGGCTCCTGCGTACCACACGGTTATGGAGGTGGTGAGGATGGACTCGATGATGGCTGTGTAGAACTGCACTAACATCTTGGTGGGTAGCTTGAGCTTCCTCAGCTGCAACAGGAAGAACATCCTCTGCTGGGCCTTTTTGATGAGTGAGCTGATGGTCGGCTCCCATTTGAGGTCCCTGGTGATGGTAGTGCCTAGGAAGCGGAAGGAATCAGCAGTGGTGATGGGAGAGCCTGAGAGGGTGAGGGGGGGCAGAGGGGTAGTGACTTTCCTGAAGTCTACAATCATCTCCACTGTCTTCAGAGCGTTCAGCTGCAGGTTGTTATTGTTGCACCAGGACGCCAGCTGGGCCACCTCTCTCCTGTAGGCGGACTCGTCGCCGTTGGAGATGAGCCCGATGAGGGTGGTGTCGTCCGCAAACTTGATCAACTTGACAGACTGGTGGCTGGAGGTGCAGGAGTTGGTGTAAAGGGAGAAGAGTAGGGGGGAAAGTACACAGCCCTTGGGTGATCCGGTGCTGATGCTAGTAGAGTCTGAGACAGTCTTTCCCAGCCGCACATGCTGCCTCCGGTCCGTCAGGAAGTCGGTGATCCACCTGCAGAGGGAGTCAGGCACGTTGAGCAGGGACAGCTTGTCCCGGAGCAGAGCGGGGCGGATGGTGTTGAATGCGGAGCTGAAGTCCACAAACAGGATCCTGGCGTAGGTTCCCGGGGAGTCCAGGTGCTGCAGGATGGAGTGGAGGGCCAGGTTGACTGCGTCGTCTACAGACCTGTTGGCTCGGTAGGCAAACTGCAGCGGGTCCAGGAGAGGGGTGGTGATGGACTTGAGGTGGGGCAGGACCAGGCGCTCAAAGGACTTCATGACTACAGAGGTGAGCGCTACAGGTCTGTAGTCATTAAGTCCAGTGATCCGTGGCTTCTTGGGGACAGGGATGATGGTGGAGGATTTGAGGCAGGACGGCACGTGGCATAACTTAAGGGAGGTGTTAAAAATGTCTGTGAAGACAGGAGCCAGCTGTTTCGCACAGTGTCTCAGGAGACACGCCGTCCGGGCCGGGGGCCTTGCGCGGGTTCAGTCTGGAGAACTGTTTGAGCACATCCTGCTCACTGATGATAAGGGCAGGGGGGGGGGGTGCCTTTAATGAAGTAGGGATTGTGGAGGCTGTGGAGCTGGAGGGAGGGGGGGAGTTGGACACAGATGACGAGGTGTCAAAACGGGCATAGTGTTGGGACAGTCTTTGACAAAGGGCTTTGTCATCCTGACCTTTAGGAGCCTGAGGCCGATAGTTGGTGATTTGCCTCAGTCCTCTCCACACGGAAGCCGAATCATTAGCAGTGAACTGCTGCTGGAGTCTCTCTGAATACACAGATTTAGCCCTCTTCAGCTCTCTGTTAAACCGGTATTTAACCTCCCTGTAGCAGTCCCTGTCTCCACTTTTCAGCGCTGCTTCCTTCTCCTTCCTGATCTGTCTGAGCTTAGCTGTGAACCAGGGTTTGTCATTAGAGTAACTCACCCTGGTGCGTGATGGAAGAATGATCTCTTCACAAAAGTGGATATATGAGTTCACAGTGTCCGTGTACTCATCCAGATCATGCGTGGCTCCTTTAAACATGCCCCAGTCAGATATTTCCATGCACGTTTCCAGCTTCTCCTCAGCATCACTGGTCCGTATCTTCGTAGTGCTCACAACAGGTTTAGTGAGCTTCAATCTCTGTCTGTATGTGGGAATGAGGTGAACCATCACATGATCAGATAATCCCAGCGCAGCGCGAGGAACAGCGCGATATGCGTCTTTCACTGTGGTGTAACAGTGATCCAGTGTGTTTAATCCTCTGGTGGGGCATTTAATAAACTGTTTGTAGCGGGGGAGATCGTGGCTCAGATTGCACTGATTAAAGTCGGCCAGCCACAATAATCAGCGAGTCTGGGAAACTCCGCTCTGTGTGTTGAATGTGATCCGCGAGCACGCGCTGAGCTTCGCGCGTGTCCGCGTCGGGAGGGGCGTACACAGCGATCAGTATAAAAGAAGCAAACTCCCGCGGGGAATAAAAAGGCTTGCAATTGATAACAAGAAATTCCAGGGCGGGAGAACAGTGTTTGGAAATTACCGTTACATCAGAGCACCAGCTGCAGTTGATGTAGAAGCAGACTCCGCCTCCTGTGGTCTTGCCGGAAAGCTCTGTGTCACGATCAGCACGGAAGAGCTGGAAGCCGTCGAGGCGCAGCGCGCTGTCCGGTATATTTTCCCGGAGCCAGGTCTCAGTAAAGCAGAGGGCAGCTGAGGAGGCGAGGTCCCTAAAACGCATCAGCAGTCTCAGTTCATCTACCTTGTTAGAGAGAGAGTTGGTATTGGACAGAAATATGCCAGGCAGCGCCGTTCGCGAGCCTCTCCTGCGAAGCCGCACGAGAGCGCCCGCTCGTCTACCTCTCTTCCGCCGTCTCACTTTCCGAGCCAAGCAATGAACCAGATCGGCGGCAGGGGCTAGAAAAACTGGGAGGAGGTCCGTGGGGGTGAAAGTCCTGATATTTAGAAGTTCTTCACGGGTATAAGTGCAAGCAGACACACAATTGACAAACAAAAACAAACAAAGAGCGCAGCGAAGCACCATGTCGACCGCTGTGGGCGCCATCTTGGTCAATTCAACATTCAACTATGACCCAAATCATTATTCACTAAGCAAACTCAAAACTAACTGGGAGATGGAATCTATGAAATATCTGGGGGTCAATATCCCGAAACAACTCAACAAAATTATAACACTAAACTATGATCCACAAAATAAAATCTGACCTAGCAAGATGGAATATGATACCATTCTTGGGTACTGCACAAAGAATTGAAGCAGTCAAAATGAATATACTTCCACGTCTTCTATACCTTTTCCAAACAATACCGGTAGAACCTCCCAAAAAAACATGGCAGGAGCTGAACAGAAGGATCTCAAGATTCATATGGCAGGGCAAGAGACCTAGAATCAGATATAGAACTTTACAGCTAAACAAAGACAAAGGTGGGCTTGCGCTGCCAAATATCAGGGACTATTTTAAAGCCACACAAATTAAAACTTTAGTAGAGATATGTAACCCAGTCTATACTGCACAATGGAAGGAGATCGAATGCCAAATAACAAGTGACATCCCCCTACAGGCGATAATAGGGAACAATGCCTTACCTAAACTTTTGAATAACACTAACCCGTGGATAGAGACCCTGCTAAAAATTTGGTTTAAGATAGTTAGAGAGAATCAAACTAAAGAGCCCTATCGACTTCTGCAATGGATTGCCTATGATCAAGACTTTACTCCTAATAAAACAGACACTAGATTTAAAAAGTGGAAAGAGAACGGGCTGATAAAATATTACGATTTTTTTAAGGGCCAAATTTTAAGAAGTTTTGAAGATTTGAAAAAACAAGGTCTAATAAATCAAGACCTTTACAGGTTCTTTCAGCTTAGACACCACATAAACAATATACTTAAAAAGGAGGATTTGGAAAGGGCCCAGTCAGGTGTTCTGAAGGTCTTCTTAATGGCATATAAAGGGATCCCAGGGATCAGATACATTTCTAAAATATACCAGGGTCTTCAAGACTTAAAAGGAGACAACACATCATATATAAAAGAGAGATGGGAAAAACAGGGGAATTTCAATTTACAACTGGAAATATGGGAAAAGCTAAATAAACAGCAATGGAAAAGTACCTCATCCCTGCAGTGGAGAGAATTTGGATGGAAACATTTGGTAAGATTTTTCAGAACACCTGCACAAAACAAACTGCAAATCATTTTCATGTGTTTTGGTCATGCCCAGTTATCCACCAATATTGGACCAATGTACAGACAATGTTGGGGAAAATATTCAAAATAACAGTTCCCGTTTCTTTTGTAACTTTGTATTTGGGTTTACTACCAGACTCACTGGAAAGACGAGGAGAAAAATACTTATTCACTGTTTTAATATTGGCAAGTAAAAAAGCCCTAACTAAAAAATGGATGTTGAAGGACTGTCCTACACCTGAAGATTGGATTAACGTGATTCAAGACATTTACTCGATGGAAAAGTTGACATTCGCACTGAGACAGGACATGGATGGGTTCTTGAACATTTGGCAACCCTAGATCGCATATGTGTCTTCCATTAGATCTAATCTTTGACAAATACCATTTCAATAATGGTTCCGCTCTTTGTTCCAACGCTACTCAGATGCTCTTTTATTTTTAATTTTTAATTTTTATTTTTCTGTTTGTTTGTTTGTTTGTTGCTCTTTTGTTTTGTTTGTTTGCTTTCTTATTCTCTTTAATTTCACTTTTTCTTTCACTTTAAAAAAAAAGGGGTGTTGTAATAATTATTCTTCCAATGTTGTCAAATAGCAAAATATAAGGGAACATGTGATGAAAATGTAAACAATGCAATGCTGTAATGACTTGTATACCCTTTACAAAAACTTAAATTAAAAAAAAAAAAAGATACAGAAAATCCCAAATGCAACTAAAAGCAAGGACGAGGGTTAGGGCCCATGCCCTGAAGACAAGATGACACAAATTATAAATTAGGATAAGGGAATGAGTCCCAACCCACGCCCTGACACCCATCCATCCATCCATCCATCCATCCATCTTCTACCACTTTTCCGGAGGTCCGGGTAGCGGAGGCAGCAGTTCAAGCAGAGAATCCCAGACTTCCCTCTCCCCAGCCACCTGCTCCAGCTCTTCAGAGAGGATACCAAGGTGTTCCCAGACCAACTGGGAGATGTAGTCTCTCCAGTAAGTCCTGCATCCTCAAGTGGGAGGCGTCCAGGAGGCATCCTGATCTGATGCCCAAACCACCTCAACTGGCTCCTTTCAATGTGGGGGAGCAGCAGTTCTACTCTGAGCCTCTCCAGGATAACTGAGCTCCTCACCCTATCTCTAAGGGTGATTCCAGCAATCCTATAATGAAAGCTAATTTCAGCCGGTTGTATCCGCGATCTCGTTCTTTTGGTCATTACCCAAAGCTCATGACCATAGGTGAGGGTAGGAACATAGATTGACCGGTAAATCAGAATCAGAATCAGAATCAGAATCAGAATCAGGTTTATTGCCATTGTTCATGTAGTACACAAACTAGGAATTTGTCTCGGTGCAATGCTGCAACATTAAACATGATGATAAAAGAAGTGATCCAGTGATCCAGTGATCCGTGGCTTCTTGGGGACAGGGATGATGGTGGAGGATTTGAGGCAGGTCGGCACGGGGCATAGCTTAAGGGAGGAGTTAAAAATGTCTGTGAAGACAGGAGCCAGCTGTTTCGCACAGTGTCTCAGGGTGGAGGGAGACATGCCGTCCGGACCGGGGGCCTTGCGCGGGTTCAGTCTGGAGAACTGTTTGAGCACATCCTGCTCACTGATGATAAAGGCAGGGGGGGGAGGAGGGGGGGTGCCTTTGATGAAGTAGGGATTGTGGAGGCTGTGGAGCTGGAGAGAGGGGGGGAGTTGGACACAGATGACGAGGTGTCAAAACGGGCATAGTGTTGGGACAGTCTTTGACAAAGGGCTTTGTCATCCTGACCTTTAGGAGCCTGAGGCCGATAGTTGGTGATCTGCCTCAGTCCTCTCCACACAGAAGCCGAATCATTAGCAGTGAACTGCTGCTGGAGTCTCTCAGAATACACAGATTTAGCTCTCTTCAGCTCTCTATTAAACCGATATTTAACCTCCCTGTAGCAGTCCCTGTCTCCACTTTTCAGCGCTGCTTCCTTCTCCTTCCTGATCTGTCTGAGCTTAGCTGTGAACCAGGGTTTGTCATTAGAGAATCTCACCCTGGTGCGTGATGGAAGAATGTCCTCTTCACAAAAGTGGATATATGAGTTCACAGTGTCCGTGTATTCATCCAGATCATGCGTGGCTCGTTTAAACATGCCCCAGTCAGTTATTTCCATGCACGTTTCCAGCTTCTCCTCAGCTTCACTGGTCCGACAGTTGTGCCTTAGAGATTAGCTCCCTTTTCACCACAACAAACCGGTACAATGCCCGCATCACTGCAGATGCTGCTCCGATCCATCTGTCAATCTCTCGCTCCATTCTCCCCTCGCTCGTGAATAAGACCCCGAGATACTTAAACTCCTCCACTTGGGGCAGGAGCTTGTCCCCAACCCAGAGAGGATAATCCTCCTTTTTCCGGCTGAGGACCAGGGACTCGGACTTGGAGGTGCTGATTCTCATCCCAGCCGCTTCACACTCAGTGGCAAACTGTCCCAGTAAGAACTGTAGGTCATTGCTGGATGAAGCCAACAGGACAACATCATCTACAAACAACAGAGATGAGATCCTGTGGTCACCGAGCATGACACCCTCTGTTCCCTAGCTGCACCTAGAAATCCTGTCCATAAAAATTATGAACAGGATTGGTGACAAAGGGCAGCCCTGGCGGAGTCCAACTCTCACTGGGAATAAGTTTGACTGAGTGTTGGCAATACGAACCAAACTCTCACAACGGTCGTACAGAGACCAGATAGCTTGTAACAACAAGCCCAATACCCCATACTCCTGAAGCACCCCCACAAAAAACAACGAGGGACACGGTTGAATGCCTTCTCCAAGTCCACTAAACACATGTGAACTGGTTGGGCAAACTCCCATGAACCCTTGATCGGTGACAAAGGGCAGCCCTGGCGGAGTCCAACTTTCACTGGGAATGAGTCCGACCAAGTGTTGGCAATACAAAGCAATTTCTCACAACAGTCGTATAGAGACCAGATAGCTCATAACAACAAGCCCGATATTCCATACTGTAGCGAACTCAATATGAGCACCCTACTTGGCTTGCCAAGTGGGTTGACCCTATTGGCGACACAGGTAGGGTGCGGGACTCCGGAGCGGGAGGCGTGAGTTCGAATCTCCCGGTGGGACGTCGCCATGTCGAGCAGCACGTTACAATACTCCTGAAGCACCCCCCACAAAAAAACATGAGGGTCATGGTCAAATGCCTTCTTCAAGTTCACAAAACACATGTAAACTGGTTGGGCAAACTCCCATGAACCTTCGGGGATTCTTGAGATGATAAAGAGTTGGTCCAATGTGCAACGGCCAGGACGAAAACCACATTGCTCCTCCTGAATCTGAAGTTCAGCCCTGACACATTTTTGATTAATGTTTTCTCATAAAACTGCAATTTTTTTGGTACATCTGTGCATTATTTCCATACATGTGCTATTTTTTGCTGTTTTCTTCTTGTTCATTTAAGATCTATTTCTCATGAACTGGTGCAGTTTTTTTTAATTAATTAAATTTAATTTCAGGGTATAGAGCTTGAAAGTTTATTAAAAATCTATCATGTAAGCTAGTCACATTATATCATATTTTCATTTTCAGTTACTGAGAATTTTTCCATTTTTTTTTTTCATAAATATGGTTTTGTGGTGAGAGGAATAACCAGGCAGAGAGGTCCAGATCATATCAGGCTTTATTCAGCTCTCTCTCACATTTCTCTAGAAACACAACCAACAAAAGAGTTAAAGATCTCAGGCACCTCTGCTCTTAAATAATACCACTCGGTCAGCCTTCTCTGTGTGCTGCATTAACATCAAAGCCTTTGTAATTCCCATTCTCTTTGTCACTGTTCACATCAACACGCCACCCCCGCATCCACACACAACCCCCCCCCCCCATGACAATTCCTTTTTGTCTTTAAGTCTGAGTGTAAATATACTGAGAGGGATTCCCACAGTTTAAGATAAGATAAGATAAGATAAGATAAGCCTTTATTAGTCCCACAACGGGGAAATTCCAGGATTGCAACAGCACAGGGATAGCAACACTCAGAGCAACAATCAGAAGGCAAGAAAAAAAACAAGCAAGCAAGAGCAGCTAATAAACATATGTACGTATTACTATAAAATATATATATATATACACACACACAGACACACAGTGCAGAGCATTGTAGCTGGATGGAATAAATATATGAATATATGATGTGTTTCCACATTAATAAAGACAAGACACTCTCACAGTAAGTGTTTTTCTTTTTATTTCAGCATCAACATTAGCTCAAAATCACATTATTTAGAACAGAATATCTAGCTCCATTTGATGGAGACATACAGACATAGACCTCTCCAAACCCACAGACACTTCATATAGTCAACTTAACATATGGAATCTGATTCAAATAGTGCCCACAGTTGTCCTTTCACACTTGTAGCTGACAAATGGAAAATTACCCGGGCTAGGAAAATTTAATTTAGAAAAATACTTCTACTAGTTGGTTTGGGTGCAAGATATTGCCCAGATGCAATCTCTCATTTACTTCTTTTTTCACACAAAGACTCATTTGGACATTACACAGTCTATTTTATGGGAGCTAACAGCTAAAGGTAGCTTGGTGCTTTTTTCAAATTTCAATTCATCAAACCCTAATGGACGATAAGTATTGCCTGCTCAGTTCTTTGTGTGGAAGTTGCCAACATATTTTCAGGGTAGCCACAAATGTCTACTTCAAAGTGAGTTTTTGTCTGACCTCTGCAGGTTATGAATGTGTTACTCAAGCCTTGTCAGCCATCCTCTCTTCTTCATCATGAGAATGATTCAGTTTTGCTTCTTTCTGAATGGAAACTGTCCTATAGAAAATGCTTAATATGGTCATTTTTACCATCAGGTAATACCACCTATAGATCACTTGTTCAAAGACAACGAGGAACCGTAGGTCAGTTTTACAGTGACCCAACTGCTAATAGTGCCTTGGTGTAACCTGCTTCCTTTTCTTCTTTTCTGGACCCGCGGTAGAACCATTTGGAAGTGGAGTGGACTTCTCTAGAGTCCAGAGAAAAGGGGGAGACACTAACAAAGAGCTGTGATTAACATACTTCTTATGTGTCAGTGTGTTTAAACAGCTCGAGGTGAACTTACCTCATCTGTGTGATTTTATTTTGGGTTTTCTGCTGAAATCCAGCAGTGTGTTCTGACCTTGATCTCTTTCTCAACCTGAACAATCCGTTTTTCAAACTTGGTGGAAAATGGAGAGGTTGATCAGTATTTTAGGTGTTGAAGTAATAATGTCTTCTGTTGATTATCTGAGTGAATTGATAAAAGAGTGACTAACTTTGGCAACTGAAAAAAAATCTTCACTGAGTTTGTGAAAATGATCATTCAGAGTAAGGAGGAGATCCAAGACACTGCCGGATATCAGGACGGAACCTGAATTAAAGTCACACAGATCAGGTGACAGGACAAGGTCAGCTTGTGAGACGGATCATGACGTAATTGTCATGTTCGGGGTTGTCACCCCGAGCATGACTTATGGCTGTTGGGTTTAATTATTGCTTATTAATTCCAGCTGGCGGATTGAGCCTTGCTCTCCGCCAGTCCCACAGCCATGCCTCCTCCTCTCACCAGGCATTCACCAGCTGTTTGGTTCACCACATACACACTCACACACTCATGCACACACTCATACTCGTACTCATACTCACACACACGCACACACACACACATAGTTCAATCAGTCACGCACCTGTTTGCGACACGGCCGGTCCTACTTGCTGTCATTAGGGCTTTGTATTAATGGCAGGGCAGTACGACCAGCCGGTGTGGCAACTTAGCAATGTTAACTTTGGATATCCAGGCTTGCATTGGTTGGTTTACCCCTGCACTAGGATCGTGCAGGGGTAAACCAACCAGGGGTAAACCAGGGGTGCAAGATTTGTAAATCTTCTTTTGTGCCTTTTTTCTCCGCTCCAGCCTGATTGGAGCGTGTCAGGCATACCCTTTCGACCAACCTAGTTTGTAGCCGGGTGTCTTCCCCTTATTTGCTGTGACTGTATTTGGACCTTCTGTACATACACCCATTGTAAATAAACAAGTTACTTACACTGCATTTTGGGTTTGCTTCTAATTCAAATGTTTGCTGCAAAGTTACGCAGTGAACATGACAGTAATGAGATGGGATGTGACATAAAAACTCACGACAGAGTGATTTGTCATAACAAGAAATTTAGTAACTGACCACATTTTCACTTCACGCATAAGCACTTCAATTTCGTTGGCGCAAAACCAATCTTCCATCCCGGTCAAACACAACATAGATCATCTGCCTGTGCCTGTTAAAGGTGATGTGATGAGCCATTCTGATTGGTTTAATATACAGTGCATCCGGAAAGTTTTCACAGCGCTTCACTTTTTCCACATTTTGTTATGTTACAGCTTTATTATGCCTCGGTGAAAACGGAGGCATACAGTAATCAGTGAATTTGTCTGTGTACGTGTGTGTGTGTATCTGTCTGTTACCAGCTTTTCAGCTCGCCCAGTCAAAATTAAGTGCAACTAAAGGCTTGTATCATTGTATGACCATATTTTCTCAACTTTTAATTTGCCAGAATTTCAAGATAAGGCTTTGTTTTCAAAATAAACACAAATTTTAACTCACCATTTCCACTCATCCACTCACCACTGGTTGAGTTCTGGTAAAACTGGCCCCAAGTTCCATGGCTAATGAATCAAGGTGCAAACACAAACATGAGAGCACTATTAGCAGAGATAGGAAATCCTGGCTCCAAATTGTAAATTTCCAGTCCCTTATTTGTTCAAACATTCACTGAAAACAGCGGATTATGCACAGATCTACAGTCAGATAGATGAGCTTATTACTTCCACCTTTGAGAGCTGTACTTATCAGCAGGGGCAGACTTAGTCCAATTGGGCTTCAATAAGGCAAAGACAGAAATGGGGCCCTACTTTTTCTTTGTTCTATACTTTCTTTTCAGGCCTTATTGAAATCCTACCTGAAACTTGTCATCTTCAGAAGTCTTCAAATGATGATATCATTCAGGCATCAGAAATTACATCTGTAGAAAAACAAAGAAGTTTAACAAATTGAATGTAGACTCTTGTCTATTATAAAAAAAAAAAAATAACAGCAACAATTCAAGAGGAATATCTGTTGTTTGTTCACACTTATCAACCCCTCCAGGATTCTGCAATATTGCAATCGCACTAATTCACGCGAAATCCGGCCATCACTGCATCTTTTGAGCGACCTTGCAACTTTATCCAATCACTACAACTTTCCTGCAATTTTTGCCAATCCTCGTCAACTTCTACCAATTTTGCCAACCAAATTTGTCCTTGAATAGTGTCTCAAATGCATCAATGCACTGCGCTCACTTCCGTGTTTACAGTAAGTATTAACGGAACTCTTCAGCAAAAACAGTGTGTGATTTAAAAAAAAAAAAAAAAAAAAAACACCCACGAGGTTTTCCACACCGTCCCGTCCTCCGTCTTCCCAGCGGACATCTCCCAACATCTCTGTCTTGACCGCGTGTATGAAGTGCCGGGTTTGTGTTGAAAAAAAGTCTGTCTGCCTGAAAAGCAGACAGACTTCAGTGACCTCAGTGACCCTTCTGTGTGGAGTTTGCATGTTCTCTGTGTGTGTTTACTTGGCCTGTGGGAGGAAAACAATGTAACCCAAGTAAACACACACAGAGAACATGCAAACTCCACACAGAAGGGTCACTGAGGTCAAGGGGTGGGATTGATCCCATGACCTTCTTATTGTGCTGCCACTGTGCTAACCACTGCACCATCAAGCTGTCCAAAAAGCACAAGCAAACAAGGAAATCTAACACTACAGCTAGTATTTGAACATTTTATACATCTTTAGAGGTAAAATCATTACTGCATCTTGTCAATGAGCTTTAAAGCTGTGAATCTCCGGTTTGGACACGGACCAATGCACGCCCCTGGCAAACCCCCAAGGAGAGCCCCTCCTCCAGGTAAAACTCCTGGTAAGGGAAAGATGGGTGTTTGATGAGACAGGTGTGTGTTAAGATGCGCAGTAGAGAAAGACAGGTAGGAGTCAGGCATAGAAAGACAGAGAATATTCAGTAATTTTTTTCAGAAGAGCACAGACTTTGATAGACAATACAGAGCAACAGAATAAATTTTTTTTTTCTCTGCGCTCGGTACCGAGTGGTTGGGGACCGCTGTGGTTAGGGAGTTTTCAAATGAAGGTGCTGCCATAATTTCCAAATCTATACTCTTTAACATGCATTCAATGCAATTTAGCTGTTGCAATGGATAATTATTTTTTCATCCTTTTCATTCATGTTCTCAGCAAGAGTAGCCAACAATACTGGTCATTTTAATGACAAATTTATGAGTAGCTACTTTATTCTCTCTTAATTGTGTTAAAATCTGTATTTGCTGTTGCACAAAAGAGTTTTTCTGTATAGCAGAAGTTTCTGCTTAATTTACAAATCACTGTTTAATAGGAAATTTTTGACAATCCTGTGCTTTACTTACGGTGTTATATAGAAAATCAACTATGGAAAAAAAAAACATCTGCTTTAAAATTTGGATTTTTTTCCCATAGCTTTGAGTGCAAAAAAAACTCAAAACATCAAAACTTTTATCGCAACTTTAAAAAAAAAAAAAACCTCCCGCAAATCCAGGCCGCAACAATCATGAAAACATCCCGTGAAATCCTGGAAGGCCTGACTTACCCACATTTGCCATCTGGGTCCTGTTCATGGTCTGATGACTAGTCCATTTTGCAGAGGCATCTATCGTGCTCCCTCCTCTGTACAACATCGACACAAGGGAAAATATATAAGTTAGACCCCAGGAAGAATAGCCAATGTTTTATACAAGTGCTAATGGGGATCTTAATAAAACAAACAAACAAACTATATTTAATCTCATGTAATGTCATCTGCTGTGAGGCTGCAGATATCCTGTGCATACCTGGGGAGCACAGTTGGTCATATTAAAATTTAACCTTGTGAGTCTTGGCCTCTGCAAATCTTGCAATTAGAAAAAAATAGTAAAAAAAAAATTGCTGTTTACTGTACCTGTACTGTCGTGTCACCGCTGCCTCCTCATTAACAACAGGTGCTCATCATTAGCATCATGTGTGCTCATACAAGCAGCTTTGCTCTCTGTTCCTCAGGAGGGTTAGTCTCCTCCCAGGTTGAAGTGAAAAAGGTTGTTTTAATAAAACTTTCCGTGCTCTTCCTTTTTTCTCCATTTCTCTGCACTGCTCGGTTAACTTTGTTTCATTTTGCCTACATGCTGTATGGTTTGTTTACAATGTAACGAACAATACGCGCATGTGCATGTCTCAGAGACAACATGGAAGAGTTCAACAATCTGAGGAAAAGGGGGAGGATGTTATGTTCGTGATTTGATTTGCCGTTTATGTAAATACTGGTGTTTCTTTACTTTGTCGGACATCATGTTAAATATGCTAAACATTTAAAAAAAATATATATGGGGCTCCTCGTAGATCGGGGCCTAAGGCAGTTGTTTACCTTTGCCTAATGGTGAGTCCACTTCAGCTTATCAGAATCAGCTGTGTTAGCGAGTGGTTGGAACAAATAGCACTGGACTTTTGCTTTCCAGAGCCAGGATTTCCCATCTCTAACTATTTGTTCTCTCCACCATCCACTTGTGTTCTAGGTTTAAGAAGTTCTGAAAAGGGGAACTGCCAGAGATGGTGATTTCACACCACTGGGCAATGAGTTTGGGAAAACATGACACATTTTTACATATGAGTTAGAGGGCATTTTGGCTAACTGCATTAATGTGAAAATTCATTCAGCACTGATTGTGGAGTCTTTACTACAGTCTGAAGTATTTTGGGACAACTCGTATTGTTAATGGCTCTACAAAAATATAGTTTAAAAGATCTGTTTGTTTGACCGTGCCAGCAGTATTTATGCTCGTGCCCTTCAACATTCTGATCCCATTAATGCTGCTTTCTTGCGGCCGTTTCCTAGGTCTTTTTATGTTAAAAACGTGGGTTCTCAAATTAAGTGAGACACCATTTGTGCCTTGTTCTGGACACATGTGCACACACACTCATAATGACGTAAATTTTCTCAGTACACAACCACACACACACATAGACACTCTAATTTATACTGACACACAGATGGCCCCTGCTCTGACCACAAATGCAGTGTAACTCCTGCTCCCTGCGGTGCGTCCAAGGCTCAGACTGCCAGTAAAAGTAAGGGATGCTTCATGGCTCAACAATTCGCTGTCTAAATGGAAAGGGTTTTGGTGTGTGACCTCAAACACTTTCCTTCCTTTCTCTGTCTACCTCACATTCTTTTCAGACAATCATATCTGTCATCCTGTGGTTTTGTTGATGGTGTACAAATCAGATTTTTCTCTTGGTCTGGATCATCATCATTATACTTTATCTACTTACATATGACTTGATATTTAAAAACATATATATAACAATGATGAATTAGATTTATATGGCACTTTACATGTCAAGTGACATCTCAAAGCACTTACAGTGAGTCCATTATTCATTCACTCTAGGCAGACATTGGTAGTGGTAAGCTACTTCTGTAGCCACAGCTGCCCTGGGGCAGACTGACAGAAACATGACTGCCAATCCACGCCAATGGCCTCTCCAACCACTACTGAACATTTATACACATTCATACTCAGTGTCATGTGTTAGATATTATTATTATGTGTATAGTTAGATGTACCAAAATGGTGGTGCCCTGGGTGTAGTGGGAGGTGGCCCTCCACCTTTCTGATGGTGGTGTCACGGGGAGTATAAGAGGCCATGGCGGAATGGGCTCTGTCTCTTTTGCTGCGGGCCCTTGACCTTTGCGGAGCGACTCCTGTTTGGTTCCTGTTGATTTAGTAAAGAATGTAAACTGTCACCTCGCCTCCTCCCTTTTTACGGACACAACATTTGACGAAGAGGACAAAAGGTATGGAGCGAGCTGCTACCGCCTTTCGGCAGTTTCTGGAGGCTCCAGGAGAGCCACTTGTTCCCTGGCCAGGTGGTATGCGGCCTTTGAAAATTATCTCATCGCTCTGGACCTTGGCTAGCTCGAAAAGCTGCGTGCAAAGGCAATCCTGGTCCATAATCTTGGAATGGAGGGCCAGAGGATTCTGAGTACGCTAGGAGGTGGTAACACTTTTTTTTTTTTTGTAACTTAGATTTTTATTCATTTTTCATCATATATAATGCATTCAGATCACATTCTACATTTAAAAAACAAAGGGGTTAGGGTAGGGAAAAATAAAAAAAAATAAACAAAATAAAAATTAAAAATTAAAAAAAAAAAATAAAATAAAAGGGGGGGGGACAAATGTTGGAGCATCAAGTTTTTAGTTTCCATCTCTTAATTCTTCTGGTTTTTTCAGTGTCTTTGGTTATTCTTTCAATTTCTGCCTCGTTGTTGCACTTTGTAGTGTGTCCATTTCCGCCATTTTTTCTCCCATATTCCTTCTTGCATTCTTCGTCGATATGTTAGTTTTTCCATCATACGTATGTCCTCAACAATGTCAGTCCATTGTTCTTGGTCAGGAAGAACTTCTGATCGCCATTTTTTTGTGATAGTTTTTTTACATGCAATCAACAAGATTTTAACTAGATATCTGTCCTCAGCCTGTATAACACTGTCTTTTTTAAGATCACATAAGTACATCAGGTTACAGTTCATTGGTATATTATATCCTAATATCCTCTGTATTGTCACATGCATAGATTTCCAAAATGATGATATTTTGTAGCATTTCCAAAACATATGTGAGTGGTCTGCATTTTGAGCCCCACATCCCCTCCAGCATAGAGATTGGGTATTTGTATATTTTCCTTGAATCTGTGGTGTAATGAAAAAGCGAATCAGGTTTTTCCATCCAAATTCCCTCCATGCCCTTGAATTTGTTGATGTGTGTTGTGTTTTCCATATTTCCTGCCAGCTTTCTTCTGTTATGTTTAAATTGAGCTCTTTCTCCCATTTCTCCTTTATATAGTTACTTGTATGATTGTTTGTCATAAGTTTCTGATATAGTTTTGAAATAATTCTTATTTTATTTCCTGCATATGAGCTTAAAATAAGTTGTATAATCTCGTTCACATCTGTTTGGAGGTTATGCCTAATCTTCTTCATATAGTAATCTCTCATCTGCAGATATCTGAAAAATTCCGATCTTTCTAATTTAAATTTTCTCCTGATATTTACAAAGCTCCCGAGATCTTTTTTTCCGATATTGCCCCATGCTGTGATTCCCTTGTTCACCAGATTTTTGTATCCCCTATCTTGTTTTGCCGGTTCAAACTGACTGTCAAATGCTACCCATTTCAATAGTTTTATGTCTTCCTTTATATTATACTTTTGTACTATTTTATACCACAGTTCTAAAGTAAATTTAGTGATTGGGTCTATTTGTTTGATTTGCTTATATGCATCTTTATCCCCTATTATGCTTTGTACTGGGAGTCCCTCAATTTCCTTTTCCATTTCTTTCCATTTTGCCTCATATCCCTCGTCGCACCAACATATGATATATCTTATTTGTGCTGAGTAGTAATATTCCTTTAGACTCGGTAGGCCCATGCCTCCTTTCTCTTTTGGTAATTGGAGGGTTTTATATTTCACTCTTGGTTTTTTACCTCCCCAAACAAATCTCGATATCATCCTGTCCCACTTTGAGAATTGGGCATCTGGAATCTCTGTTGGTATAGCCTGGAAGAGGTAAAGTAATCTAGGTTGTATGCTGATTTTGACTGTCTCAATTTTTGAATTCAGATCCATATTTAAGATTGACCATCTATCAATATCTTTTTTTATTTCTTGTTCCAACCTATCATAGTTTGCTTTATCTATTTTGCTTAGGTCTTTAGGTATGTTCACTCCAAGGTATTTTATTTCTTTTTGCTTCCAGTTTAGTTTGATCTTATCAGTTATCTGGTTTAGAGGGTTATAGTGGAATGTCAGTATTTGTGTTTTTGTTATGTTTATCTTGTATCCTGATAATTTTCCAAAATTTTCTATCAAGTTCATCATTTCCATTATTGATTTATCTGGTTGTTCAAGGTAAACTATAATATCGTCTGCAAATAGCCCAATCTTGTGTTCCGCCCCCTTTATTGTTACACCTTTTAATTTCTTATTTTGTCGTATCGCTTGAGCCAATGGTTCTATGAACAGAGCAAACAAGGTGGGTGATAAGCAGCATCCCTGCCTAGTTGATCTTTGTATATTTACTTTGTCTGTTAAGCTACCGTTTATCTTGATTCTTGCCACAGGTTCTTGATATAGCGTCCTTATGCATTGTACTGATTTTTCGTTAAATCCAAAGCGCTCCAGTACACTATATAGGAATTTCCAGTTAACCCTGTCAAATGCTTTTTCTGCGTCTAAACTCATTATTACTGCGCTTTTCTTTTCTTTATGTATTTGGTTAATTATATGTATTGTTCTCCTGATATTGTCATGTGTTTGGCGTCCCTCTATGAATCCAGTTTGATCATCTTCTATCAATTCCGTCAAGAATGTCTTTATTCGTTTACATATAATTGTTGTGTATATTTTATAATCTACATTTAATAAAGAGATTGGTCTATAGTTTCCGCATTGTTCTTTATCTTTCCCTGGTTTTAAAATAACTGAAATGATTGCTTCGTTCCATGTTGGAGGTATTTTGTTGTTGTTCAGCGTCCAATTAAATGACTTTAGGAGTTGTGGCATGAGTTCTTCTATAAACAGTTTATAAAACTCAGATGGGTATCCATCACTACCTGGTGATTTACCGTTTTTAAGTGACTTAATCACATCTCTGATCTCTTGTGTTGTTATTTCTGCTGTTAGTTTTTCATTTTGTTGATTTCCTATTGATGGCAAGTCCAATGTGTCTAGAAATTTTTTGATATCTTTAGTATTTGTTTCTTCAGGTTGCGAGTATAGTTCTTGGTAGAAATTATGGAAAATTTCTTCGATGTTTTCTGGGTTAACTGTGGTTTTATTTGTGGTGGGGTCTTTAATCTTGTATACATTATTCATTGTTTGTTGTTTTCTTAACCGTTTTGCCAGCAGTTTTGTGGCTTTTGGCCCCGTTTCATAATATTTTTGCTTTAGATATCTATTTTTCCTTTCAATTTCATCCATTTGTGTTTCTTTTATCTTTGTTTTTTCTTCTTTAATTTCTTGATATATTTTTGGATCATTTGTGCTTTGATGTTTACGTTCTAATTCCCTTAGTCTCTCACATCTTTGTTCATACGCTTCCAGTTTAGTCTTATTTGCTTTTCCTGTTTCAACAATTAATTTACCCCTTAACACGGCTTTTAGTGCGTCCCATAGTATTGTTGGGTCCACTTCTTCATTGTCATTCTCTTGGATATATTCGTTTATGTTTATTTTTATTCTTTCTTTCATTTTCTCATCATTTAACAGTCCTACGTTAAGTTTCCATGTTGTTTGTCGTTTTCTATTGTTTAAATATATTTCCATGTATATAGGATTATGATCTGATATTTCTGCCCCTCCAATCCAACAATTTCTCACCCTGTGTCTGTCACCTTCATTCATAAGGAAGTAATCTATTCTAGAGTGTACTTTATGGGCTGCTGAATAATGTGTATAGTCTTTTTCGAGTGGGTGTAGGTCCCTCCATATGTCTACCATACCCATTTCTGCCAGTGAGGTTCTTATGAACTTTGTTACATGTTTTTTTGTCTTCTTAACACTTGTTGTGTCAACTTCATGATCCATGACAGCATTTAAGTCTCCTCCACAAATTAGGACTCCTTCACTGTGTGTTGCTATGAGATCAAACAGATGTTGAAAAAAACCCTTGTCACTTTCTGGTGGGGCATAGATGTTCACTAATGTGATCTGCATACCATCTATTCTTCCCTTTATTATTACATACCTGCCTTCTTTATCCTGGATTTCCTGTTCACTTTCAAATTGTATTTTGTTTGAGATTAGTATCATAACCCCCCTTTTTGCTCCTCCCTTAAATGAACTGTAGTAGGAGTTCTTATAGCCAAATCTCTTTAGTTTCACATGTTCTGCCTTGCTCAAATGTGTCTCTTGCATAAATATAATTTCAGCTTTTTCCTTCTTGAATTTTCTTATTATTCTTTCCCTTTTAACAGGTGAGTTCAGACCATTCACGTTTAGTGTCATTATCTTAAGATTTTTACCCATATTCATGTTTTTCCATTTTTTTAACTTGTGCTCCTAGCCCCTTTAACAACAAAAATAACACATATTTATATAAAAACACATTAAAAAAACTCGACCTCCGTACTTTGGGCCTTTCTTCTGCCCACTGGTCCCTGTTGGTGGGTGGGGGGTTTGTCTTCACAGAGTGAAGGGCCCTCCCTAGACTTCTAATTACTATCAAAGTAATAGTCATAAGTCTAGAAATGTCCAACAAATATCACTTAAACCTCTCCTAGCCATCTGTTTCTCTTTTACCTTGTCTTCTTGGCCTTCATTTCTTCTGTGCCTTTCCTAATCTTTGTTATGATCTAGGCTTTCAGTTGAAAGCCTTGTAGCTTGTCCTGGGCCCGCTGCTCTACGTCTCTCCCCATTCTTCCGCCGTTCACTCGTCTCCACTCCATCTGTCGTGGTGCGTTCAGGGCCGCCGCTGCTCCAGCCGTCTCCTTCGGCACGCTCACCTCAAGGCCCCGCTCCATCATATCCCGCGCTGCCTCTTCGGCCGTGTTGTAGGTTCTTGTGCCTTCCTCCCAATGAATCCTCATTTTCGTTAGCGGCGTTTGGAATCTAATTTTTTTCTCTTTCAGCGTTTTTTTAATATTGGCATATTTCTTCCGCTGCTGCACGATTTCTGTCGGGTAGTCATGGTCAAAAAATACCTGTTTGTCGCCGATTCGTATCTTTTTTTTCCATGCTTGCGTCAGGATTCTTTCCTTTATGTCATATTTCACAAAGTTTACCACAACTGACCTGGGTGGAGAGTTTGTTTTCGGGTTCTGTGCCGGTGTTCTGTGCGCCCGTTGAATCTGCAGATCCGTTTCTCCGGGTATTTCCAGTTCTTTTTTTAAGAACTGATCCATGAATTTTGTCATCGAGTTGCCTTCAATGCCCTCCGGAATTCCAAAGATGCGCATATTGCTTCGTCGGGATCTGCTCTCCAAGTCGTTTATTTTCTCCTGCATCCTCTGCGTTTGCGTCGTCAGGGTCTGTAGTTGTTCGTTTGCCTCGCTTTCCCAATCTTCTAGTTCCGAAATTCGGGTCTGCGCTTCTGTCATACACGCCCGCTGGGAGCGCAGCTCCTCCATGTTTTCCGTTAATTTACGCTCCATTTCTCTTCGGAGGTCCATGATTTCCTCCTTAATTTCTTTTTTCAGTTCCTCCTTAAGAGCCGCTAAATCCTGTTGTAGCTGTCGCTTGAATTCTCTCAACTCTTCACCCAAACTGACGATGCCAGCGTTCATGTTGTCGAGTCTGGTGTCCTCCATTTTCACTGCTGTGGACATCTCGTTTTTTTGGGCTTTGCGTACAGCGGTTTTTCCTGCGTTGTTGGAGAGGAATTCTTCAATTTTACCCTGTTTTTGTCCTTGTGCCCGGTTCCTTCGTGTTTTCATCCCTTAGTTTATTGATTCGTTTATGTCGAGTTGGCCATTTACCGATGATTTTTAATCCGGCTAGGGAGAGCTCTTTGTTTAAGTGTTATGTCTCTCCGCCATCTTCCCGGAAGTCGGAGGTGGTAACACTTTTGACCATGTAGTGAAGCTAATGGCGGGCTATTTTTGCTCCCCGGAAAACAACACCATGAAGACAATTCAGTTTCGACAGCGACGCAAGCGGCCGAGTGAGTCGGTGCAACAGCCTGTAGCAGACTTACAGCAGCTGGCAGGAGAGTGCCAATTTGGCGTTTTAGAGGAAGAAATGATCCGCAGTCAGCTGGCGGAGCATGTACTTAGTTCCTCCGCGAGGGCACGTCTCCTTACATACACTGGGGAATTGATGATGGTTGCCGCCATGGAATTAGCGCAGCAGTACGAGGCAGCGGAGAAGCTGACCCAAAATCTCGGCACAGATGAAAAGC
Source organism: Pholidichthys leucotaenia (assembly GCA_020510985.1). Lineage (NCBI taxonomy): Eukaryota > Metazoa > Chordata > Actinopteri > Cichliformes > Pholidichthyidae > Pholidichthys > Pholidichthys leucotaenia. The sequence continues at coordinate 336,284,218 of CM035836.1, forward strand.
TGTGGAGGGACAAGAAACAATGGAAGGCAATGGCTGTGGATCTGGACGGTGAAAACGGTGAAAGTGATGAGGTATATGCCGCCGCCATAAAAGTTAGGTCCGCCCGGGGACGCTAAGGTGTTATGGCTGTGGATCCACCAGGCACCACGACAAGGCAAGAGATTGTCCAGCAAGAGGGAAGCGCTGTGGAAAGTGCGGTTTGTTCCACCACTCTGCTAGGGCCTGCAAAAACTTTGAGCAAGGGACCGGAGAGCAGGAGGGGGCTCTTCCACAAGGGAACCTACAGTGGTCCACATGGTCTCACCAAGCACAGATGGACGTATTTATTGTAACGTCAAATTGAACAAAGTCAAGGTGCCGCTGGTGCTAGATACGGGATCGGCAGTCTCTATCCTGAATTGGTCCACAGTGAAGAACTTTTTCCCCACACTGCAGGGTGAGCGAGTCAGACACGATCTGCTATGGCTATGGAAACAACCCTTTTGACATCATGGGCTCACTAATGCTGTCAGTGAGATACAGGTCAGCAGTGATGTGTGCTGTTGAGTTCATGATGTCCACCGAGGGGTCGAATCTGATGGGCTGTGACCTGTTTTATGGGCTCGGGTTCTCAATAGCTTATGGCATCAAGGAGGAGTGGTCCAGCTGTGGGTGATGGGACTGACCCTTCTTTGTGGAAGATGATAACGAAGTGTGGGACTGTGATTTTCCCGGGACGAGTTAAGACGGGCTGGACCAGCACTATGGAGCACCATCGTGGGGAGTTTTCGGTGGCAAGAGTTCGCGGTACCCTGCACGAGGGACCCGAACGGCACGGACAGACACCTGTGGTGGCGAGTGGAGCCAGCGTCCAGGCACCTTGTAGTTCCGGAGTTTGGCCGAGTACTACCATAGAACTGGGTGCTGCTGTGGCTGATTCTGTGCTAAAATTGAAGGACAGTGGGGCGAGACCAAGTGGTGCGATTCCCAGATGCACCTGTGAGCGGGATCCAAGACGGAGCTTGGACCGGATTGACAGGACTCTCTGACACCAAAGAAAAGCCCAGTCACAACGTGTTGGACCTAGAAAGCCAGTGAGAACTCCCCTAAACATTGGCGATGAGGTCCGCCCTAGGGTTGAGTCTCAGCTTGGAGGAGTCTGCAGAAAACGGGATCGATGGGATGACCAGGGACGGTTGCGAGTGGTGATGACCCATGAGGACGGTTATTTAGAACTGCCTGATGTATCCAGGAGGCACCCAAACAAGCTGCGGTGTATGGGGGAGAAGAAACGTTAGCGTAGCCCGTCTCCAGAAAAGAAACGGTGGAGATGCTCTGGGAGAGAGCCGCCAGACGGACATTCCAAAGGTGGGCCTCCAGGGGGTCCCTAATAGGACTTTGGGGGGGGGGGGGGTTAGTGGTATGTTGTGTTTTACTCTTCACTTCCGCTTCTGAGGGAGAGTAGATGCTTTTCTTCCCTCTCCCTCCTAATCCTCTCCCTTCTGATCCCAGCTTGCAATGTTGCTCTTCTCCTGGCTGAATCTTAATCCAAATGGAAATTATGGATCTGGAAAGCGGCTTATATGCGATTGTCACCACTTTAAAAGAAGAAGATCGGGTCAGGGGGAACCCAAGGAAGACTCATGGCATTGGAATTCATGTGTCTGTGTGATTCGACTGAGATTGAACTGATCACAGGATCTTCTGTTTGGCCCCTGGAGTTTCCTAGTGTATCGAAATTATCTGGGTGAGCTAATCAAATGCGGACCCCGGCGTAGCTCCCTCAACAAATTCAACAATTCGTCCAGCTGGGGGGAGCACTGACTGTCAGCGGCAGGATTAACATGGAATTTACCACCTGGCATGCATTGAAGAGAGAACGGACTCTCTTGGACATGTTTACCTATGTTTCGGTAGGTGGATAACATCTGTGGATCGCTGAGTGCTCTCCAGAGAATGATCTAAAGCATGATTCAAGCCTGTATGAAATTTGAAGCACAGAACCGAAGAGAGGGAAATTTTTTATTCTCTGAGTGCACTGTGCAGATTTGACCTTGTGTTTTGGTGCCCTTGTTTACATTCCTCCTCGATGAAGATAACGCTGGAGAAGTGGCTTAACCCAAACATCGACAAACAATGGCTGTTGTTCTGCAGATCGAGCTTCTCAAGGACAGCGCTATCATGTGTTTACAGAACTTGCCACCTGCATGAGAATGGACATGCCGAGTAGAACACATGACTATCCGTTGCCAGGGGGTGCCCTCTGCTGTTCACCAGCAATTGACACACCTCCACACTGCATCACACACTGATCATATGCTGACTACATACACTGGTCTCTCTCGCTTTGTCATTTGTCAACGTCTGCTAATTGTGCATAGAGGGTTTTTTTCTGTGTGATCAAATTTGGCTCATTTGAGCTTTATATGAGCTTATATGAGCGTTATTCTGATAACTATGTTTTTTCTCTCTGCCTATTGTGTTTTCCTCCCCCCCCCCCTTCCCCTCTTTACCCTCACTGTCCGACTGGCACCTTCGGGCTGCCCCGGCTATGGGATGCGCTTACTGAGCGCGCCCAATGTCAAGTCAAATTTCAATTCTCTTGTATGTATTACGTATGGTAGTATTGACAATAAACCTTATTCATTCATTTATTCATTCATTCATTCATGTTATGTTAATGTTGTTGCTGTTCTCTTGATTTTGAAACCGCGTAACTTTAGTCTGATTTCCCCTGTGTGTGCATTTGTGGTGAAAAGAACAGAGATGTGTGAATTGTTGAAACAAAGAGTAATGTGTGAAATGTACATTTTCCTCAGCACTGTGTGTGCATTTAAGTTGCCCATGTTGTGGGGTGGAAGTGCTGAGTGGGGGATTTGGGATCGCCATCAGGTTAATGTACATATTGTTTGTAAGTGTTTATAGTTTAAAATGTTTTAGAAATGTATGTTATCACTTTGGGATTCATTTTACGTGGCCTTTTTATGTTTAAGACTGTAGTGATTGAAATGGTGGAATGAGCCGCAGGGCCCATGCCATGTGCATGGATAGCTTTGTATATTTATGTTGTATATTTTAATGGTTATCGTGTGAGTTGGGTTGTAAATTTTGGGAGGGCCCAATTAGTGTGCTTGCTATTTTCTTCGGTGGGGGGGGGGGGTTAGATATTAATATTATGTATACAGTTAGGTGTACCAATATGGCGGTGCCCTGGGTGTGGTGGGAGGTGGTGCTCCACCTTTCTGGTGGTGGTGTCACAGGGAGTATAAGAGAACATGGCGGAAGGGCCTCTGTCTCTTTTGCTGTGGACCCTTGACCTGTGCGAAGTGACTCCTGTTTGGTTCCTGTTGATTTAATAAAGAGTGTAAACTGTCACCTCGCCCCTTTTTACAGACACAACATCATGGGCACTGGAGGAAAGATGGTAAAGTGTCTTGTCCCAGGACACAACAACAGGGGAGAGCAGGATTCGAACTGCCAACCCTCTGGTTATTGGACAACCTGCTCTACCTCCTGAGCCACTGCCTCCCATATTTCCCTCCCCCGTTCCATTTTTGCTGAGCACCAAGCTGGACGGCAGGAAGATCCATTTTTATATGGTCTTTGGCATGACCCGGCGGGGATTTGAACCCCAACCTCCCGGTTGTGGGCGGATGCTTTACCTCTAGGCCACCACTCTGCATTAAATATATACAGGGCCTGACATTAGCACTCGCCCACCTGCCATTGGCGGGTGTTTTTCACCAGTGGTGGGTAAGACAGCCAGTCCCACTAGCCACTTTGGCGTTTTGTAGTTTTCACAAGCAACATCTAAATAATAAGCCTATGGCAGTGTGAGACTACAACTCCCATGAGCACTATCTGCACACACAGTGTACCTACTTTTCGCACAGGGAAAGTGGTCAATAATAGCAGGTTGTCTGCAGGTTTGTCCACAGAGAACTGAACTTTGATGTGAATGCAGCTTTAGATAATATGGTCTAATACAGGAGGAGAATAAGCATAGGCAGCACGGTGGAACAGTGGTTAGCACAGTGGCAGCACAGAAAGAAGGTCACAGGATTGATTCCACCCCTGACCATCTTGGGTTTGAAGGGTCATCAGTGACCCTTCTGTGTGGAGTCTGCATGTTCTCCCTGTGTCTGCGTGGGTTTACTCCGGGTACTCCGGTTTCCTCCCACAGGCCAAAAACATGCAAGTTATGTTAATTGGAGACTCTAAAGTGGCCCTAGGTGTGAATGGTGAAGGGACGGTGCCGTACTGTGGCTGCCTCATCCAGCTAGGTCGATGCCCTGAATTTCCCCTCTGGGGATCAATAAAGTACACAAACTAAAAAAAACATAAAATAAAATGGGTCAAAACTATGGCCTCTGGGCCTTAACATGGTCTGCTTTGTTTTTGTTTTTACTTTCCCTTTTCTTTCTCGTTCCAGTGGATGTGTGATCCACCTTCTCCTCCCTCCCAGTTGAGAGAAAAGTGAGGATGCACGAGCAAGTGAAACCTCAGTTCACAAATATGAGCAGAATGAAAAAAAGTCATTGCAGTGCATTTCAGTAACGTGTGGTTTGGTGGGCTTACTGGGTAACGGATGCCTTTAAATAGAATCCAAAATTTGGTTTTGCAAAAAAAAAAAAGAAGGTTCTAGTGGTATTAGAGACATTACTTCATGAGGAAGTGGCTTCTGTCATGTGCAGCGTGCAGAGATTGGAAATCAGCAATCAGAAAAATGAATAATTGCATCGGTGCTCGATCCAAATGTGGTTGATTGCTGTCGTGCACGATTCCTGCTGCTCCACATCCCAGACGGCTGGAGCGCCACACAGAAACACAATGTATTAAAATGTCAAAGTGTTTGCTTGGAGAAACCGTCCACTTGTGTTTGTGAAATACGGCTGTGAAATTTCATACTGTGTTTTGCAAAAAGTGAGAAAGCCTCAAGAGGTGTGAGAGGGCTGCAATAGCCAACGTCAGATCCAGTTGTCGAGTTCAAGAAAGTCCTGCCAGGTGGATTTAGGTGTGCGGCAGTGACGCTCATAAAAACGAGAGGGAGAGAGAGTTTTCTTATTGGAGAGGAGAGGCGAGGATCAAGGGTGCTGAGTTTAGGTGTTAAGGTTACTTTTCCTCTATAGGGTGTCAAAAAAGAGAGTAAATTGGGTGTCAGAAAACACCAAGGAACTGAAATAATCGAGAATCTTTATTCAGCTCCCATGTGGGCCACGTTTGCTTTCAGAGCTGTTCCTGATTATGAAGCAGACTACACAAATGCTACTGGGGGCCCTCAAGCTATGCATAAATTTGTGCCATTTTTTTCTTGCAAATTTGCAACTTTTTCCCCCATAAATTTATGACTTTCTTCTTGTAAATATGTGACTTTTTTTTTTGTAAATTTGAAACACTTTTCATAGTAAAGTTGCAGTTTTTTTCATAAATTGTGACTTTTCTTGCAAATCTGTAATGTTCATATCATTGCTGGTTAAATTTTTTATATTCTATGTAATGGTTTATTTTTTTAGTTCATTCCAGTGAAGCTGAAAAGAGCGTTTGCTATGGGGGGGTGTCTGTACATCTGTCAGTCTGTCCATCTGTCAAATCCTTCCGTCCACATTTCTGGGGAACCACTACTCATCCTAGATAATTGCCCCGATGCTCACCAAAATTACTCACAAGGATCTTCGGGTGGGTCTGCATCCCTGTTGTGCTCAAAGTCAAGGTCAGGGTCAAAGGTCAGGAGACCAATTGCCCCCATGTTCAGCAAACTCATGCACACTGATCCTCATGTGGGTGTGCATCTCAACTGTGCTCAAGGTCAAGATCAGGAGATCCGAGCACTCTCAGGGGTGATTTCATCAGGCTGGAATGAGCTACACCTTCATTGACGGTCTGGTTATCTGCTCATCTTGACGATGACCCAACTTTATTGATTTTGTTTTTGTTGGCAGAGCTGATTTTTAAAAATAATTTCTGAAGTGATCGAACTCTTCCTTATGACAAAAATAGGGGCCCTCCAAACGGAGTCTTGCAAAGGGCCCCAAAAACCTAGAATGGGCTGTTATTGCTTTCTACTTCTCAGACAATATCCCTTTAAAAAGCCCTGTGTCTGGAAAGCCCATTAGATGTGCATCTAAAATTTCCCCTGTGATTAATAGTTGATGAGGCAGGGTTGGTTGGAGGGTACTACCAACATGTGGCCGGCCGGTGGGGCTCCTCCTTCTCCTCCTCCTCCTTCTCCACCTCCTCCTCCTCTGCAGTTTCACATTACACTCCATAAACTTGCCACTCTTTTCCCACCTATATGTTTTAAAAAGGGAGGAGGGTTCTCTTGACAGGAATGCCTCAGAAGAAGAGTTGTGAAAACAGCCAGCCCGGGAGAAAAGCGTGAGTCCTGCAGTTGTGAGAAACAAACCAGAGAGGAGAGGGGAGCACTCCAGAGGACATCACACTCTCACTTCCACAGAGAAGGGGAAACGCGCTGTCATATCCTCACACTCTGGGCTGTGGAAGAGTCAACAACCATCTGACAGAATCAGTGAGAGATGATGGTGATGATGTCCATTTAATCAGCTGGGCTGACTCTCTCAGATTTCCAGTCATATCTCACGTCAGAAGACTCCACTCAAGGTTGTGTGAAGTGTGTCCACATCACCATGGACCAGCCGGCCAGCAGCTGCATGCGGAGCGCCCTTCCCCATACCGGCGGCCCCATCTGGGGTTGCATGAGGAACCCGCACTCCGGCGTACCAGGGGCCAACCTGCAGTCGCCCTATCAGCAGGCACCTTTCCCCCTCCACCAGAAGCCCGAGTTCCTGGCCTACACGGACTTCTCCGGCTCCTGCCTGGTGCCAAGCGTGCCGCCGCCACCGCATGCCGCCTACCCCCGTGAAGACAGGCTGTACCAGGAGAGTCAGGGCGGCTACCAGAGGGCCGACTGGCAGTTTAACCCCTGCGAGAGCCGGGTGAGAGCGCCCGAGGCCTGCCCACCAATCGCCCCAGTGGTAATAGGTGGTGCCGGCACTGGCGGTGGCTCTGGAGGCGCCGGCCCCGAACTGGACAGTGCAGGAAATGTGTCCGGATGCCTGGAAGGAGAATATTCACCTCAGAGTGTGGCATCGGTCGACTCGGAGAAGAAAAGCTCCAATAAGCGGAAGAGAGATGCCACAGGTGAGTGGGAGGGTGACCTGGCGTGGGCTGGCCTCAGAGCTGAACTTCAGAACTGACTTTGTAGTAAACTGTACTTTAATGAGGAGTTTTATTGCAGAATACTATTTACTATTACTTGAGTAAGAATTACCTGAACTTCTACTGAAGTACATGTGGTCATGCTGTTTGTGTAACGTCACGTGACTGGTTTGAAAACTGATTAGAAATGTGCTCCTTTATAGTGTAATAACAAAATATGACTGCATATGTGGTCAGTTTTTTAAATTCATTATTTTATGTGATTTGAGTTATAGTAGAGGGTACATGTGCAAACTTTATTTTTCTTCAGACGAAAATGTTCAGGAGAAAACGTTCCCAAATTGGTGATGAGAAAGTCACAAAAGTACATGAATAAAGTTTACAAACAAAGCTTGTATTTTTATGAAAAAAGTTGTAGTTTTAAAAGGAAAAAGTGAAGAAAAATGTCTCTCTTATGAGAAAAAAAAACAACACAAATTTGAGAATGAAGTCTGAAATATACAAGAAGAAAAAACACAAGTTGCAAGAACAAAATGTAGAGAAAAAGCTTCATGTTTATATGGAAAAAAGCTGAAAAATGCGTTATTAACCTCTTCAAATTCTGGTGTTCCGCCTGTGGCACGTTTCCAATTTTCTACTGCCACTCAGTGAAGGAAGAATTTCATTTACTTTGTGTATGTTATCTTTAGGCATTTTTAGGAAATTTGGCTGGAATGCTAAGGGTTAAAAAGTTTCAAATTTATGAGGAAATAGTATTTTTTTTTTTTTTTTTTGAGAAAATAGCCACAAATTTCAGTGAAAAACATCAGAAACTGGTAAGAGTGACAATGCTCCTCACTAATCAGTATTTTTAGTAGATACTTTCTCAGGCCAGTAACTGAATATAATGCAATACTACTTTAATCTGAGCAGTTTCTGACTGCTGTACCCACCTGTGGGGTCAGAGGTGGGTAGAGCAGTCAGGAAGTTCAAACCTGAAATTTCTGTCAGAATTTTCTAATCAGCTTTTAAATAAATAAAACCAAAAACTTTTCAAAGAGCACAACTAAATGTTCTTGAGTAAAAGTGCAGGTTTTTGTTTAAAAAAATCTACTCAAGTAAGAATAAAAAGTATCTTATGATTAAACCACTCAGTAAAGTACATTTTTTATGAAAAAAAGTTACTTAAGTACATGTACTTGAGTAAATGAAAGTGGTGACTACCACTTCTTGTTGGCTTATGGGAACATGCACATGTGGAAGCATTTAAAATTAAAAAATTAAAAACAATGATACTATGGAACTATAAAGAACTACCTAGGAGAAAACATGGAAACTAACAGCCCCCCCATTATTGATTGCCCAACTTGGAGACATTTCTGCCTATAAAGCAGAGTGCATAAATGCTGTGGGCCCCCTCAGCCACTAGGTGGCCCCCGCCTGTAAGTTCACCCTCAAAAATGTTTTGGGGGAGAATTAAAATGACCTTTAACTATTTTTCTCATAAATTTATAACCTTTTCCTCATAAATTTGCTACTTTTTTTTTATCTTGAGACCTGAAGCTTCTTTTGCAAACATGTACTGCTTTCTCTTGCCAATTTGCACCATTCATACGGTTTAATTTTTCCTGTTCCTCTAGATCAGGGTTATTCAACCAGGGTTCCCCAGAACATTTAGATTTCTCTGGGAAAGTGTCTAATTTCACTTCTTAATTGGTAAAAAATAAATAAATGAATAAACGAATAATTGCAACAAATTTGCCGTTGCTGTGCATGGGTTCTGCAGCACCCCTGCGCCCATGCACAACAACGGCAAATTATTTTCAGTTTTTTGCACCAATTTAAAAAGTGAAATTAGAAAATTTCCCATGGAAATGTGAACGTTCTGTGAAACCCCGGTTGACAAACAGTGATCTAGACAATGACTGTTTATTTTCTTTGTTTTTGCTGGGAGAGGAGCAATTTTTCTTTTTTCCCATTTAAAGGGTTTGAACACTTCCTCATCAAAAAGCTAGGGGCCTCCAAACCCAGTTCTGCATTGGGCCCCTAAAAAGCTGGAAACCATCATGTTTATACCACTATTGTTCAGGCAAAATAAATGAAATAAGAAAGAAAACGAAGACATTGCAGCGACGTACTCTGATCCTACCACTCACCAGATCGCTGTGTGAGAGGTGAGGAGGTGACAAGAGACTTTTGTGTCCAGACACACCTCAAGTGTCGGTTGCATCCTCTTATTGTCCGGGACCTGTCAAAAACTCCGAATGATTCACGGGGCATCCGAACCATTCTTGCTGCTTCTGCATCAGTCGGAAGTAAACCATTGTTCTGTTAGAGAGTGGCCACATTAATGAGGACAGGAAGAGAGAAGATGTTTTCTAGGTCACAGGTGCGTCATATTGTATTTGTTATAGGTAGTTATGAGCAGGGGGGAAATGGACCATACTGTCCCCGGAGTACAGGCAAGCTGTGTGTCAAAAATATGTCAGACTCATAAATAACATTGAAGCGATGCAGTGTTTGTATTATCAGATCAATTAAACAAAACCTCTAATATATATCTTCTTGAAAATTTGTATGCTTACTAAGACACAAAAATAGAAATACTTTTGTGACCTTCCATATAGTACATAGTAGAAAACTCAGAGCAGAAAACGACATTAAAAAATCTGTTGATTTTCCTTTTATAATTTACACCAGTCCAGATTAATTGTTTCTTGATTGCTCGTTCTTGGTTGTTAATTTGAATTTTTATGCTTTAATATTGTCTTCGTTTTTTAATTTTTATTTTTTTTTCTGGTTGTCTTTATTAATTTGTAAAGTTTGTCAGGGTTAAAATTGGCCAGTGTTAAAAGTGACGGGAACCCAGACTGCTACAGAGGCTGCTTGTGTGTAAGAGTATAATTTAGGGGTAAATGCCTTTGAGGAACATGTAGAACTGAAAAAGTCTGCAATTAAATAGTGATTAATCACAAGTTAACCATCGGGAAATGTGATTAATCGTGATGTAAATCTTTTAATCTCTCAGCAGTACTAGCTTGTATGCCTTGGTAATTCTTTAATATTATGAGATGGTATTATTTAACTATTTACCTGGATTGGGACTGGATCATCATGCAGTGTGTTCTCCTGATCATATTTCACAGCTGCTAATAGGAAGTTCAGAGTAAATGATACCTGACTAATTCATGAAGTCATCACTAGCAGCAAGAACAACCACCTAAAAACAGAAGAAAATAGATTAAATCAAAATTCATACTTTAAATGTGAGAAACTTTTATTTCTAACAATTTCACCCTAAAAAAAAAAGGTTGTCCAACAAATGCAGGGGACAGACCAGGGCTCGGCGACATCTACTATGGGAAGAGAAAAAAAGAAAGAAAAATCTGCATGCAGCCACAAAAACATATTTGACTTTAAAAGTTAAAATAAAATGCAACTTTGTTTATTTTTATTTTACTACATTTTCAAACTTTGGGGAAATTTGGTGAATTTGACACTTTTTACTACTTAAATCTTATTTTTTTTGTGTGTGTGTTTCTTATAAATTTGTTAGTTCCTGATAAATTTTGAGGTTTAAGTTTAAGAAAATTCTTTTCTTGTAATAAATCTGAGACTTTTCTATAACTACATTTGGGACGGGATTTTTTACACCTAAGTCACAGCATTTTTTGTTATATTTACAACTCTTTTCTGATATATTTTAATTTTTTTCCTAGTAAAATTTGACACATTTTTCTCATTAACATACAAATGAATGAAAACTATTCCTCTAATATTTGCAGTTATTATTCAATGTAAACATTCTTGCATTTTTTCATAATATTTTCACAATATATTATTTGTTAATTTGTACATTTATTTCCTAAAAACTTGACTTATTTTAAAAATTTTTGACGTCTACTTGTAAATGAACCACTTCTTTTAATCAAAAAATACTCAAGTACATGTACTCGAGTAACTTTTCACAAACTTTTACTTTTAAGAACAGCTTTGTTGCAGGATACTTTTTACTCTTACTTGAGTTTATTTATGAGGAAACAAACAGTACCTTTTACTCAAGTATATATGTTGGTACTCTTTGAATTACGTTTGATTTTAGTGATTTGTACATTTGCTATAAATGTGCTTATTTCTGTTTTATTAATTTGTTCCTTTCAGAAAACTGTATTCACTTGAAAAAAATATTTGAATGTCATTGAATCAGAATTGAAAAAAGACAGAAAATTATAATTAAAAGTTGTAAATTTACAATAGAAATGTTCTAAATTTCTAAAGAAAAACTTCTCAAATTTAGATTCCTTTGTTAGTCCCACAATGGGGAAATTACAGGGCATCCGCATGAATGGATGAGGCAGCCATTGGTGCGGCGCCCAACCCTCTCACCATTCACACACACCCGCACCTGGGGCCACTTTAGAGTCTCCAATTAACCTAACTTGCATGTTTTTTGACATGTGAGAGGAACCTGGAGAAATCCACGCAGACATGGGGAGAACATGCAAACTCCACATAGATCACTGTTGGTCGGGGGCTGGGATCGAACCCAGGATCCCCTGGCCAAGCGTGAGCTGCTGTGCTGCCGCAGTGCTAACCACTCCGCCACCGCGCTGCCCAGCTTAGGAGGCTAAAGTCTCACATACACAAGAAAAAAGTTACAAATTCATAAAAAATTGTGAGCAAAATCACACTAATTTAAATTAAAAGGTTATGATATACAGTTGTGCTCATAAGTTTACATACCCTGGCGAAATTTGTGATTTTTTTGGCCATTTTTCAGAGAATATGAATGGTAATACGACAACTTTTCATACACTCATAGCTAGTGGTTGGGTGAAGCCATTTATTGTCAAACAACTGTGTTTCCACCCATCCATCCATCTTCTTCCGCTTAATCCTTTTTGGGTCGCGGGGGGCTGGAGCCTATCCCAGCATCTTTGGGCGAGAGTTTGCTTTTTTAAATCATAATGACAACAGAAACGACCCAAATGAGCCTGATCAAAAGTTTACATACCCTGGAAGTTTTGGCCTGACAACATACACACAAGTTGACACACGTGTTTAAATGGCTACTTAAGGTAACCATCCTCACCTGTGATCGGTTTACTTGTAATTAGTGTGTGTGTATAAGAAGTCAGTGAGTTTCTGGACTCCTGACAAACCCATGAATGTTTCATCCAGTGCTGCACTGACGTTGCTGGATTCTGAGCTATGGGGAAAGCAAAAGAATTATCAAAGGGCCTAGAAGATAGCTGAACTTTTTAAAAGAGGAAAAGGATATAAAATGATATCCAAGGAATTGAGAATGCCAATCAGCAGTGTCCAAACTCTAATTAAGAAGTGGAAAATGAGGGATTCTGTTGAAACCAAGCCACAGTCAGGTAGACCAACAAAAATTTCAGCCACAAGTGCCAGGAAAATTGTTCGGGACGCAAAGAAAAACCCTCAAATAACTTCAGTTGACGTACAGGACTCTCTGTTTCAAGATGCACAATAAGGAGATACTTCAAGAAAAAAGGTTCCACATGGTCAAGTCGCCAGAAGAATGCCATTACTACGCCAATGCCACAAAGCAGCCATCTTACAATACGCCAAACAGCAGAGAGACAAGCCTAAACTTCTGGAACAAAGTTTTTTGGAGTGATGAGACCAAAATTGAACTTTTTGGCCACAACCATAAAAGCTACATTTGGAGAGGAGTCAACAAGGTCTATGATGAAAAGTTCACCACCCCTACTGTGAAACACGGAGGTGGATCGCTGATGTTTTGGGGACGTGTGAGTTACAAAGGCACAGGGAACTTGGCCAAAATTGATGGCAAGATGAATGCAGCATGTTATCAGAAAGAACTGGAAGAAAATTTGCACTCATCAGCCCGGAAGCTGTGCATGGACACATTTGGACATTCCAACATGACAATGATCCAAAACACAAGGCCAAGTCAACCTGCCGTTGGCTATAGCAAAAAAAAACTGAAGGTTCTGGACTAGCCATCCCAGTCTGACCTCAATATCATTGAGCCACTTTGGGGAGATCTCAGACGTGCAGTTCATGAAAGACAGCCCAAGAATTTACAGGAGCTGGAGGCTTTTTGTCAAGAAGAATGGGCAGCTTTACCATCTGAGAAAATAAAAGACCTCATCCATAACTACCACAAAGACTTCAAGCTGTCATTGACGTTAAAGGCAGCAACGCACGGTATTAAGAACTAGGGTATGTAAACTTTTGATCAGGGTCATTTGGGTCGTTTCTGTTGTCATTATGATTTAAAAAAAGCAAACACAATTGTTTGATAATAAATGGCTTCACACAATCACTAATTATGAGTGAAAGAAAAGGTTTTGTATTATCATTCATATTCTCTGAAAAATGGTCAAAAAAATCACAAATTTCGCCAGGGTATGTAAACTTATGAGCACAACTGTAATTATGCCAAAAGCCTCAAATATATGAGGCAAAAGTAGAAAGTTTAAGAAAAAAAAAATAGGAAAAAACATTTAAGAAAAAAAATCTCAAATTGTAGAGAAAAATCACAGATGTATGTCAAAAACGTCTCATTCATTCATTCATTCATTCATCTTCTTCCGCTTAATCCTTTTCGGGTCGCGGGGGGGCTGGAGCCTATCCCAGCATCTTTGGGCAAGAGGCACAGGTACACCCTGGACAGATCGCCAGTCCATCGCAGAGAAAATGGTAAATTTAATAGGAAAAAAGATCACATTTTTTTGTTTTTGTGTTTTGTATTTATAAATAAATACATTTATGTTTTTATAATTTGTTATTTTCACAGAATCCTGCAAATTTATGAGAAAAATATTGAGAAAAAAACTCACAAATATGAGTTATTTACTGCTAAAGTAACTTTTTTTTGCTAATATTTTCTTAATCTAGTAATTTCTTTCGTGACTACTTAATATCATTAATATAATACTACTGCTTGATTACTACTCTACCCATGTCCGTATTTGGGACAGCCTTATAAAATATACATACCCAGTGTACAGCATGTAGCAGACTTGAGTCTAATGGAAGAAGTGAAAGTAGAGGAGTAGAACCCCCCCCACCCCCCCACCCCCTCATCTTACCTTATTGTAACCTTCACTCTCTCCACTGAAAACATGCCAGACCACGTCTGGTAAAATCACTTTCCTGTGAGCCCACTTCTTACATTCTTATCCATTGACATTTTCCTGTCGTTAAGCCGTAACACAATCTCCCTCCAAGAGCAGGCAACATGTCTGACCACTACACAGCTCCATGCTTTCACACAGGGCCGTTTCTAGGTTTTTGGGGGCCCTATGCAAGATTGTGTTTGGGGGCCCCTATTTTTGTAATGGGGAGTTCAAACCCTTTAAAATGCATATAAAAAATTCTCTTCCCAACAAAAATATTACAAAAATTAACATGGATCATTATCTAATTGAACGGGGGAAAAAAATTAAACCATTACATAGAATATAAACTTAACCAGCATCCATATAACATAGCAAGTTTAAAAAAATGTTGCAAATTTACAAGAAAGTCACAAGTCATGAAAAAAGTTGCACATTTACAAGAAAAAAGTTGCACATTTATGAGAAAAGCAGCAAATTTATGAGAAAAAGTAACATATATACAAATAAAGTAAAAAAAATCAACAAGTAAAAAGTATAAAATTTACAAATAAAGTTTGACTGATTGAATAACAATGGTGCAATTTTACAGAGAGTCACAAATGTATAAGAAAAAGATTTAAATTTAAAAGAAAAAAGTTGAAAATGTCTACGAAAAAAAGCAACAAATTTAGGAGAAAAAAAAAGTTGATGGTAATTTTAATGTTGAAGGTGAACTTGCAGCTTGGGTACTAAACATTTGTGTACTCTGCTTTATAGCCAGAAACAGCTCTGTTTCCAGTGGAGAACCACTGACGTTGTAACAGTCTTGCTGAAGAGGAAAATGCCTCGCAGCTATCGGAGAAACAGCTGCTCTGCTGTATGTTGGTGTGTGTTTGTGCCGATATGGAAATGTGGTGTTTGCACAGTAATATTTCCAGAGGTTTAAAACCAAAATGACATGATCCGACACCAGTTCTAACCATACATTTGCCCAACATAATCCTGTGATATTTAACACAGAAGATGATATAAACATCCGACTGTCAGTGGCTGCCCTTGATCTGAATATTCAACTGTCTGCAAACTTCAGAAATTGGTTTCAAATTCATGCTTTAGCAGGGCGATTTACAGCCCTTAAACAGTCATACAATATCTAAATATTCATTCATTCATCTTCTTAACCACTTAATCGGCTTAATTTTGGGTCGTGGGAGGCCTGGAGCCTATCCCAACATCTTTGGTTAAAAGGCAGAGCACTACATCCTGGACAGATCATCAGTCCATCGTGGTCCAACACAGAGCAATAGATAACCATTCACTCTCATTTTTACCTAAGGATAATTTATCCTCAGCTGATGCCATTTAACCTAACATGTATGTCTTTGTACTGTGGGAGGAAACCAGAGTTCCTGGCCAAAGCCCACACAGACACGGGGAGAACATACAAACTCGAAAGTTGTCGTTGGCCAGGGGTGGGTTTGAACACATGACCATCTTATTGTATATATTTACAGATAAATTTACTGTTAAAATTACTTCAGAAACATGAAATTCCTAAAGTAACATTGGATGTTATGTGTCACGAGCTGAGCTGGCTTGGCTTTCCCCTGCTCACGCTCGATCTCTCCATGGGTTTGGTTTCACTGTTTACGTACATTTTATGTATTTCTGTACTTATTCCTTAACCTTGGCCACTGCCTGACTGGCAGCTGTTAGTCAGTATCTGTAATCTATTTTCTCCCACGCTGCTGACAGTCTGCCAGTCCAACCACACCCCCTCGCTTTCCTAAGCTGTTCCCAGCCCCGGTAATTATCTTTCCTGCACCTTGCCCAGGTGTGCTCAATTTGTGTGGCCAGCGGCATTTGTACTTAAGCAGCTCTTCGCTAGACAGACGCCGCTGGGCCGTTGTACAAGTCATGGTGTTACTGTCACGTCGGGAAGGACATTTGGATTATGCTCGTGGAGAGAACTGGACTTTCTGGACTGTTCGTACTGGTGAGTAAACTGCTTGTGTTTTTCCGTGCGGTTGCTGCTATGCTGGACCAGAAGCGTTTCCCCCCTTGCACTCATTCTGCTACGCTTCTGGTGGCGTTTCTCCCCGCAGTATACTGCTACGCTTAGCCTGTTGCTCGGTTTGCGTTCCCCTGAGGAGGTTGAACTCCCCGTAGTCTTCCCTGCTCTCCCGAGCGCATTTGAATGGTATTGCTAGCTACTTGTTCATCTGTATTTGTAAACTGTGCTTGTCGTTAAATGTGTGTATGGTGAACTCCTGCGCTTAAATCTGTCCATCCTTCTCCTCCTCCATGCGCTTTGGTAAAGTGCACGGAGAGTTTATGACAGAATAGCCCAGCCCGAAAAGAGGATTTAGCGGGTTCACCCACATATCGTTTTCCCTTTTTTCATTGTAAACTATTTTTCTATTCTGGACTAACCTGTGTTGGAGTTAGTCATGCCCCGGTCTCGCCGAGGAAAGGGAACGGCAGTGGGGTTCCCCACCATGGAGGAGGAATGGGCTGCCGAGTGGGTTATGGAGCTACCCACAGTACGCCGACCTGCTCTCCATAGTCGGCTCGCTCCAGCGTACTTTCCCCGGTCTGGCATTCCCCGCGATGTCAGGATGGAGGTCCAGTGATCTGCAGGTCAGCAGCCTCCACGACACCTCACCCGACCCTCATCTCCCTCCAGCACAGCCAGAGAACAAAGGACAGCGCCGTCCCGCGAGGAAACGCCGGGAGAAGCCCTCCTCTTCAGTAGCGGCCATCATTGTTTCAGCTGCGGTGATGTCCGCCGAATTTACCCCAGTCCCGCCTACCTACGTCGTCAGGGAAACGGCTCCTCCAATAGTTTACAGAGGGGTCCACATCATCGCTGGTAGGGAGAGAGACGAGTGTCTGCCACTTGCAGCTGTGGATGTCATCAACCGGGATGACAGGCAAGTATTTTTTTCATTCTAAATCATTCATTAACATTGAATTTTGCCTGTCTCCCAAGGGAGAGGCCCAGTATCAGCAGTCCACTGGGTCCTCTCCTCCAGATGCAATTAATGATTGTTTCCTTCCCCTCTCCGTGTCTAATCCTTTAATTTCTGAGGGCCTGCGAGTCCAAGAACCAGGCCACCTGACGGTGGAGGAGGTTGAGGCCCTGGATGATCCTGCCCAGGAGCCCACACGGAGGCATTTCCCTGCAGTCACACCGGCGGACAAGGAGTGGGTGAATCTGCTCGCCTTCATCAACCGCTGGGTCAAGGAGGAGCACTATGAGAGGGAGGTCCGAAGACGTACTTCCCTGGCTGTGAGGGTTCCACCTCCTACGCCTGCTCAGCCCCCGGATTCACCTTCAGAAAAGGAGTGGGCTAATCTGCTCACCGTAGTCAATGGCGGGGTCGAAGAGGAGCATCAGAGGACCAGGACTGCAACCACCATCACGCCTGCTGTGGGGACCGCTGCAGCAGAGTCATTCCCTGGACCAGACTCCCAGCTGATGTGATCCAGACCGTCACCGTCGACAGCGTCGGAGTCCTGGACGGCGGTAGAGCTCGAGCACAGGCAAGTTATCTCTCCTGCAGTTTAATTGCCTATGATTGAGAGAACTTGTCTGGCTCTTGGTGAGGAGAGTCGGGTGCAGCTCTTGGCTGCACCTGGGCTCCCCTCGCCGGGCTCTGCTGCTGCCGGTGACCCTAACCTCTCCTTCTCTCCCTTGCCTGTCAAGCCCCTTACTAGGCTCGCCGGAGAGGAGCTACCATCACTGGGGTTGCCTACTGATGACGACAGGACGTTGGTGGCCCCAGAGGAGGTCGACGGAGGCACAGCACCGGGTGCGATGATGGAGGCTACGCACCCCAAATCGCTGGAGTCCTGGATGCCGGTGGAGCCCGAGTTCAGGCAAGTGTACTCCATTATGTCAAAACCTCATATGTCAATGTCACACTGACCGACTCATGGTGAGGAGGGCCTGGGACAGCTCGTACTAGTCCTCGGGGCCACCTCACCGGGCTCTGCTGCTGCTAGCGACCCTGACCCGGTCTCTTTTTCTCTCCCTCTGGGGTCAGAGCCCCCTGCCAGGGTCTCCAGAGAGCAGCTGACTTGGCCGGAGGTCACCGAGGATCGGGATCCAGCACCAGGTGGTATTAGAAGCACCACCTCCCTCGCTGGGGAGGCCACTGTGGGAGCAATGAGGCCCCCGATGGGGGTCACCGCTGGTGCAACGGTGCTCCAACCAGAGCCCATCGTAGGTACAGCTGAGCCTCAGCCGGAGGTCACCGCGGGTGCAGCAAGGCTCTCGCTGGAGTCCATCATGGGTGCGGCGGAGCCGGCCCGGTCAGGGTCCACTGTGGGTACAGCTCTGGCCCAATAAGGGTCCACCGTGGGTGCAGCTGAGCTTCAGCCGGAGGTCACCGTGGGTGCAGCAAGGCTCCCGCTGGAGTCATTGGTGCGGTGGAGCCGGCCCGGTTGGGAGCCATCGTGGGTGCAGTGGAGGCGGCCCGGTCGGGGTCCACCGCGGGTGCAGGTGTGACCACCCTGAGGATGCCATGGTCCCCTTATCCCTGCCCAACGCCATGGAGGTCCCCTTTCTCCGGTCCTGTTATCCACCAGTGAACCTTCCGGTGGGCAGGCCACCTCCTGCTTCACCCCTTCGGTCCTGGTGGCTAATTAACGCGGGCTGGCCGCCAGAAGAATTGACTTCCCGGGTCAGGTGGCTCATGTTTTCCGGCAGGCCGCTGGATTCGGTCCATCGGACCTTCTGCTAGGCCTGGGACTCTGGACGGCCTCCTGAGCCCCAACACCCATGGACTTGGGGAGGTTAATTGTGGGCCCTGGATGGGGCATTGTGTTCCCTCCTTCCTGTTCCCCCTACCGCCCACCCGGGTTCGTGTTGTTTGTTGTTGTTGCAACTGTTGTGGAGGGGGGGTGTCTTCTTGATGTTACCTGGGGTGTCTGGGAATCCACCCCTGTCATGCCCTGTCACAAGCCGAGCCGGCTGGGCTTTCCCCGGCTCGGGCTTGATCTCTCCATGGGTTTGGTTTCACTGTTTATGTGCATTTTGTGTATTTCTGTACTTATTCCTTTACCTTAGCCACTGTCTGACCGGCAGCTGTTAGTCAGCATCTGTAATCTATTTTCTCCCATGCTGCTGACAGTCTGCCAGTCCAACCTCGCTTTCTTCAGCTGTTCCCAGCCCCGGTAATTATCTTTCCCGCACCTTGCCCAGGTGTGCCCAATTTGTGTGGCCAGCGGCATTTGTATTTAAGTGGCTCTTTGGTAGACAGATGCCGCTGGGCCATTGTACGAGTCACTCTCATTCCCCATGGTGTGACCGTCATGTCGGGAATGATATTTGGATTATGCCCGCGGAGAGAATTGGACTTTCTGGACTGTTCCTACTTGTGAGTAAACTGCTTGCGTTTCTCCATGCGGTTGCTGCTACGCTGGACCAGAAGCGTTTCCTCCCTTGCACTCATTCTGCTACGCTTCTGGTGGCGTTTCTCCCCGCAGCATACTGCTACGCTTAGGCTGTTGCCCGGTTTGCGTTCCCCGGAGGAGGTTGAACTCCCCGTAGTCTTCTCCACTCTCCCGAGTTCATTCATATGGTATTGCTAGCTACTTGTTCATCTGTATTTGTGAACTGTGCTTGTCAATAAATGTGTGTATGGTGAACTCCTGCGCTTAAATCCGTCCATCCTTCTTCTCCTCCATGCACTATGGTAAAGCGCACGGAGAGTCTGTGGCATTATAAATGTTTTCACAAGATTTACATATGTATTTAGACCACATTATATTAAAACATGGTGCTGCCTTGCTGAGGAGGATAATAACTTTGTACTTTACTGAGTAGTTTTATTGCATGATACATTTACTTGAGTACATTTATGATGAAAAACTGCCTTTACTCAAATACTTATGACTTCAGTTTGAATTGAATGTGAGACATGTTCTTCTGTTAGAATTTTTTCCCATCAGCGCTGAAAACACTCCTCTTCTATTCTGGCTCAAGAAATGTTTAAAGGGAAAATCAGTGAGATTTTGCACTTTTTATCAGAATGAATTAACAACTGCAATCATCAACAGCGGCTGAGTGCTGTCAGCAACTGCATTGAGCTGACTCTTTCTGTTGATTCTCACTCTTGTTTATGCTGCTGGTCTGGTCGCACATTTTTTTCTAGGCCCTCCCTTTGAAGCCTTTGTCCCACCTCTGTTGCTTGGCCATGTTATGTCAAGCTCAGCATGCTGCAAAGGCTTATGGGAGCAAGTTAGCATATCGTTCAGGGTGTTTTCATAAATAAACCCATTTCAAATACCACTGCATGGGCTCTAATGACTCTGTGAATCTCACCAAAACATATACAGTGGTGTGAAAAAATGTTTGCCCCATTCCTGATTTCCCTTTCTTTTGTGTGTTTGTCACACTTAAATGTTTCAGATCATTAAACAAATTTAAATATTAGACAAATATAACACAAGTAAACACAAAATGCAGTTTTTAAATGAAGTTGCTTATTCTTAATGATAAAAAAAAAATATCCAAACCTACATGGCCCTGTGTGAAAAAGTGATTGCCCCCCCCCCCAAAAAAACCCCCCAAAAACAAACATAAATTAACTGTGGTTTATCACATCTTTGGAAAGCTGAGTTCAATTTCTCTAGCCACACCCATGCTTGATTACTGCCAGACTTGTCAGTCAAGTAATCACTTAAATAGGACCTGCCTGACAAAGTAAAGTAGACCAAAAGCTCCTCAAAAGCTAGACGTCATGCTGCAATCCAAAGAAAATAAGGAACAAATGAGAAACAAAGTAATTGAGATCTATCAGTCTGGAAAAGGTTATACAGCAATTTCTAAAGCTTTGGGACTTCAGCGAACCACAGTGAGAGCCATTAACCACAAATGGTAAAAACATGAAACAGTTGTGAACCTTCCCAGGAGTGGCTGGCTGACCAAAATTACCCCAAGATGTCACAAAAGACCCCACAACAACATACAAAGAACCACAGGCCTCACTTGCCTCAGTTAAGGTCAGTGTTCATGACTCCACCATAAGAAAGAGACAGAGCAAAAATGGCCTGCATGGCAGCGTTCCAAGATGAAAACCGTTGCTGAGCAACAAGAACATAAAAGCTCATCTCAGTTTTGCCAGAAAACATCTTGATGATCCTCAAGACTTTTGGGAAAATACTCTGTAGACTGACAAGACAAAAGTTGAACTTTTTGGAAGGTCTGTGTCCCATTACAGCCGACATAAAAGTAACACAGCATTTCAGAAAAGGAACATCATACCAACAGTAAAATATGGTGGCAGTAGTGTGATGGTCGGGGGCTGTTTTGCTGCTTCAGGACCTGGAAGACTTGCTGTGGTAAATGGAACCATGAATTCTGCTGTCGACCAGAAAATCCTGAAGGAGAATGTCTGGCCATCTGTTCGTGACCTCAAGCTGAAGCGCACATGGGTTCTGCAGCAGAACAATGATCCAAAACACACCAGCAAGTCCACCTCTGAATGGCTTAAGAAAAAAAAAATGAAGACTCTGGAGTGGCCTAGTCAAAGTCCTGACCTGAATCCGATTGAGATGCTGTGGCATGACCTTAAAAAGTTGGTTCATGCTCGAAAACCCTCCAATATGGCTGAATTACAACAATTCTGCAAAGATGAGTAGGCCAAAATTCCTCCACAGCGCTGTAAAAGACTCATTACCAGTTATTGGAAACGCTTGATTGCAGTTGTTGCTGCTAAGGGTGGCCCAACCAGTTATTCGGTTTAGGGGGCAATCACTTTTTCACACAGGGCCATGCAGGTTTGGATTTTTTTCCCCCCATAATAATAAACATCTTCATTTAAAAACTGCATTTTGTGGTTACTTGTGTTATTTTTGTCTAATATTTAAATTTGTTTGATGATCTGAAACATTTAATTGTGACAAACATACAAAACAATGAGAAATCAGGAAGGGGGATAACACTTTTTCACACCACTTTATCTTATGCTCATTTCTTATGTGGGTTACTTTTTTATTAACTTACATGCACGGTGGCCTGTAGCTGTCGTTTCTTACTTCCGATAGCATTGCATAGCAGTTATCATGTTTGTTTATGTCTCTTATCAAACATTCACCCATTACAAATAGCATTGGATAGCTCTAACGAACATGTGAATCACACCAAAGCATAAACAGTATCTTTCTTCCAGTTGTCATCTAGGTTATACACGTATGATTAATTTATGTACACTGCATATTGTGGTTGATGTTGTTAGCATGCATAGCCTAGCCTTCATGTTATTTCGATCATTTACTCATTCCAAATAACAATGCAGAGGCTCTAATAAACCTGTGAAACCGAGCGAAACATGTCTTAGTCCCAGTGGTTTTGTGACTTCTTTTATTATTAACTTGTGTGCATCCATCCGTTATAACTGTTAGTGTTACTGTTAGCTTTCCCTCCTCTGACAGCTAACCATCATGGTGTCAGGAGGATTCACTGGCAGTGAGCTTGGTTGCTCTTTTTGGGCCTTTGTCCCCTCCCATTTTTTAACTTGTGGTTGTCATGGTAGCCCTCGCGGGCCACCAATAAGACGCACACAAGTCCACCAGTGAGTTTTAGTGAGTTTTATTACGGTGAAAGGGTGTTTACACAAGCTGCTGAGCAGATGACAGAGTCCTTGCAAAACAGGAAGCATAGGCAATACAACACACTACGGGTCCAGAGCAGGAAACAGTCACACACAGACAAGCTAGGTAATAATTGCACCTGGACTGCTAAAGCAGGGACTTACAGCACCAATTACACCGGCGGAAATAAGGCTATACAGCTCACTTACTATGCCGGTGAAACGACGGTCAAGCCCTTAGGCAGCCGAGGTGAAGATAGTCCAGGCATCCGTGACGATGAGTGAACAGAATAATGATCAGTAATGTGACCATTAGCGATCAGACACTGCTGCGTCATAATGACGCTAGCACAAAACTTAAATAACCAGGGACTGATGACAGATGACACACAGCTGACCGACCGTTGACAGGCGGAAACCCCTCCGAGCACTTTCACAATAAGAGCCCGGAGAGGCCAAAATACCGCCCGCAGCTGTCAAGGCCGGCAGCGAGACATAACTTTAACCCGAGCGCGATCAGAACCGACGCTCGGGTCATAACAGTACCCTCCCTCCACGGGCGGACTCCGGACGCCCCAAGGGACCACCCTGCCCCCCCCGCACCCCCAGGGTGGGAGGTAGGGGGACAGGTACGGAGGGAGAGAAACCAACCAACAAAAACAAGACAAGACCAAAACAAGAAATACATACAACACATGACTCAGGGGAAAAAAAAAAAAAAACAAGACTAAGACCAGACAAAAAACCATACAGGAAATACATGACTCTGGGGAAAAAAACAAGACTAAACAAGGCTATGACAAGACTAAGACTCAATACAGGAAAAGAAAACAAGGCAAAAAAAATGCTCTAACTTGACTATGGCAAGGACTCACAAGGTAACAAGAAAAATGCTCGAACTTGACTAAGACAATGACATACAAGGAAACAAGGGGTAAACAAAAATTGCTCGGACTTAACCGTGATCAAGACTAAGACTTAGGCTACAACAAAAAACAAGGGGCAATCTAAAATTGCTCAGACCTGACTAAGACTATGACAAAACAAAGAAACACGAGACAATTAAAAAAAAATTGCTCGAACTTGACCTGACTAAGACTATGACTTGGAAAACAAGAAAAAAGCAAAACAAGAGGCAATCTAAAATTGCACAGACCTGACTAAGACTATGACAAACAAGAGGCAATCTAAAATTGCTCAGACCTGACTAAGACTATGACAAAACAAAGAAACACGAGACAATTAAAAAAATTGCCCGAACTTGACCTGACTAAGACTATGACTTTGAAACACAAAAAAAATTACAAGAAGTACAAGGCAAGAATTGGCACCAAATGGGCCCACAGAAAATCCCACAATACATGAAACAGTCAGGTGGCCTGCCCCAATCCCATGCCCCCAGGAAAACGTCCTCTGGTGGCCGAACCAGGTCACCCCGTAACCCACACAGTATATTGGGTGGCCAACCCAAGATGCCGAACGCTCCAAGCAGTTCCTCGGGTGGCCGACCCGCATACCACAACCAGCAGGACCGTGGAGGGATTGCGTGCAGCCGCTCACCTGAAAACACAGGAGAGCGCCGATCTGTCAAACAAAATCCACTAATGGCCCCCAGCTGGTGGTTCCTGAGAGGAGGGCAACCAAAACCCTGGGCCCCCTCGAATCCTGATTGGGTCGCAGCCGCACCTGCGCTGGACCCCCACTGGACCCTGTCGGACCCCGATTTGGTCAGGACGGACCCAGATTGGGTCACCGCTGCACCCGCGTTGGACCCCGACCGGGTCTCCTCGGCCCACACGTCGGACCGCGACTGGTTCAGGACTGCTCCGGCGACGACCTCCATCTCCGAACCTGGAACCCCCGGTCCCATGACCTTGACTGGCTCCGGACCGGCAACGCTGTGG
Source organism: Pholidichthys leucotaenia (assembly GCA_020510985.1). Lineage (NCBI taxonomy): Eukaryota > Metazoa > Chordata > Actinopteri > Cichliformes > Pholidichthyidae > Pholidichthys > Pholidichthys leucotaenia. The sequence goes on from CM035836.1 coordinate 336,308,950, forward strand.
AGGTGCTCAGAACACAAGGAAGAACCGGGATCAGTTCCACCGGCAGCGCCAGAGCCCAGCGAGACGAGCTCGGGTGCAGCGGCCGGCTGCCCCTCACTCGCCTCCCCATGAGGCAGGCAAAAATGCTCTAACACACCATACAGGAAAACAAGAAAGAGCACTTGCCTGCACTCGGGCTCTGGAGCCGTCCAGGACTTCGCCAATCCAGGTTCATGAAGATGCTCGTCGTCGGGCTCCCACTCGGCTGTGTCGGGTTCCACAACCGGCCTGATAGTCTCTGCAGCTGGATCCTCATGCGCAGACGTCCATGCCAATAACCCGTATGGCGTGGAGGCAGAGGACCCTGAACCTGCTGACTCGGGCTGCATCCCTGAAGAACCTTGGGGACACTCTCTCGTCGGCTCTGGCTCCTCACTGCAGTCTGTTCTCCTCCTCTGTCCAACACAAGGCTGCAAGACCGGGATGTCTCCCAGAGCTGCAGGCCTCCCCCTCGTTCGCCGGCGTGGGACTGACGCCGAGGACCGCTCCGCAGGAGGAGACAGAGAGGCAGCAGGTTTAATATAATTGGCTACAGCTGGGGAAGGAAACTCAGGGAGCTGCGGACCCTGAGCTTCACCCCCAGGAGTCAGACAAGACAGATCACTATTACTACAAGGAAAGTGAACTTGGACTTGCCTGTCTCCCGGGGGGAGGATGTTATCAGCTGTAGCGAACGTTGCTCCTTCCCTCGCTCGCTGAATGCTGAAAAACCCAAGAACGGAGCCCACCGGCGCAGGACTCGGCTCACACTCAGCAGCTGGCTGGTTGAGGGGGTCATCCCGGCGGCCCGGAACTGGATCTGGAGCTGGAGCTTGCTGAAGATGCGCCCGGCCGTGACGCCGATGCCTTCGCCGGCCCCCAGATGGTGCGAACTCCCGAAAAGGATCCCTAGGCGAAAAACAGGTGTGCCTCTTCACCTGCTCCATGCCGCGTTCCTCCTCCATTATCAGGAACAGTTCGCGTTGGGCAGCGATGTCCTCCCTCCTAACGTCGACTTCCGGGTGGTTGGCGAAGCAGGGAGAGAGGTTACAGAGCACATCTTCGGTGGCGTCCAGGTACCAATGTATGCCGGGGTCGTAGTCCAACATGGAAGCGGAGATGAGTAACTCATCTACCGCTTCCAAGACACACGTCAGCACGTGACTCCTCGGTGACGGCATTCCTCACATACACAGGTCCCAGACAGGGAAAACAACGTCCAAAACTCAACTCACTGGTGAAAAAGCGTCTCAAAATGGCGTCACCGTAAAACGCTGTTTGGGCAGCAGTGTACTGTCATGGTAGCCCTCGCGGGCCACCAATAAGACGCACACAAGTCCACCAGTGAGTTTTAGTGAGTTTTATTACGGTGAAAGGGTGTTTACACAAGCTGCTGAGCAGATGACAGAGTCCTTGCAAAACAGGAAGCATAAGCTATACAGCTCACTTACTATGCCGGTGAAACGACGGTCAAGCCCTTAGGCAGCCGAGGTGAAGATAGTCCAGGCATCCGTGACGATGAGTGAACAGAATAATGATCAGTAATGTGACCATTAGCGATCAGACACTGCTGCGTCGTAATGACGCTAGCACACAGCTTAAATAACCAGGGACTGATGACAGATGACACACAGCTGACCGACCGTTGACAGGCGGAAACCCCTCCGAGCACTTTCACAATAAGAGCCCGGAGAGGCCAAAATACTGCCCGCAGCTGTCAAGGCCGGCAGCGAGACATAACTTTAACCCGAGCGCGATCAGAACCGACGCTCGGGTCATAACAGTGGTTCTCTTAAGGTTCCTTTCTAGCATCTGTGGCACACATACCCTCGGAGGTGGTGGCCGGCCTCTGTACCACAATGAGGCCACGCCCAAGCCAGTGTTTCCTCTGGCTCAAAGACCTTGGCGCGGTGGCAACATATTTTTCCCCCAGGGGGTGGGGGGGTAAACACACCGGAATATTTTAATTTTATACTATTTATTTCTTTTTTAAATTTTACACAGTAACACTGCGTATGGAACTTACCATTTGAAGTATTGTACAACCGATGCTTGAATATTGGGCCAGTTGGGGTCCCATCCAGACATCCTGTGTTTAGACTTTTTAGTGGTGTTATCCTTCTCTCCTTCCTCTGCCTGAACACTTTCCTCTCCTTGGCTCCTCTCTTCTGTCTCATCTTGCTCTCTCTGAGCTCTGTCTAATTCAGGTTCTCTCTCTGTCTATGGTGGTATACAAACAGGTTAGAAAATATCAAGTGTCATGTTTTGTCCTGCAGGATTTTTTTTTTTTTTTTTTTTTTTTTTGTCATGGTTTACATAAATGACAAAAAACATGTATTTTTTGTATTTTTATTCTAGCATTTCTTTTTTTTTTCCATTGAGAGAGTAGGGAAGGGAAAAAAAAACCATTCATAATAGTAATGTACTCATGCACACTTAAATTATATGATCAGGTGGGTATAGTAACCAGAAATTCTACTCATGTAAAAGCAGTGCTTTGAAATTAATAACTAAAAGTAGACAACCAAAAAATTCTAGTTGAGTTAAGGGTACAAAGAGCACCAACTTAAAAACTTGAGTAATGACTTCAGTCTTGAAGGTTTGAGGTTTTTCTCAAAAATTTATAACAATTTTCTTATAGTTTTCTACTTTTCTCTGTAAATCTATTTAAAGTTGAAACCATGTTCCTCAAATTTGTAATTTCCTCTTGTAAAATTGACTTTAATTGTACATTTGAAACTTTATTATAAATTTGTGGGCTATTTTATGTCTAATTTTTGTCTGTTTTTTAAAACAAAATTTGGTTGTTTTTTTGTTTTTTTGTTTTTTTTAGATAAATTCGAAACAGACTGTGGTAGTTTGTTTTTTTTTTTTTTTTTAACTTTTTCCTTATAACAATTTGCATTTTTGACCATAATTTTGCAGTCAGAACAGAACAATAATTTAACTCTGATTACAAAGAAAAAATATTAATAAAACTGTATGGGCAGCACGGTGGTGCAGTGGTTAGCACTGTTGCCTTACAGTTAGAAGGTTCCTGGTTCGAATCCCCAGGTTGGCAGGGGTTGGAACCTTTCTGTGTGGAGTTTGCATGTTCTCCCTGTGCTGCGTGGGTTTACTCCGGGGGCTCCGGTTTCCTCCCACAATCCAAAGACATGCATGTTAGGTTAATTGGCTGTTCTAAATTGTCCCGAGATATCTGTTTCCTATAGGCCCTTAGAATAGAGGGTTAGTATTAGTGAAAGTGCTTTGCGTGGTCTTTGTGACTAGAAAAGCACTATATAAGTGCAGGTTAGTATTTAATGAAGTAAATTAACTTAAATGGTCAAGGATGCCGTTATTTCTTTATATTTATAGTTTTTTTTTTTGTTTTTTTAGAAATCTCCTCACCACCCAGACAGCAGGAAAAACCTCCCTTATTTTGAAATCAAATGTTGACACGTTTAGTTTGTCTGAAGGCTGCTGACAGATTAAAGTCACTGACTTCGTGAATTTCGGTCATCTTAACCTGCCAGGTACATAATAGGGAACTGTAGCGGACTCTAAAGACATAATTCACCACAGTATGTGTTCATGTACAGAATGATCTGTTTAGGCAGTTATATTTGTGTGCTCAGGCTTTCTCATCAGGCACCTCTCTAGGCAGCCACTGAAGGACCTCGGTTTAGAGCTAGCGTTTTTAACTGTTGCTTTTTGTCACTGCTGCTGGAGAATAAAAACGGCATGCCTGCTCGTGCGAGAAAAGAGAGAAATTGTTAGTCTCTTCATTCCTGCGATTCCTACAGAACATAACTTAATATTGTAGTGGCTGGTGAAATAAATCCTCAGCAATTCATCAGTCCCCATTGCCTTTCACCTCATATGAAGCCGCCTGCATATGAATTCTAACCACGTCTCTTAGCTAAGCGACTCTTCCATTATTGCTCCTGTTAACAGTGGGTTAAAAGCATGATAAATGCCTCCAGTGCTTACATACATACCTCTTCTGATTTCTTTCCGCGTTTAAAGTACTTAAACAAACTCATGTTTTTGTCGACAGTCACGCTTAGCAAGACACTGCCTGCTGACTGAGTCGAGAACTCGTGTGGGCGGGCGCTTCTAGACTCCGCGCGGAAGACGGCCATGCACATTGTTTGTATGCACGCTTGCAGAAAGTCATTGCTTCATATATTTTTCTTAATAAAATCATATCAGCTTGGCGTGGCGGTACAATTTCTGGCGAGGCGGCCCTCCACAGAGAAATGTTACCAGAGGAAACCCTGCCAAGCCTTTCATTTAGGTCAACAGAACATGCTTTTACATCCATCTCTTATCTTTTGAATTTTTATTGTCCACTGTATAGCATATACTGTATGTGAGTATGAAGAATAAACCCAAATTATCTATGGTAGCAAGTGTGATGCAAACCAGGGCTGATAAGTTCACCACTCCTTCACTTGGCAGTAACCACAGATGGGTACAAACTACTTACAGTACATGTGCTCAAGTAACTTCATCCAAAATATTACTTTACTGAGTAGTAGGATACATGTAGGAGTAATGGGATACATGGTTTACCCTCATGTGTGTATACATCATAATCTTTGTATTACTGTTGATTTCAGTAATTTAAAGGCTGGTTAGAAATGTCCTTGTTTTTACATTAATAATATGAAAATGAAATTGTCTGCATCCTTTAGTCATTTTAGTTAATGTGTAGTTTTATTTAATAAAATCAGTTAAAATAGTTTTCTTCCTTAGAAAATAAATAAAAATACACACAATATATATTTTATTTTCCCCAGATTAGCCATTAAAAGATCTCACAAACTGGTGAGCGGTAAGTCACAAAATTATCAGGCAAAAAGTTAAAAAAAATTAAAGGAAAAAGCACAAAAAAGTGAAACAGTAGTTGTAAATTTGGATAAAAATGTTAGAAATTTAGGCAAATAATTCAAATTTACAAGGAAAAAGTAGTAAATTTGTGAGACAAAAAATAATGAGGGTAAAAACTTGCAAATTTATTATAAGAGTCAAATTTAAGAGGAAAACCTCACATAATGGTGAGAGCAAAGTCAGTACTCATGCAAGTTAATTTTTTTAGTAGATATTAATACTTACACAGTGTTACGCAAAAAACTAACCACCCTTGACAAATAGCATATTTTATGATTTTCTGTATGCATGTATTTATATTTTTTGTTAAATGTATTAAATAAATGTAATTCTGCAATAATGTTTTATTGTAAATTGTGTTGGGTTTTTTTCAGCAGAGACTGGGTTAACAGCTTTTCAATTAAAAAAAATTCCTCGTCAGTGGGTGACCAAATGTTTTGCAGTACACTGTACTTGAGTTATTCATATCATACGGTAAACTACCAGTGCTGTTGCTGGCCATAAAGCAGAAGACACAAATGGTACAGACCACCTCAGTCACTAAGGGGCCCACAACCTGCAAGTTCACTCTCAACATGTTTTAATGGTGAATTTAAATTACTGTTTTTCTCATACATTTGCTACTTTCTTCCTCCTGAATTTTTAACTTTTCTTGCATAAATTTGTGACTTTTTCTTGTTTATTTGCAATATTCATATGGATGCTGGTAAAATTTATTTTTAATGCAATGGCAACATTGTTCCTGTTTCCAGACAAGGATCCAGCTTTATTTTTGAATGATTTATTTATTTATCTTTGGCAGGGTAGAGATTTTATTTTTCCAGTTTAAAGGGCTTGAACTCTTCCGTAGGGGCCCCAAAGAGGATCTTGAATAGGGTCCTTCAAAAGCAAGAAATAGCCCTGGAAGCTACTTTTATTTTTTGAGTCCAGTTTCTGTCTACCCACCTCTGGTAGTAGAGAAGACTTTATCATATTTTCCCATCTAATTTAAAAGATTTATATGATGATTTTATCCTTTACTGACTGATAACTGCTCAAAATGGCTAATTAAAGGCTATAAAATAGCCAATAAAACATTTTAACCAGCCAGGTATCATCACAAGGGCATTTGATTCATATAAACTGCTTTCTGCACACAGAAAACCACCAAATGCTGCTGTGTTTGGGCCCCCCGCTGGGTGCACAAGCTTTCTCCCCCACAGGTTTACGGTCCCTGGCTGTGCTGGATATTTATTGGGGATCCTGTTTAGTGAGAGCCAGAATTGGCCCTGCCAGGTGTTTGGTGTGACTAAACCCAGTCCAGAGCAGACCTGCTGAGCACCATAAATGACCACAGTAGTTTTTTTTTTGTTTTTTTTTAACCTGACACATGGGCGCTCCTGCTCTAACGACACACACATGCACTGGAATGTCCTGGTTGGTCCACTCACATCTAGCCCAGGTGCTGCCAAGCAAAGAGTAAAACTTCTCACTTTGACAAATTAGAACCATTTTGTAGTGATTACATCAGCTGCCGCACAGTTGTTCCTCCAGCTCCTTCAGTTCAATACACAGGAGACGTTGCGATGAAGATTAAATCAGTAAGTGCTCATATGTATTTATCCAGGTAAATGAGGCTTAAAGATCTGTGCAGTGTTCTAAACATGTTCATTGCAACCCATGTTTTAAAAACTGCAACTTTATTCTCCTAAATTTGAGGCTGTTTTTTAATAACATTGTATTTTTTTTTTACTTGCAGCATTTTTTCTTGTTTTTTTAATGTGTTTTATTCTCATAAATTAGCCGGGTTTTTTTCTTATTCATTTGAGTCTTTATTCTCATAAATTTGTCAGTTTTTTTTCTCATGCATTTCAGACATTTTGCTTTATTTTTTTTTCATTAATTTGTGACTGAGCCCAAATAGAAGAATGGTATATGCACTGATCTCAATAAAATAAGATAATAAATTTTGTAAAATGATCAAAGAGAGTAATTTCTAATGAGAAGTTTCTCTGTCTAAACAATATTTCTTTTTGAACAGTTACAATTAAAATGATAAAACTACCAAAATGTATAAAGATGGAGTCATTTCTGGTAAAAATGAGTTTTAACAGTACTAAGAAGCACATTTGTAATCAGTGACACCTCTGGCACATAAAGTCTGATGGGGTACAATAAACGCTAACATGTAAACTACTTGCTCAGTGAATTTAAATACAAATGCACCTCCTCAAAGCACACACTAATGTAATGGGCATGTGGAAGTTTAAAGCAATAATGACGCTCACTAAACTGCTATTATCCTGTTAGACATTATTAAATTACAAATTCAAACTTAACCAGTTAATGATCTCTTATAACACGTCCAAAGCAGTATTTCTGTCAAGCGACCATGCCCACACTTTCTATTCTTTTTGGTTTCTGTTGTTACCTCCGCCAGGCCGCAGGCCGCAGGAGGTTATGTTTTTGCCAGCGTTTGTCTGTCTGTTTGTCTGTCTGTCTGTCTGTCTGTCTGTTGGTTAGCAAGATAACTCAAAAAGTTTTGGACGGATTTCCATGAAACTTTCAGGCGTTGTTGGAAATGGTACAAGGAAGAACTGATTAAATTTTGGGGATGATCCGGATCACCGTCTGGATACAGGAATTTTTTTAAATGATTCTTTAACATTGTGAGATACGGCCATTTTCAACATGTGTGCAGGCGTAATGGAGGGCGCTGGTCGTCGTGTCTGACAAACACAAACTCCGCGTTCTTCAAAGTTTTAGGCACAAAAGCACACGGAAAACAGTGGTGGGCCGGGCCCAGCAGCGTGCCTGTGTTTGCACTACGCTGCAAAAGCTGAGACGGGCAGCTGTCCGGTGCGAGATTATTTGGCAGAAATTCCCCGGGCAGCCATAGGGGCTGCGCAAAAACGAGCTCTCTGCCGGGGAAGCTTCCAAATCCTCTTTTGCCGCGGAGCGCAACCCCAATATAAAACCCACAGCAACCTGTCTACCCAATTTGCATCCGTCAGTGAAGCCCTGAGTGCTGCTTTCAGTGATCTATGAAAACGCTCGCATAACCCATTGGCCTGTGGGTTGTACGCGGTTGTGCGATGAATTGCAACGCCCGCAGCCTGGGAGTTTGGAGATGGAGGAGATGGACACAACAGCAACACTTCAGTTTATTACCTCCGCCAAGGAGGTAATGCTTTTACTACTGAACCACTAATCCTATCATTGTGAATCCAATTGCTAGTCATATGTTTTCATGGTCAAGGAATCTGAAAACGTACACACAAACACTGTATGGGGGGGAACTGTGGCGCTTGGCGGAGGTCTGCGATCTCCGAGTGCTTTTCTAGTTTATTATTATTATTATGATTATCACTTTTGCATTTCTGCATTCCTTTGTGTGGTTCTGGGTTGTGTGTGTGTGTATTTGTTTACCGATTTTTCCCAGCTCCTCATGTTTTCCATACCCGTAGATACATTCCCTCATGTATTCCTGTTTGGCCCCTGGTTGTTTCCCAGCTGTCTCACGTATGTGATTGTCAGTTGCCCTGTTTGTGTCGGTCTGGGTTTGTGGTCTGGTGTGGCGTCGTTGTATTTCGCTCCGGTCTCTCAGTGTGTTCCCGTGCAGTGAGTTTTGCCTTCCAAGGCTTTTTCATTATTCAGCCCACATGCTGCTATTTGGTTGTGTTTGAGTTTTTGTTTAAAAGGAACTCTGATTATATTGGCATGTTAGCTCTATATGCTTTATTTTGATGTTAGTAACATAACTATAATATAATTTTTTTGAAAATAATTCCCAGTTTTATATATTTTTAAAAAACTTTATTACGATGTAAATCACCATTTTTGTTTACGTCGCAATGCATTCTGGGTAGTGACGTAGAATGGTTGCAGCCGTTTTTTCTGTCTTATACAAGCCAAGAAGCAAAGCTCCTAACTACTGCCATTTGTCAGTGAAAATGCCACATTGTGCAGCTTTTGGATGTAATTTCCAATCAAAGGGAAATAAAGAGAGCGGGGTAAGCCTCCATAGCTTTCCTAAAGAGGGAAAGTGGAGGAAAAAGTGGGGCGGCAGCGGCTCAGCAGGTAGAGCAGGTTGTCTAATAACCCGATGGTTGGCGGTTCGCATCACGCTCTCCCCAGATATCCTGCCATTGTGTCCCTGGGCAAGACACTTCACCCGTATTGCCTCCAGTGCCCATAACACTGGGCATGAATGTGTAAAAATGTTTAAATGCTCGGTGGTTGCCGGAGAGGCTGTTGGTGTGGATTGGCAGCCACATTTTGCTCACTCTGTCTGTGATCACGCGCTGTAGCGCATGCCTGATAAAGCTGACATATGTATTAATCACGCTGTGATAATAGCACAATATCGCTCAAAGCGCGCGCATGAGACATGTCTGTGATCGCACGCTTGTGTTGACCGTTCCTGCCTTTCGTCTCCTACCTGTGGTTTTGGGACGCAGGGGAGATCTATCTTCCTCCACTATCTTCCTCTCGAGTGGTACACAGAAGCACAGGCCATTTTATTTCACCTTAAAATAATGCTTCCTCGAGCGCACGCTTGAGACACTCGCGTAGTGGAGAGACACTCGCGGAGCGGAGTGAAACTTATATATTGTTGATTTACTTACAATAGAATGCTCAAACACAAAAAATTGTCTACAAGCATGATGGGCACTGAACTGATAAACATGGACTCTGAGCAACATAAAGCAATCTCTCTGTTGCTTTCTCAGAATGCGGGTTGAACGTCCATAAGCAGCGCTCCACTTTTTTTTTTTTCTGACTGTTGCCAGCCAGATCTTCGACATGTCAAGCCAAGCGCACGCTTTGAGCGATATCACAGTGTGATTAATACATATGTCAGCTGTATCAAGTGTTGTGGGATGTGTCTGGTGCATGTGTTTGGATGGGGCAGCTCGGTGCGTGGACTTGAGTGGCAGCGTTTGCGCAGCCGAGGCGCCCCCCCCCCCCCCCTCCGGTGTGTGTGGCGAACGGTGTGTGACTTGGTGCGGATAAGTAGAAAGAGCGAGGCGACCAGAGCAGGTAGAATTTGTTGCTGACAACAGTGCGGTATATAAATAAAGCCCCAACGCTTCAGCAAAACGGCCTGTGCTTCTGTGTACCACAAGAGTGAGATTTACTCGGGAATTGACCGCGGAGGAAGATACATCTCCCCTGCGTCCCAAAACCACAGTTAGGAGACGAAAGGCAGGAACGGTCAACACAAGCGTGCGATCACAGACATGTCTCATGCGCGCGCTTTGAACGATATTGTGCTATTATCACAGCGTGATTAATACATATGTCAGCTTTATCAGGCATGCGTTACAGTGCGTGATCACAGACAGAGTGAGCAAAATGTGGCTGCCAATCCACACCAACAGCCTCTCCGGCAACCACCGAGCATTTAAACATTTTTACACATTCATGCCCCGTGTTATGGGCACTGGAGGCAATGCGGGTGAAGTGTCTTGCCCAGGGACACAACGGCAGGATATCTGGGGAGAGCGTGATGCGAACCGCCAACCATCGGGTTATTAGGCAACCTGCTCTACCTGCTGAGCCGCTGCCGCCCCACTTTTTCCTCCCCTTTCCCTCTTTAGGAAAGCTATGGAGGCTCACCCCGCTCTCTTTATTTCCCTTTGATTGGAAATTACATCCAAAAGCCGCGCAATGTGGCATTTTCACTGACAAATGGCAGTAGTTCATAGCTTCACTTCTTGGCTTGTATAAGACAGAAAAAACGGCTGCAACCATTCTACGTTACTACCCAGAATGCATTGCGACGTAAACAAAAATCGTAATAAAGTTTCTTAAAAATATATAAATCTGGGAATTATTTTCAAAAAAATTAAATTATAGTTATGTTACTAACATCAAAATAAAGCATATAGAGCTAACATGCCAATATAATCAGAGTTCCTTTTAATAAATTAACATTATTGTTGCACTTGATCTGCCTGCGCCTGAGTCCTGTGTTAATCAAACCTGTGACAATATGATGCCACCAAAGAAGCACTCAGTGAGCAAGATCAACAGGAGGAAGGTGACAGGTCGGGAAATGCTGGCAGGGGTTTTGGACCAGGTCTTCCGCTTAATGGACCAAGTTCTGAAGTATCCCCACCCATCTGAAGGCTTAAAGGAGCTTTCGGTAGCGGAGGACATCCTCAGTCGCCTGGACCTGCAGCAATTTCCCAAGGTGGCTGTACTTTGCTCCCAAATGTTGCAGGTCTGGGACCAGCTTGGGCGAAGGGGCTTCCCAGACAGCTCCATCCAGCCTGGCTCTGGATCATCAGCTCCTACTCCTGTCTCTGGGGTGCACACTTCAGCTCCAGCAGTCTCCGAGCTGCACGCTACAGCTACAGCAAGGTGCATGCTACAGCTACAGCGGTCTCCGACATTCCCCAGTCGCAGTCTCTCCCTGTGGTCAAGGCTCCCCAGTTGCAATGTTTCTTGGAAACCACTACTCCTGCAGCTCTTCCTGAGACGGTCACCCCAGTGCAGAGGGCCAGTAGCTAAAGCAAGTTCCTTCCTTTACTTTATAACATCTATATCAAAAGACTTGCCTTGCTCCTGGTGATTTTGGTGACGCCTCATTCAATCCCTGCCTTTCTCCCTCATCCGAGGTGGCTGCATCGGGAATGGCTTTCTAAGCGTCTGGGCCAGACGCTCGTCAACCTCTGCCGTTTATTCCAGAGGCCAGCGCGCCCTCACCATTTGTTCCAGAGGCCAGTGAGCCTCCGCCATGTGTTCCAGAGGCGGGTGTACCTCCGTCATGTATTCCAGAGGCTGGTGTGCCTCCACCATTTGTTTCAGATGCCAGGGCGCCTTTGTCATATGTTCCCGAGGTTGGTCCGCCTCCGTTGTGTGTTCCCGAGGCCGGTGTGCCTCCGTCGTGTGTTCCCGAGGCCGGTGTGCCTCTGGCATTCATTCCAGAGGCTGGTGGGCCTTCACCATTGGCTGCAGAGGCCAGTGCCCCTCAACCTGCTGCTCCTGAGGCCAATGTGCCTCAGTCATTGCTTCCAGGGGCCAGCACACTCCCATCTGCTGCAGAGACCAGTGTGCCTCCACCTGCTGTCCCTGAGGCCGGTGAGACTCAGTCATCACATCCAGGGGCTGGTGCGCCCTCACCATCTGCAGCTGAGGCCGGTGTGCCTCCACTGCCTGCAGCAGAGGCCGGTGTGCCACTGATGGCTGTTCCTGGGTGTGGTGTGCCGCTGTCACCTACTCCTGAGATCAGCGTGCCGCAGTCGTCAGCTCTGGAGGTCGATACGCCTCCACATCCATTCCTGAGGTCAGTGCTCCCTTATTGTTATCCCCAGAGCAGAGAGCTCCTATGTTGTTACCTCCAGAGCTGGAAATTCATCTGCTATTATTTGCTGAAGCTCCCATGCCGCTGTCTCCTGAGTTTAAAGTGCCCCTACAGTTTTCTCTGTATGCATCCTACTATCTGGTTCGGTGGCCCAGGGACATTGGGAAGCCACCCAACGTGCATTTTTTTTGCGGTCTGGTGGCCCATGAATTAGAATAGGCCCCTCGACCCACCCTGCTTTCTGGTGAGGTGGCCCAAGGATGCTAGTAAGCCACCAGACTCACTGTGCTCTCTGGCTGGGTGGCCCAGGGACTTTGGGAGGCCACCTGACCCCCTCACGTTTCCTGGTCCGGGGGCCTGTGGGCTGGGGTTGGCCCCCTAACCCGCCTTGTTCGCCAGTCCAGTGGGCCTGGGTATTTTGTGAAATCACCGGTTGGACATTTTTTTTTGGGGGGGGGGTGGGGGTTTGTGTGTGAGATTCCTGTATTTTGTTTCTTCCCACCATGCCTTGTCCCCCTCCTCCCGCCTGTTTTGGTGTTCATATGTTTTTTTTAGGGGTGTCTAGATTCCACCCCTTAAAGGGGGGATTATGTCAGAATATGGAACGCTTTCCATTCTTTTTGGTTTCTGTTTTTTATTATTATTATTATTATTATTATTATTATTATTATTATTATTATTGCATTTCTGGATTCTTTTGTATGGTTCTGGGGGTGTGTATATTTGTTTACCAATTGTTCCCAGCTCCTCATGTTTTCCATACCAGTAGACACATTCCTTCATGTGCTCCTGTTTGGCCCCTGGTTGTTCCCCATCTGTCTCGCATTTGTGATTGTCATTTGACCTGTTTGTGCCAGTCTGGGTTTCTGTTCTGGTGTGGCGTCGTTGTATTTCCCTCTGGTCTCCCAGTGTGTTCCTGTGTAGTGATTTTTTCTTTCTGCAGCCTTTTTTTTTTGTTTTGAGTTTTTGTTTAAAAAATTAGCATGATTGTTGCACTTGGTCCTGCCTGCACCTGAGTCCTGTGTTAAGCAAACCTGTGACAATTTCAGAGCAGGGAAACCCAAGATTTTAAACTTACAGTTAAAACAATATTACAGAGAATCAAAATAGACTCACCAGTGATGTTCACTTTAACAAAAAGGCTGTGTGGCAATCTTTCATCATGGCAAACTTGTCAATTACTTTTTTGTCAAAGTCCACCAATCCATCAATGAACTGAGATGTCTGAAGTAAGGCTGTACGTTGTATTGTGGTCTGAGCCTGAAATTGTCCGCATACACTGTTACAGAAGTGCTCTTAAAAATCCCTGGATTCAGTGAAGCTGATGATTCATTATGGCCCTGCATAATTTCACATTTTTTTAAAAAAAGTCTTAGGCATGTTATTATTCCACCAAGATCATACCTGTTCTCTTCTACTTGCTGTTTGTAAAGATTAATTGCATGTTTATGAGCAGTATCAGTCTGAGCCTCTATATTAGCTCTTCCAAGCAAGTCAAATCTAATGGCATTTTTCACTTACAGCGGGGAAAATAAGTATTGAATACCATCCATCCATCCATCCATCTTCTACCGCTTTTCCGGAGGTCCGGGTCGCGGAGGCAGCAGTTCAAGCAGAGAAGCCCAGACTTCCCTCTCCCCAGCCACCTGCTCCAGCTCTTCAGAGGGGATACCAAGGCGTTCCCAGACTAGCTGGGAGACATAGTCTCTCCACCGAGTCCTGGGTCTGCCCCGGGGTCTCCTCCCAGTGGGACGTGCCTGAAACACCTCAAGTGGGAGGCGTCCAGGAGGCATCCTAATCAGATGCCCATACCACCTCAACTGACTCCTTTCAATGTGGAGGAGCAGCGGTTCTACTCTGAGCCTCTCCCGGATGACTGAGCTCCTCACCCTATCTCTGAGGGTGAGTCCAGCAATCCTACGGAGAAAGCTCATTTCAGCCGCTTGTATCCGCGATCTCGTTCTTTCGGTCATTACCCAAAGCTCGTGACCATAGGTGAGAGTAGGAACGTAGATTGACTGGTAAATCGACAGCTTTGCCTTAGAACTAAGCTCCCTCTTCACCACAACAGACCGGTACATCGTCCGCATCACTGCAGATGCTGCTCCAATCCGTCTGTCGATCTCTCGCTCCATTTTCCCCTCACTCGTGAACAAGACCCCAAGATACTTAAACTCCTCCACTTGGGGCAGGAGCCTGTCCCCAACCCGGAGAGGACAATCCACCTTTTTCCGGCTGAGGACCATGGACTCGGACTTGGAGGTGCTGATTCTCATCCCAGCCGCTTCACACTCAGCAGCAAACCGTCCCAGCAAGAGCTGTAGGTCATTGCTGGATGAAGCCAACAGGACAACATCATCTGCAAACAACAGAGATGAGATCCTGTGGTCACCAAGCATGACACCCTCCATTCCCTGGCTGCGCCTAGAAATCCTGTCCATAAAAATTATGAACAGGACCGGTGACAAAGGGCAGCCCTGGCGGAGTCCAACTCTCACTGGGAATGACTCCGACCGAGTGTTGGCAATACGAACTAAACTCTCACAATGGTCGTACAGAGACCGAATAGCAAGCCCGATACCCCATACTCCCGAAGCACCCCCCACAAAAATCCACGAGGGACGTGGTCAAATGCCTTCTCCAAGTCCACAAAACACATGTAAACTGGTTGGGCAAACTCCCACGAACCCTCAAGAATTCTCGAGAGGGTAAAGAGCTGGTCCGATGTGCCACGGCCAGGACGAAAACCACATTGCTCCTCCTGAATCCGAGGTTCGACCAACGGCCGGACTCTCCTCTCCAGTACCTTGGCATAGACCTTCCCAGGGAGGCTGAGGAGTGTGATCCCTCTAAAGTTGGAGCACACCCTCCGGTCCCCTTTTTTGAAGAGAGGAACCACCACCCCGGTTTGCCATGCCAAAGGCACTGCCCCCGACCTCCACGCAATGT
Organism: Pholidichthys leucotaenia; assembly: GCA_020510985.1. Classification (NCBI taxonomy): domain Eukaryota; kingdom Metazoa; phylum Chordata; class Actinopteri; order Cichliformes; family Pholidichthyidae; genus Pholidichthys; species Pholidichthys leucotaenia. The sequence goes on from CM035836.1 coordinate 336,324,083, forward strand.
TGCAGAGGCGTGTCAACCATGACAACCCAACAACATCCAGGGCCTTGAGGTACTCGGGGCGAATCTCGTCCACCCCTGGGGCCCGGCCACCAAGGAGATTTTTAACCACCTTGGCGACCTCAGCCCCTGTGATAGGCGAGTCATCCCCCTTGTCCCCAAACCCTGCTTCCTCTGTGGAAGGCGTATCAGTGGGATTGAGGAGATCCTCGAAGTATTCCTTCCACCGCCCGACGATATCCCCAGTTGAAGTCAACAGTGTCCCATCCGCACCATACACAGTGTGGACGGGGAGCTGCTTTCCCCTCCTGAGCCGCCGAACAGTTTGCCAGAATCTCTTTGAAGCCGACCGAAAGTCTTGTTCCTTGTTCCAGACCTTGGCGGACTGATCCCAAGTATTGAATACATCAACATTTTTCTCATTAAATATATTTCTGATGGAGCCATTGACCTGAGATTTTTTTTATCAGATATCAGTAACAACCCAAGAAATCCATACATACAAAGAAATCGAGGCAATTGTGCTCACAAAACAAGTTATATTTAACCCTCAAGCGAATGACACAGGGAATAAGTATTGAACACATAAAGAAAAAGAGGTGAAAAAGGCATAGAAAGCCAAGAAACCAGCTGGAATCCATCAGAATGTAGGAAGCCATCCCATCCCCAATCAGTGCAAATTAATTTCAGCTGGGTAAGTCCTGATTGACCTTTAAAAAGGTCTGTGAATATCAGATTGTCACACCACAATTAACTCATGATGGGTAGATGCAAAGAGCTTTCTCTAGACCTTCACAATCTTATTGTTGCAAAACATAATGATGGCATTGGTTACAGGCACATTTCTAAACTGCTAAATGTTCAGTGAGAGCTGTTGGAGCCATCATTCAGAAGTGGAAAGAACATCATTTTACCATAAACCGGCCATGACCAGTAGCTCCTTGCAAGATTTCTGACAGAGGAGTCAAAAGAATTTTCAAAAGAGTTATCCAAGACCCAAAGACCACTTGTGGAGAGCTCCAGAAAGACCTAAAGTTAGCAGGTACTGCTGTTTCAAAGAAAACAATAAGCATTGCACTCAACCGACATGGGATCTGTGCCTGCTCACCTCACAAGACTCCACTGCTGAAGAAAAAGCATGTTGAAGCTCATTTAAAGTTTGCTGCACAACATTTGTGCAAGCCAGTAAAATATTGTGAGAATATGGTCTGGTCAGATGAGACCAAAATTGAACTTTTTGGATGCCACAACACACAGCGTGTTTGGAGGAGAAATGGCACTGCACATCCCATCATGGTGTGGGGGTGTTTTTCAGCACATGGTACAGGTAGACTTGATATAATTGAAGGAAAAATGAACAGACAAACGTACAGAGACATCCTATATGAAAACCTGTTATCTGCCAAGATGCTGGAGATGAAACAAGGGTGGACATTTCAGCAAGACAATGATCCCAAACCCGCAGCCAAGGAAACTCAACTGGCTCCAGAGAAGGAAAATAAAGCTGCCAGAATGGCCCAGTCAGTCACATGACCTGAATCCAATTGAAAATCTATGGAATGAACTGAAGATCAGAATTCAGAGAAAACATCCATGGAACCTTCAAGATCTGACATTTTGTGTGAAAGAATGGGCTAAAATCACTCCTGAGCAATGCCTGCACCTAGTTTCTAAATACAGGAGGCATCTGGAAGCTGTTGTTACCAACAAAGTCTTTTCTACTAAATATTAAATGAATTTCACCAAGCATGTTCAATACTTATGAACTGTGTCATTCTACTTTATTAAATATAACCTGTTTTGTGAACACAGTTGCCTTGATTTCTTTGTATGTAAGGATTACTTTGGTTGTCACTGATATCTGGTGAAAATCTCAGGTCAATGGCTCCATCTGAAATATGTTTGAGAAAAATGTTGATGTGTTCAATACTTATTTTCCCCGCTATGTATATAGATTTATATGGCGCTTCACATGTTAAGTGACATCTCAAAGAGCTTACAGTGAGTCCATTATTCATTCACTCCAGACAGACATTGATAAGGTATTTCTGTAGCCACAGCTGCCCTGGGGCAGACTGATGGAAATGTGGCTGCCAATCCACGCCCACGCCGATCACTACCAAACATTTATACACATCCATTCCCAGTGTGATGGACACTGGAGGCAAGGTGGGTAAAGTGTCTTACCCAGGGGCACAACGGTAGGAAGGCTGGGGAGAGTGGGATTTGAATCGCCAACCCTCTGGTTATTGGACAACCTGCTCTACCTCCTGAGCCACTGCTGCCCGCATTTTCCTCCTCCGCTCCATTTTTGCTGAGCACCAAGCTGGACGGCAGGAAGTTCCATTTTTAAATGGTGTTTGGCATGACCTGGCTGGGACTTGAACCCCGACCTCCCAGTTGTGGGGCGCATGGCCTACCCCTAGCGCGCGCGCGCACACACACACACACACACACACACACACACACACACACACGAGGAACAGAGTTTCATTTTCACCTCTGATAAAGTTCATCACAACAGTATCTAACTGATGAAAGTGCATGTTGTTTTTCCCCTTGCTTAACAAAACTCACATTATCAAGTAATCGAGAGGTTTCGTAGGTCCTTCCTACCAACGGCTGTCAGACTGTACAACCTAAGCAGGGCTGCTCGCAGAGATAGCAAAAAGACGTAACAAACTAATAGTTTTTTTTTAATGTAAAAGATGCAATAGACTTACACAATGGTCCCCTCCGGCATACAACTAGGAACATACCGGTCGCTATGGAGGGTGAGAATATGTATGGGCACATAATCATACCATGTAGGATAACTAAGTAGACGGTTATGCTGTTTCATCCCACCTAGCAACAATGCTCTGCACTGTGTGTGTTTATATATTTACATATTTATTCCATCTAGCTACAATGCTCCGCAGTGTGTTTTTATATATCTACATATTATTCCATCTAGCTACATTGCTCCGCACTGTGTGTGTTTATATACTTGCATATTTATTCCACCTAGCTGCAATGCTCCGTACTGTGGGTGTTTATATATTTACATATTTATTCCATCTAGCTACAGTGCTCTGCACTGTGTGTTCATATATTCATATATTTATTCCATCCAGCTACAATGCTCTGCACTGTGTGTCTGTGTGTGTGTGTGTGTATATATATATTTTATAGTAATATGTACATATGTATATTAGCTGCTCTTGCTTGCTTGTTTTTTTTTCTTGCCTTCTGATTGTTGCTCTGAGTGTTGCTATCCCTGTGCTGTTGCAATCCTGGAATTTCCCCGTTGTGGGACTAATAAAGGCTTATCTTATCTTATCTTATCTTAATCAAGTTTGCCTACATATGGAGAAATATTTAAGTTTACCAAACATAGTTAAATACTTAGTGGTCAAATAGCAAGTGGCATATAATTTTTCGCTTGTGTGTGTTTTATATGTCTACGTTCCATGAGTTCTTCATTTTGCAAGCCTCTCACTCTTATTTTGAAAGTAGAGGTTGCTTTCTGGTTTAATAGGTAGATAGGTAGATGGAGTTGAAACCAAAAGTTTACATACACTGTATAAAAAGACACATAACCTTTTTTTTCTTACTGTCTGACATTAAATCAGACTAAACTTTTCCTGTTTTAGGTCAGTTAGGATTATGAAAATTATTTCTATTTGCTAAATAACTTTTATATTTGATATTTTTTTAGAGAATTTTTTAATATTTTTTTTCAAAGTGAAAAGTTTACATACAAAAAGATTATTATGCCTTTAAACAATTTGGGAAAGCCAAGATGATGATGTCATGGCTTTGGAAGCTTCTGATAGGTTAATTGTGGATGTAGTTTAAGGCACACCTCAAACACACTGATTCTTTGTCTGACTTAATGGGAAAATCACAATAAATCAGCCCAGATATCAGGAAGAGAATTGTGGATCTCCACAAGTCTGGTTCATCCTTGGGTGCAATTTCCAAATGCCTGAAGGTGCCACGTTCATCTGTTCAAACAATTATACACAAGTATAAACACCATGTGAATGTCCAGCCTTCATACTACTCAGGAAGGAGATGAGTTCTGTGTCCCAGAGATGAAGATGTTTTGGTGTGAAATGTGTGTATCAACCCCAGAACAAATATAAAAGACCTTGTAAAGATGTTGGCTGAAGCTGGTAAGAGTGTTATTATCCACAGTGAAATGAGTCCTGTACCGACATGGGCTGAAAGACTACTCAGCGAGGAAGAAGCCATTACTCTAAAAGCAACATAAAAAAGTCAGATTATAGTTTGTGAATGCAAACAGGAACAAAGACCTTCATTTCTGGAAACATGTCTTGTGGTCTGATGAAACTAAAATTGAACTGTTTGGCCATGATGACTATCGTTACATTTGGAGAAAAAAGGGGGAAGTTTGCAAACCTGAGAACACCATGCCAAATGTGAAGTATGGGGGTGGCAGCATCATGTTGTGGGGGTGTTTTGCTGCAAGAGTAACTGAACCTCACAAAATAGATTGCATCGTGAGAAAAGAACATTATGTGAAAATACTGACACAACATCTCAAGACATCAGCCAGGAAGTTAAAGCTTAGGTGCAAAATGGGTTTCCAAATGGACAATGATCCTCAGCACACCACCAAATTAGTTACAAAGTGGCTTAAGGACAACAAAGTCAATGTTTTGGAGTGACCATCACAAAGTCCTGATTTCAGTCCCATAGAAAATCTGTGGGCAGAGCTGGAAAGACGTGTGAACAAGGCAGCCCAAAAACCTGACTCAGTTACGCCAGTTCTGTCAGGAGGAATGGGACAAAATTCCAGCAAACTATTGTGAGAAGCTTGTGGAAGGATATCCATAATGTTTGATCCAAATCATACAGTTTAAAGGCAATTTTACCAAACACTAATGAAATTTATGTAAACTTCTGACTTTGAAGAAAGTAATAACCAATTCACTAAAAAATTGAGGAGCAAATATAAAAATTATTTAGTAAATAGAAATCATTTTCATAATCTTAATTGACCTAAAAAAGGAAAAGTCTAGTCTGATTTAATGTCAGACAGTGAGAAAAAAAAAGGTTGTGTCTTTTTATTCAGTGAATGTAAACTGGTTTCAACAGTACAACAATACAGGAAAATACGTTACCGTTTCTTTTTTATGTTAGCAAACATTTTTTAACACAAAAGTGATGCCTTTTATGAGCTTAACAAAGTTGCTAAGTACTGTAACTCAGTTTAAAAAATGTCAGTAGTTGTGTAACCCGTTTCATAGAGATATCTGTTTTTTTCCCCTGGTGTTTGCTGTCACATAGATGAGTTAAAGCCAGTCTCCCTGGAGTGCTCCTGTGGGAAATCTTCTGACACGCACGCCCACGTAGCGCTTCGACCTGGACACATCCGCACCTTTGTTCTTTTGTTAGACGCTTTAACGACGTTCCACCACATTCCTCTGCTAACTTGGTCCCGCAGTGGCCGGTGTTGCAACACCCCCGCCTCCCAGCTTCTTCTCACACACTCTCAACAGGCTGTGAATAAACCAATATGTGCACTTCGAAAAACAATACTACAAAAGGATTAAGCGGTAGAAGATGGATGGATGGATGGATATATTCAAGTAAACAAACAGATAATATGTACAGCACACGGACATGCTGCAGGTTATCAGGGCCCTCTCTTAGCCAGGTCAGGGTGGTCTCTATTAAAGTGATGGTTTTAGTGTTTACGATATGAGGGGCCTCCCATTAAAGAGGCTTTGGAGTGGTGGTTTGGTGGCCTCGAGGTCCTTAAGATCTGTTTAAAAGTGAACTTGAAGCTGCTCACAGAATCCAGCGAGCTAATTTAAATCAGATAAGCAGGATGAATACAGGGAAAATGAAGGGTCTACAGGTCGTGAGATGGAGGAAGAAGCGACACCTTTATTTATTTGATCCAGTTTTTTTTTTTTTACTTCATTTCAAAGAAATATGTTGAGATTGTGTGGTATATGCAAACAGTCCTATAAAACGATCATTTCTGAAACTGGAAAAAACCTGTAGTGATAGCGAATTGTTTCATTACCTCTGCCAAGGGAGGAGGTAATATTTTTAGTGGCATTGGTTGGTTTGTCTGTTAGCAACATAACTCAAAAAGGAAAAGAAAGGTGTGTAATGGCACGGGGAACAGATGATTAGATTTTGGTGATGATCTGAGAGTGCATACCTCCACCAAGGGCTTTGTTTGTATTTGTGCAGCAGGATTACACAAAAACTACTGGAGTGATCTCGATGGAATTTTCATCAGAGGTGGTTCTTTGGCTAGACAGGAACCCATTACATTTTGGTGATGATCTGAGAATGCATACCTCCGCCAAGGCTTTTATCTTCTCACAGTTTGTTATTAACAATACTCCAAAACTTATGGACACACTTTGATGCAATTTTAACAAGAAGTGGCTCTAGGCCTACACACAAACCCATTACACTTTGGAGGTGATGACAGAGCCTTGGCAGAGGTATGCACTCTCTGAGTGCTTTTCTAGTTTATCTAGTTTATTATTGTAACTATTTCGGACAACTGCAGTTCTTTTGTTTAGTAAGTTGTCAACTATTTGTTCACACCTTTGCTGAGCTATAGACAGCCTAAGTGACACCCCCTCTACTTCTGCATATGGGACCTTAAATTGAAAAAAATCTCCATTGAAATGACCCTCCAATCACCCTCCAATCACCCTCCAATCACCCTTTCAATTCTCCATTGAAATACCTCCCCCCAGGCCACGGGGGGCCTGGGGGGAGGTATTCTGGAGCCCAGAGATGGTTTTAAGGTTTCTCCAGACCCCACTGATGTTGCTCTGTTGCAGCTTGTCCTCCATCTTCTTCCTGAAGCTGTCCTTGCCTTCTCTGATCTTTCTCCTCAGCTCCCTCTGTACGGACTTCAGCATCTCCTTGTTCCTTGTTTTTATCTCAGGGTTGATCCAGGGTTTGTTGTTTGAGCAACACCGTATGGTCTTGGTGGGAACGGTGTTGTCCACACAGAAGCTGAGGTGGTCCGTGATGGTGTGAGTGAGGCCATCGATGTCCTCACCATGTGGATCGCAGGGCTGCTCTCAGGCAGTGGTTTCAAAACAGCCCTTTAGAGCGTCCATTGCCTCCTCAGACCATAACTTCACTGTGCGCATGGCCGGAGGTTGTCTGTGTACTAGGGGTTTGTACACCGGCCGGAGATGAACCAAGTTGTGATCCGATCTCCCGAGTGGGGGGAGTTGTAATGAGGTGTACGCCCCCTTAGTGTTTGCATAGAATAAGTCCAGTGTTTTATTGTCTCTAGTGTGGCATGTGACATACTGGGTGAACGTGGGTAGAATGGGAGACAGTGAAACATGGTTGAAATCGCCTGAGATGAGGAGAAGAGCATCTGGGTGTTCTGTCTGCAGCCTGCCAGTTACTGAGTGGATGACGTCACGCGCTGTCCCAGCATTCGCCGTCGGATTTGCATAAATAACAATGCAGATCATGTGTGAGTATTCCCTCGGGAGATATGTAGGCCGCATGCTAGCAACTAGCAACTCGATGTCTTTGCTGCAATGCTGGTGTTTAACAGTGATATGTCCCGGTCTGCACCAGTTGTTATTAACATACATTATCACTCCACCGCCCCTTGCTTTGCCACTGTCTGGTGTTCGGTCTGACCGTATCGCGTGGAAACCCTCCAGCTCAATGTTAGCATCTGCTACTAGTTCAGATAGCCACGACTCGGTAAACAAAAGAAGGGAGCATTCCCGGTATAAGCTGTCGTAGCGGGAGATAGCCTCTAGCTCATCTATCTTTCCCAATATAGAACGTACATTCCCCATAATAACTGATGGTAGGGTGGGTCTGTACCTTATACTCCTTGTCCGCCATCTAACACCAGCCCGACAACCACGTCGTTTTCACCTTATTTCTCCCGGTACATCGAGTTTTTCCATTAGCACCGAGTGGCGATTAAGTGCAAGCAGCTGTTCCCTGCTGTACCATGTCCTGCTGTAAACAGTGGCTCCGTCCGCCGGCTCGGGAGACATTTGGGGCGATCTGTGTGTCCGTGATGTATAAAGTGTGTAAAGAAAGAAAGAAAAAACTCAGAATTGAGCCGCTGTTGCAAAAAGGCAGCCGACTCGTGTGGCGCCGGAAGTACGTAATGCCCTGGGATGGAGGGAGACCCATGACGAAGTCGAAGGCAATGTGGAACCAGGGGCGGGAAGGGACAGAGAGGGGCTGGAGGAGACCTGCTGGGGGTAAAGAGTCAGGCTTGTTAGCAACACATGTGTGGCAGGCCTTAACATAGTCTTTCACGTCTTTCCTGAGGGAAGGCCACCAAAACACATGCTGGATTAATTCCACAGTGCGGGCGATGTCGGGATGGCAGGCAAAAAAAACCTTGTGTGTCCCCACTGGATAACGTTGCTGCGTAAGAGGGAGGGCACATACAGCCTGTTGGGCAGGCCTCCCTTGGGGACGGGTTCCACCGACTGGGCCTGCCGGACCCTCTGCTCTATGTCCCAAGTGAGGGCTCCCAAAATACAGGAAGAGGGCAGGACAGTGTCCGGGGGGGAGGCAGTGGCTGCAGAAGGAAAGGTGGAGGAGGAATCGGAGGGAAACTGGTGTGAGAGAACATCACATTTAACATTGCAAAACCCTGGGCGGTATGTGATGGAGAGATTAAATCTAAGGAAAAACAGGGCCCACCGAGCCTGCCAGGCATTCAATCGTCTGGCAGCTCTAAGATCTTCCAAATTTTTGTGATCTGTCCAGACCATCACCGGCTGATTAGCTCCCTCCAACCAGTGTCTCCACTCCTCCAGTGCTGATTTAATGGCCAGCAGTTCACGGTCTCCTACATCGTAATTTCTCTCGGCTGGGGTCAGCCACGGAGAGGAAAAATGCGCACGGATGGAGCTTTTGATCGGAGCCAGAATGCTGTGAGAGCACAGTGCCCACCCCCGAATCAGAAGCTGCTACCTCGACCGCAAACTGTGCTTGGGGGTCTACCTGCGCCAAAATAGTCATGGTGGTGAAGTGCTCCTTGAGTGTAAAAAAAGCCCGTTCAGTGACCTTGGATCACTTGAATGGGCTTTTGGTCGAAGTGTGCTGGGTGAGGGGCAGAGCAATTTTACTATCATCGCAGATAAACCGGCGGTAGAAACTGACGAAACCCAGGAAGCGTTGAAGCTCCTTCCTGGTTTGGGGAGTAGGCCAGTCTATTACGGCCTGAATTTTAGCTGGGTCGGCCTTTAACATGCCCCCGCCCGAAGTGGAGCAGGTGGAAAACTCACACTTCTCAGCCTTCACAAAAAGCTGATTCTCAAGCAGCCGCTGCAGGACAGTATGGACATAGACTACATGTTCTTCCAGCATGCGAGAAAAAATCAAAATGTCATCTAAGTAAACAAAAACAAAATTGTTCACCATGTCATGGAGGACATCATTGATTAAATGCTGGAAGACGGCAGGGGCGTTGGTCAGGCCAAAGGGCATGAACAGATTTTCTCAACAACCCAGGTGCATTTTCAACACCGTCTTCCACTCATCCCCCTCACATATACGTACCAAATGATACGCGTTCTGGAGATCGAGCTCAGTATATACCCGTGCCTCTTGGAGGAGTTCAAAGGGCGAATTAATGAGCGGCAAAGGGGATTTATCCTTAATGGTGATGCAATTAATCTCGCAATAATCAGTGCACGGCAGCAAGGTCCCATCCTTTTTCCCTACAAAAAAAAAACCATGCCAAGAGGGGTGGACGACGGACAAATAAGGCCGGCCCTAAGAGAATCTTTGATGTAGCTCTCCATCGCCTCCCTCTCCGGCCCAGATAAACTGTAAAGCCGGCTGGATGGCAGCCGTGCGCCTAGAAGGAGGTCAATAGCACAGTCATAGCACCGATGAGGTGGCAAAGATAGGGCCCCAAAGACCTCCCCTAAGTCATGATAGACCTCGGGCACATGGCTGAGATCTGCCGGCTCAGCCAGGGGGGAGGAGATAGGATGAGAGGGGGAGCAAGCAGCCGAACGAAGACACGACGACAAATAAAATGGCCTCCAGGAAGAGACTGAACCCTGGGCCCAGTTAATTATAGGATTATGTTTGTGAAGCCACGGATATCCCAGAATCATGGGAGCAGAAGACTGAGGCAGCACAAAGAACTGGATTGTCTCGCAATGGTTACCGGACAAAATGATCAAGATAGGCTCAGTTTGCCTGGTCACCGCCGTGAGCCTACAACCAGACAAGGCGGAGACATTAACAGGTGTCGGAAGGTTCCTGGTGGGAATCTGAAACCTTTGGATCAGTTCCTGGTGAATGAAACTTTGCTCTGTCCCTGAATCCACCAGAGTGAAGGTTTTATACTCAACTCCCGGTAACTGGATAAAAGCTGGAAGTGTAAAACAGCTGGGGGGATTTTGAGAAGAACCTCCCACCAGACCCCTCACGGTTCCTGATGGTCCGGTTCTTTTGGCCGAATTGGGCATTTAGAGATAGCGTGATAAGTGGCCCTGCAATACATACACGACCCCGCCTTTTCCCGACGGCGGTGCTCCTCCAGAGTCAGATGAGTCCTTCCAAGGACCATCGGCTCTGAAGGTGACGCTGTGGACGCTGCACGAGGAGGCGGGGGGACCGGCCATGGAGCAGACGAGGAAGCAGTGGCCCACTGCTCCCTAGCATGCTCCCGGAACCGATTATCTAAGGCCACCGCCTGTGAGATCAACTCATCTAAAGAGGAGGGATTCACCCGAATAGCCAGTTCATCGTGGATGTTTAAACTCCAGAAGAAGATGCTATGTAGCGCAGCATCATTCCACTTGGAGTCTGCTGTGGCAACCTGAAATTCGACTGAGTAGTCGGCAACTGACCAACTCCCCTGCCGAAGTCCCAGCAACTTGTTAACGATATTACCCTCGCTCTCAGTGTGATCAAATACTCGGGTGAATTCCTGAACAAACCGTTCAGAAGTATACTGGGCTCTCTCTGGACCATTTAAGGTGGACTGAACATACTTAAATGCCTGGTCACGAAGTAACAGGGTCAGAAACTGAATTTTAGATGAATCGTCCCTGTACTCCCCCTCCACCTGCTGGAAATACATCCAACAGTGTAACAGAAACCCTTTACATCCCCCCACCTCCCCCCCAAAAGGGGGCAGGCGTGGGAACAGAGATGGTCCTGCTGATAGTAGGAGCTGCCAGAGCAACAGGAGCAGGAGGGGGAGTGGCCGCACCAGGAAGCCGATCCAAATGCTTCACGACTGTAGCCAATTGTTGACTGATGGTTTGAAGCAGCTTGGACAAAAACATGACCTGGTGCTCCGTGGCATCCAAATGCGAGAGCGCTGACTGTTCACCTGAGGCAGCGCCCACTAAGCTTTGATCCTGGCTTGATCATTCTGTCATGATTTAATATTTTTGCGGAGGCTTAAGTGCAGGGCAAACCACTTCAGAGGAACACTCAGACTCAGATTAAAGATTAACACCCCTTTAATGAAAACCCTAAACCTTATACAAACACGCTAATTTAAAGAATATGTACACACACACCAATTAATGAAACCCACAACCAAAATGCCAACGTATATGCATAGAAAACAGTTGCACGCTGGAGCCACATGCAGCCTAGAAGAGAGGAGAGGAATGATTAATGCTGAGCGTGGTATGCAGGGAAATAACAACTGAGGAAATGGATCTTACAACACTAGCAGAGAGCCCGGCAGTGAACGCCAGCATGGAAGAGGAAAAGGGGAACTGGAGACTGTAGGGAAGGAGGAGGTAGAGAGATAACTGGGGAACCTGGGTGGAGAAGCCGTTGTCTTGAAGATGGATGGTTCAGGTGAACGTGCACACACACAGCTCCGGAGATGCACCACTGGAGGCAGCACCAAACCTGAGGAGAGGAGAGAATAAAAGATAAGACAACGGGGAGAATAAAAACTTGCCAAACAACTTGATGGCTGTTGTATGGCAGCAATACCCAATGATTCAGCAGAGAGCTCTTCACACTCTGGCCTTAAATACACAGATGAATCAGGAAGCACAAGTGTGTAATCACACAGGTGCGCTGATGAGCTCCGAAGCCAGGAAAACAGAGACAGGAAGGGAGGGGGGAGGCACGCTTGCCTGATCATGACATAATCAATCCGTCGTCGGCCTCCGTCGGTCTATGATGACCATGGAAGAGAATCCTAAACGTCTACTCTGCTGGAACAGCACCGCCTGTGGCTGAACAGGCCGATGCGCGAATTGGCAGTCCCTGTCACACAGGTCGCACTTGTGGGTGGTCTCCGTGCTGCTGGGTCTGTGGCGGTTCTTCTTGCGGGTCCTTTTTTCATCTGCTGCAGCAGTCAGTCTCTCTTCACCCGCCTTGAGCTGTCTGGTCAGGGTGCCTCTCCATTTGGAGCGGTCTGTTGCAAGGTCCTCCCAGCACTCTGTGTTGATCTCCAGGGCCTTCATGTCTCTCTTGCAGATGTCTCTAAAGCGCAGCTGTGGGCGGCCAACGTCTCTCCTGCCAGTCGCCAGTTCTCCGTAGAGGACGTCTTTGGGGATTCTGCCATCCTCCATACGGTGAACGTGGCCTAGCCAGCGGAGCCTGCGCTGCCTGAGTAGAGTGAACATGGAGGGAAGGCCGGCGCGGGACACGCCGGCTGGATACGACTGGAAATAAAAGCAAGCATTAGCGTCTCTGTGTTTTCTCAAGAGAGAAATGGGCTATAAGGTTATAAGCCATTTCTAAAGCTTTGGAATTCCAGTGAACCACAGTGAGAGCCATTTTCCTCAAATGGTGAAAACATGGAACACTGATGAGCTTTCCCAGGAGTGGCCGGCCGACCAAAATTACCCTAAGAGTGCAGCAACGACTCATCCAAGAGGTCACAAAAGACCCCACAACAACATCCAAAGAACTGCAGGCCTCACTTGCCTCAGTTAAGGTCAGTGTTCATGACTCCACCATAAGAAAGAGGCTGGGCAAAAATGGCCTGCATGGCAGAGTTCCAAGACAAAAACTACTGCTGAGTAAAAAGAACATAAAAGCTCATCTCAGTTTTGCCAGAAAACATCTTGATGATCCCCAAGACTTTTGGGAAAATATTCTGTGGACTGACGAGACAAAAGTTGGACTTTTTGGAAGGTGTGTGTCCTATTACATCTGGCGTAAAAGTAACACAACATTTCAGAAAAGGAACATCATACCACCAGTAAAATGTGGTGGTGGTAGTGTGGTGGTCGGGAGCTGTGTTGCTGCTTCAGGACCTGGAGGACTTGCTGTGGTAAATGGAACCATGAATTCTGCTGTCTACCAAAAATCCCTGAAGGAGAATGTCCGGCCATCTGTCCGTGACCTCAAGCTGAAGTGCACTTGGGTTCTGCAGCAGGACAATGATCCAAAACACACCAGCAAGTCCACCTCTGAATGGCTTAAGAAAAACAAAATGAAGACTTTGGAGTGGCCTAGTCAAAGTCCTGAACTGAATCCGATTGAGATGCTTTGGCATGACCTTAAAAAGGCGGTTCATGCTTGAAAACCCTCCAATGTGGCTGAATTACAACAATTCTGCAAAGATGAGTGGGCTAAAATTCCTCCACAGCGCTGTAAAAGACTCATTGCCAGTTACCGCAAACGCTTGATTGCAGTTGTTGCTGCTAAGGGTGTCCCAACCAGTTGTTAGGTTTAGGGGGCAATCACTTTTTCACACAGGACCATGTAGGTTTGGATTTTTTTCCCCTTAATAATAAACACCTTCATTTAAAAACTGCATTTTGTGTTTTCTTGTGTATTTAATATTTAAATTTGTTTGACGATCTGAAACAATTAAATGTGACAAACATACAAAAAAATGAGAAATCAGGAAGGGGGCAAACACTTTTTCACACCTCTATGTGTCGCCAATGGACCAATAACACTAGAAATGTATATACGCCAGCCATGAAGTTGGTGTGGGGCTTTGCATATTTCCACGGCCATTTCATTCTTGATACAGCTAAATTTTTCTGTGGAAAAGGACGTACGCTATGTTTTTGTGCGTAAACACCCTTTGCACATGAGGCCCCAGGTTTTTAACTTATTTTGATGGAATAAAAGACAATGTTTGCAATTTTGGTAAAAGTTTGTTTCTGAGCTTCTGAACTGATAACTAAAACTAGAGTTTTGTCCTGGTTGAACTGTAGGAAATTCTCTGTCATCCAGGACTTAGTGTCTAAAATGCAGTTAAAAAAGGATATCAATTGGTGCTGGGTCATCAGGAGACACGGAAATATAAAGCTGGGTACCATCAGCATAACTGTGTAAACTAATTCTGTCTCCTGATGACATTGCCTAGTGACAGCATGTATAAATTAAAAAGGATTGAACCTAAATTCGAACCCTGTGGAACACCACAATACAAATCACATTTCTTTGATTACACTGGTCAACACAAAATTTATTGTCCAATTTTTTTTTTTCAACTGATTTAGGACAATTTTGATGTGCTGAATCCAAAATTCACATTGGTTTTGCTCAATCAGGTCAACTTTTTGAATTATGGCCACTTGTTGTTTTACATGTACGGGTATTTTTGCTTTATATGATGCAAAAAAAAATTTTATGTCTTGAAATTCTCTGAATTTTGAACAATGATGATGTAACATTCAATTTGCATGTACTTACCTTTATATAAAGGTAAGTACATGCACAGTACTAAGTAAGTACTAAGTAAGTACAGGTTTTAACTTAGCACCTGATCGAGAGAAACGGATGTCATTTTCAGATTCAGTGGTGCAAAATTGTCTTAAATCAGTTGAAAAAATACAGACAACTTACAAAACAATTTTTTTTGTAACCCTGTGTTATCAGTGTTCACCCAGGGTGACATAAAATTCTCTGCTAGTGAGGTAGGACTTAAACCAGTTAAAAACAGTGCCTGAGAGGCCGATCACATTGCATAATCTGATTAAAAGAATATCACGGGCTACTGCGTCAAATGCTGCACTTAAATCCAGTAAAACCAGGACCAAGAGCATGCTCATGTCCATGTTAATTCTAAGATCATTTAAAATCCTGATCAGGGCTGTCTCAGTACTGTGATTTGACCAAAAACCAGACTGAAATGTTTCGTACAAATCATGAGTTTTCATAAAATCATTTAACTGGTTAAAAACTACTTTCTCTCAAATTTTAGTTAAAAACGGCAGGTTGGACACTGATATGTAATTGTTCAATACTTCTGTGTCTAATTTTTTTCTCTTCAGAACAGGCTTGACAATGGCCGTCTTAAATGCACTTGGAACAACTCCTGTCTGAAGAGAATAATTTAAAATGTTAAGAACATCATCAATTAAAAAGCTACAAATAGATTTAAAAAAAAATATATATATAGGAATTGGATCTAAAAGGCAGGTTGCTGGTTTTAACTGGGAAATAACAGCACCTTAGAATCAACCAGGTCAAAACTGTCGTGTTCCCCACATAAAAAACAAAGGTTCAGCTGTACTAAAAGCAGTAGGTTGTAATAGACTAATAGCTGACCTTATTTCTATTTTACTGCTGAAGTGAGCTGCAAATTCCTCACATTTGAAGTCTGTAGACATCCTGCTGGACATGTTTAAAATCCAAGTTTATGAACTAATCAGTTATTGAAAAAAAAACAGTTTGGGGGTTATTGTGATTATTGTTGAAGAGTCTGGGAAAATGTGTCTGTCTTGCTTCTTTTATTGCTTTATTGTAGCTGTTTTGTTTTGTTTTTTTAAATTGGACTTTAATTTCTAATTAGTTTTTTCTCCATTTTCTTTCAGCAGCTCGACATTTCTGTTTTAGTTGTTTAATTTCTTCAGTTCTCCAGGGTGGCGTTGGATTAGTGGAAAGTTTTTATTTTGTTTTTAAAGGAGGTACTCTGTCGAGTGCTGTTTCTAATTTTCTGTTAAAACCATCCACAATAAAATCACAAGACAAAGGTAAAAAGTCTGCAGGAATGTCACTTAAAAAAATCAGTAAATTTAGCAGCCACCTCGGCAGTGAAATGGTGCATCCTCACAGTGTGTTTTGGGATAAAATCATCATTCTGTTTAAAATTATTGATAGAAAAAAATATGCAACAATGATCAGAGATGGCTAAATCTAAAATACAGGTGATGTGCACTGACAGGCCTGAGGTGATGACTAGGTCCAGAGAGTGACCTTTAAGATGGGTGGGTTGTGAGATATGTTGGGTGGAAAAGTTGGGTAGAAATTCACCCAACATATCTCACAACAAAGGTCGCTGTGTCCATCGGGCAGTCAGCGAGGTGGATGAACTTTGTTTCAGAGTCTAAGACTGATATTTCTTCAGGTCATTTGTGCCCACATGCACAATGATTGCAGTGGCAGATGGATGAGTCTAAACCAGGTGCAGAGCTGTAGGTGTAATGTCCGCTACACAGGCAACTGGGTGGCAGGTCTGTCCGCCATGGACTGACACATGCCGGACCATGGAGGTGCCCACTACGAGCACCGCTGGAGAGCGCTGCGCCAATGTGGAGGTGGGAAGTTGGTGGTCCCAGAGAGCAACAATGGTGGAGGGGCCGAGAGTGGCCGCAACAGCAACAGCAGCCATAGCAGCACCGGAGGGTGCCTTTGGTGGATGGGCTGGCAGACACTCTATACTGGAGGAAGTAGGGGAGCCCCAAGTGCGAGCTGGAACTTGTGCCTTGCCGGATGCAGCAGGGAAGCCTCTCCAGCAGGTAGCCGACTGACTGTGGGGGCTGGCCTGGCTCTCAGTGTTGTCCAGTGGCTGCTTCTCTGTGGGGACCACAGCCTCAGCAGCAGCAATGGCAGAAGTTATCATCTGAGCAGGTAGAAAAGAGTGATGCTCAGCGGCATCATCCAGGATCTGGAATTTATTGCTCAGCTGCAGAGTGTCTGATGAAGAGGAAGGCTGAGGAAGGGAGCATCTGGCATGACATTTGCCCTTTTTAACCGGCACCCAATGCTCTGAGTTGTATGGACTTGTGCTTAGCTCCAAGGGAGGGCCAAACATCATCGTTCAGTACCGGGACGTTGGCAGAGATGATGGAGTTTCCACCATCGGTGGCAAACCCAGACCAGGGGAGAGTGACACAGCCCTCCGATCCACATCCAGAGCACTCGGCGGGGCAGCAGGTGGCTCCTCTGCCACAGGACACGGCGCAGAGCACTGCGAGATGTTTCGCTTGCATAGTGGCAATAGACGAAAACTCCACGATCATGTCAGCTTTGTCCCTAAGGTCCTGTTTAAGTCATCTGATGTCTGATGAGTACTCTGCCAGGCAAATTTTATAAACAACAATGGTGCTGTCAGCTGTTAGTGTGTGTTAGCCAGCAAGCTAACAACAATCCCAGAGAATAGTAATCAGATGGTTACTGACCGCTGTCAGGCAGGCGTGATGGATAAAACAGTTAGCCAGAAGAGTACCAGTTTATAGAGGCAGAAAAAATGTTAAAAAAGGCAGTTTTTGGGAGCCAATCCAACTGAAGAGATAGGATGCCACGCATGCACAGTAGTAACATACCCGCCGTTACAATTTGCACATGAAATGTGTTTTTGGAACATTTTGATATTTTTCCCACATGTGAGCACATATGAAATTCATGTCTTTTTTTTTTCTAGAAAAGTACCTATGATGACCAAAAAAATACTTGATTACACATAAAGTATCTATTTAAAAGTTCATTTCTGTCATGATCTGAGCATGGGGGATTTCACCGTACTCTATCTCTTTGCCTTTTGGTTTTTCCTTATTGGTATAATTTTGCATTTTGGAATAACATGCCTGTTTTGTTTTCTAGTTTGTTTTCACATATTCAGTATTCTTTGTATGATTTATTTTCCTGTTTACGTTCAGTGTAGTTTTGTTCTTATTTGCTTCCACTTTATATTTGCCAGTGTCTTCTCTTTTCTTTCTCTCCTAGGAGTTGCAGTTGTCAGGAGCACTTCCAGGTTTTTCTCTGGTGGTGGGCGGTGCTCCTGTCAAACTGTCAGCTCCACCACTCTCCTCATGACTCACAGCTGATTGTCATTTTCTCCCCACCCCGCTCATGTGATTCACACCTGTCATCATTTGTTTCATTTGTGTTTAGCCATATTTAAGGGCTGTTATGTTCATTCCTCCTTGCCGGAGTCTTAAGTTCTCAACCCTCATCTCCTCCTGAACCCAGCCCTTCTTCTGGTATGGTAATTGTAAGTTTACTTTGCTTGTCTTTTTGGATTTTGTCTTTGCGCACAGTTTTGGACTTTGTGTTTTGTTTTCCTAATAAATTCACAAACTGCAGTCCTGCATGTGGGTCTCTCTTCTCTGCCCCGAGGAGCAATTCATGACATTTTCGATTCAACTTTATTTATATAGCACTATTTCACAACAACAGTCATCTCACAGTGCTTTCAAACTATAGGGCAAAGACTCCACAGTTGCAGAAAAAAACCAACAATCAGGCCATTCCATTGTGAGCAAACACTTGGCAATGGCAGAGAGGAAAACTCTCTTTTAGCAGGAAGAAACCTCCAGCAGAACCAGGCTCAGGGAGGGGCAGTAATCTGCTGTGACTGGCTGGGGAAGGGGGTGGGGGGCGGTGAGAGGATAGAGAAGAAGAAGAAAAGAACAGATGTGTAGAGAACAAACAGTACAAGGACTCAGTCTAAGAAAGAGAGCAAACAGATGTTAATGACCAGCAAAAATGTTACAACACATATTGAGAATGAAGAGTGAAAGCCCAGTGCATCATGGAAGGTCCCCCAACTGTCAAAACCTATAGCAGCATAACTAAGGGGATGTTCATGGTCACCTGATCCAATACAAACTATAAGCTTTGTCAGAAAGAAAAGTTTTAACCATATTGTTAAAAAACAGAGATCGAGTCTGACTCCCTGATCCAGACTGGCAGCTGGTTCCAAGGAAGAGCAACCTGAAAACTGAAAGCTCTGCCTTCCATTGTACTTTTAGAGATTCTAGGTATTACAAGCAATCCTGTGTTTGGGGGTGTAATGCTCTGTTAGGATGATAAGTATCAGATCTTTGAAATAACAAGGGGCCTGATCATTTAGAGCTTTGGAAGTGAGGAGAAGGATTTTAAACTAACTAACTAACTAACTAAATAACCTGCACTTATATAGCGCTTTTCTAGTCACAAAGACCACTCAAAGCACTTTCACTAGTACTAACCCTCTATTCTAAGGGCCTATAGGAGACAGAAATTAATTCTAGTTACTTGAATAGTGAGTTACTACACTACTCTCACCAGCTTGTGAGGTTTTTGTCATAAATTTTAGATTTTTGTTATCTTTTTATCTTTACAGAGACTTTTCCACAGAGAGATATGGATTTTAAGTAATCAAGCCTGCCAGTATGGACTCTCTCCCTTAAATGAGATTTGAAATTGTCTTAAATTGTTTTCATGTGTGCTTTTCTCTTATCTTTTTACCTTTTAAACTTACTCCCTGATTCTGAAATCTGACCTGGATTGCTTTCTATATGTGCTGTTTTTCTTTTAATATCTTCTTGCCTGCCTCAGGAACTACCGATGGAAATTAGTGAGAACGCTACAATCTGGTACAGAACATCTTTACCCTGTGTTTTATGATTTTTTTTTTCTGTACATGTTCCCTAACAAATAAACCAATAAACTAAACTAAACTTGTACACTTGTAAATTCACTGCTTTTTCTTCAGTAATAACTTTTTTTTAGATAATTTTCATCTTTTTTCTCATACATTTAAGTTTTACTACTTTTTTCTTGTAAATTTACTTTTTTTAAATAATTTTGTGACTTGATATATTTCATTTTTTCTTGTTTTTTTCCTCTAGCATTCCATTTTAATGAGTCTTTTCCCCATTCTAAAAACATGGGCCCACAAATACATCCTTGCATCGAGCCCCTAAAAAGTTAGAAACCATCCTGACTACAATAATTCTTTTAGTGTCCACCTCAGTAGTTACTCTTAAGAAAATGTTGTACCGTCTGCCCCACCAGTGAAATGAAATACCCCCCCCCCCCATGCTAATACTGTACTGCAAAAATGCTTTCTGTGGTACTTGTACCTCCAGCTGAAATTCACAGATCTTAACAGACAAACTGACCAGCAACTGTATAAAACGTATTCTTCCCTCTCAGATATCCAGGAGTCCAGTTTTAAGGTGGACCCCAGCTGCAAGGCCAGGAAAGAGCGCACGGCATTCACTAAGGAGCAGCTGAGAGAGCTGGAGGCAGAGTTCACCCACCACAACTACCTGACCAGGCTCCGCCGCTACGAGATCGCCGTAAACCTGGACCTCACAGAGAGACAGGTACAGACAGGTTTAACCTCACATGTGATTTCTGTTGGAGCAGGATTCAGGCCTGCTGAGGGCCAACACGAGGGTAATGAAGAAATTCAAGGGCCGGGCTTTCTTTTTTTCCTTTTAAAAATTATCTAGCATGCATCCAAGCAGAAGAAAGGTTTTCAATTTAGGAGAGTGAAAGAATAGTAAATTTACAACTTTTTTCTTGTAAATTTGTGACTTTTTTCTTTTAAATGTGCAGCTATTTCTCATAAATTTATAGTCTTTTTCTCCTAAATTTGCACATTTTCCCCCTAAATTCTGCTAGTTTTTCATTGTAAATTTGTGACTTTTTTCCCATAAACTTGTGTTGTTTTTTAATATAAATTTACAACTTTTTTTCTTTTTCAACTTCTTTGTCATGCATTTGTTATCTTTGTCTCATAAATTTGCAACTTTTTTCTTGTAAATTTGCAAATGTTTTTCATGTAAATTTGAAAATACTTTCCCTTAAACTTACAAACTTTTCTTCAAAAATTTTCAGCTTTTCTCAGAAATTTGAAAGTTTTTTCTCTTGTAAATGTGTAACATTCTTACGTACACGTACAAAAAAGAAGCTAGAAACAGCCCTGGGTTTAGTTAGCTATGGGCCAAAAAATTAAATAGAAATCACTGGCATCTCCCTCCTTCCATAACACTGGTTCATAAACACAGATGTATTTGAATCACAATGAACATGATTTTCCACTGTGGTTCTCAATCTGCGGTTCTCATTCTGCGGCCCTTGCTCAATAATATGCTGCTTTAATGAGTGGGCGGCATCTCCAGACTCCGAAATCGGCTGAGCACGTGTTGATGCTGCTGGATGAAACCCCAGTCCGTTTACCCGTCAGAGCCCCGGTGTCCCCCCCCAACCCCCCAACCCCTCCCCCCCAACTAACGAGGCCACGGTGACCACACATACTGGCGTCTGCTGCTAAATCTATTTCCCAGACAGACCCATGAAAAACACACACGGAGCCAGGTTCCATCTTCACTCAGAGGCTCCCGCTGCAACTGGACGGCGCGTTCCAAACCATCCTACATGTTCTGGCAATTTGCCGTCCCTTCAATCAGCCCCGATTAGTGAAAACACTCCTGAGATGAGGGGGAACAGATTTACCTGAATTCCAGAGTGAGCAGGGGAGGATGCCATTAGGGATATGCCGAGGTCACCTAAGGCCTCCTTCAGCTGCATGCAAGCATGCATGCAAGATTTTTAATTTTGATAGAAAAGTGGGAACAGTTCACATTTGTGTCTTAAGTTTGACAGTTTTAAATAACAGAAATAGCTTAAAAATCTTATCTTATTCTAAGTGAGATCAAATCAGACAGTGTTTACATCCAGGGCCATTTCTAGCTTTTTGAAGGCCCTGTGCACGATTGTGTTTGTGGGTCTCTACGAGATTCGCCCCGAGTACCTCAAGGCCCTGGATGTTGTTGGGTTGTCATGGTTGACACGCCTCTGCAACATTGCGTGGAGGTCGGGGGCAGTGCCTTTGGCATGGCAAACCGGGGTGGTGGTTCCTCTCTTCAAAAAAGGGGACCGGAGGGTGTGCTCCAACTTTAGAGGGATCACACTCCTCAGCCTCCCTGGGAAGGTCTATGCCAAGGTACTGGAGAGGAGAGTCCGGCCGTTGGTCGAACCTCGGATTCAGGAGGAGCAATGTGGTTTTCGTCCTGGCCGTGGCACATCGGACCAGCTCTTTACCCTCTCGAGAATTCTTGAGGGTTCGTGGGAGTTTGCCCAACCAGTTTACATGTGTTTTGTGGACTTGGAGAAGGCATTTGACCGCGTCCCTCGTGGATTTTTGTGGGGGGTGCTTCGGGAGTATGGGGTATCGGGCTTGTTGTTACGAGCTATTCGGTCTCTGTACAACCGTTGTGAGAGTTTAGTTCGCATTGCCAACACTCGGTCGGAGTCATTCCCAGTGAGAGTTGGACTCCGCCAGGGCTGCCCTTTGTCACCGGTCCTGTTCATAATTTTTATGGACAGGATTTCTAGGCGCAGCCAGGGAATGGAGGGCGTCATGCTTGGTGACCACAGGATCTCATCTCTGTTGTTTGCAGATGATGTTGTCCTGTTGGCTTCATCCAGCAATGACCTACAGCTCTTGCTGGGACGGTTTGCCGCTGAGTGTGAAGCGGCTGGGATGAGAATCAGCACCTCCAAGTCCGAGTCCATGGTCCTCAGCCGGAAAAAGGTGGATTGTCCTCTCCGGGTTGGGGACAGGCTCCTGCCCCAAGTGGAGGAGTTTAAGTATCTTGGGGTCTTGTTCACGAGTGAGGGGAAAATGGAGCGAGAGGTCGACAGACGGATTGGAGCAGCATCTGCAGTGATGCGGACGTTGTACCGGTCTGTTGTGGTGAAGAGGGAGCTTAGTTCTAAGGCAAAGCTGTCGATTTACCAGTCAATCTACGTTCCTACTCTCACCTATGGTCACGAGCTTTGGGTAATGACCGAAAGAACGAGATCGCGGATACAAGCGGCTGAAATGAGCTTTCTCCGTAGGATTGCTGGACTCACCCTCAGAGATAGGGTGAGGAGCTCAGTCATTCGGGAGAGGCTCAGAGTAGAACCGCTGCTCCTCCACATTGAAAGGAGTCAGTTGAGGTGGTATGGGCATCTGATTAGGATGCCTCCTGGACGCCTCCCACTTGAGGTGTTTCAGGCACGTCCCACTGGGAGGAGACCCCGGGGCAGACCCAGGACTCGGTGGAGAGACTATGTCTCCCAGCTAGTCTGGGAACGCCTTGGTATCCCCTCTGAAGAGCTGGAGCAGGTGGCTGGGGAGAGGGAAGTCTGGGCTTCTCTGCTTGAACTGCTGCCTCCGCGACCCGGACCTCCGGAAAAGCGGTAGAAGATGGATGGATGGATGGATGGAGATGGTCAAACAAATCTCTCCACCCCTCCCCCCACCAAAAAAAAACAACTTGTCATTGTTTGGATGAATGGAAAAAAAAAATTAAACCTTGACATACATTTAAAAATTTACCAGCATCCATACAAACTTTACAAATTTAAAAGAAAAAAAAATTCCATGTTTCTAAAATCAGAAGTCACAAATTTACAACGAAAAAAGTTTCGAATTTATGGAAAAAAGGTCAGAAATTTATGTTGAAAAAAGAGAATTTACAAAAAAAAAAAAAGTTGCAAATTTATAGGACAAAAACACAAATTTATAAGAAAAAAGTTGAAAATTTATAAGAAAATAGCATATTTATGAGAAAAGTTGTAAAT
This sequence comes from Pholidichthys leucotaenia, assembly GCA_020510985.1. Lineage (NCBI taxonomy): Eukaryota > Metazoa > Chordata > Actinopteri > Cichliformes > Pholidichthyidae > Pholidichthys > Pholidichthys leucotaenia. The sequence goes on from CM035836.1 coordinate 336,347,597, forward strand.
TTACAATAAATAAATCAATAATGATAATAATAGTTATAATAATAATAATAATTATTATTATTATTATTATTATTATTATTATTTTTTTTTTATAGTGCCAAATCATAACAAGAGTTATCTCAAGGCACTTTACAGAATAAAAACATGATAATGCATAATACATACACACAATACAATACATAATACAAAGACAAGAGTAAGAGTATGACAGCATAACTTAACTATAGGCTTTATCAAAGAGGAACGTTTTTAGCCTACTTTTAAATATACCAAGTGTGTCAGCCTCCCAGAGACAGATTGGAAGAAGATTCCAAAGGAGAGGAGCTTTGTAGCAGAAAGCTCTGCATCCTGATCTATTTTTGGAAACTCTAGGAACCACAAGTAAACCAGAATTTTGGGAGTGCAGCATTCTAGTTGGATCATAAGGCACTACAAGTTCTTAAAGATATGGCAGTGCCTGATTGTTCAAGGCTTTATAAGTAAAAAGAAGAATTTTAAAGTCAATTCTATACTTTATGGGAAGCCAATGCAGCAAAACCAAAACAGGAGAAATATGTTCTCTTAATCTAGAGACATGTTAGTACATGTGCAGCAGCATTCTGAATGAGCTGAAAAGTTTTTATGGACTGATAATAATAATCCAACCTGTAGGTAGCAAAAGCATGAATTAATTTCTCCGCATCACATAAAGACAGGATTGGCCTGATTTTAGCAATGTTGTGAAAATGTGAGTAGGCAGTCCTAGAGATTTGTCTTAAATGTGTACAAAAGGACAAATCCTGGTCAAAAGCTACACCTAGGTTCCTTGCAGTGGCACTAGGGGCCAGGATGATATCATCTAGTTTGACTGCTTGTTCAGATAATGCATTACTTGCATTTTTGGCCACAATTGCAATAAGTTTGGCTTTATCCGAATTTAGCAACAGGAAGTTAGACGGCATCCAATTTTTAATGTTCCGGAAACACTCCTGAAGTGAAATTAACTTGTTAAGATCATCTGGTTTCATTGATAAGTATTATTGAATTTCATCTGCATAGCAGTGGAAGATGATGGAATGATTTCTCATAATGTTAATTAAAGGTAGCATACTGTATGTAAGGTAAACAACACTGGTCCCAGCACAGAGCCTTGCGGAACTCCATAATTAACTTTCATGGTCATGGAGGATTCACCATGAATATACACAAACTAAGATCGCTCTGATAAATAAGACTCAAACCATTTAAAGACTGTGTAGAGGATGCCTTCACAAAAGAGACTGAGTTTATTTCTCAGGAAAGGTTTATTTGCAGTCTCATCCTCTAACAAGCAAGTATCTCAACAAAAGAGGAAGGACAATCTTTCCTCACAGCTCTTATACCCCCAGAGACACAAAACCCCCAACATCAAATATCACACCCTCAACCCACAGTCCTTCAGTAAACATCTGAACCCACAGTCCTTCAGTAAACATATAGCCTCGCCAACGAGCCTATAGGCTCGTTGGAGTCTCTATTGTCTCTTCCGCCTCGGGGGCTCCTGCTGGGACATTCTCTCTGACTTCCCGTCTCTCCAGAAACCACTTCACACCTGCCGAGGTCTCTGCCGGGTCAGGTCCTTTTGGACGTTTGAAGTCTCCAGAGTATGCACCGTCATGCCTACTAAACACATGTGAGAGAAAATGCGTACCATACAAGCATGCCATATATGCGCCCTAAATGTGCGCCATAACTGTTCCTTTAAGACCAACTGAATGTTCTAGTCTTTGCAAGAGGATACAGTGGTCAATGGTGTCAAACGCAGCACTAAAGTCAAGCAAAAAAAGCATGGAGGCCAGTCCTTTATCTGACGCCATTAGAAGGTCATTTGTAACTTTCACAAGTGCTGTCTCAGTACTGTGATGTTTCCTAAATCCCGACTGAAACTTCTCAAATAGACAATTATTCTCTAAAAAGGCACACAACTTAATAGCAACTGCCTTTTCAAGGATTTTTGAGAGAAAAGGGAGATTGGATATAGGTCTAGTTAGTCAAGGTTCCCGAATCAAGAGTGGGTTTTTTAAGAAGGGGTTTAATTACAGCTGCCTTAAAGGATAAAGATACATGTCCTGTTAATAAAGACATATTTATTATGTTGCTAATTGAAGGCAAAATATCTTTGAGGAGTTTAGTTGGGATGGGGTCTAAAAGACAAGTAGTTGATTTAGAGGATGAAAAAAGTGAGTTTAAGTCAGAGGGAGTAATTGGGAGGAATCTGTCTAAATATAAATGTGAATTTGAACATGCATGTGCATCAGGAAATAAATCTTGGCTAAAAAAGGTAAAAGATTCTGAATTTTATCTCTGATGTTAGTACTTTTTTCATTGAAGAACCTTATAAAAGTATTATTTTGAAGAGTAGTAGGAATGCAAGCAGCAAAGCAAGCAGCAAAATTAATAGGAAAAAATGTGCAAATTTATGAGCAAAAAAAGTTGAAAGTAATTTTAATTCTTAGTATTGAGCATAAACTTGAAGCTTGGGTTCCCCCCTAGTAGCTGAGGGGGTCCTTAGCATTTGCATACTTTGCTTTATAGTCAGAAATGGCTCTGTTTACATCTAAAGTCAAATGTGCATTATTACCAAAAACGATCACATCCTTCTGCTGTGATACACCACTGCAGCAACTGACCCATACAAAAATATTTACTCCTGTTTTGTCTATATTAGTAGTAACCATCTATCTATAAATGCAACAGATCTCTGTCTGTGTGTGTGTGATTCTGTCTGTCTGTCTGTGTGCCTGTGTGCATTCCACACATACAGTATCTCTCAAACCATTCGTCAGACTGACCTCAGATTTAATAAGCGCTTTGCTGAGGTTACGAGGGTGTGAATCCCTGAGTACGGAGTTGCTCAGTGAAAATATGTAATTTTTATCAATACAAGTTTAGCCACAGCTCTGTTTTCTCATGCTCTGGCTTCTAGAAGTGTGGGTGGGGCTTTGGATTGATGCCACACTGATTGGATAATATGTGGCATCATGGCATCAGTAACCACAGCGCTCCATGAGCAAAACAAGGAAGCCAAACGTGACAACTTTGACTAGAAAAAGATAATACTGAAGATTTAATGCTTAAAAAATGATACCATGAAGTTGCCGTAATTGCATAGGTCTAAAGGATAATTTGGCATATATGGAGAACACAAGGCGCATGAGCAGACTGGGCGGAGCATCAGTGGGGACCTGGGTCTGACAAAGAACACCGGCGTATCTAACACAGGACATGCCGGGAGAAGCAGCGGCCCGACCGGGCGGACCACGGTCCTTCACAGGGAGGCATGCCCAGCCTGCCCAGTTGGTGGTAGATGGGAGTCCCGACTGCTGCTTCACCTGTGTGGTACCACTGTACTTTGCAGGACCACAAGTCCCCCCTCCTGTGCGAGTATCTAAAAATTAAAAACTTAAGAATAATACTGCCATGACTGTGGAGCGGAATGGCCGGAATGACTTTATGACCAAGCGCAGGACACAACAACGCCCAAATAATGAAATAAATCATTTTTAATCATATTTTCATATTTACTGACAAATGGGCAGCACTGATGCAACGGTTGCAGTCAAACGGGTCATTCTGCTGTGTATAATAATCAGTGTTGGGAGTAATGCGTTACAAAGTAACTCATTATTGTAATGCCACTACTTTTGCAGTAACGTGCTGTGTAACAAAATTACTGTTTAAAAATTCAGTAATGCATTACAGTTACTGAAATTTGATCAGATGTGTTACTCGCGTTACTTGTTTTATTAATATGGATAGATATTTTTAGCACAAATAAATTGACCCTACCATAGCTGGCACAGCTGTCAGGCTCCTCCACAGGTCGGTTTCCTGTCTTGCCCCAGTTTACAATACAGCCCGGTAGGAAGAAATGCCATGGCAATGATGACAAAAACAAAGGCTAGTCTCAGTTTGGCCAGAAAACATCTTGATGATCCCTAAGACTTTTGGGAAAATACTCTGTGGACTGACAAGACAAAAGTTGAACTTTTTGGAAGATGTGTGTCCCATTACATCTGGTGTAAAAGTAACACAGCATTTCAGAAAAGGAACATCATACCAATAGTAAAATATGGTGGTGGCAGTGTGATGGTCGGGGGCTGTTTTGCTGCTTCAGGACCTGGAAGACTTGTTGTGGTAAATGGAACCAGGAATTCTGCTGTCTACCAAAAAATTCTGAAGGAGAATGTCCAGCCATCTGTTTGTGACCTCAAGCTGAAGTGCCCTTGGGTTCTGCAGCAGGACAATAACCCAAAACACACCAGCAAGTCCACCTCTGAATGGCTTAAGAAAAACAAAATGAAGACTTTGGCATGGCCTAGTGAAAGTTCTGATCTGAATCCGATTGAGATGCTGTGGCATGACGTTAAAAAGGCGGTTCATGCTCAAAATACCCTCCAATGTGGCTGAATTACAACAATTCTGCAAAGATGAGTGGGCCAAAATTCCTCCACAACACTTTAAAAGACTCATTGCCAGTTATCGCAATTGCTTGATTGCAGTTGTTGCTTCTAAGGGTGGCCCAACCACTTATTGGATTTAGGGGGTAATCACTTTTTCACACAGGGCCATGTAGGTTTGATTTTTTTTTGTCCCTTAATAATAAATACCTTCATGTAAAAACTGCATTTTGTGTTTACTTGTGTTATCTTTGTCTAATATTTAAATTTGCTTGATGATCTGAAACATTTAAGTGTGATAAACAAGAATGAGAAATCAGGAAGGGGGTAAACACTTTTCCACACCACTGTAAATCTTAGTGCCATTTAGTCCTTTTAATATTTGTCAAAATCTAATATGTATGATTGCCAACGTATAGCCTACACCTCTGCATTCCACTTTCAAACACAGCCTACATTTGGGCCTATAAAACCTAATTGTGATACCCGTTTTCACATAAGAATACTTGTTTTCTACAGGCATGCACTAGTTACATTTAAAAATAATTACTCATATCAGGTATTTCTCTGAAAATAATGGATTATACTGCTGTCTCATTCACATGAACATTCTAGTTTTTAAACCTCGTATCTTTCGTCTTATTTTTATATTAAAATGGCCATGTAATATTCTCTTCAGTGTTTTGAGATCAAAATTAAAAAAACAACATTTAATGGCATGACAAAAAATACATTTGCATTAGAATGCTCATTTTTAGTTGTCAAGATTAATTATTGGTAACAAACTCATAACTGAACCTTGAATGTTAATGAAAAAGAGTAGAATTTTAATTAATCAGAATGGCTCATCACCTTACTTACCTAGACTTTCATGCATTGCTAATCTAATGGTATGTTTTTCTGGGAGGTCAGATTGTTTTTGCCCTCAGGAAAGAGACTTCCACATGCTCCAAGTAAAAATGTGCAAGAACATTATTTCCAGAAACACTGCATTTACGCCTTTGGTGCTTGCTGAGTGCCGGAAGTTGTATAATGTGCTCCAACACTCACTTTTTTGGGTTTCCTCTTATTTTAGTGCTTTGTGTAGGATTTCAATGACATAATATGGTCTGCAAAGTCGTCCAGCACAGGACTACTCTTCTCCCACAGAAACTAGGACTACAACTCTTGCTTGAAACACCTTGTTTTGGATTTGCTGCTTTCTTCCATGGACTTATCTTGTCATAAGGTTATAGACATGATACACAGCTACAGTACCTCGTGGTTAGTCTTTGGAATAGAAGAGGGAGTTTCCAACTGATCCTTGGAGCTCATATGGCTTCAGTGAATCCAGCAGCTATAGATTTTAGAGCTCCTAAATTCCAGTCACCTAACTAGACATCTGTGGTCCAAGTTTGTTTATTAACCCACAGTGGATCCACATCATTCTGGACTATTTTATTATGTTTTTTTTTTCCAGATTTGACTGTACTGAAATATTAGGATGGTTAGCTTAGCAACCCAAATCAATGTGAACAGGGATTTTATGGTTCTTTGTTGTAAACTGTAGTCACCGTACTACATTAGTTTGTTCATTATCATAGTATATCTAATGCCATTCTGGTTTATTTTGTTCGGTTTGGCCATATTAGACATAGGTTTGATAGGTTTGGCTGCTAATGTTAGCTGGTCTGAGCAGCCACTGCTAGAATTCCTGACAGACTTGAAGGTTCACCTGCCAGGAACAAACTGAGAGAGGATGCTATTAGCCTTCTACTAGATAGCCTGTGACTCAGTGTCAGTTTGTCTGCTTTCTATATTTTCTGTTCATCCATGCTAGACACCCATTTACCCAGCCATATCAACTACCATCCCATGACCATATATTTCATTCATAGAAGTTATTTTGACTTGTTTTATCATATTTTTTTATACTCAGGACTGGAAACCTCATCAATTAGCAGTGGTGAGCTGTCATTAGCAGAGTTAGCTCTTCACTCATTCAGAAATGTTTCTGTGGTTATTACACTCCAGGGACTAGTCATATGCTATTGACCGCTCAAACCACACACCCCTATCTCCAATAATGCTTTATTTGGGCTTTCCACCGCTAATATTCTGCCAGTAGTTCTTAGTATTACTTAGTGCAACAGCTGAAGCTAATATTAGCCTCAAACATGGCATCACCATAAAAACATAAATCTCAGAGAAATTATGACAGAGGAACCTATTTTTAAGGAGAGCTCCTTCCCCATCTGTTGAATGTTACTGCAATAATTAAACCCTGAGTAGTTCTGACCAAAGATGTCACAGACATGTAACACCTCTGATAACTGTTACCATGTAGAAAAAAGAGCAGAAGAGTGACTTTTTTGAGAATATTTGATACGACTTGCTAAACCATAAAAAGATGCTTGTGTCTATTAATTTATTGAAAATGAATTAATACTATAAATATTCAGAGGCATCATTCCCTACGCTTTGACTCATCTTTCTCAGTTATTAAAGCGTGTATTTTTTCTGCTGGGTTTTCTCTCAGGAAGTGTTTTTGTAGCTATTTTTGCCTGGATCGTTAAACTGTGACATCATTTCTCTCGTCTCACTACAGCGCGGTGATGTCGATGAGCATGGTTCACTCGGCTGCCTCCCCACAGCAAACTGACTTCCTGTACAGGCTGACTTCCTGACAGCTGACTCCTCTGACCCGCAGTCAATAAGATACTCTCCGCCAGAACAATTCACGCTGCTCGCAAGGCCAACGCAAACCACGTGAATTTATACCCTGTGCAGGGAGATTTGTGGGGGATTATTTGTCAATTTTTTTTGCTGACTCTGTTGTAAATTTTGCAGGAAAATATAGCAGAAAAGCCACAGTGATCCTGTTTCAAGTTTCAGCACAGTGAAAAATTCCAGATACCATTCTCCGTGTTTTTTAATGGTGCTGTGTTTAGCCCTTACACAGAGAATAGCTCACTTTATACTGGTAGAAAGGTAATTAATAATTGTATCTGTAATAGTAGTAAGTTGAAGAAAACTATGAAATATTAATATTGAGATTGGGGTAAAAGGAAGGAACTCTTGCACAATTTTTAAGCTCTAAATTGAAGCTAAAACAAGTTATTGTCATGTCTGCTGCGTAACTTTGCAGCGAACAAATGAATTAGTATGAGCCCAAAATGCAGGTGAAGTGAATGTGTTTATTAACAGAAAGGGGAAACTCAAAAATACACAAAATACAAGAAAATGTACAATGATTTCACAGTCTGGCACACAAGCGATGGATGTCCGAGCTTCAGTTGGTAAGGGAAGGAGCCCCATGTGCTCCCATAATAAACTGGGCTGCGGACAAAAGGGCAGAAGTAATGAGAGAAGACTTACAATGGGCGTCAGAGCTCAGCGGGTTCTGGGAAACAACGCCGGCGTAGTCCAATTGGGAAAAAACACGCCAACCACTCCAGGACATCAACATTGGCTGGTGTCAACAGACTGAACTGTGCAGTGTAGACTAACACCACGACCTTGAATGCCCCCACTGTCACTCAATAAATACCAAGCCAGACTACTGAGTGACAAGTGGACGCAGTTGTGCGGTGGGAGATGTGTATGAGTATATGTGTGTGCATGCATGTGTGTGTGTGTGTGTGTGTGTGTGTGTGAGGGCCGGAACAAATGAGAAAATAACTAACAGTTGGTGAGTGTCTGGCAGAGAGAGGGGTGGGGCTGTAGACTGGCAAGGACCTAAGCTCAGGGCTCAACCTGCCAGCTGGAACCAATTAAGAACAAATCAGAAGCTACAGCCACAAATCATGGGCAGAGCCGAAACACCAGGTCCGCACATGACAGAGCCCCCCTCAAGGGGTCGAATCCAGACACCCACCGTACCATCACAACAAGGACGCAAAACACAGGAGAAAACCTGGTCCCCTCCCACCCAGAAGGCCAACACAACTAACCAGGGTGGGAGGTGGGGGGAAACAGGTCAGGAGGGAGCAAACCAACAGAGAAACACAAGGGAGAATAACAATTTATTTATTTTATTTGTTTATTTGACAGGGACAGTGCAATAAACATAGACAATTAATCAAATGACAATCAATCTAATGTGTTGCACAAAGATTGTATAGCTATTAGCTAATTTGCAACTCTTGTCCCTGGATGGGCTTTAGAAAGAAGAAACCAGTAAAAAGAAAGAAGGATAAGGAAAAGAAAAAATGAAAACAGAATAAACAATAACCACATACATCAATGCAAAAAAGATTATAAATACACAATATAAAAACCTGATTCACATTTGCCTATTTCAGGCCTCCCTTCCTTCGTCACTCACTATAAACAAACACATTCATTCCTTCCCTTCATTCACTCTCACCCTGCAGACAATCATTTCATACATGGGTACATTCTTGTTTATTTTTCAGTCAGTTTTTAACCTTTGTAGTGAATGTTTTAAAGTCCGTTATTATTTTAATTTCATTTGGCATTGTGTTCCAGATATGACTGCCCTTTATAGAGAAAGCTGTTTGTCCAAATGTGGTTCTGCGGTGGAATATTTTACAGTTATTGTTAACAGAACTCCTGGTGGCTCTGCTGCTGTCCTGTCTTTGGATGAAACCAGCAAGTGGCTCTGGCGCTGATTTATGGAAACATTTGAAAATTAATTTCAGAAAACAGAGGTCAATGAAACTCTCAAAACTCAATAGATTGTATTTTTTTTTAAAATATAACAGTGATGCCACCTAATGGGCTTTTTATCCAAGATTTTTAGAGTTTGATTATATAATGAACCTATATGTTTTATTGTGGAAGGGGCTGCTTGAGCCCAGACTGTCAAACAGTATGATATATGAGAAAAACCCCAACTCCCAATCCCAACTCCAAAAGCTACCCCCCCCCCCCATCAAAACCCCAAGAGTCCCACAGTTCAGGGGGCCAACCAGAGTCCAAGACCCAGCAGACGGCCCATAGAACAGCTTCAGGCAGACTGCCAGGGCACACGGGCCACCCGGCTGGGAAATCCAGTCCTTCAGGCAGCCTGCCCACATGGTGAAGCCACCAGGACCGGAAGGACAGACGAGACGGCAACCTACCCACCGGGAGGCTGAGAGGTGGATGGCTGGACAGACAGAGGAAAGGGAACCCCTGCGGTCACTGGTGGTGGAGAAAAATGAACCACAACGGTGTCCTCAGACTGTCTGGGAGCACCCTTGGTCCCGACATGGAACTGGAACTCGGCTGCACCCGCGGTGGACCTGGGCTGGGCCATGGCTGCACCCACGAAAGTCCCGGCCTGGGACAACGTTGCACCAGCGGTGGCCCCTTCCCAGGACCTCATTGCTCCTGCAGTGAGTCCCAACTGGGCCTGCGTTGCACCCACAGTGGACCCCAACCGAATCATGGTTGCACCCACGGTGGAGTCCGGCTGGATCCCTGCTGCACCCGCAGTGGGACCTGGCTGGGCCACTGCTGACCCCAATGCCATCTTGGCCATGGGCTGGGTGACCTGCATGAGCACCCGAGCAAGGAGGCAATCGATCATGGGCACCCTGGACTGGAAATGAGTACCCCCGACAACCACCTCAGCAGGAAACCCGGCGACCTCCAGTGGCGAGCCTGGATCCACGGTCTTGTCTGGCGATGGAGGACTCTTTCCAGCGACCCTGAAAGAGGACTCAGAAAGAGAGGAGGAAGGGTCAGAGTCGCTGGGAGCAGCGGAACCCTGCAAGGTGAGCTCAGGTGCAGCGTGCGGCTGCAGCTGGCTCTCCCCACCTAAAGCAAGGCAAAAATACTCTATTATAAGATAAGATAAGCCTTTATTAGTCCCACAATGGGGAAATTCCAGGATTGCAACAGCACAGGGACAGCAACACTCAGAGCAATAATTTAGAAGATAAGAAAATAAGAGCAGTGAATATACATACAGTGGGGTAAAAAAGTGTTTAGTCAGCCACCAATTGTGCAAGTTCTCCCACTTAAAAGACGAGAGAGGTCTCCAATTTCCATCATAGGTATACCTCAACTATGAGAGACAAAATAAGAAAAAAAAAAAATCCAGAAAATCACATTGAAGGATTTTAAATGAATTAATTGGTAAATTCCACGGTAAAATTAGTATTTGGTCAATAACAAAAGTTCATCTCAGTACTTTGTTATATACCCTTTGTTGGCAATGACAGAGGTCAAACGTTTTCTGTAAGTTTTCACAAGATTTTCACACACTCTTGCTGGTATTTTGGCCCATTCCTCCATGCAGATCTCCTCTAGAGCAGTGATGTTTTGGGGCTGTCGCTGGGCAACACAGACTTTCAACTCCCTCCAAAGATTTTCTATGGGGTTGAGATCTGGAGACTGGCTAGGCCACTCCAGGACCTTGAAATGCTTCTTACGAAGCCACTCCTTCGTTGCCCGGGCGGTGTGTTTGGGATCATTGTCATGCTAAAAGACCCAGCCACGTTTCATCTTCAATGCCCTTGCTGGTGGAAGGAGGTTTTCACTCAAAATCTTACGATACATGGTCCCATTCATTCTTTCCTTTATACGGATCAGTCGTCCTGGTCCCTTTGCAGAAAAACAGCCCCAAAGTATGATGTTTCCACACCCATGCTTCACAGTAGGTATGGTGTTCTTTCTCCTCCAAACACGACAAGTTGAGTTTTTACCAAAAAGTTCTATTTTGGTTTCATCTGACCATATGACATTCTCCCAATCCTCTTCTGGATCATCCAAATGCTCTCTCGCAAACTTCAGACGGGCCTGGACATGTACTGGCTTAAGCAGGGGGACACGTCTGGCACTGCAGGATTTGAGTCCTTGGCGGCGTAGTGTGTTTCTGATGTAGCCTTTGTTACATTGGTCCCAGCTCTCTGCAGGTCATTCACTAGGTCCCCCCGTGTGGTTCTGGGATTTTTGCTCACCGTTCTCGTGATAAATTTTGACCCCACGGGGTGAGATCTTGCGTGAAGCCCCAGATGGAGGGAGATTATCAGTGGTCTTGTATGTCTTCCATTTTCTAATAATTGCTCCCACAGTTGATTTCTTCACACCAAGCTGCTTGCCTATTGCAGATTCAGTCTTCCCAGCCTGGTGCAGGTCTACAATTTTGTTTCTGGTGTCCTTTGACAGCTCTTTGGTCTTGGCCATAGTGGAGTTTGGAGTCTGACTGTTTGAGGTTATGGACAGGTGTCTTTTATACTGATAACGAGTTCAAACAGGTGCCATTAATACAGGTAACGAGTGGAGGACAGAGAAGCCTCTTAAAGAAGAAGTTACAGGTCTGTGAGAGCCAGAAATCTTGCTTGTTTGTAGGTGACCAAATACTTATTTTACTGAGGAATTTACCAATTAATTCATTAAAAATCCTTCAATGTGATTTTCTGGATTTTTTTTCTTCTCATTTTGTCTTTCATAGTTGAGGTATACCGATGATGAAAATTGGAGACCTCTCTCATCTTTTAAGTGGGAGAACTTGCACAATTGGTGGCTGACTAAATACTTTTTTGCCCCACTGTATATACACATAAATATATAAATATATATGCACAGTGCGGAGCATTGTAGCTAGATGCAATAAACAGCATAACCGTCTACTTAGTTATCCTACATAAGATAAGATAAGATAAGATAAGCCTTTATTAGTCCCACAACGGGGAAATTCCAGGATTGCAACAGCACAGGGATAGCAACACTCAGAGCAACAATCAGAAGGCAAGAAAAAAAAAAAAAAAAAAAAAAGCAAGCAAGCAAGAGCAGCTAATATACATATGTACATATTACTATAAATATATATATATATATATATATATATATATATATATATATATATATATATATATATATATACACACAGACACACAGTGTAGAGCATTGTAGCTGGATGGGATAAATATATGAGTATATAAACACACAGTACGGAGCATTGAAGCTAGATGGAATAAATATGTAAATATATAAACACAGTGCGGAGCAATGTAGCTAGATGGAATAATATGTAGATATATAAACACAGTACGGAGCATTGCAGCTAGGTGGAAAAAATATGTAAATATATAAACACACAGTGCGGAGCAATGTAGCTAGATGGAATAATATGTAGATATATAAACACAGTGCGGAGCATTGTAGCTAGATGGAATGAATATATAGATATATAAATATAAACATAAACATAAACACACACAGTGCGGAGCATTGTAGCTAGATGGAATAAATATGTAAATGTATAAACACACACAGTGCAGAGCATTGTTGCTAGATGGGATGAAACAGCACAACCGCCTACTTAGTTATCCTACATGGTATGATTATGTGCCCATACATATTCTCACCCTCCGTAGTATGAATGTGTATGAATATGTTCATAGTATGAATATGTACCCATACATATTGTCACCCTCCGTAGCGACTGATATTGTCCTAGTTGTATACTGGAGGGGACCATTTGTGTAAGTCTGTTGCGTCTTTTGCATTCAATACTATTAGGTCGTCACTTTTTTTTTTTTTTTTTTTTTTTGCTATCTCTGCGAGCAGCCCTGCTTAGGTTATAAAGTCTGACAGCCGTAGGTAGGAAGGCCCTGCGAAACCTCTCAGTTGCGCACCTAGGATGATGTAGTCTACTGCTAAATGAGCTCCTCAGTGCGTTCAGTATGTCCTGCATAGGGTGGGACTTGGACTCCAGCAGAGATGACAGTTTAGCCACCATCCTTCTCTCTCCTATCACCTCCACTGGGTCAAGGCATTTCCCCAGGACAGAGCTAGCTTTCTTGATCAGTTTGTTCAGTCTCTTCCTATCGGCTGCTGTAATGCCACTGCCCCAGCAGACCACTCCAAAAGTGACGGCTGATGCCACCCCCGTGTCGTAGAATGTCTTCAGGAGCGCCCCTTGTACACCAAAAGACCTGAGCCTCCTCAGTAGGAACAGCCTGCGCTGTCCCTTCTTATAGAGTGTGTCGGTATTGTGTGACCAGTCTAGTTTATTGTTCAGATGAACACCTAGGTACTTGTAGGATGTCACCATCTCAATGTCTGTTCCCTGTATGTTTACTGGTGCTGTGAGGGGTTGTCCTTGCCTGTGGCAGTCCACCACCAGCTCCTTAGTTTTCTCGCGTTGATCTGGAGGCAGTTCCGATGGCACCAGTCCACAAAGTCCTGGATAAGTCCTCTGTACTCAGCTTCATCTCCGTTGGAGACGAGGCCGACGATCGCAGAGTCGTTAGAGAACTTCTGTAGATGGCAGTGTGTTGTGTTGTGTGAGAAGTCCGCAGTGTAAAGGGTGAACAGGACAACTAGGAAAGACATTTCATTATTAATAGGAGTCAAATGAAAATTAACTTTCCTGTTTCCCCGGATAATGATGTTAGCTGCTGCTGCTTGGGTGTCATCATCATTCCGTCCGAAAAAGGCAGTGTTTTGCCTGTTGACAGTTTAGGAGCTGCTCCTCTCACCACAGGAACGGGAGCCACCGGTGAGGAAAACAAGCGCCCCTCTACTGCCTGCGGGTTCACCGAGGAAGGAGACCTTGTGGAGGAGGATTCTGCAGACAGGGCTGCTAAGACTTGAGGATGAGGATCCGCTGCGGGAATAACCGGGCTCGGTGTAGGGAGAGATGCAGTTAGCGGGGCCAGATTGTTCTTCTGGGAATCCAGGGCTGGATGACGCCAGCACTGTCGACCTGGTTGCAGCCATCTTGGAGCAGGAGATTGAGTGGAGGAAAAGATGGCCGCCAGCTGAGAAGAGCATTTCTGCTTGGGCTTGGTGTGGAAAGCCCCTCTCCTCAGGTCAGGATAAGCCTGTTCGAGCGTGCAGACAGCGGACAGCAGTTCGGAGTATTGGGGGTAATTCCAGAGGCCCGATGAGCCCCCAGGATCCTTAACGCTCCATTGAGGCAGTCCAGTCTCTCCCTGGGACGGCAGGCATCATAAGTGTCCTCCAGCAACTCCCAGATCAACCAGGCTGTCTCCTGCTCCTCTGCGCTGGGATGTCCTGCTGCCCATCCACTTCTGCCGGTGTGGGAATGGCTCTCCAAGGACATCACGCTCCGAACAGGTATTTCAAAAAAAAAACACACAAAAATGAAAAAAAATGTCACGCCACTTCACCACTTGGGCTCACTCGGTCGTGGCATACTGTCATGTCTGCTGCGTAACCTCGCAGTGAACAAATGAATTAGTACGAGCCCAAAATGCAATGAAGTGAACGTGTTTATTAACAGAAAGGGGAAACTCAAAAATACACAAAATACAAGAAAATGTACAGTAGTTACACAGTCTGGCACACAAGCAATGGATGTCTGAGTTTCAGTTGGTAGGGGAAGGAGCCCCACGCGCTCCCATAACAAACCGGCAGCGGACAAAAGGGCAGTAGTAATGAGAGAAGACTTAGAGTGGGCGTCAGAGCTCAGTAGGCTCTGGGAAACAACGCCAGAGTAGTCCAATGGGGAAAAACACGCCAACTGCTCCAGGACATCAACATTGACCAGTCAATGTTGATGTCCTTTATTACAAAAAACACTTTTGTAATAAAAGTGTTTTTTCCTTAATTTTGTTCCTCACATTTATCAATTTTTTAATTAACTTGCTATTGTCTTGTAAATTTGAGCTTTTTTTCCCCTCTTAAATTAACATTTCATCATCTTGGTACTTTTATCTCACACCTTTTAGTCTTTATTCTCTCATAAAGCTCCAAAATGTTTTCTTATGTTTTTTCCTCATAAATCTGCCTCTTTTGTCTTATAGATTTGCATATTTCCCCCCTTGTTAAATTTGGACTTTTTCATGTGTTCTGCAACCTTTTTATGCTGCTGCATCTCACTAAATACAATTTGATTTTTTTTTCCAAACTAACCATTAACAAAATGAAATTTCAATTTTATTGTTATTCAATATGTATATAAATGATATATGTAAAGTTTTGGAAAAAAATGGATTTAATACTGTTTGCAGATGACACTAATTTATTATGCAGTGGAAGCAATTTGGAACAACTTTTGGATGCACTCGCCGTACCGTGGCTGCTTCATCCATCCAGGTGGATGCCCTCAATTTCCCCTCTGGGGATCAATAAAGTAAACAAAATCAAAAAAAAGAATTAGGAAAGCTCAAACTGTGGTTTGATTCAAACAAATTAACGCTCAAATTAAGTAAGACAAAATTTATAATTTTTAACAACCATTACAACAACTTAGTATCTAAACTCAGTGTAAATGGTGTAGAGATTGAAAGGGTATCCGGAACTAAATTCCTTGGAGTAATAATTGATAATAAACTGTGTTGGAAGTCACATATTTATTGTATTAAAGGTAAAATATCTAAATCATTTGCAATACTACACAGAGTGAAATATTTGCTGAATCAACCCACACTATATACCTTGTATCATTCATTAATACTCCCATACATGACATATTGTAATGAAATATGGGGAAATACATATAAAACAAACATATATCCAGTCTCTATGCTTCAGAAGAGAGCTATTAGAATAATAAACAAAGCTGCTTACAGGGAACCAACAAACCCACTTTTTTTTTATTTAAAGCTCTCCAGTTGAAAGATCTGGTTGACTTTAAAACTGCAGTAATAATGTTTAAAGTGAAGAATCTATCACTGCCCGCAAATATCCAAAAGTTGTTCCAAATAAGGGAGAAACAATATCATTTCAGAGGAACATGTATATTTCAAAAACCTTCAGTGAGAACTACCACCAAGCAACACTGTGTTTCAGTGTAAGGAGTCAGATTGTGGAACGCTTTCGGATCTGAATTAAAATCATGTACAACACTTGGACAATTTAACCAAAACTAAAGGAAGAAATACTCCAAACACTTGTGGTTGTAAGGTGCTTGGGTGCGTGTGTGTGTGTACGCATACCGCATACACAGCACTTCACTTGTGAGACATCTGAACGTTTTGTTTTGTAACATCTTAACTCTTGCAGTTTTACATATCCCCTTTGTATAGTTTCATCGCAGATGTTCTTCTCGTGTATGGTTGTTTGTTTGTTTGTGTGTTTTTGTGACCCGCTGGGGGACTACAGATGCAAATTAGCAGTATTGATAAATCGGGCATACTTACATTTGTATTAATGGTCATTATTATTTAATGTCCTTTTCAAATAAACATTAAACATTACTGCATTATTACAATAAATACAAGCCAGCTTCTAACTGGTTTTCAAATATGTGAAATCAAAAGTAACTCAGAGTATGTCCAAATATTCTTGAGTGAAAATGTCGGTTTTTCCTGATAAATTTACTCAAGTAAGAGTAAAATTATCGTGCAATAAAACTACTGATATAAGTACAACTTTTTTGATAAAGTTACTTGAGTACATGTACTTGTGTAACTAACTAATTGCCACCCACCTCTGGGTTAGGGGGTATTTTGTTAGACCGATTGTGTGTTACTTAGACTGTAGGGGCTAAATTGCAGAATCACCACTTTTCTTGAGTAAAGTGTTGTGGTTTTGTTGGGTGCTGACTGTTTCAGATGTATTCATGCTCTGCAGCCCAATTCTGGAGAGAGAAGATAAAAGAAAATCACTAATTATATTACCAATGTCTCTTTTTCAATAATGTTCAGTTATCCAGCATTTACCTCTTTCCTGAAATATGTATCCTGACTGGTACCATTATTGTTTTTCTGTCAGTTTCTTCCATTCATGTCATGGTTTCTGCTAGTTGTGAATATGTTTTCATTCCAGATGTTCTATCAGACTGATGCTTTACTTTAGAGTGGCTCGCTATAGTTATATGGCTGCACATTTTTATTTGGACCTGATTTTAGTCTGCTATAAGCTGCTTATTATTTATTGGTGACATTGGGCATTGTTAGTATTGGTATGAGTAAATCCCTCGTTCTCTGTTAGCAAGCTGCCTTACTACAAACGAGCATAGGAAATGAAGATTTTCATTCAGTAACTGATACACTCATACTACCATTACTCAATAGAATCATTATCCAATTAAACTGATAAGGATACCATATAAACAAGGAGCTCTTACAGCCTTATGATATGCATGCAGTTAGAATTATAACTGGAATCAAAGTGTAAAATCATGTCAACAAATTATTAAGTTTATAGGGTTTTTACTCTTGAAATTGATTCATGCAAATGCACTGTAGAGCAGTTTAGTGAAAGCTAAGGTTAGAATAACAGCAAACTATTTGCACATAACACTTGTAACTGGTTTTGATCATTCATAAAGGTTAGCATCTGTATGAAACTTTGAAATGCTAAAAGATTGGTTAATACTAGCAGTTCAAATTAGGCTACATTCAGACCAGGATAGTCAGGGGGTCTCGGTTCAACTGGGCGGAGAAATGCAGAGAATTTTCATACCTTAATTTGGTTTGGTTTGCATTCACACTGCAGTGGACCAAACTGCCTGGCCAATGTCACGCAGTTACAACAACTGTTTGTTTGGGGCGCTGTCACCGAAACAACCATTGACCAGGAAGAAAAAATCTCGGTGAAGAAGAAAGTCCGGCTTATTGATTGACCAGGACCGAAAACAGAAATCCGTTCCTTTCAGCCGGGTTGTTTGTCCGCCACAAACAAGACATTTTTTTTAACTTTTCTCCTCGGCTTTCTCCGGTAAAAGGATTTCTCGGATTTGTGCGGTTGTCTTTATTGTTATTTTCTACCCAGAATGTACTACAGTAAACGTCACTTCCTCTTCTCAGACTATGTGTTGCGATGGTTACACAAACGCCGAGGGGCACTTCCGCCCTTTCATCTGCTGGATAGTCAGTTTGGATTCACACTGCAAGTGAAGCGCACCAGACTTCATTTGCAAGTGAACAGAGACCCCCATTTTCCGGGGGACCAGACTTCACTTGTTTGGTGCGCACCAGAGTTCAAACGCACATTCAGAGTGCACCAAACATTCCAAACTACCTATAGAAACCACTGTTTAGTCCTTTGGTCCCGACCAAACAATGGCTGTCTGAATGTGCACCAAGCCCTTTGTCAGAGTACCCCAGCAATCCAGGAAAACCCAGTACAGTCGTTTTTTTTTCTGTTGTCTAAATAGGGTTGCCTGCGCTGCTTGACATAAGCTAAATGACTCTGCAAACAATGTGGGTTGTTGCTCACCTTACCTCAGCTTAAATCAGCTCTGTGGACATTTGAAGAGGAAACGTGAATAAATGTGCTATAAAGTAGGTGTCACTGTCACCACATCACAGCACAGTAACAGATAGCGGAAATGAATGTAAAGGCTGTCTGTCATTATTCTGACAGATTATATTGATTTTGAAGTTTCAACAGTCAACTGTGTGTGCCACAATTACACAAATACCACAGCAGCTGAGAGTGAGAGATGTCTTTTAAGAGCATTTTTTTCAATCACTCCCTTAGAACCTCCAGCACGCTCACCATCCCCTGCTGCTATGGAGCCGATACCAAACTGTCCTGGTTTGGTGAGGGGCATTTTCTCTGTTCAGCTCTGCTCTGTGTCCGTTGATGCATAAGGTGTACCCTCTGCTCCTGCTCCCCCCCCCCCCCCATGACAGCCCCCTCCAAAATAAGACATATCTTACTTTGTGTAGCACCGGACACAAAATACGACACACAAACCAAATAAAAATGCAAGCACACATTGTCTCTTCTTGTAAATATGAAAGCTTTTCAGCACCAATATGGAAAAAAAAAAATCATGGTAATTCTGTAAAATGTCAGGTGCATTTTGCAATCCTCTCCGTTATAACCAGGAACTGTAACGCCACTACTTTTGCAGTAACATGCTGTGTAACGAAATTACTGTTTGAAAATTCAGTAATGTGTTACAGTTACTGAAATTTGATCAGATGCGTTACTTGTGTTATTCGTTTTTATTAATATGGATAGATATTTTAGCGCAAACAAACGATCATACAACTTGCAGTTGCTAGACACCCTCCTCATCAGCTGCCAACTGGGGATGAATACACAGTTTCGGTGGCTATGGGCAGGACTGCCATCCCCAGCGCCACCACCAGCCTGAAGACACTGGAGGTTGTCATGCCAAAGGCAAAGGCAAGCAAATAAATAAGCAAATAAATATAAACTGACCCTACCGTAACTGACGCAGCTGTCACACAGTCTCCTCCGCGGGTCTATTTCCTGTCTTGCCCCAGTTCACAGTTCACACCCAGTGAAGAAATTGCGTGGTGGTGGCAACTTCTCATATTGAGCCCTGATCACCTGTTGTCTGAGCGGTGAGTAGCCTCTACCAGCTCCTACCTTTGTGGTTAAACATGAGTATTTTTTGAGCAAGAAGCTTGCATTAAATGTCTGCATTAAATGCATTTAAAGTTTTCTTATGCACAGAGAAAAAGTGACTGTGATTTGTTGCAGTAAAGAACAGCTTCATGTAAGTGATGAACTTTCATTTATCTGTGCTTTCTATTTTATTTTATCTCATTCATTTACAGTACATGCTGTTGTGATATGAAACTAAAAATGCATATTTAGAGGATTTACTTCCATGAAATAATGGGCTGGTCCAGGGGTGTCAAACATATGGCTTGTCGGCCAAAAATTGCCAACCAGGGGGTCCAAAATTTTCTCTGTGAATTTACAGCTTTATTTCTAGTAAATTTCTGACTTTCTACTGATTACTGTAGTTTGTGTAAATCTGAGACATTTTTTTTCTCTTTAAGATGAGACTTGTTTTTTCTCATCAGTTTTCTTTTACTTCTTTTTTCCTGATGAGAACAAGGGGCCCTTGATCTTTCTGTGTGTAAGATGATTTAAGTATGCATTTTAAAGTAATGTGAAAGTTACTTTTCCAAGTAATTAGTTACTTTAATCATACAGTAACTCAAAAGTAACTCGATTACTTTTGAAAAGAAGCAACTAGTAACTGCATCTAGTTACTATTTTTTAGTAACTTGCCCAACACTGGTTATAACAGAGGAGAAAGAGCTGCAGCCTTTGAACTGTATAGATCGGCCATGTATTTCTGTATCCATTACTGATCTGCTCTGAGTCTGACATGAGGCCACAAAATTAAAAGATTTGTAAAACTGCCAGTGACTCTCAACGAATCAGACATCACCAGCTTCTCGGCTGACTGACGTGTTTGTGTGACATCAGCGATGTGAGGACATGAAACTTAATACTCTGGAGAAATGCACTGTTATCTGCGGAAGATCAGACCCACATCTCCTTGAAGTCTGCAAAAAGGCATGGAGGGTTGTTGAGGTGCTAAATTATGCTAATGGAACCCTTGCCTGTGGCTTGCCAATTGTAGCTTGAAAGCCGCTTTAAATTGATTGTGCATTAGAATAGAATAGAGTAGAATAGAATAGGCTTTATTGTCATTGTACAGTTGTACAGCACAATGAAATTGTGGGTGCTCCACCAGGCTACTGCGCAATAAAGTAAGTGAGAAGAATTTGAAAATAAAACAGTTACAAGACACACAGTTAACCATTTGACTGAAGTAAAAACAAAAGTAAAATAACAAATAGCCCATTGGTATATACACAGACACAGTAATGGATTCAAGGGTGGAACTATGTACATAAAAGTGCGGAGCGCAGAACACATAATCGAGTAAAATGGCTCAAGGATTATGGAAAATATGTACAGTAATGATTTCATGGATGGGTCAATATACATGAAGGTGAGGAGTGCAAAGACAGATGAGTTATTACGTTTCTAGCAAATCAGTTAGTAAGCATTGTTTTTGAATGAGGCCTCTTGTTTAGGGTAGTGATATCAACTTGGTCAAACAGTCATAGCAATCACGATATCGTTTAAAGTTATTCAGGACTAATTATATAAAATACAACTGCATGGAGTGAATTTAACGGACTTTCCTGATAAATACAAACTTAAGATTGTCATGTGTCTGAGCTCAGGTTTTCTCTGAGCTCAGACCCGCACTCTATTCCTCTGTGTTGTATGTCTGATTAGTTTGATTTTGCTGGTTTTATGTATATACTTTGGAATTGTTTCACTTGTGCCTCCCCTTTCCCAGACACCCTCTTCCACTGCCCACAGCCTGCCCTCTTAGCTCAGCTGCGGGCAGTTGGTTTAATTAAGCCTCTACTCTCTCAGTGATTCACACCTGCAGCATGTTTACCTGTGTGTATTTAAGCACTACCAATTCACTGTGGCAGTGCAGCTATTTTGGATTGTCTCCTCTCTACACGTGTCAAGCCTCTGAAGTATTTTCTTCTCCAGAGTGTGTCTAGCTCTGAGGTCAATCGTGTAAGGTATTCTTGTTGCATTTTATTTGAATTGTCCTTTATTCCTCAACTGCTTCAGCCTCTGAAGTTTTTTTTTTTCTACTCCTGAGCACACTCTGCTCAGAGGCTGAGCTTATTAGTTATTTCTTGGTTTGGCGTTTTTGTATTGTCTTCACCATTATTGGGCTCTTTATGTTCTCTCTGTTAATAAAAACTGCACAAACACCATTCAGCGCCTGAGTTTGTCCTTTCTGCGCCTCGTAGAGGCACACATGACAAAGATATTAGGCTGGCCGGTAGCCTAATGACAGAAGAGAGTACCAGTGGAAACAGTCTCAAATCCTTTCACTGTGAGGGAACGGTATACATTCAGTAACTGAATGTACTATTGCACAGTGAATGCGTCATGGCAACTACATAACAACAATGCTGAATTGCAGATGAGGCAAAAACACGTAAAAACGTCTAATAATGTCTAACATTCCTCAAAGAAATTTCTAAAATGTCAAGATTAATAAAACAAGTGTAGCTTGTTTAAGTGTAGCACTTCTTGAGGCTGGGGATCACGAGTTGAACCGCGTACTGTTCAGCTACATTTCAGTTCATTGAGTGGTATGCAGTGGGAGTTCCAGTGAAGCACTAATTGATTCTGTGATGAATATTTTTGAACAAATTTTTTTAGTGAGCTGATTCCAATGATTCAGTACATTTAAATGGACTGTAATGCTCATTGCTACTTCACATACTGTACCATGTTGTACCAACATTTCTTCATCCAGTGCTTGAAAATTAAAAAAATGTTTTGCAAACTGATTTTGGACCACAGTGCAGATGGTCAGAGCTACAACTGACACTAGAATTTAAAAGAGTTTATTTATATTTTGTAGTTTAGACCCTTTCATATGTTGTAGTTTCTTGCGTATGTCATTTTCCTGCTATAGATAGATAGATAGATAGATAGATAGATAGATAGATAGATAGATAGATAGATAAATGTGCTTTATTGATCCCAAACTGGGAAATTGCAGTGTAACAGCAGCATGACAGTAGACAACCAAATGACAGAAACACACAGCATAACAGACAAAGGGATTACCCATGGAAAGTAAAAACTACTAAAATAATAGCACATCTACATCATAGATGAATAGATGGTGACCCGTATAGACACATGAATCATACCCGCTGTACAATGCAGGACTATCGGGAGCAGAGTGAGATGTGAGGTACCAATTAGACTGTAAGGTGCAGTATGGCAGCATAGTTATGACCAGAATTCAACATTAGAGTGAGTTATTGTACAGTTAAATGGCATGTGGCAGGAAAGATTTCTTGTACCTAACCGTTCGACAGTTAAGCTGTAGCAGTCTGCTGGAGAAAGTGCTCCGCTGTCTGTCCACTGTGTGGTGGAGGGGATGATCAGGAATTTCCATGATGGATTGCAGTTTATTTAGTGTCCTCCTCTCCACCACCATCTCAAAGGTCTCTGCCCTGAGACCAATTACAAAGCCAGCCCTCTTGTTAATCTTGTCAAGTCTGTTGGTGTCGCTGGCTCTGATACTGCTACGCAACAGACAGCAGCAAAGAAGATGGCGCTGGTGACAACGGTCTGGTAGAAAAGCTCCAGCATCCTGTTGCACATGTTGAAGGATCTCAGCTTCCTCAGGAAGTAGAGTCTGCTCATCCCTTCTTGTGCGCAGCATCGCTGTTGGATCTCCAGTCCAGTCCGTTGCTGATCCTGACACCCAGGTTTTGTAGTCCTCAACCACCTCCACATCTTCCCCCCTAATCTGCAATGGCTGAGAAGACATCCTCTTCTTCCTGAAGTCAATCACCATCTCTCTGGTCTCGTTGACATTCAGCCTCAGGTGATTCTGCTCTGTCCACTCCACAAATCTTTCTACCAGTGCTCTGTACTCCCCCTCCTCTCCTCCGCTTATACACCCAACAACAGCTGAGTCACCAGAGAATTTCTGCAGGTGGCATGACTCGGTGTTGTACTGAAAGTCAGTGGTGTATAAGGTGAAGAGAAAAGGAGAGAGCACAGTCCCCTGTGGAGCTCCCTTATCACTAACCACCACGTCAGACAAGACACCGCCCAGCCGGACAAACTGTGACCTGTCTGTCAGGTAGTTAGTAATCCAGGATATCACAACGCTGTCGACCCCCATCACCCCATCACCATCATCCTGGTGTCCCCTGAGGAGGGAGAGGAGGGGGAGGGGGAGATGGAAAGAGGTGCTGCACAGGAGGGTGGGGGGTCTGGCTGTGTTGTGGGGTTGACAGACGGTGAGTTGAACCTATTGAAAAATAGATTCAGCTCATCAGCTCTTTCAAGGCTCCCAGACATCTGTCTGACTCTTCCCTTGCACCCAGTTATTTGTTTTATTCCCATCCATCTATCATTGGTATTGTTTTGTCTGAGTTTATTCTCCAACTTCCTCCTGTAATTGTCTTTGCACTTCCTCAGCATCTCTCTTAGTTCGTGCTACACTCTCCTCAGTTTCCCCTTGTCTCTGGACCTAAAAGCAGTCTTCTTCTTGTTCAGAATTGCTTTCAGGTCACTGGTGACCCATGGTCTGTTGTTGGGGAAACGGTGTACAGTCTGGCATGGTTGTGTTGTCACAGAATCTGATGTATTCTGTGATGCTGTCAGTCATATTGTCTCTGTCCACCCCATGTGGTTCACAGAGTACGCTCCAGTCCGTCGTCTCGAAGCAGTCCTGTAGTGCATCAGCAGCCTCCTGTGTCCACCTCCTCACAGTCCGTGTATAAGCAGGCTGCTTTTGCACAAGGGGAATGTACTTGGGTAATAACACGACCATGCAGTGATCCGATTTGCCAATGGGAGGTAGAGCTGTGGCACTGTTTGCATCTCTGACATTAGCATATAGAAAAGCCAGTGTTTTGTTTTCTCAGGTGGGACAGTCAACAAACTGGTGGAAGTTTGGTAATGTTTTTCCCAGTGAGACATGATTAAAATCACCTGTGATGGCCGTAAATGCGTCCAGGTGCTTCTCCAGTAATGTGGCAGTAGTGGAGCTGATGATGTCACAGGCCACCGCTGTGTCAGCTGACGGAGGGACGTAGACGATAATTACCAAGGCACACGTCATTTCTCGCAGCATATAATAGGATCTCATACTCACAGCCAGCAGTTCAATGTCCGGGCTGCAGCGCTTTTCCTTCACATAAATGTGTCCAGGATTACACCACCTTTCATTCGCAAAAAGTGCCAATCCTCCTCCCCTCTTCTTCCCACTACTTAATACATCCCTGTGCCCCCGGATAGTCTTAAAGCTAGGTATCGCTACGTTAACATCCAGGATCTGTGAGTGTAACCACGTCTCTGTAAAACACATGATACTACACTCATGATATTCCTTTTGCATCCTGACCAGTGCTATGAGCTCAACTGCTTTGTTTCCCAGCACCCACACGTTCCTGGTGACGAACATCAGTACAGATGGTTTATGCTTCCTTCTCCTCATCCTCACTTTAGCTCCAGCCCTTCTTCCGTGGCTTTTCCTCCTGAGCTCATGCGGGATGAGGTGATTTGCTCCCAGCAGTGGCGCTTCCAGCGCCAGGCTCCTCAGTGCGATCAGCTGGTCGCGTGTGTAAACAATGCGTCCACCCCACCTCTGTTGTTCTCCATTGACCGAGGAAGAGAAAAAATAAGAGAAAGACCGGGGCTGAAATAGAAA
The DNA here is from genome assembly GCA_020510985.1 of Pholidichthys leucotaenia. Taxonomy (NCBI): domain Eukaryota; kingdom Metazoa; phylum Chordata; class Actinopteri; order Cichliformes; family Pholidichthyidae; genus Pholidichthys; species Pholidichthys leucotaenia. Next base: position 336,372,869 of record CM035836.1, read on the forward strand.
AAACTTGGTCCAGTCGTTAATCCGAGTCTTTCTACCGAGCCCTGGTGAAAAAGAGACACACTATGTACAAGAATAAGCAGAAAAAAACACAAAGACACGAGAGAGCTGCTGCTGGTACAGCTGCCTGTCCTTCTGGTGCCTTAAAAAAATGGCAGTATTGAATTAAATGTTTGTTTTCCCATTTCCATTCAAAATGCTTTATTGCAATAAATGTTTTTGTTATGACTAGAATTGTTCTACCTCTAATATTTGCTTTTGTCAACACTAATTAGCATGTTTTGTTGCTTATTTTGACTGCATTAATCCCCCCGAATGCCATTTTAGACCACATATGTTATTCTAAACCCAAAGGTAATATATCCTGTTTTTCTCCACCGCAGGTCAAGGTTTGGTTCCAGAACAGGCGAATGAAGTGGAAGAGAGTGAAGGGAGGACAGTCAGCCTCGCCCAACGAGCTGGAAAATGACGACATTGACTCGGCGGCCTCACCCAGCTCCGAATGATAGGAGGATGCCAGCAGCGTCTTTGGACACCAGCGCAACCTTTGCATACTTTTTGTGGAAACTTGGCTCCGGGAAACCAAATAATTCCAGAGACTATTTGAAGCAAACCCCGAGAGTCTTTTTGCCATTTTTTCTTTTTTTGTTGTTGTAAAAAGTTAAATAATGAACTGATTTTTTTGTGAATTCTCTGTCTAAGAGGCCCACCCTTATTGTATTGACTGTGATTATGTATTAAAGATGAGTGACAAATGCCATACAGCAGCTTTAAAGGCTAGTGTTGGTATATCAGAGCATGATGTGATTGTTTCTGAATCCAATATTGTAATCACGGCCTTTGACGCTTGACTACAACCACCTGGGAAAACTCAGACTGCACAACTGTTGCCAAGCCCTAAGAGCCTCTGAATCAGATATACAGTATATATGATTTTTCTTTTTCCTAGAGTATATTTTTGTTTTGCCGACAAGCATTTTTTTAAACTTCTTTTTATACCATTTCAATGTTATTGATAAAACACAGATGATGACTGTTCCTGCTAATAAAATAAATCATGTGCTGCAAACGGGGAACATCTTGATAATTTCTTCCACCTGAAAACAGTTAAAACCGTGGCTGGACAGTAGGTACAGCAGATGGTTTTATGGTCTGTGCACTTAAAAAAAAAAAATCAAGATATTATGTGACTGCAGCAGCTAAAGAGAAAATGATTACCGAGGAGTTCTTTGCTTTTGATGATGGCACACTAAAAAGATATAATATTCAAGCACAACTTGCAGTATTTATACATTTTAAGTTGTAGCACATTTTCATTGTTTAGACCAGTGCCGTTTCAGCCCATAAAGCTGAGTGCACAAATGCAACGCCCCCCCCCCCCCCCAGCAACTAGAGGGCCCCCGAGCTACAAGTTCACCCTCAATATTTTTTGTGGGGAGAATTAAATTTTGCATCAACTATGTTTTTCTCTTTAATTAGCTACTTTTTTCCCTTAGCAATGTGTGATGTTACTTGTAAATTTACTTTTTTCTCATATATTTGTGACTTTCTTCTTGTTAATTTGCTAAAATTTTCACATAAATTTTCAACTTTTTTCTCATAATTTTCTGACTTTTTTTTTTTTAAATTTGCAACATTCACATGGATGCTGGTTAATTTTTTTTTAATTCTCTTTATTTATATATTTATTTTTTCTGTTGCCATAGACCAGTATTTTTCAACCTTTCTGAGCCACGGCACTCTTTTTACATTGAAAACAATTTTGTGGCACCTCACCAAAATGTTACAAAATCACACATTGTAGCCTATTACAGCTTGTATAATGACAACTTAGTGTAGACTCACTCAGTGTGAAACTTGGGCCTCTTTAGATGAACACAAAGCTGATATCCTGGCAGGAACTGAAGAAAGGCATACACAAATAAAGTTATATGTTTCTCCGTGTGCCAGGATGCTGGCATGTGTTTTGCTGCTTCTCATTCTGAGCTCAAACCTGTATTTTTTTTTTTGTTTGTTTGTGCTTTTTGTTTTGTTTTCTTCTTCTTTATTCAACACACTACAGCTGGCTCATCACTAAATGATCCTAAAGGACAACTGTGCTGTTGGCAGCTTGGCAAGCAATCCATGGCGGGATTGCCATTCTGTGGTTCCTTGGCTATGGTGCAGGCCTGTTCACCATGACTCCTGTGAGGTCTTCCAGAGTGTCTTCCACTTGGCGGTGGCAGTGGCTGTTGTTCCATCCACATTAGCATTGCCCACTAGCCACTACAACCATGGCAATGTTAAAATATTCTTATGGAACTGCGAATTCTCCTCAGCTTCTCCAGCCCAAACTGTCTGGCTGTCATTGAAGCTCTTGGACTCTTGTGTGGCCCCAAATATATCCATTGGGCCACTTGACACAAGTTTATTTAATCCAGCTCACCCATTCCATCCATACTCTGTCAGCCGTTCCAGAGCATTACAGCAGCATCATAAAAAAAACCAAACCCAAACCTGTGCGCATATGTATTTGTGACCACTCATATTGTCATCCACTGACATGCAAGAGCCACTACAGGCACCAACATACGTTAATGGCAAATTATTTGCGATTTTTTAGACGTTTAAGTGAAATTAAACAATTTTCTGTGGCAACCTGGATAATCTCTCATAGCACCCTATGGTCCCACAGCACCCTGGTTGAAAAACATGCTGTAGACAGTGGCCCCAGTTTTTCCCCAATTTAAGGAAAGAAAGACTTTTTCCTATTACAAAAACAGAGGCCCTTAAATACAATCTTACATAGCGCCCACAAAAAAGCTAGAAAGAGCCCTGATTTGGATATCAGACTTTTCATGTACAACATACTATTAAAGTGTATATGATACCTATTTGTCAGTCAAACCTACAGTAAATGAACTGCATAAACATTACAATTATGAAGTATGGCTATCAAAGCTAAGGTGTCATGAATCACCCTTTTTAAGGGCTATTTAAGGACACCAAACGCGAGCTGTGAGTTTGCACATTTATTAACTGAAAGACAAACATATAACACACTACACATACTGTATATAATGGACAAGGAGATGGCTGGAGGAAGACGAGGCTCACGACTTCAGGAGGAAAAAACAGCCTGGAGAGCAGGCTGAAATGTGTGGGACACCAGGGAAAAAGAGACAAAACTCAGCCAGAGCCACACCCGAAAGGAAACGGGGCTCATGCCTGAGGAAAACGGAAAATGTACCTGGTCGGAGTGTTCCTGTCCACCTCTGCGGAAAACCAAACTTACTCAGAGACTGCTGAATCTTCTGAGGAAGCTAACAGTAGGACACGACAATGGGGGAAATGTTTCCGTATCATAAGTAGGTAAATGGAACAAAAGATTGATGAATGACAGGTGTGGGTACATGGATGAGGAAGTAATCAAAAACAACAAGTGACAGCTGTGCAGCCTGTGAAACAAAGTTTGGATAGCCGGAAGCTGCACGACACTGTCAACATAAAAGCACAAACCAGAAACTAAATAATAATACAAAAATAAGATGACACAACCCTAAAAGATGTAAATAATACCATAATTCAAAATGGCACACAATAACTAGATAAGACTATAAGGACAACACTAAGAATTCAAACAGCCCATAAATAAACAGAAACCAAAGACATAACTGCACAGAACAAAGAAGCAAGCAAACAGAAAAGGACTAAACTCAAACTGGAGACTGAGAACGGCACCCACCCGTGTCAGGATCATGGCATAAGGTAATTCAAATTCATGGTCACAGCTTTATGTATCTGTTATATATCAGTTCACAATGATTTAAATTCATACATTTGATGGAAATAATATGGCTTCATTTACAGCATACCATACTGACACTTATTTCATACAGTTAGACTTAATAAATAACCACAATAACTTAATAAATAACCAGCGACTCTGGCACAGAAAGTCAGGTGGAGCACAATAAACACTAACTACTTGCTCCATGAATGTAAATAGAAATGCACCTCCTCAAATCATAAGCACACATTAATGTAATGTGCTAAGCTGAAGCACAGACAGAAATAATGATGTTCACTGAACTGCTATTGCCTTGTTAAACAGTAATAAACTACAAATCCAAACTTAACCTGTTAATGATCATTTCTAGCACATCTGAAGTAATATTTCAGAGTAGGTAAACCCAAGATTCTTAACTTACAGTTAAAACAACCTTACAAATGATGTCAAATGTGTGTGTGTGTGTGTATATATATATTTTATAGTAATATGTACATATGTATATTAGCTGCTCTTGCTTGCTTGTTTATTTTTTTATTTATTTTTTTTTTTTCTTGCCTTCTGATTGTTGCTCTGAGTGTTGCTATCCCTGTGCTGTTGCAATCCTGGAATTTCCCCGTTGTGGGACTAATAAAGGCTTATCTTATCTTATCTTAAATAGAGTCACCAGTGATACTCACTTGAAAAGAAAGGCTGCACGGCAGTTTTTCATTTGGGCATATTTGTCACTTTTTTGTCAAACTCCACCAATCCATGAATTAATTTATTTTCAATTAACAGCGTACTTCATAAGAAGCACATTTAACCTCTGCTGTCCCATGCTGTTGTGTGTAAATATCTTAATCCTTTCCAGCAGTAAGAAGTTTCTGACTTAGCAGGGGTCACCGGCGTTGTGGCATTTTCCACGTGAACTGCTGCTTTCATGTTTAGCAAGTCGTTCAGAAAGATGCTTCAGTTTTAAAAGATATTTTTCCCCGTAACCCTCTTAAAGCTCACCTCCTTTTTTCTGACTGAATTCCATCTGAGCTCTCTTAGAAAACAGTGACATAACTTATGAGATGCTTGTAGTCTTTCAACTTACTTTTTTTCACAACCTTATACTTTAACAGTTAGATGACAATATATGTGGAAAATTGTCTTTTAAATTGATAAACATCATATACGTAATTCATGGCAAAATTCGATCAGGATAAAAAAATAATTTCTCTCTTGCCATTCACTTCGATACAGATTTTTTCCAAAGTTAAGTCCTATAGTGGAAGTAGAGCAGGCTTACGGGCAGGACTTAAGTGCAAGTTTTGCATCTGTGTCGACGCATCACAGCTGCGATGGCATCGAAACAGTGTCGATGCAGCAGCGACATGTATTCCAATTGCACTACCCGATGTACACTTCTATAGAGAAGAGGCGCATGTCGGCAACACAGGTCGTAAGAGCTGTGATTGGTCCGTTTTGTCTCCTCCTTCACATTTCCTGGTTCTCACTGCTGCTCCGCTCTGCCTCTTTCTGTTGGCATAACTTTCAAAGTGAGTCGGTTAAACAGCGATCCAAATTCAAAAGAATATTGAGGAAGTAAGCACATACAGTGTGAGGGCATGGTGTCAGACTTCTCCACCCAGGGAACAATGACTGAAAGAGGAGGTGTCACCGGGGGGTACCAGACGGGACAGTAAAGACTATATGCCCCCTCCCCCCCCCGTGGAGAGGAGTAATTGCCAGAGCTGCTGGGAGTAGAAGAGTGTTGAAGCAGTGCCGGCGTTATGTTATGTTAATGTGTCACACTGCGGCGGCAAGAAATAAAGCGGCGTTGTTGGAGGTTTTAAGTAGAGTTTTATTAATCATACCGCCGTCACGAGCTCCTCTCCCGGCGCCGTGCGTGCGCGCCGGAAGCGAGCCCACGGCTCTCAGAGAAGGAGAGGAGGACACAAAGTCTGTGTCCTGCAGCAGCAGTTGCAGAGTGAGAATGAGAGCATGGTTACAATGCAGTATATATACACCCAACTACAACAATACATCAAAGCATTCACAGCAGTCGGTCTGATCAAAGAGATAACAGGACAGGCATGAGACATTTGCATGAAAGGCAACATTAACATCACAGAAGTGAGCCAGACGAAACGAGTCTGCCTGTAGACGTTAATACACATTTCACTGTTCTGTTATTTGCTCTAGCCGAGCGCTGTGTTTGACCAGTCTGTTTGTGGGGATTTATACCAAAGCACATCTACATATGTAAGATGCTCAGAAGAAGCACAGTAAGGACAAGACGCATGAACACTATACATGAATGGCGCATTACATCACAATACATGCATGGCATTTGCATCACAAATACATGCGTGGCACATTGCATCACAACACATGAATGGCACATTACATCTCAGTAGTGCAGCGGGAAAAACAGAGACAAGAGAGCTGAGTGTCCTTATCTGTTGTGGGGGTTAACCGAACCGCCACAACACAGTTCTTTGTTGAAACAACGGTTATGGTCGGAAGTTTTGGGTCTCGATGCATGGGAATAAAGTTATAAAAGAGGAATGCACAGAGACCCAAAAATCTCTTTTGCTTTAAGTTATGTTGGAGAAAGAATAAAGTTCTCTGTCATCCAACTAGTTGCCTCGCCTGCCTCCTTTCTCCACAACAGAACATTTTGTGGCTCGTCATAACCCCAGTAATTACACAGATTGTTAAATAACTGCAGCGACAGTGGTCACACACACAGTTTTCTCCGACTTCTTCTTTGTGCAATGATCGTATGAAGAGGTGCTTTCTCTTAACATTTATTAGCTCCAACTCCATAACAATTTGCTCTTGTCCATCACTATTTCATAAAAAAAAAAAAAAAAAAAAAAAAAAAAAAAACACAACAAACACAAATCACTCTACACATCGACCGAGACCCAGTTTGGTAACGGAACAAAGCATTTCATCCAACACACAAGAAAAAATTGCCAATCACTGCTTTGGCGACGAACATCGATAATGGCGTGGATGTGATGCAGGTGCATAAATCCAGCTTTAGGCTCTCGATGGCAATGAACTTACTGATTAACATAAAATCTATTAAGTTACTTTTGATTGGTTGTGGGGCTCTCCTGATTCAGCCCCACACGTCATTACAGAAAGTAGCTGGAGCATGTGCATACATGTTTTAACCCACAGGATGAGTTACACGTGCACTAAAGGGCTGGCCCCAATGAAGCAACACTATTTAGGAGAAATCCAGACTTTGATGTGAGGAATTTAGCTAGATATTTGGACTGCATGACAGTGCTACTATTATCATATGTAATAATTGTGCATTATTATTCATCAATTTTGAAGAGAAGTATTGTTGAGAATTTTGACTTAATTACTGACTGGGCGTACATTGCTCGACAGTGACATTTGGTGGGGCTAATATAGAGACGTCATTGTAAATTAGATATTTTTGATTCTAACGAATCTGAATAAATACAAGTTATGAATATGGTCATTTAAAATAAAATCAAAATAATGCAAATACTTTACAATGAACAATGCCACAATTAATTTATTTTTGCATGTGACATCCAAAGGGACACAGTATGTTTTTAAAAAATCAAGCTTGTAGACCAGTGTTGCCAACTCTCACTCTTTTGGAGTGAGTCTCACTCTTTTGCCCTCTCTCACACCACAAACCTTATATTTCACTCCAAAATGAGGAAATTACTGCTAATACTGTGTTGACTTGCTTCACACTTTTACACAATAAGAGCTCTCAAGGCAGCACTAGGCTGCAAACGTTGTCAAGGCTGATTACCATGGCTTTTGCTTTTAACCCTTAGCCAGTGCCTTGTACCGCATACGCCATATCCGGACTCCCCTCATTCAGTGTACCGTAACTCTCTGAGCTTTCATTCTAGTGCACTCACTTCAAAGGATTCTGAAAGATGAGACATTGCCCTTCCGATTGATATATGATACATTACGGTAATCCTGGAAGTGACGTTGTACATTGGTGTTGGAATACAGTCGCAGATCCCCTGAAAATGCAAATTTGTCACAGCATGCACAGAACAACACAACAGCAACACGTGAGTTTATTTTCTTATTTTGGTGGTTATTTAGGCATTTTTACCATGTAAATAATAGTTTAACATAGTAAATAGTAGTTTTAGTAGTGACTGTGAGAGTTTTGGAGTGTTTTTTATTGTGTTTTCATTATTACCTCCGCCAAAGTGGTAATAATGTTTTTACCAGGGTCTGTCTGTCTGTCAGTCTGTCTGTCTGTCTGTTACCAACATAACTCAAAAAGTTATGAACGGATTTTGACCAAATTTTCAGGAAAGGTGTGTAATGGCACGGGGAACAGATGATTAGATTTTGGTGATGATCTGAGAGTGCATACCTCCAACAAGGGCTTTGTTTGTATTTGTGCAGCAGGATTACACAAAAACTACTGGATAGATTTGGATGAAATTTTCACCAGAGGTGGTTCTTGGGCTAGAGAGGAACCCATTATATTTTGGTGATGATCTGAGAATGCATACCTCAGCCAAGGCTCTTATCTTCTCACAGTGTGTTAGCAACAATACTTCAAAACTGATGGACAGACTTTGATGCAATTTTCACCACAAGTGGCTATAGGCCTACACACAAACCCATTACATTTTGGAGGTGATCCATGAGAAACGGAAGGAGCCTTGGCGGAGGTATGCGCTCTATGAGTGCTTTTCTAGTTATTTTATGTTTTTTTGTTTTTGTTTGTTTTGTTTGTTTTTTTTTCTGGAGTGCGTGTCTCCCATTGTATTGCAATGTATTCCATTGTGTCTTACTCCTGTAATTATAATGGTTCGCCTGGTAATTTTTACCTTTTTATTTTCAATAAATATATTATACAATGGTTTTTTGTGAAATATTTTGCTCATTTTTTGATTAGAAGTGTAAATTTCTTCTTCTTCTTCTTCTTTTAGATTTGATTGGTGGTTGGCAACCAGCTTACAGGTGCATTACCGCCACTGACTTGATTATCATCACTCTATATCTTTGCATAAGGAGTTCTTATAAGGAGTTCTGAACAACTCCTTATGTGTGAAAAAATTATTCGTCCTGTGGATTTCAAAAATATTTCACAAAAAAACATTGTATAACATATTTATTGAGAAAAAAGGTAAAAATTACCAAGCAAACTGTTATAATTACAGGAGTAAGAGCAAATCAAACCAACTTGTGTGTATGCAGCCATTTTCACAACAAAGCTGCATTAGATCTCATGATGGTAGATGGCACCCAGAGGTTTGTATACTTTTGTTTGACATAGTTTACAGTATGTAATGTTAGGTCAACTTGTCTTATCCAGAAGATTAACTTGCCTTACAAATTCATTCAGTACAACCAGTACATAAAACAGATTCATCACATTCTGAAACTTGTTCTGAGGTAAAGAAGTGTATGCATTCAAAAAGATAACAGTTTATGTGTATTGTGCACATGCACACTCACGCCAGCCTACCCCCAGTCTCCCCCCATGCACAGTTCCCTCTAAATCTCACTCCAAGCATTTCTGAAAAGTTGGTACTTGTGTTGTAGACATGATTTTAAAAATGTGAAATCTTTTAGTTTCATTTTTTTTCTTCAGTCTTTTAATGTTAATGAATTACTTGAACAGTGACTTGAATGTGAGAGCATATTAGATCAAGTTTTCTATTTCTTTTATAAGAAAAAAGGTTGAAAGGGACAATTTTGGACAACCAAATGCAATATGCAGTATCAGTCAAAAGTCTGGACACATCAGCCCATTGAAAATGAATGTGTAGCTGTGTCCACACTTTTGAGTGGTAGTGCATATGGCTACAAGCAAAATTCTACTCAGATCAAGAGCTGTGGGATATTTTTCAGTAGCTCAGCAGTGTGCATATGTAAAGAAGAAGCCATTAAATGTCTTCAGATGAATCTCTGTGCAACTTCTTTTGAAAAAAAAAATCAATGCTTGGTGTGAAAGGGATGCTGATTTCTAGCTAATGCTAACTAAAAAGGGCTAGTTTTTTCATAGATTGTAAAAAAAGCTATGCTTGTTTTAATTTCCATAAACTCTTTTGCTTTGTTAGCCAAAAAAATACAAAAATAAATAAAAATACAAAAAAAAAAAAAAAAACATTGGCAAGTGTAGCTCACTGTTTGCTACACTGACTAACATTAAAAACTGTAGCTTACTGTTAGCATTATAGCATTGACTCAAGGTGCCCAGCACACCTTTAAGTGTCACAGGAGCCCTTGCAAGGTGGAGAAGGTGAAGACCCAAATACCAGGCGACTATGATAAACCATTATTTATTTCAAGACTTGACAGGAAACACAAAATAAAGCAGCACGTGGGGTGAACAAAAACTAAAACTTGACACAACAAGGACTCTGACTAAAGACTAGTCCTGGATTTATACTGACTCCGGATGCAGTACATTACAGCTGCGATCCGGCCTCTGCACCAAATAGTTCCCATTCTCATCAGTTTTCTAATCCCCACCTAGTCCGGATCACTGCGGAACAACTCCAGCTTGTCAGATTTGGTTCGGTAATGAAACACAACAAGTCCATTTATGACGGATGACGGATACAATCCGCAAGGAAATCCTGCAGTATCTCGCAGTACTTAGCCCTTTTAACTGCCCTAGGTGCCATGTGGTGCCTGGGGAAACTCAAGGCAACTCAAGCACCCCCCCCCCAGTGGTCAAGAGTAGTACAAATTTTTCTCAATAAAATAGTTCAGATTTCCAAGGCTATAACTTGAAAGTTACAAGAGATAATGGCTTACTGTCAATTAGAAAGATGTAAAATATGATCCAAAGTTTCAGATAGGAATAAATTTGTGCATCTAATTTGCATAATGTCGCTGCAGCTATATAAATTACATAACTCAGTCAAAAGTGGACTTTGGACACATTTATATAAAGAATGGGCCATTTTTTTTACGCTGATTTGTCCACAGGGGTATGTTTTTATCTAATCTTCAAAGTATATGAACCAGAAAATCAATAAAATGTCAAAAAACATATATTTCTCTTACCTGTTGCCAGGTGGGGGGTCTCACCCGCCCATGTGGCCGGTCTGTTTTCATCCATTGTAGTCGATGTTTGTGTGTTTGCTCAGCCATTTACACCATGTACCACATCTACAAACTTTTATGATTACCCCACTTGAATTTCGTTTGTATTATGTGGCTATTTTTTCTGTTTGGTGCATTATTCCTGTGGGAATCCATGCCACCCGTGGGCGCCGCCATCTTGGGCGGCAGCGATGACCAAACATGGCGGCATCCACATTGGTGTGTGAGCTCAAAGTGGAAAAGGAAGAAGAATAATGAGGATTTCTTCTTCTTTGCTATATTCCATGTCAGCCATGATTCCTTCGGTGCATGTCTGCCACCTTCTAAACTGTCAGATCAATAGAGATTAGTACAAATTCTCAGTATAGCCGGGGGATGTCAATAAGTTGACATGTGCAGTTGCTGCGCTGTGCCACTGGGGGTGTGTGACCCGTCCATTTAATCTGGGCAGTTAAAGGGTTAATAACCATTTGATCATTAAAAACGATTTAAGGATCGTCTGTTATTTTCTAAGGTCACCTCCTCCACCACTGTGTCAGATAAGGTAAAAACTTAACATACAAACGCTTCATAGAATTAACATTAACGGGCTACTAACATTTTATTTACAGCCGAAAAATCCAGGTGGGGAGCTGCTACATCACACTTCCTTGTTGTCATCACGTGATCGCGATCGGTTCATCTTGGTCACTTTTGGATCTTTCTCGAGATCTTGTGTTATTTTGTATAATTCTCGCATGATCTTGTATTTCAGACTTTGTTCTCATCCATGCCACTGTAAAACACAAATGGATTTGGTAAGGACAGACACAAGGGGCCAGCCGCACTGCATCTGTGACGTACTGTATCCGGAGTCAGTGTAAATCCTGGGTAAGGCAAGACAAAACGGAAGCGTGTAATCATGGCAACACAAGACGAGAACACCACACCTGACAGAGAATGACAGACACACATATATAGACAGGGGGATAATTAGCAGATAATGAGGAACAGGTGGGTACAATTAGGGGTAATCAGAGACAGCAGAGAGTGGCTATAGGCACAGGAAACATGAGGGGCTGAGACAAAAGGTAAACCAGAGACATGAACACAGGACCAGGTAATACACAACCATGACAAATGGTAATAACAAACAGAATCATAGAAAACTAACTTCAAACCCCAGACCATAAATAACAACAAATACAGAGAATTCCTAAATACCAACTGAAGTGAGGTAGGGGAAACACAGAGAAACAAACTAATAAAGGCCGAGGACATGACTGAACTCATGTCCTGAGAATACCAGAAAGATCAAATACGAACATAAAGTGAGGACATGCGCACAGCCATGTCAAAACCCTTACATTAAGATTGTTGGGATAAATTTGGCTAGAATCCTTCACATATCTTCTTTGGACTATCCACAAGCAGAAAAAGATAAAAATGCTGAAAACAAAACTTAAATAAATTATCGCAGGTTGCAAATAAATGTGTCATTCTCAACTCAGTAATGTGCATGTTTTTAAGCACCATCTTATGCAAAAATTACTTCGATGTGAATAAAAAAAGACTAAACTGGTCGTTAATTTTGATTACTGGGTGAACACTTATCAACCAAATTCGTCCCACTCATCAGCAATGATTCAACAGCCCAAAGTGCAGAGAAACAGCCACATTTCACTTAAACACATCTGTGAAGAGAAAAAAAGAGCCCCCACCACATGCTAAATCCCGTCCAATGATGGCATAATTATCTTCATTAATATCTCAAATGGAGGTCGGATATCCCTTAGGTCAGCTCCCATCAACGCCCACATAGATCCTGTCTGTAGCACCATAATCCTGAAGGATGTTTTCACAGTGGCAAGTGGTCTCCGGTAGACCCAACACAAATCTGCCTGATTGGTCTGAAGTGACCTGAGAACCGCTGTGAGTATACCTGAGTGAATTAGAGGGTTTCAATAAGAACATTCATTTTTGCACACAAGGCCATTTCTAGCTTTTGGTGGTGGTGGTGGTGGGGGGGGGGCCCTAGGCGAGATTGTGTCTGTGGTCATTTTGTTGATTGTCTAGCTGAACAAGAAAATTAAACCATTAAATAGAATATCAATTTAGCCCTTAGAGCGCTTAACCACTACTACCCAAACTTTATTATGAAAAAGAAGTAAATTTACAACAAAACAGTCAAAAATCATAATTACAAGAAAAATATAGCAAATTTGAGAGGAAAAAAGTCACATTTAAGATAAAAAAAAAAGTTGCAAATATATGAGAAAAATAATTTTAATGTTAACTTTTATGACAATACCTTCTCAAATTAACAAGAAAAATGTTGCAAATTGTAAGAAAAATACAAATTTGGGAGGAAAAAAGTTGTAAATTTACTAGAAAAAGTTGCAAGTTTAAGAGGAAAAAGTTGTAAATTTATAAATGAAAAAATTAAAGCTCATTTTAATTGTCCCTCTTAAAAACTGCTGAGGGTGAACTTTTAGCTTGGGGGCCTTCTAGTAGCTGAAGAGGCTCATTGCATTTGCATACTCTGCTTTAGCCTATAGATCACTAAAGGGTTAATGTAGGAATGAACAGGGACTGTGTATGTCGCTTTTCACCTTCAGGAGAGGTGCAGAGTTGTGAGCAGGCAGATGGGATGGATGTACGAGCTGGAGGCTTGGCATTGGCCTACCAGTGAACATACATGGATCCTCTCTTCCATTTTTTCCAGTGAACTGAGCAGCTGATTATTAAAATCCACGGTGGGACGGAACTGTGAATCTGAAGACTTCAAACTTCAAAATTCTCTGCTGTGACAAAGTATTCTGTCCACATTTTGACATAGCCTAGTGTGTGTGTGTGTGTGTGTGTGTGTGTGTGTGTGTGTGTGTGTGTGTGTGTGTGTGTGTTCATTGGGACACCATCGCCCTTTTTGAATTTTTGCATCCATGCACATGCACCCGTGTCCCATCCCGGTCACACTCAGCTGTTGTTGTTTTTTTCTGTGAAATGTGTTGAATACAAGCTATCCACAGGTACCCTGTAGTATAATCCATTTGAAGACACGGTAGACAGTCAGAGCCCTGTGAGTTGTTCATTGTGCAGAAGAAAAAGAAAGATTTGGGGGTTCACAAAATTATTCAGTGGCTCATCCTCTTCACATCAAAGTTTCAAACCCATTCATGTCTGAATGATGCACAACCGAGATTCAAATGAATCAGGCACGTGTCTGTGCATGCTACATTAAATTAACTTAATCTAACTTCAGGCCAGTTGTTCAATCATCTCCTCCTCCTGCCCCTCCATAAAATAACTGCCTGGGCATTAACTGTAATTATCCATCCATCCTTACATCTTCTATTTCTTGGGCACCACCCTCATTAACCTGACCGTGGTGCCCTTGAGCACTGCGTTTAATCCCAAGTGCTCCTGTGGAGCTGCTCAGTGGCCACAGGTCAGTCTGTGGTTGTACTGGGCAGATTCCAGGAGTTCAGCAGTCCAAGCAGAGTAGCCCGGACTACCGCCTGATCCACACAGCACCATGATCCCTCTCGCACCACTGTAGGTGGTTAGCTCACTGGAGAGCAAACCCACATGACTCCTTTGGGTACACTGAGTCCTTGTAACTTTTTTATAGAGATCCATTGGACCGCTCTTGATCTGGCCCTTCACCCAGGACCAACTTGCCTTGGGAGAACCTACCAGGGGCAAGTTGCGCCCGACAATATAGCTCCTGGGATCACTAGGGCAGGTAAACCCCTCCACCATGATACAGTGGCGATCCATGGAGGGGTAACTGCAATTAACATCTATTTTAATAACCAGTGGTCCAGACCAATGATGTTTGTGTGCATTTTCTCTTCGTTCACAAGCACGTCTTTTCCCTAGTACAAAAATGATCTGTTCTCTGATCATAATAGCCGTCTGCCTTAGATCATACTCCCCTGATTGGGTTACTGTCTGCTATGCATAAAACACAGCTCTGAATAAATGAAAACGTTAGGACAACCCTTTCACGCTTTCTGCCTGTGCACAGTTTAGTAGCAAAATGCACTTGGAAACATTCATAAATTAGTTTTGCACCATTGACTGTTAAATAGTAATAGTTGAATAACACACCCCATCTCTATGATTCTAGCACATTCACAAAGGGTCATTAAGCTGACAAGGTGGAACTGGGCTCCAAAAGCTAAAATATTTGGGCCCTGCACAGTATTTTCAACGGAACCATCTGGATAGGGCCAATTTGATCTCAACCTGAGTGGAACCTGGACAAAACTATGCAAAAAAGGGCTGCTGGCTGAGTTCTTGTGTATGATGGAAAGGGGAAATAATAGGTGGGTATGGGTGAAAAGACGCCTTCTCAAGTACAGGATGTTGTTGTAGCAGGTAGCCAGTCATCCAATTTCCTGCTTCCCAAAGAAAACAAGAGCCTGAGCACAGGAGTCCCCAGGCTTACAATGACGAACCTATGAGCAGACTCTGACCGGCCAAACAAAGATTCAGAGGTTACTGCCCTTTCTGCTGGTCTGCAGGAACTGAGGGAGGGAGGGGACCGTTGTTCCACACACATATACAGAGTCAGGGTCAAGTGTTACTGTACGTCTGACCCGGGGCTGTTTCTAGCTTTTTGGGGCACTGTGCAAGATTGTGTTTGGGGGCCCCTGTTTTTGTAATGGGGGAGAGTTCAAACCCTTGAAATAGAAAAAATTCTCCCCTCCCAATAAAAACATTTTTAAAAAATAATAAATGTGGGTCATTTTCTTGAAGAACAGAAAAAAAAAAACCATTACATAGAATAAAAATTTAACCAGCATCCACCTGAATGTTGCAAGTTTGCAAGAAAAAAAAGCTAAAAATTTACAATAAAAACATGTTGCAAAGGTATGTGAGAAAAAGTTGCACATTTACAAGAAAAAAGTCACAAATTTACAAGAAAAAGTAGCAAATTTATGATAAAAAAAAGCTGCAAGTTTTTGAGAAAAAAGTTTAAAATTTACAAAAATGATTTATGAGTAAAGCATTGCAACTTTATTTTAAAAACTTGCAAATTTAGTAGAATAAAGTAAAAAAAATTATGAGAAAACACTGCAGAACTATGAAAAAGAAGTAATAAGTTTAGATGAAAAAGTTAATGAATTTATAAGAAAAAGTTGCAAATTTGTAAAATCTAAAAATTAACAAGGAAAACTGCAGATTTATGAGAAAAATTACACATTGTATAAGAAAAAAGTTGCCAACTTACTAAAAACAAGTCACAAATTTCTGAGAAAATATTGCAAATTTATGAGGAATATATTATAATAATTTATATGAAAAAAGTTGGAACTATATGAGAAAAAAGTTGCAAATTTACAAGAAAAGTAATAAATTCTTTGACATTTATGCTTAACATTAGTACTTAAAATACATTTTATTCAGTTATATAACGTGAGCTAGAAAGGTTCATGATGCTACTGAGGGGAAAAATTCTCTCTTTTTCCCCCCACTGGAAGGGCATATGCTCCCTGCCCCCCTTGATTTATGCCCATGGTTTAACACACATGCATGGAGTTGGGGTCAGGTGTTCCTGTACGTCTGACCCCTCTGGGCCCCAGCCGCTGCAGCTGGCGGTGGACTAATTCCAAGTGTGCGATCCGTTTTTTCCTCCTGTTAGGCTCTATTATTGTATTAGCGGTAATAGCAGTCAAAATAAACCTTGTCCAATTGTAATGATAGCATTAATATCAGCAGTGTAAACTAATGAAGCAGGAATGTTTTCCTTTCACCGCGGAGGTTCCTTTAGAAGACACAGGGGTGGCCAAATTTATGGATTAGATTTAATTTGGTGGTATTGTGATTTTGAGATGTTTAACCTTTCCCAAAACACCCACAGAGCCAGAAAAAGTAGATCCCTTTCCCTCCCCGCAATCTGTAGGAAAGTAGTTTATTTTCCCACCTTGTACGCCTTTGTCTGTTTTTGTTGGTACAATAAACCTACCTGCTGAGGTACAAATTGAGGCGAAACGCTTCCAAGTATATCGCTTGTTATTTCTACTCGGAGCCATTTCTGCCTATAAAGCAGAGTAGGCAAGTACAACGGACCACCTCAGCCACTGGGGGCTACAAGTTTACTCTGAACATTTCTTTAGGGGGAGAATTGAAATCACCTTTAACTTTTTTCTTGTAAATTTGATTTTTTTTTTTCACATAAATTTACAACTTTTTGTAAAGTTGCAACTTTTCCTCATTAGTTTGAATAATTTTGTCAAAAACAACTGGAGTGGTGGCCTAGCGCTAAAATTGTGGGTTCAAGCCCCAGCCAGGTCTTACCAAAGACCATAAAAATGGAATTTTCCACCTTCTAGCTCGATGGTCTGCAAAAATAGAATGGAGAAAGGAAAGTTGGCTACCCAGCCACAGGGGAAGCACAAAACCAGTGTACTCCTTATGCTGGTCTCAAGCCCGGGTAAATGGGGAGGACTGCATCAGGATGGACGTCTGGTGTAAAATCCATGCCAAATCAAATATGCGGATCCATGATCCTCTGTGGTGACCCCGGATAGGGAGCAGCTGAAAGTGTGTGTGTGTGTGTGTGTGTGGGGGGGGGGGGGGGGGGGGGGGGTTCTGTGTGTGTGAATACCTTTCTCATCAATTTCTATTTTTTCTTCCAAATTTGCAACATTTTCTTCATAAATCAGCACCCGTTTTCATATAAATTTAATGCTGCTTTCTTGTAAATTTGCAACATCTTTGTCATAAATTTGCAATTTTCTCATAAATTTGTAACTTTTTTCCTTGTAAATTTTTAACCTGCTCATAAATTTTCAACATTTTTCTCATATTTTGGTGGCTTTTTTTCTTGCAAGTTGGCAACTTTTTTTCTCATTAATTTTAAACTCTTTTTTCCTGCTAAATTTCTGACTTTTTTCTTGTAAATTGTAAATTGCTGTTTTTAAGGACAGTGCAAGTTGATGAACATTGATCTCAATCAATGTAAACTTGCCAGATGCTAATTTCCATTTGTTGTCCGTGGGTTACAATTTTTTTCCCCCATTCTATTATGCTGAGCACCAAGCTAGAAGTACCATTTTTATATGGTCTTTGGTATGACCCGGCCGGGTAAATTTGCGACATTCATATGGACTTTTTAAAATCCTTTTTATTCTATGTAAAGGTGTAATCACACCATCTTGTGTAGGGGCCCCAAAAAATCTCGAAACAGCCTTGCTTCTATTTGACAGTCACTCCAAATTGAAGGTGTCCCAGAAATTTCTCCACAGCTGTGATTATAAAAGCAGATTCAGCTGCAGGAAACATTCTTGAAATAACTCCTCCACTTTGAACACAACCTTCTCCATGAGCAAAGAGCAATAAGAAAACAGTGGTCGGGTTTGATGAAGTTGCTGACCTCACCCTCAGCACTCAACGAAGGGGGTATTCTTAGCTTTCAGCGTATGGAAGGTGTTGCCACTAAAAGCAAAGCTTACCAGAGAAGTGAGCCAAACTCTCAACTTTCAGCAAGCAGGCCCGGGGTTGACCACGTCACCGAGTGCAGAGTTAAAAATGTTGACTTTGTGGGCAAAGAACGACACTGTTTCCATTTTAAAAGATTTCCAGTTGTGAGTCATTTTAGCTGGATAGAAAAGTATTAATGAAAAAAACAGCACGCTTCTCAAAGCCTATAGAAACATAGCAGCTGACACATAGACACACTGGTAGATATGCCTTTATATTGGTAAGATCAAACTGAATTTCCTTCTATTTAAAACATGCTGTACTATTCTACGAAACGGTAATTTTATCCATTTAATATGTACATAATGTCAGTGGGTAGAGAATCCAGAAACAATCCTTAAGCAGGGCTATTTCTAGCTTTGAGACCCATATGCAAGATTGTGTTTGGGGGCCCATGTTTTAGGAATGGGGAAGAGTTCAAACCCTTTGAAAATAATATAAACAAAAATCTCCCCTTACAACAAAAAAACTTGTTGTACGTAACTGGAATGGACATGTACATATTTAACCTGTTTGGTCCATACTTTTGGATTTTTCAGTTTGATCCAGAGAGAAATTGTAGGTCTGAAACCGCTGTGTGACCACAGTCCAGACCAAAGAGCCAAATTTCAGGCAAATAGAGGTGATCTCAGTTTGGCTCAAACTGAAATTTGGTCTTGTTCATTTCCAGTGTGAAGACAACTTTTCAAAAGGTTTGGCCTTTTGGCTCAAACACAGAACATTAAGGTAGCAAATGCCAGAAAACACCAAAACTACTGGCACTTGTACAAAGCATGGTGCAAATGCATGCTTTAGGACCCTTTTTTTCCAGGAGTAACCAGTTCTTCAGGATAATTTTTATTTGCTAAAAACTGCTGATTCGGATTCAACAGTTCTTGGAGGGGAAACTTTTGATAGATTGCTGGAGGTGTGAAGGTCAGGTCCACTCCAGGCCACCGCAGAAATTAAAGCACATCCTTCTCCTACTGGGCACTGCGCTGTGGCCCATTAATTTCATCTGTGACCAGTTAATGTTTCATGACAGCAGCTCGGTCACAGTGAAGGGGATCCACATCTGACTGGGTAGGACAAGGCTGAGAAATGAGAAGTACTGGAAAAGTATTACAGCGTGGTGTGTCTATGTATTAAAGTATTTCACTCTATGGGAGAAATAAGTATTGAATGTGTCAACATTTTTTTTAGTACATACGTTTCCAGTATGATATTTTCACCAAACTTTGATATTAACTCAAAAAATTCAAACAGCAAAAATCAAGATAAAGTTGAATAAAACACATTAGAAATAACAGTAAACCAAAATCTGGAATGTCAAGGAACCAGTGAAACCCATAGTAGTTAGAAAGTAGTTTTACCTCCTATCTGTGAAAATTAATATCAGCCGGGTAGCTTTTTTGTTATCAAGTTGTCATACAAGAAACATCCTATGATGGGTAAAAGCCAAGAGCTGTCATATTCTGGTGAGCGCTCGACCCCTCCTTCCTGACCCTCCTGCTCCTCAGGCAATCAACACACCTGGGAGATTAGACGCAACTGCCACCTCTGCCTCGCCAGCGCTTGTAAGGATCTGATCTTCAACGTCTCAGCGCTGGCTCATTGGGTACACTGCCTTAAACAATGAATAAGTTAAGTAAACTTAAAAATATGATGAATTCTCACCATTCACCCTCTTGTATCTCCCTTCTCTTTCAGGTTGCTGCCATCTGTGCGACGCGTCTCCGAGGATCGTTGTGTGCTCACCTGTCCCATCATCCTCAACCCACTGCAGCTGTTAACATCCACCCGGTCAGGCACTCCCCAGCTCATCTCCTCTCCACTTCCCACCAGCGCCATCCTGCTGGTTTGTCTATTCACGCTGTTTTGTTTTTTTTCTGTTGGGCCATCTGCTTGGTTCACGTGAGTGGCCAGTTTGCATTATCCAATTCCCTGTCTCCCATCTCCTGCTTACAGCTCTCGTCTCTCTCCCCACAGGCTGCTTTCCTCTGGTGAGTAACGTTTTCCCTAGCTGTGCTCCTCTTTTTGAAAGTTAATAAACTGTCTAAACTTGCCTCCAGTGTTGTGAGTGTTATTCCCTTGTGTTGCATTCTGCTCATGACCCGCTCAAACACTAAACATGACAGAACGAGCCAGCAATTACACAAGCTCAGCGGATGCAGCAGCAGTGGAACACTCTGCCCTTCACTGTCTAGAAGTCACTGAAAGGCAGGTAGCTGTGCTCACGCAACAGCTGCAAACAATTATGCAGCAGCTGAGCATGGTCCCCGAACATTTGACCAGCATGTCTGAGTCGGGTCCCTCCGCTCCACCTGTCGCCCCTGTTTCTTCTACCGTACGCCATACCACATCCGTTCCCCCACCTGCTCCATACGCGGGGGAGGTGGGGAAATACAAGGACTTTCTTTCCCAAGTACTGCTATATCTGGGCCAGGTGGGATGGGAGTGCCCGGATGACATTTCCATTTCATTTTTTGACCCTCCTGCTCCAGGATTGGGCTCTTAGTTGGGCTTGGTCTGTTCTCAACAGCCCAGGGGGGTCCGATTACTCTTTTGAACAATTCGTGGTCGAGTTTTCCCACACTTTTGACTGTACTGAGAGCCACCTGCTCTCACTCCGCCAAGAGAGTCAGTCCGTAGTCGACTACTCAGTGGAGTTTCGGGTCGAAGCGGCGGACTCTGGATGGAACAACGTTGCGTTATGCAGCGCCTTCCTCCATGGTTTAAACTCCCACCTCCGCGATGACCTGCCGGTTTATGGTGTTCCCTCCTGTCTAGACAGTCTTAGTGATTAGGCAGTCGGTTTGGGTAACAGATACCGCGAGCGTGCAAAGGATCGTCAATTCTCCTCTCGCCCCTCCTTCGTGCGGGTGCCCACTCCAGCTGCTGACACAGGGGGGTACCGACCCTTCCTCCAAACCAATGGTGCCCGGCCGGTTCCGGCTGACTCCGGAGGAGCGCCAGAGGTGGAGGAGAGCCAGTGTGTGCATGTACTGTGGCTCTTTGAAACACACCTGGCGCCAAAAAGATGTGGCCTGTCAGTAGCCATGGGGGGTCTGACGGGCGGGACTCACTTTCACCCCCCCGGTAATTTCTCTATTTTGGCCCTCATTCAATTATCGAGGGTTGAGAGGAGGGTTATGGCGTTACTGGATTCGGGGGCAGAGCAGAATTTTGTCTCCTCCCAGCTTGTTCGGGAGATGGGTATTCCCACTTCCAAATTTCCCAAACCTGTGAATGGTTACCACCATTTCGGGCCAATGTATTGTGTTAGTCTCGGAACACATGGCGCCGGTCTCGGTCCTTCTTTCCGGGACCCACCTGGAGGAGTTATCGTTCTTTATTTTCCCAAACTCATCCTCCTTGGTGGTTCTGGGTTATCCTTGGCTCTGGAGGCATAATCCCATTTTAAACTTGGCTCAAAACTCCATCTCCTCCTGGAGCCCATTTTGTTTGGCTTCATGCTTAAGTTTGGCCGAGTGTTCACCATCTCTGCCCATTTCCTCTCCTCCAGCCAAGCCCCCGGACCTCACCCTCATACCCGAGGTCTACCAAGACCTTGGGGAGGTCTTTAGCAAGTCGAGAGCACTCTCTTTTCCACCTCATCGCTCTTACGACTGTGCTATAGATCTCCTCCCGGGTGCGTGGCTGCCGTCCAGCCAGTTCTATAGCAATTCTGGTCCAGAGAGGGAGGCAATGGAGAGATACATCAAAAATTCATTGAATGCCGGCCTTATTTGGCCCTCTTTAGCCCCTCTTAGGGCGGGGTTTTTCTTTGTGGGAAAGAAGGATGGATCTCTGCGTCCATGCATTGATAACCGAGAATTAAATGCGATCACGGTTAAAGCCAAATATCCTCTGCCTCTGATTAACTCCACGTTTGAGCTCCTTCAGTGCACGCGGGTGTTTTCCAAACTCAATTTGCGTAGCGCATATCATTTAACCCGTATTCGCAAGGGAGATGAATGGAAGATGGCCTTTAAAACTCACCTGGGGCAGTTTGAGTACTTAGTTATGCCCTTTGGGTTTACCAACGCTCCTGCCATCTTCCAGCGTCTCATTAATGACGTTCTTCGTGACATGGTTAATCAATTTGTTTTCGTCTACCTCAAAGTTATTCTCATCTTTTCCCGCTCGCCAGAAGAGCACAAAATCCATGTTAGCGCTGCGTTACAATGGCTCTTGGAGAACAAACTTTATGTGAAAGAAGAAAAGAGTGAGTTCTCCACCGACCCCACTTCTTTCCTGGGGTTTACTGTGGCGGAGGGGAAGATGTGAGCCGACCCAGCCAAGGTGAAGGCTGTGCTTGATTGGCCTACACCCCACTCCCGCAAGGAGCTTCAGCGCTTCTTGGGGTTCGTGAATTTTTATCGTAGGTTCATTAGGAACTATAGTGGGGTAGCACAGCCTCTTACACAGCTGACCTCCATTAAGGAACCATTTCACTGGTCCGAGGCAGCAGAACAGGCCTTTTCAAAATTATAGAGCCTGTTCTCAAAAACACCAATCTTGGCTCAGGTAGATCCTCAGCTCTAGTTCACCGTGGAGGTGGATGCCTCTGACTCGGGGGTGGGCGCTGTCCTCTCGCAGCACTCGACCTCCGATCAGAAGCTCCACCCATGCACATTTTTCTCTCAGTGGCTCACGCCAGCCAAGAGGAATTACGATGTCAGGGATAGAGAGCTCCTTTCAATTAAATTGGCCTTGGAGGAGTGGAGACATTGGCTGGAGGGAGCGGTTCATCCCATAGTCGTGTTGACCAATCATAAAAATCTCGAGTGCCTTCGGTCGGCCCGCTGACTAAATGCCAGGCAGGCCCGCTGGACTCTATTTTTTCTCAGATTCAATTTGACCATCACTTACCGGCCTGGCTCACTTAACACCAAACCGGACACTCTCTCCTGCCAATTCTGTTGCAGTCATACAGCCCCCCTGTACGTACCTCTCCCAACCTATTATTTCACCTTCTTGTATCCTCGGAGCCCTTACCTGGGATATCGAGCAGAGGGTCCGACAGGCTCAGTCTCTGGAGCCCAAGCCAGCAGGGTGGCCGAGAAACCGTTTGTATGTGCCTGCCGCCCTCCGCAGTGATGTCATCCATTAGGGTCACACCAGCCACTTTGCATGTCACCCTGGCATTACCTGCACCATGACCTGATCTGACGGGCTTTCTGGTGGCCCACACTGTGGAGGGACGTGCAGGATTACATCAAGGCATGCCAGACCTGTGCATGCAGTAAGCCGAGCTCCTCACTCCCTGCTGGTTTGCTGCATCCTCTACCCGTTCCTGGTCGACCTTGGTCACACATTGCACTAGACTTTGTCACTGGACTTCCCCATTCCCATGGCAAGACAGTCATCCTCACCATCGTTGACCGGTTCTCTAAGGCGATCCACCTGGTTCCCCTCCCCAAGCTACCCTCTGCCTCCGAAACAGTCAACCTCATCACTACCTATGTCATATACCTGCATGGCATTCCTATGGACAAAGTTTCTAACCGGGGTCCACAATTCACGTCCCGGGTTTGGAGTTCATTCTGCCAGACACTTGGAACCTCGTCAGCCTTACTTCAGGTTACCATCCTCAGAGTAACGGGCAGAGTCATCGCACCAACCAGTCCTTGGAGGCAGCCCTCAGATGCGTGGCAGCCGAGAACCCCTCAACTTGGAGCACACACCTGACCTGGGTGGAGTACACCCATAACTCAGCCATTTCCTCTGCCACGGAACTCACCCCATTCGAGGCCTCGATGGGGTACACCCTCCCACTGTTACCCATGGCAGAGAGGGAGGTTGCGGTGCCATCTGTGGGGGCTCATGCATGCTGCTGCCGCCGGCTCTGGAGGGCCACCCGGGCCGCTTTTCTCTGCTTTTCGGAGCGCAACAGCCAGTACGCTGACCAGAAGCGAACCCCAGCTCCTAAGTACGTGGTCGGGCAGTGTGTTTGGCTATCGGTGAACCAAATACCACTCATGACGGACTCCAGGAAACTCTCACCCTGTTTCTTAGTCCATATGCCATCAGCAAGATCATCAACGACACTACAGTCCGCCTTCAGCTTCCACGGACTCTCCGAGTGCGCCCGACTTTCCATGTCTCCCGCATTAAAACTCTCTCCGCCAGTCCTCTCTGTGCCCCCCCCCCCCGCAAGCAGCCTCCTTCTCCTCGGATCCTCGACAGCCAGACCACCTACACCATCCAAAGGATTCTGGATGTCTGCCATTGGGGCCAGGGCCTGCAGTATTTGGTCCACTGGGAGGGATACGACCCTGAAGAAAGATCGTGGATTCCAAAGTCACATTTCCAAGACAAAGGAATGGTCCAGGCCTACCCTCGAGCTCATCTGGATAAGCCCGATGTACCGCCAGGAGGTGCTCTTTTGGGGGGGGGGGGGGGGGGATTGTCATATTCTGGTGAGCGCTCACACCCTCCTTCCTGACCCTCCTGCTCCTCAGGCAATCAGCACACCTGGGAGATTAGACGCACCTTCCACCTCTGCCTCGCCAGCACTTATAAGGATCTGATCTTCAACGTCTCAGCGCTGGCTCATTGGGTATACTGCCTTAAACAATGGATAAGCTAAGTAAACTTAAATATACGGTGAATTCTCACCATTCACCCTCTTGTATCTCCCTTCTCTTTCAGGTTGCTGCCATCTGTGCGGTGCGTCTTCGAGGATCGTTGTGCGCTCACCTTTCCCATCATCCTCAACCCGCTGCAGCTGTTAACCTCCACCCGGTCAGGCACTCCCCAGCTCATCTCCTCTCCACTTCCCACCAGCGTCATCCTGCTGGCTCATCTATTCACGGTGGGGGTTTTTCTGTTGGGCTGTCTGCTCAGCTCACGTAAGTGGCCAATTTGCATTATCCAATTCCCTGTCTCCCCTCTCCTGCTTACAGCTCTCATCTCTCTCCCCACAGGCTGCTTTCCTCTGGCGAGTGATGTTTTCCCTAGCTGTGCTCCTCTTTTTGAAAGTTAATAAACTGTTTAAACTTGCCTCCAGTGTTGTGTTATTCCCTTGTGTTGCATTCTGCTCGTGAGCTGCTCAAACACTAAACATGACAAGAGCTTTCCCAATACTTTCACAATTTGAATGTTATAGAACACATTGCTGAATTTGGTTACAGTTGTAGTATATCAAAACTTCTGAATCTTCCAGTAAGCACGAGTGGGGCCATTATTCACAAGTGGAAGGAATATCACTCTACCATCAACTGGCCACACACAGGAGCTCCTCACAAGATATCTGACCAGGGAGTCAGAAGGATAGTCAGAAGAATAACCCAAGAGCCAAGGACAACTCGGAAAAAGCTCTAGAAAAACTTGGAAGCAGCAGGTACAATTGTGACAGAAAGAACAATAGGTAACGCACTCCCCCTGTCATGATCTGGACGTGGCCTAGAACCATGTCCGTGCTTTTGGTTGTTGTTTTGACCCACTGCACTATTATTGTGCTGTTTTTGTTGATATTCTGTGTTTATTCTTAGTTTCTAGTTCAGCCCCTATGTTATTAGATTCCCGTGTTGTTTTTTTCCCTTCCTGTAGGTTCCCTCACGTATGTTATCGTTTAGGTCTTGATTTGTCTCCACCTGTCCTGCATTTGTTAATTATCAGTTACCCTATATGTTGATCTTGGTTTCTGTTCTTTGTGGCGACATAATCAGTATACCCTTTAGTATACCACGTTTTTGGTATGTCCTTGTGAATACTCCGCCTTTGTGGCTCGCCTTGGTTTCCTCTGTCTCCACGCTGTATTTACTGTGTTTAAAAATCGTGTTGTGACTGGAGATACCTGCACTTTGAGTCCATTAATTCCTGCCGGCCAGAGGCTGAATCTGACACTCCCATCATAGACTTCATGCACGCTCACCCCGGAAGACTCCATTATTATCTGGAATCTTGAATTAAAGAATAAGGCATAGTGAAGCTTGTTAAAAGTTTGCTAAGCAGCATTTGGACAAGTGTGTTAAATACTGGGACAATGTAATGTGGTCACATGACATGAAAATAGAACATTTTGCTGTCATACTACACACCATGTCTGGAGGAGAAATGGTACCCCCCCCCCCCCCGAAAAAAAAAATACTCCAACAATTTAGTTTGAAAGGGTAAGCATCACTAACATCATATAACTGAACTGAATACTGAATGGTACCATGATACAGAGTATTCTTGAAAATAATCTGCTGCTATCCACCAGGATGATGTGGATGAGACAGGGATGGACCTTCCAATCACTGCACGGTGGCGCAGTGGCTAGCACCGCGGCAGCACAGTTTTACCCTCGGCCGGGGGATCGCAGGGATCATGAGATCATGGGTTCGATCTCTGCCCCCGGCCAACAGTGATCTGTGTGGAGTTTGCATGTTCTCCCCGTGTTTGCGTGGGTTTACTCCAGGTTTTCTCCGGTTTCCTCCCACATGCCAAAACATGCAGGTTAGGGAGTTAAGGGGCGCTTGCACACGCAGCGACCGGCAGCTGGTGGCTTGTCACTGGACTGCAGAACAAATCTACCTATGGGTACAAAATAAGTCAAAAAAAAAAAAAAAAGATCCCAAACATACAGTGAAGAAACTCACAATTTGTTTGCAACAAAGAAAATCAAGTTGTTAGAATGGCCCAGTCTGTCACCTGACCTAAATTCAACTGAAAATGTGTGGAAATAATTAAAGATCAGGATTCACAGAGGTTCGCCTGAATCTTCAGGATTTAAAGTCAGTCTGTTTAGAAGAATGGGCCAATCTCCCAACTGAGCACCATGGGAGATTAGTTTTTCAGACAGGAAGGGTCTTGAGGCTGTTTCTGGAAACAAAGTCTTCTCCAGTAAGTATTAAATACATTTTAGCTACCATGTTCAGTTTTTATTTCCTGTTTCATTCCATTTTATCACATTTAACTTTATGGATTTAAATGTTTTGATTTTTTTTAATGTGTGGATTTCTTTGAGTTTAATACTGTCTAATGCTGTCTAGTTTATACTGTTAAAAAATATGTTTAATACTTATTTCCCCCATTGTATAAAAAAAAAAATAAAGCTATATTTTGACTCCTGTTCTATAGTGTGGTTTTCTTTGACACATTCAACTGACATGAACTTGGGAGTGCTCAGCAGATATGTCAACTGTCTGTGTCTTGTTAATTCTCATCTTCTCAAATTTGACACCACGAGCCGCTCCCAGACATGCCTGCCTTTCCTTGCACCAAAAGACAGCAGTATACTGGGTTTTGTCAAATTAAAAATGAACCCAAGAGAATCTCAAGGCAACTCTGCTCTCCATTTTTTCCTTTTTCTTCCCCTCTGTCTTCCTCTCTGCAATCCTTCATACTTTTGGAGCAGCTTTTAAAAGTGGACAGGCATATCCTCTCTTTCTTTTCATCTTTATTGTTGTTTCAGGCCACCTGCAAATCCATTTCTCCATTTTCTGCCTGTCACACGTGTCACAGATAGAAACCACTAAACAGCAAGGAAGGGGAGAGGAAATAAGCAAGTTCTTCCGCACATCCTCCCAAGACGCCCGTTGTGTTGAAGGAGGCAAACAAGCAGCGCGTGTTTGCTCTTGCGCATTTCTGTTAACTTGCATGTTAGCCTGTGTACCTGTAGGTAGGAGAACAAACCTGGCCAGTACACCCATGTGTGCTCAGTTGGACGAAGTCAGCGGCAGACACTCAGCTGCTCGCCTCTGCTCATCCTTCTCCCCCAAGCCACTTGTCTCCGGTGATTAGCTGCTCCTGCAGGAGTTATAAATTTTTGGTTTCCATTGCACAATCAGTCAAGACTGGCCCAAACTGAGGAGCTGCACAGCGTTAAATTATCTGAGACTTCCTGCAAAGGCTCCTTTGGATGTTGCGTCTCGAGCACAGTGGATACCAGAGCCTCAAGCCATGGGACTCTGGTCTACAGCTTCCTCCGGGTGGTACTTTTGACCTGCTGTGTGCTGCCTGGTTTGGAACCAGGAAATCCAGAGGCAGTTTAACTCTGAAAATCTGCACACAGAGGAGCACTCAATCAGACTGTTTGCTGAGCAAAGTGAACACAGAAGGCCTTGTTCACCAGACAGAAAGAAAACCCCGATGTTTGGATCAAAGTCATCTGTAAAAACAAGTAAAAATCAAAATGTTTCTCAGGCCTGATTTCCACAGTGGTTGCGTTCATTTACAGCTGAGATGTGATTTGACTTTTGTGGTACTCACCACCTGCTGCTTTTGTACTTTGAAGCTACACAGATCAGAACAAGGTTCGCATGACAAGATCACACAAGAGTTACACAGCGCTTCACTTTTTCGACATTTTGTTATGTTACAGCCTTATTCCAAAAGGGATTAAATTTATTTTCCCTCAAAATTCTACACACAATACCCCATAATGACAATGTGAAAAAAGTTTTTTTGAGATTTTTGCAAATTTATTAAAAATATAAAACTAAGAAGTCACATGTACATAAGTATTCACAGCCTTTGCCATGAAACTCAGAATTGAGCTCAGGTGCATCCTGTTTCCACTGATCATCCTTGAGATGTTTCTATAGCTTAATTGAAGCCCACCTGTGGTAAATTCAGTTGATTGGACATGATTTGGAAAGGCACACACCTGTCTATATAAGGTCCCACAGTTGACAGTGCATGTCAGAGCACAAAACAAGCATGAAGTAAAAGGAATTGTCTGTAGACCTCCTAGACAGGATTGTCTCGAGGCACAAATCTGGAGAAGAGTACAGAAAAATTTCTGCTGCTTTGAAGGGCCAAATGGGCACAGTGGCCTCCATCATCCCTAAATGGAAGAAGTTTGGAACCACCAGGACTCTTCCTAGAGCTGGACGACTGTCTAAACTGAGCGATTGGGGAAGAAGGACCTTAGTCAGGGAGGTGACCAAGAACCCAATGGTCACTC
Organism: Pholidichthys leucotaenia; assembly: GCA_020510985.1. Taxonomy (NCBI): domain Eukaryota; kingdom Metazoa; phylum Chordata; class Actinopteri; order Cichliformes; family Pholidichthyidae; genus Pholidichthys; species Pholidichthys leucotaenia. Next base: position 336,402,046 of record CM035836.1, read on the forward strand.
TGTCAGAGCTCCACCATTGCTCTGTGAAGAGCCTTCTGAAACTTCCAGAAGGACAACCATCTCTGCAGCAATCCATCAATCAGGCCTGTATGGTAGAGTGGCCAGATGGAAGCCACTCCTTAGTAAAAGGCACATGGCAGCCCACCTGGAGTTTGCAAAAATCCACCTGAAGGACTCTCAGACCATCAGAAATAAAATTCTCTGGTCTGATGAGACAAAGATTGAACTCTTTGGCGTGAATGCCATGCATCATGTTTGGAGGAAACTAGGCACCGTTCATAACCACGCCAATGGGGGTGGCAGCATCATGCCGTGGGGATGTTTATCAGCGGCAGGACCTGGGAGACTAGTCAAGATAGAGGGAAAGATGAATGCAGCAACGTACAGAGACATCCTGGATGAAAACCTGCTCCAGAGCGCTCTTGACCTCAGACTGGGGCGATGGTTCATCCTTCAGCAGGACAACGACCCTAAGCACACAGCCAAGATATCTAACTAACTAACTAACTAACCTGCACTTATATAGCGCTTTTCTAGTCACAAAGACCACTCAAAGCGCTTTCATTAATACTAACCCTCTATTCTAAGGGCCTATAGGAAACAGATATCTAGGGACAATTTAGAACAGCCAATTAACCTAACATGCATGTCTTTGGCATGTGGGAGGAAACCGGAGAAATCCCGGAGTAAACCCACGCAACACGGGGAGAACATGCAAACTCCACACAGATCACTGTTGGTCGGGGGCTGGGATCGAACCCACGATCCCACGATCCCCACAATCCCCAAACTGTGCTGCCGCAGTGCTAACCACTGCGCCACCGTGCAGCCAATATATCAAAGGAGTGGCTTCAGGACAACTCTGTGAATGTCCTTGAGTGGCCCAGCCAGAGCCCAGACTTGAATCCAATTGAACATCTCTGAAGAGATCTGAAAATGGCTGTGCACCGACGCTTCCTATCCAACCTGATGGAGCTTGAGAGGTGCTGCAGGAGGAATGGGTGAAACTGCCCAAAGATAGGTGTGCCAAGCTTGTGGCATCATATTCAAAAAGACTTGAGGCTGTAATTGTTGCCAAAGGTGCATCAACAAAGTATTGAGCAAAGGCTGTGAATACTTATGTACATTTGATTTCTTAGTTTTTTATTTTTAATAAAGTTGCAAAAATCTCAAAAAAAAACTTTTTTCACACCGTCATTATGGGGTGTTGTGTGTAGAATTTTTAGGAAAAAAATTAATTTAATCCCTTTTGGAATATGGCTGTAACAGAACAAAATGTGCAAAAAGTGAAGTGCTGTGAATACTTTCCGGATGCACTGTATCTATAAATTCAAGACATCTCTGTCTGTTTGTGTGTCTGTGTGAGTGCTCCTCAGATATCTCTCAAACCGTTCGTCACACTGACCTAAGATTTTAAACGTGCTTTGCTGAAGCTACGAGGGTGTGCATCCCCGAATATGGAGTCACTCAGTCAAAATATGTAATTTTTATCAATACAACTTTAGCCACTGCTGTGTAACCACTCTATGTCTTCATCCCCTGGCTTCAAGAAGTGTGGGTGGGGTTTCGGATTGACTCTGTACTCACTGGAGAATACACCGCATCACGGCCATGCTGATTGGACAATACGCGGCACCACGACCATGCTGATTGGCTAACACAGCATCGCGACCTGTCAGTCACCACAACGCTTGCTGCTGAGGTTACGAGGGTGTGCATCCATGAGTATGGAGCCACTCAGTCAAAATATATACCATAAAGTTGCGTATTTGTCATAGAGAACATGAGATGTGGGGGGTGGGGTGGCAGGCACTGCCGGGGACCTGCGCATCCACGAGTATGGAGCCGCTATATACCATAAAGTTGCGTAAGTCTAATGGATATAATTGCCATAGAGAACACGAGGTGCGGGGGGGGGCGCTGCCAGGGACCCGCTGCCGGGGACCCGCTGCTGGGGACCCGTTGCCGGGGACCTGTGGTGCTTCAATGACGTCACTAGCACACGGGTAAGGTAGCAGCAGAGACTCCCATTAACTGGCTAACACCAGTGTCCCACCGTATGCTCCACGAATGTTTGGGGGGAGGCACATTCAGCCTGCCCGGTCAGTGGTAGAAAGTGGTAAAAGTCCCAACTGCTGCTTCATTGTGGAGCGGAATGACTACATCAACTGCATATTGCATGCGGACACATGCTTTGACTAAACAACCGTAAGACGCAAAAATGTCCAAATAATGAAATAAATCATTTTTATTTCAGTAACAAATGGGCAACACTGATGCAAAACTTGCAGCCAAATGGCTAATTCTGCTCTGTGCTGTGCTGTGCTGTGCTCTGTGTGTGTGTGTGTGTGCGTGCGTGCGTGCGTGCGTGCGTGCGTGTGTGCGTGTGACACTGGTGATGGGATTGGCGCTGTACCGTGGATGCCCTGAATTTCCCTCTGGTGATCAATAAAGTATACAACATACAAATACAAAAAAATAATAATAATAATAATGTTCAGTGTTTTGTACTTATAATATTGCTAAAATATAAAAGGATACACTACAATGGGTCTCAAATATTTGTAAATGTGTCCTGTTTACAAATATTGACTTTTTTGATGATAGACTATAAACTACACATATAAACTAAATTATAATGGTGACTGAACAACTCCCATTCCCCAAAGTGCAACATACAACATTTATGAATATAACTCATAAAAGATCACATAAATAATTGATCTGACAAAAAAAAAATAAACAAGCGGTTCTTAAACAGTGGCTAATACTGGATGTCCCATTCATTTTCAGTTATTCTGTAATTTTCACACAATCAAATACATTTCAGTTCAGTCCCTTTCATATTTGTCAAAGTTTAACATGTGTGATTCCCTACATATAGTCTGCACCTCTGTATTCCACTTTCAAACACAGCCTACATTTGGGCCTGTAAAGCCTGATTGCGCTACCTGTTTCAGACAGGAATACTTGCTTTCTATGGGCATGCACTAGTATAAGATTAGGCAAGAGCTCAAGACAGACCAGCTGTCATAAATGCCCTTCAGGGCAGGAATGAAGACCCAGGCGCTGAACTGTGAGTTGCTAGTGAATTTAATTAAACACAAAAATAACATTCATTCATTCATTCATCTTCTTCTGCTTAATCCTTTTTGGGTCTCGGGGGGGCTGGAGCCTATCCCAGCATCTTTGGGCGAGAGGCAGGGTACAAAAATAACATAAAGACCAAATTTACAAACAACTAGGCAAGCAGGATACACAGGGGATAACGACATGCAGAAACGCCGAGGAAAACAGAGAGCAGCCTGGGCGGAACCAGGATGGGAAAACAGGAGAACAGCCAAGGCGGAAACAGGCTTGGAGTGTGCGGGAAAGCCGAGATTCAGAGGCAAAAGAGACTTAGATAAAGATAGAGCATGTGGCTTATATGGTTCATATATCCATACCTACATATGTATAGACACAAGAGGAATGATTAGAGATTGCATATGTGGAATGACCTCACGTCTCAGAGCAGGACAATAGGTCTGGACCGCCTGCAGAGATCAACGGGGAGATGGAGGCGCAGCAGTAAAGACCTGAAGGGACTCCCTGACCCCCCAGGGTCAGGTGGAGGAATGAGAGGACAATTGAAGGAGATAACAAGAATGTGTGATGTCGGCTTTTGTTATGTGATGTATAAGTATGAGGGTCTGACTGCGTTCAGTCTCTTTTCTGCTTCTGCCTTGGGATGAGACATGTTGGGGATGGGAAGCCGACAATAAACCTGATTTATAAAATCACTCTGCTTCCTTATTTCAAGCTCCCTACATTGGTGGCCAGACGTGAGAATGGACGAAAGACGTTCTCCAGCTACAGGCTCGTCAGAGGCGACCCAAGCAAGCACCGTCGCCAACCCTGACATGGGAACGGATGAAAGGCGTTCCCCCACAACAGACTCGTCGGAGGCGGCCCAAGCAAGCGCCGTCCCCAACCCTGTCGTGAGAACGGAGGAAAGGCGTTCTCGCGCTGCAGACTCGTCGGAGGCGGCCCAAGCAAGCGTCGTCGCCGTCAAACTCCCAGAGTTCTGGCAGAATGACCCAAACTCGTGGTTCAAGCAAGCTGAGGCTCAGTTTGCACTTGCAGGGGTGATGGCGGATGAAACCAAATTCTACCACATCGTCGCCAGACTCGATGCCGCCACAGCACGATGCGTGCGGAGCGTGATACAGCAGCCGCCCGCCAACGACAAATATAAGGAGCTGAAGGCTACCCTCATCGAGAGTTTCGTTCCCTCGGCCGAGGAAAGGGCCGGGAGGATACTGGCGATTTACGGCCACGGGGGGCGCAGACCGATGGCCCTCATGGAAGACATGCTGCAGCTGAGAGAGGCAGACAACGACAACTTCCTTTTCCAACACATCTTCCTCAGCACTCTTCCGACACACATGAGAGGGACCCTGGCCAACATGCGTTGTAGGACCCAGCAGGACTTCCGCGCGCTAGCCCGAGAAGCGCAGCGGCTCCTCAACTCCTGCAGCGAGCAGATGGCCACAGCAGCATCGGCAGACCTCGGCGCAGAAGCCCGAGGCTCAGGGAGCCAGAGGCGATGGAGCAAAACCCGCCCACCATGGCAGCAACGCGACCGAGGCGCAACAAACGGGACGACCTCTGCTACTACCACCGACGTTTCGCCGAGAGGGCATACAAATGCGTACCACCTTGCAGTTTCAAGAAGCTCGGGAAACTTCAAAGCCGGGAACCGTTAGCAGCTACGGCTCTCGGCAAGACAAACAAGCTGCTCTACGTAACTGACGGGCGCTTCAGGAGACTGTTCCTCATTGACACCGGAGCTCAGGTGAGCTTCATCACCCCGTCCTACGCAGACCGGGCAACGGGATCCCGTGGAAACAGTGCGACGGCAGCTAACGGCTCGACCATCAACACTTTTGGTGAAAGAACCCTGCCTCTGTCCATACACGGCCGCAACTATAGGTGGACCTTTATTATAGCGGCGGTGAGTTTTAACTTGTTGGGTGCTGATTTCTTATGTGCACGTGGGTTGTTAGTCGATCTTGCAAACAGACGCTTAATCAATGCACTGTCATTCTCTTCTATCCCCTGTTCAGCTCGAGTGTCTCCACCACCCGTGCAGGCCAGCATCGCCACAGCAGGAGGTAAGTTTGACCAACTCCTCACCCAATTTCCAGCACTCACAGTTCCCAAATTTTTGGCAACAGTAGCGAAACACGGGGTGGAGCACTTCATTCCCACAACGGGCCCACCTGTGTTCGCTAAAGCTCGGCGCTTAGACGCGACCAAGCTCGCCATAGCACGCGACGAGTTCGCCAGCCTGGAAAAACTGGGCATTATTCGGCACTCGAAAAGCCCATGGGCCTCGCCACTGCATATGGTCCCGAAAACCGATGGTTCCTGGAGACCGTGCGGTGATTATCGCAGATTAAACAATGCTACAGCACATGACCACTACCCAATCCCTCACATTCAGGATTTTTCACTACATCTGGCGGGTGCGCGCATTTTTTCTAAAATAGACCCGGTCCGCGGCTACCACCAAGTCCCAGTCTGACCCGAGGACGTCCCTAAAACGGCCGTAATAACCCCTTTTGGTCTTTTTGAATTTTTGCGAATGCCGTTTGGCCTCAAAGGCGCTGCACAAACTTTTCAGCGTATGATGGACGCTGTATTACGCGACCTCCCTTTCGTGTTTGTCTACCTCGACGATATTCTAGTAGCCAGCACGTCTGAGGAAGAACACGAACAACACCTCACTATGGTTTTTCAGAGGCTGGAAGAGCACGGGTTAATAATTAACCCAGCCAAATGCCGATACGGCGTGTCGCAGATTGATTTTTTGGGACACAGAGTTTCATCAGAAGGGGCAGTTCCATTACCGGACAAAGTGCGCGCAGTGGCAAATTTCCCCCGACCACAAACGATCAGATCGCTACAGGAATTTTTAGGAATGGCAAATTTTTACAACCGTTTCCTCCCCCGTGCAGCTCAACTCATGCAGCCCCTATATGCTGCGCTTAGAAAACAAAAGCCCTCCAACGCGGTTGAATGGTCCCCGGAGTGGGAACGCGCGTTCGCAGAAGTAAAAAGAGCACTGGCGAATGCCGCATTGTTGGTCCACCCCGACCCCTCGGCCCGCATAGCGCTTACCACAGACGTTTCAAACCTGGCCATAGGGGCGGTCGTGGAACAACATGTTGACGGAACTTGGCAACCGCTAGCATTTTTTAGCAAATCCTTAAACGAAACCGAGCGCAAATACAGCACTTTTGACAGAGAGCTGCTGGCGCTTCATTTATCCATCCGCCATTTCCAGTTCTGGCTGGAAGGGCGGCGTTTCACGGCTTTTGTCGACCACAAACTGCTCACTTTTGTGATGTCTAAAATCTCAGAACCATGGTCGGGCCGGCAACAAAGGCAGCTGGCCGCAATTTCAGAGTTTACTACAGACATTCGACACGTAGCAGGCAAACTTAATTTGGTGGCAGATTGCCTCTCCCGCGCGGTGACATCGTCAGGGCACGCGGAAACAGATTATACTACTGCAGCCGCAGAGCACAAGGCCAACGCGGACGCGTACGTGGTCCCAATTCACGTAGGGATAGATTACACAGCCATGGCAGCGGAGCAAAGCAGTGACGGGGACGTGCGCGCGCTCCAGTCTGGACCAACAGGGTTAAGGCTGGAGGAAAGGGGTTTGCGTGACGGTGTGCCCCCCCTAATCTGCGACGTGTCAACCGGTCGACCTCGCCCGGTAGTCCCAGCCGCGTGGCGCCGCCGCGTTTTTGACTCGGTGCACTCCCTCGCGCACCCAAGGGTGCGTGCTTCGGTGAAAATGGTCGTGGAGAAGTTTGTTTGGCCAGGCCTGCGTAAAAACGTGAAGGAGTGGGCGAGAACATGCATGTCTTGCCAACGCGCTAAAATTCACAAGCACACGAAAGCCCCTCTGGAACCTTTCCGAATCCCGGCCAGGAGGTTTGACCATGTACACGTCGACCTCGTGGGCCCACTACCGTCGTCCCAGGGGTTCACACACCTTTTAACAATGGTGGACCGGACCACACATTGGCCAGAAGCGGTCCCGCTGGCGTCAACCACAGCCGCGGAAGTGGATCGCGCTTTTTTAACGACCTGGGTGGCGCGTTTCGGTGTCCCGTCGGACATCACGTCCGATAGGGGGCCTCAATTTGTCTCAGAGCTCTGGTCAGCCATGGCCAGCAGCTTAGGAGCGACAATTCATCGCACCACCGCATATCACCCTCAGGCTAACGGTTTATGCGAGCGTTTTCATAGGTCTTTAAAGGCTGCCCTCAGGGCCTCACTGACGGATACAGATTGGGTAAACAAACTTCCGTGGGTTTTATTGGGGTTCCGTTCTGCGCCTAAGGAGGATCTAGACGCCTCCCCGGCAGAATTAGTGTTTGCACAACCTCTCAGGCTCCCGGGTGAGTTCTTACCAGAACATCCAGAGCCTGGGCACCTCCCAGCCCTGAGGCCGCTAAGCAGCACGGGACCGGACACGCTCCTCGGACCCATACATCACTCTTTTCCGCGGGTTTTTGTTCCCCAGGCTTTGAAAAATGCCGAGTTCGTTTTTGTTAGGCACAAAGCTTTAAAACCAACCCTCCGCCCACCATATGATGGCCCATATAGAATGATGGAACCTGGTGATAAGCATTTTGTGCTTGATTTGGGGGACAGAAAAGAAACAGTCAGCATTGACAGACTTAAGCCTGCCTTCATGTTGAGTGACGAACCTGCACGGGTGGCGAGAGTACCTCGACAGGGTAGACCCCCCAAGAGACACACCTCAGCTCCCCCGCAGGGATCAAATAACCACTCTTCTCCCCAAGCTGCAGATTCCTTACAAGATGGCGCCGCCAGGACGCCGAGGCGAGCGTACAGCAGATTTGGGAGAAGATTGAAACCCAGACGACACATAGACTGATGTAAAATTGATAATGTGTTGTAAGCTATGCTGTCGAAGTTTGTCGTAGCAGTTTTAGGGCGGACATATGACATAGACTATACTGTTACTGTTATCACTGAATTTTTGACATGATCATGCCGTATAGCTTGAGTGGTTGGCGTGGCTGCTGAGGATTTTTTCCTCTTTTCCTTTTAATGTGAATAACTGTATAGTATGTCATGGATGTTACCATAGGCTGTGAACGTAATTGTATTGTCCTTTTCTTAGACGTTTGGGGGGGGGGGGGCTGTGGCTTATATGGTTCATATAGCCATACCTACATATGTATAGACACAAGAGGAATGTTTAGAGATTGCATATGTGGAATGACCTCACGTCTCAGAGCAGGACAATAGGTCTGGACCGCCTGCAGAGATCAACGGGGAGATGGAGGCACAGCGGTGAAGACCTGAAGGGACTTCCTGACCCCCCAGGGTCAGGTGGAGGAATGAGAGGACAATTGAAGGAGATAACAAGAATGTGTGATGTCGGCTTTTGTTATGTGATGTATAAGTATGAGGGTCTGACTGCGTTCAGTCTCTTTTCTGCTTCTGCCTTGGGATGAGACATGTTGGGGATGGGAAGCCGACAATAAACCTGATTTATAAAATCGCTCCGCTTCCTTATTTTAAGCTCCCTACAGAGCACACCCATTAAAACACAAGGTAACACACAGTTATACACAGAGAAATAGAGACGCGAAACTTACGTCTGGTTGTTGAGAAGAGCGCCGCAACCAGTAGTGTTGCAACGCCCTATAAATAAGGCAGAGAAGAAATTAAACAACTATTTACAGATGTGGGTCACATGAACGACGAGTAATTAATCCAAACATGATGACAGCTGTGCAAGACCGCGAACTGAGCTAATACAGGAGGTCAACAAAGCACACTGTCAAAATAAGAGCACAGACCAGAAATGGCAAAAAGGTGGCTGACTACCAATACAAAATGAGAACCGACCAGATAACTACAGACAGGGAGAAATGAACCATAAAATGAGGACAAGATAAATACAAGCACAAAAGACGCAATAAATATAATATACAAGGAAACTAAATACAAACAAGAGGTGACGGCAGAGATGAATGGAGACTCGTGTCAAAAGGCAGATAATATTAATAATACAAAACTAGATGATCATGGATGCATAAGATAAATAACAAAGTAACAATGCTAAGAACAAATAATTTCATAACCAAAATGACTGGCAAATTCAAATCACATAATACATTCAAAACCATACATGAAGTCAATAACCCTGAAATGAGGAAAAACAGGAAATAATCAAAAATGAACTGAAAGCATGAGCATGGTGAGCTCACCATGCTCAGCATCATGACACCAACAGACTGAGAGAGAGCGTACTGTCCATTCATCTGAATTCATGTGCTTCAATAATGTGTAAGTAGCCTTTAAATATTAATTTTGTGTCATAAATCGCCCTTTCAAGGGCAGACTGAAAACACCAAACGCAGGCTGTGAGTTTGCAGGTTTAATAATAAAACACAAAATATAACAAACACAAAAACTAACAAAGGTAGGCAGGATACAGAGGATAACAGCACGGGGGCTGGGGCGCATAGGAACACCAGCGAAAACGGGGAAGACCCGGAGGATACAGAATACCAAAGAGAGGGGGACTCCATTTAGGGACGAGATGGAAGCTCTCAAACAGAGTTGACACCAGGAAGTAAACACAGACAGTTGTCAAACACTGAGAGAAATAATGACAACAGATGACTATGAAAGTAAAAGCACAGGAAAACAAACAGGTAACTGACTATAATTCTACAACAGGAACAGACCAAAATATACAATAAGAAAATAATAACTGCCAAGACAAAAACAAGAAGGAATACAAAACCCAAGAAGAATTAGTACAAAACAATACCAAATGAAAACTGAGGTTTCAAAGGAAGAACTGGAGATAGCAAGATAACTACAAATATAAACAAGAAAATAAAATTGGAATAAACGATAATACAGAAATACATCTAATAACCACACTAAGATAAAATAACCGAAAACTAAGAACAGAAACAAAAGGAAAAACGCAGATACCAACTAGAAAAGCACTCGGAGAGCGCAGACCTCCGCCAAGTGCCACAGTTCCCCCCCATACAGTGTTTGTGTGTACGTTTTCAGATTCCTTGACCATGAAAACCTGTGACTAGCAATTGGATTCACAATGATAGGATTAGTGGTTCAGCAGTAAAAGCATTACCTCCTTGGCGGCGGTAATAAACTGAAGTGTTGGTGTTGTGTCCATGTCCTCCACTGAAAGCAGCACTCAGGGCTTCACTGACGGATGCAAATTGGGTAGACAGGTTGCCGTGGGTTTTATATTGGGGTTGCGCTCCGCGGCAAAAGAGGATTTAGAAGCTTCCCCGGCAGAGAGCTGGTATTTGCGCAGCCCCTATGGCTGCCTGGGGAATTTGTGCCAAATAATCCAGCGGCGGACAGCTGCCCGTCTCAGCTTTTGCAGCGTCGCGCAAACACAGGCACGCTGCCGGGCCCTGCCCACCACTGTTTTCCGCGTGCTTTTGTGCCTAAAACTTTGAAGAACGTGGAGTTCGTGTTCGTCAGACACGACGACCAGCGCCCTCCATTGCGCCTGCGCACATGTTGAAAATGGCCGTATCTCACAATGTTAAAGGATCCTTTAAAAAAATTCCTGTATCCAGACGGTAATCTGGATCATCCCCAAAATTTAATCAGTTCTTCCTTGTACCATTTCCAACAACGCCTGAAAGTTTCATCGAAATCCGTCCAAAACTTTTTGAGTTATCTTGCTAACCAACAGACAAACAAACAGACAGACAGACAAACAGACAAACGCTGGCAAAAACATAACCTCCTCCTGGCCTGCGGCCTGGCGGAGGTAAAAATACAACAAACCATACTCAATACAAAATAAACCAAGAAAGAAAAGAAAGAAATACAGAACACAAAGAAAAAAGAAAACAGAAGTGAGTGCCCAGTGCTCCCCCTGTGCTCCATCCATCCATCCATCCATCTTCTACCGCTTTTCCGGAGGTCCGGGTCGCGGAGGCAGCAGTTCAAGCAGAGAAGCCCAGACTTCCCTCTCCCCAGCCACCTGCTCCAGCTCTTCAGAGAGGATACCAAGGCGTTCCCAGACCAGCTGGGAGACATAGTCTCTCCACCGAGTCCTGGGTCTGCCCCGGGGTCTCCTTCCAGTGGGACGTGCCTGAAACACCTCAAGTGGGAGGCGTCCAGGAGGCATCCTAATCAGATGCCCATACCACCTCAACTGACTCCTTTCAATGTGGAGGAGCAGCGATTCTACTCTGAGCCTCTCCCGGATGACTGAGCTCCTCACCCTATCTCTGAGGGTGAGTCCAGCAATCCTACGGAGAAAGCTCATTTCAGCCGCTTGTATCCGCGATCTCGTTCTTCGTGCCCCTGTGCTCCGCTTCATGATATTTTGTGAAGTATATGTATGTTTTATCTAAACTTTTTTTTAATTTTATTTTCTTCCACACATTGGTGGAGAGAGTAGACCTTAGAAAATAACGGGCCATGCTTAAATAGTTTTTTAAAGAACAAACAGTTATTAAATACACTAGCTAGCCCTGCATTTTCTTGTATGCTGGAAGTGGCATCTGTCAAAAATAGACTTGTTGCATATTTTTAGCAATCCATTGGAGCAAGCTGGATCTGTTCTGCAACGACCCATATCTGGTGGAGAGAACATTGACTAGTATGGCAACCATTTGCTGTGGAGACCTCGTCACAGCCATAACGGACCACAGCTAGAGTCACACTGCAGGATCCCTGCCATTTTTATTTCATTCTCTCTGAAGGCATTATATTTGAACAATAAAGGCCAAAGATAGTGCATGAATCAAAAGCACCAACTAATGTTGAAGCATGCTAGTAAATGTTACTTCAAATTTGTGAGCTGTTACTCTCACAGGGGACAGTTGGTCTGTAACATGTTGAAAGCAACTGTCCCCACACCAACATCCACCACTGTGGTGCTCTCACATCGATTTTTAACACAGCTGGTCCAGGGGACACCAACACGGTGCCCACGGGCACCAGGTCACCCACAAGGACCACATGAGTCGCCCATGAGCCTGTTCTGTAAATAGTGTATCCCACATGTGGTTACTGAGCCTGTTATAAAGTGGTGTAATTTCTCTCCCCGCCTGAGGGTGGCACATACACCATAGGGAGATCCTGTCCTGCATTACTTCCTTTCTGGTGAAACACTGGTATGGAAATATGCTTAAAAGACTAAAATTCACATAGGTGCATCTTGAACAAACTGTTGCCATGTTGTTTATTTGTCAGGGTTGGTATCTGTGTGAACATTAAGGGCATGAGCCGCAACTATTCGCAAACTCTCTCATTGTGAACTCCCTGAAGAAATGCTAATGCTAACGCCATGTTGACTGTAACTATGTCTTAATGTATTGTTCTTTTAAAACCAGTCAGAGTTGTCACACTGTTATACGGTTACCATGTGGTTTCCAGCTGTCCCTGCTCAACGTGCCTGACTCCCTCTGCAGGTGGATCACCGAATTCCTGACGGACCGGAGGCAGCATGTGCGGCTGGGAAAGACTGTCTCAGACCCTGTTAGCATCAGCAAAGGATCACCCCAGGGCTGTGTACTTTCCCCCCTGCTCTTCTCCCTGTACACCAACTCCTGCACCTCCAGCCACCAGTCTGTCAAGCTGATCAAGTTTGCGGACGACACCACCCTCATCGGGCTCATCTCCAACGGCGACGAGTCCGTCTACAGGAGAGAGGTGGCCCAGCTGGCGTCCTGGTGCAGCCACAACAACCTGCAGCTGAACGCTCTGAAGACAGCGGAGATGATCGTGGACTACAGAAAAGTCACAGCCCCTCTGGCCCCCCTTACCCTCACAGACTCTCCCATCACCACTGCGGATTCCTTCCACTTCCTGGGCACCACCATCACCCGGGACCTCAAGTGGGAGCCGACCATCAGCTCCCTCATCAAAAAGGCCCAGCAGAGGATGTTCTTCCTGCGGCAGCTGAGGAAGCACAAGCTACCCACCAAGATGTTGGTGCAGTTCTACATGGCCATCATCGAGTCCATCCTCACCACCTCCATCACCGTGTGGTACGCAGGAGCCACCGCCAGGGACAGACTAAGACTGCAGCGCGTTGTGCGCGCTGCTGAGAAGGTGATCGGCTGCGAGCTTCCATCCCTCCAGGACCTGTACATCTCCAGGACCCGGAGGCGTGCAGGTCGGATCATAGCTGACCCTTCACACCCTGGACACGCACTGTTTGCCCCCCTCCCCTCAGGTAGAAGACTTCGGTCCATTCAGACTAAAACCTCCCACTACATGAACAGCTTCTTCCCCTCTGCCATCAGACTGCTGAGCACTAAGTGACTTATTAGACTCTTGTGCACTACGTACAGCAGCTCAACCGGACTCATGATAATTATCACTGTTTTCATTTGCACTATCGACTGCACTATGTGGAACTCCACAATATCTGCTGCTTGTTAATATATTTTAAATTGACAGAGCTGCTCCCTTAAATAGTGCTGAATAGATTAATCAGCTGATGAAGGCTCATCAGCTGATTGGAATCAGGCTGTTCAGCAGGGCTCCTTTGACAGCCGGAAACCCCGCCGAGACGCTGTCATAATAAGAGTCTAGAAGTGCGCCAGAGGAGAGAATGGAGAGCTACCGCATAGCCCGAGTGCCGACAGAGTCAGCACACGGACCATGACGGTTGTTCCCGTTCCCGACGCGGATTCTAGACACGGTGTAACATCGGGTTCCCCCCAACTGGGAGGCCAACAAGACCACCCCAGGGAAGGAGGAGGGGGAAAAAGGCTGAGGAGGACTAGACCCTGGCGACAAGGGTGGAGACAGAAAATACAACAAGGAGAGACACTACATAACATGGGAAAACACAAAAAATACTCCATAATGCACAGGTGGATAATTGACAGAATAATAAGTGCAAATAAGGGAAAACTAAGCCTACAGGCCACAAACAGAAAACCCGGGTCTATAGACCAAGATACACAGTTCCAGAAAAAAAAAATAAAAAAATATCATCCCCCAACAGAGGAAGGGAGGGAGGGAAAAAAACCCACTAAATAGCGTTAAAACCCTGCAGTTTAAATCCATTCAAATACACTGTTATGGGCAACGAAAGGACATCTCCCAGCCTACGGAAAGAACAGTCACAGCAGAGGGGGGGAAAAAACACACGCTAGGGAGCAGTGAAATAACACAGTTCATTAACCAAACCCCAGCACATCCCTAAAGGTTACAGAAGCAAAGAAAAAAAAAAACAGGGATGACGGCAGGCTGAGCACCACGGCATGAAAGCCAATAGTTCGGGGCCGACCTGCATCTAGTGTCCAAGTCACTGGCAGGAGGAAAAGGAACAGTTCGGGCAGCCTACCCCAGTCCCAGGCCAGGAAACAGTACTTCTGGTGGCCGGGCCAGATCGCCGAATGGAAGGGAAAGTTTGTCGGGTGGCCGACCCAGAGCGCCAAACGGGTGAGGCAGTCCTCCAGGCGGCTGACCCGCATCACTCAGCCACCAGGACCGCAGGGGAGAAAACGAAGACGTCCTCCCTAGAGAGGGGGGAAACGAGGGAGAGCCGAGCCAAACATGGAGAACCCCACCGGTACCCGGTGGAGATGAATAGGGGGAAGGATGATGGGCCAGTCCAGCGTCAGGCGGCAGAGGATCTGCAGCTCCCTCACCGACCTTGAACCAAACCGGTGCTGCGCCCCTGCTGGACCCCAATCAGGTCAGTGCTGCACCCACGACGGACCCCGATTGGCCCGGAGCAGCACCCGCAATGGACCCCGATTGGGTTGTGACTGCACCCACATTGGACCCCGATTGGGTCTCGGCTGCACCCACATCGGACCCCGATTAGGTCCATGCCGCAACTGCGATGGACCCCGACTGGGTCGGTGCAGCACCAGGGACAACCTCCAAACCTGAACCCGGAACCTCCAGCACAGCGACCGTGATTGACTCCACACTGGTGACCCTGGGAGAAGGCTCATCAGAAGAAGAAGAACCAGGATCAGGATCACCGGTAGCGACAGAGCCCAGTGAGAGGAGCTCAGATGCAGAGGACAGCTGCACCTGGCTCGTCTCCCCGAGAGACAGGCAAAAATGCTCTAGAATAGATAGAAGGAAGACAAAATAGAGCACTTGGCTGCACTTGAGTTCTGTCGCCACCCAGGACTTCGACGATCCAGGTTCCGAAGGCAGAAGTACGTCCTCTGGCTCCCACTCGGCTACGGCGGGCCCCGCAGCCGGCATGATGGTTTCCACAGCCTGAGGACCTTCCAACGCTGATGACCACGCCGACGACCCGCACGGCGTGGCGGCAGGAGATCCTCAACCTGCTGAGTCGGACCGCTCTTCCGTGGAGACCCGGGGACACTTCATCGTCGACGCAGGCTCCAAACAGCAGTCCACTCTCCTCCTCTGCCCATGACGTGGCTGCGGGGCTGGAACCAGGCTCTCCAGGGCTGCAGACTCCCTCCTCATCCGGCGGCATAGGCCTGGCGCCGTGGAACGCTCAGGGGAAGGAGACACAAAGGTAGCAGATCCATTACTAATTACTGCAGCAGGTGGAGGGAGTTCGGGGGACTGTAAACCCCGAACTCTGCCCCCAGGAATCAAGCAAAGCAATTCATCCAATGTGGGAACAGAATGAAAAGTTACTTGCCTGATCCGTAGAGGCCTGATGGAACCCGCTGCAGTGGATTTCGTTCCTCCCTTTCCCCGCTGGATGGTGATGGAGGGCCCCCTGGAAGGACGAGCAGGAGCTGCTCGCGATGGACAGACGATGGGCTTCGCCGAAACAGGACTCATCGCCCTCACAGCAGCCGAGGAAGACGTCGAGGAGGAGGGGATGACAGCCAAGGCGATCCGGGCATGAGGAGCTGATGGAACAGCAGGGAAAGATGACCTGGGGGGAGAGGCTGCGGGAATTCCTCCTGACGAGACGCTGAAGAGGCAGCTGACTGGGAGGTAGAGTTATTTCGACGACCCGGAACAGGATCCGGACAGGGTTCTTGCTGAGGCTCACTGTTGGCCATGTGACGACGGTTACCGGCAGAGGGCAAGGCGAAGGAGAGGTTCGGAAAACGCCGCTCCTGCGCGGAAACAGAAGCGAGCAGGTCGGCGTACTCTGGATAATCACTTAACGCCGGATTCCTCTCCACCAGCCTGACTTCCACCGTCACATGCTTTATAATCTGCGTGGGGTGAACGGCAGAGCAAACTGCAGCCACTCGGTCCCGGATGGAAACAGCTGACAGCTGTAACTTTTCCAGGGGAATTCCGACTGACGTCTCACTCCTTAGGGGATCACCCCTGGGCGGTGAGAACTCCTGGCCTGGAACGGGGACAGGAACGGGATCCCAAAGCGAGGAGCGAGGATGCCTCCTCTTCGGCTTCCTGCCGGAGTTTCCCTCCAGCCCACGGAGTCTCTCCTGTTGAGCAGCAATGTCCGCCCTCCTCGCTGTGATCTCAGGATGGTCAGCGTAGCGAGGATGGCGGTTGATAGTTGCCTCAGCGAGGTCCAGGTACCAGCGCAAACCGCTGGGGAAGCGATGGCTACGAGCGTTGGAAAGGATTCCGTCGATCTCTATGAGAGCCATGATTAGCTCGTAGCCCAGGCTCGTAGCGTAGCCCTTGAGTGGCGACGCCATCTCCCAGCACGCTGGTACGCTGAACAGGGGAACTTCAAGTCCATTTAAACAAACTCACGGCCACGGGCGTCTCTTTGGGCTGCAACCTACTGTTATGGATGGCTCTCACGAGCCATCAATGACACGCTGCAGGCAGCCGTGAGTTCGTACATTTATTAAATAAAGGCACAATGACAAAATAATAAGCCTCGTGGGGCAAAACATAAATAAAGACAGAACACTTATATGTAATCAGCAAGGGCGGAACCTGAACGCTGGGAAGAACTGACTTTGGGGATAGGGAAGCCAGACTGGAAAGCAGGCGAGGTCGCAGCCCCGAGCAAACAGAGCTGCTCCCTCAAATAGTGCTGAATAGATTAATCAGCTGATGAAAGATCATCAGCTGATTGGAATCAGGCCGTTCAGCAGAGTTCCATTGACAGCCGGAAACCCCGCCGAGATGCTGTCATAATAAGAGTCTAGAAGTATGCCAGAGGAGAGAACAGAGAGCTACCGCACAGCCCGAGTGCCGACAGAGTCAGCACACAGACCATGACACTTGACGGTTAAAATGTATATGTTTGCAATGAATATTAATCAAAAGGAGTTACTATCCCCCTTATTGCTAGGCCCCATGATGCCTTGCGTGAATTATGGTAGCAACTTCCGGTACTAGTTTAGAACATGTGGTTGTCACTGAAACGGGATGCTTTTCCTTGTTAAAAACAATGACTTTGGCATCAGAAATGTGCCGTTGCTAATGCTGTAAACAAATGACCCTTGCTGGCAAAATGAGTCATGCTGAGGACATTTTCAGAACTGATGTAACGTTATTTCCATTTTCTGTATTGAAAGACCTTCAAAATGATATTTAATTTGTAGGTAGTATGCAAAAACTGACACAGAAAAAGACGATTTGTTTATATTTTAGCTATGTTGAAACTCACGTTTGATCGGTCAGGAGTTCCGTCTTCCACAAAAACATAGGTATTTTTAGAAAGTACGATTTCAAAGCTTTCCAATGATAGCAGGGACTCATGGGGGTTTTCCTGGGACTTGCCGCTAGCAAACAAAGAAAGAGTCATGATTTATGACTTCTCTGCCTGTAGCTCGTAATGACATGGTGCACATTCCGACTCATTTTGCCAGCACGGGTCACTTATATCAATGTCTCCACCGCAATAAAGTTGTCTGGATTTTGTTAAAATATCTTGGGCATAATCAAATTTACCTTAGAGCAGACGTACGCCACAACAACGTGGTTGGATGTCGTTTGTCATCGTGTGGTGAGAAGCCTCCATTTATCCATTCTGGCACAACCACGAACACCAGCAAGTACCAGAACTATGCAAAAGCATTCAAAAAATACGAAAACTAGAAGAGCTGAAATTAGCTGCCGCTTGAGTGGAAAACACGCATGTGGACTATTCATTGAAATTAATTTGAAAAACTTTTAAAAACACTATTTTAAATGCCCCTGCTACTCCGCTCTTACTGACTGATTTAACATTACGTCAGCCGAAACCAGAAGCACTGCCCATAACCATTCCTGTAGTGGCACCCCCAGGAATAAGGTGGATAATTCATTTCAAGTCAAAAGTGAATATATTAAAGCAGATGCATAAATATGTTTAAAATATTAAATTGTGAAAATGTTTCTAGAGTGTTTCCATATGATTCATTGTTTGTTTGATGCTGTGAAAAGGGAGTCCATGATTAGTTACTCAATTACACTAAAATATGTGTGTTATGTGATGTGTATCTATTTGTTTCATGACGATTAGAGCATTGTATACCCTTAATTAGTTGGTTATACTTGAAAAGAGAGTTTGAGTGACGATAATAAGATAATGAGATACAGAGAAGATTTTGACTTTTGCATTCTGCACTGTGAGCATAGATTGTTTTTTTTGACCCAGACCGGATAAGTCGGGATCTAAACCTTTGGGTTCAGTG
The DNA here is from genome assembly GCA_020510985.1 of Pholidichthys leucotaenia. Taxonomy (NCBI): domain Eukaryota; kingdom Metazoa; phylum Chordata; class Actinopteri; order Cichliformes; family Pholidichthyidae; genus Pholidichthys; species Pholidichthys leucotaenia. The sequence continues at coordinate 336,420,672 of CM035836.1, forward strand.
GCAAGCCAACCCAAGACGAACTGACTGTGGAGGAGCCTATAATGCAGTGTGGTCAGCTGCTGGGTCCATCCCCAGATACAAACATGTTGATCCATCCCATCACTCACGATACAGATGAGACTGATACTTAAAATCTACCTGGGTAGTGTTGGACATTGAATAGAGACAATTAAAACAAATACATTCTCATACACACACACACACACACAGTGACTGTCATGAACGGCCCCTCCGGAGCAGAAAGACAGACCCATGCATTGGACTGCAGTAGTGAAATTTATTGACAATAGAAAATCCAAAACTTGTGTCGAAAACATAGAAATACAAACAAAGGTAACTTACAGAAAATCACTCCCGAACCGGAATTGCACTGTGAGTGATGAGGAGACTAGGGAAAGCACTCCAGAGTCGGAATCACTCTGCAAGTTGCGAGGAGACACCTGAATAGCATAAATCAGTCATTCAGTACAATAATTCAATCAAGACTGCCGCAGTGAAAGAATAGCCCGGCAGTCTTTAAATAGAAGGCAAATAATTGAGCAGCAGGTTCAAGCATGTGAGTGGGCGGGTGACCTAATTACTCAACTACTCACAGCTTAGATGGCTGGGGAGCAGACAGTGAGTAGCTGGTGGGAGTGTCTGGGAAGGAAGGAAGGCACTCGTGTCACAAAACAAAAAAATATACACAGGAAGAGACAAAAAAAGATCATAATAGACATAAAATACTCAGAAATAAGTTAAGAGTCTGAGCTGGGTAAGACACCACGCTCAGACTCATGACAGAGCCCCCTTTTAAGGGGTGCATCCTAGACACCCCAAGGTAACACCCAAAAGGACCCCCCCCCCGAAAAAAAAAGAAATGGCACAGCAGTGAACCACCCCAGGTGGGAGGTGGGGAGAACAGGTTAAGAGGGAGTAAAAATGCTACACCAGGCCCCTGGGCCCCCTAGGCCAAAGAACTAGGTAGTTCAGGTGGCTGGCCGAAGTCCCAGGCCAGACAGATGGCAAGGTGGTATGAGTCGAGTTGCCTGCCGGAGAATATGTGCCACCCAACCCAGTGGCTCCCTGCTCAGGCAGCCAGCCAGAGTTTTTAAGCCACCAAGACCGGAGGGATGACCCAGGAGGTGGCTCCCCCAGTGGAAGGCCCAATGAAGGGAAGGAGGGGAACTATGATGGTTTCTGGTGGCAGAGGAGGACCCACAATGGCATCTGGCAGTGGAGGGAGAACTACGGTGGTGTTGGGCAGAGGAGGGGAGGCCTTGACACCCTCGGGATAGCCAGCAACACCCCCGGTGGTTCTGGACTGGGACACGATAGGACCCGCGGAGGTCCTGGACTGGGACGTAGCTGCACCCGCTGTGGCTCCGGGCTGCAGCAAGGCAGCACCCACGGTGGCTCCGGGCTGGAGCATTGCAGCACCTGCTGTGACTCCGGGCTGGAGCGTCACAGCACCCGCGGTGGCTCCAGCATCGCAGCACCCGCGGTGGGCCCGGACTGGGCCAATGCTGCACCCACCGTGGGCCCATACTGGGCCAATGCTGCACCTACCATGAGTCCATACTGGGCCAATGCTGCACCCACGGTGGGCTTGGACTGGGCCAATGATGCACCCTCGGTGGTCTCAGACTGGGCCAGTGCTGCACCCTCAGTGGACCCGGACTGGACCAGTGCTGCACCCACGGTGGACCCCGGGCTGGGGCGTAGCACCCATGGCAGGCCCATACTGGAGTGCAGCACCCATGTTGGGTTTAGGCTGGGGCGCAGCACCCACGAGGGTCCCCAGCCGGGACACAGCACCCATGGAGACTCAAACCGAGGAGGCAGAATCCATATGACAGCCTCGGGCAGAGGGGGAGCTGCACCCATGGAGATCCCGGGCTGAGATGGAGCGTCCTCGATGACCTCAGTGGGACTGCAACTAATGATTATTTTTAATACAGATTAATATGCTGATTTTTTTTATATAATTCCACTAATCATTTGGTTTATAAAATATTAAACAGTCACAAAATGTTCATCACCATAGCCCAAAACTCAAAGTAATCTCATCAACCATCTTGGTCTGTCAAACAAATAATAAAACACCAAATATTATTCAACTTTTTTCAATGCAAAAACCAGACAAGTGGCAAATTTTGTTGTCTAAGAATGTGAAACAATCATATTTTTAGATATATTTAGCCAATTGGTTTATTATCAGAAAAGCTGTCATCTAATTTTCTTTCAGTCAACTAGTAGATTGAATAATTGTTGCTGTGTGGGGATCATGAAATGATGAGACTGGATAATTTCTCAGTATGGTTTATTCATCTCAACTCCCCAGCTCTCTCTCTCTCAGTCAGGAAAAAAGAGGAAGGGCTGCAGTAAACCCACATACATTTATACTCACACGTCAAACACAGAATCACACAATCAGGTCACATCCTTCTATTTACACTTAATCACTTCAAAAGTCCTCTTCGCTCTTCTGTCTGACCCCAGGAGGTCAGACAGTCCTTTCAGGCTCTCGCTCCAGATCCTCTGACTTCCTCCCAAGTCCGCAGGTGGTCCAGACTCATTGTCCATCTGAGGCGTGATGTCAATACACACCGCAAGCTTAAAGTCCTTCTATGCTTGGGTCTCTGCAGTGAAATATGTGAGCTACATAATGATACCATTATGGGCGCTACAGCTGCACCATTCGAGAGCAACTCACTATTTGATGGCTTTCACTTTGTAATATGGTATAGTATAAAAGCATACGCAGATACAAGGGGCTCCAACTACTTACGTGCATTTATTTCAATGCTTCTCTCCAAGTCCACTGTGAAAATTCACTGTGTGAGCTTCGAACACAGGTAAACCGATTCAGCATATAAGCCCTCACATGTAAGGATGTGCTTCAGATGTGGCAGTTTATATTAACATTTTGTAATATTTGATACAGAATTTAAAATTATATTTGAAACTCAGTTTGAGCTACAGTTTATAAACAGGAGAAATAAGAGATTTTTTTGTTATGTTCAGTTCAATTCAATTCAACTTTATTTATGTAGTGCCATTTCACAACAACAGTCATCTCATAGCACTTTCAACTGTAGGGGAAACCCCCATAATTGCAGAAAGACCCCAGCAATCAGGCGATCCCCTGTGAGCATGCGCTTGGTGATGGTGGAGAGGAAAAAGTCCCTTTTAGCAGGAAGAAATCTCCAGCAGAACCAGGCTCAGGGAGGGGCAGTCATCTGCTGAGACTGGCTGGGGGGGTGAGGGGATAGAGAAGACAAAAAGAACAGACATGTAGAGAGCTCAGACTCAATCTATGGGAGAGAGCAAACAGATGTTAATGACGAGCAAAAAAAAAAAAAATTATATTTCATTGAGAGTGAAGAAAGGAGTGAAGCCCAGTGCATTATTGGATGTCCCCCGGCTGTCTAAACCTATTAGCAGCATAACTAAGGGACGGTTCAGAAACACATGATCCCTCCCTAATTGTAGGCTATATCAAAAAGGAAGGTTTTAACCCTATTCTTAAAAACAGAGATCGAGTTGTTACTGAAATGTTACTGAGTTGTCACTGAATTTGCTGAAGGCAAAATTGCCCTGTGAAACTGTCCTTTATAAATTAAAAAGAAAAAAATAGTATTTTGTGATAACATAAAAAACATCATTTTTGTGAAAATGCACAGAAATATTATGATGTCATTTTTTTTGCACATCACCCAACCCTATTGTCAGCTATGGGATTTGAACCAGGAACCTATAGTTTTGAGAAAACAGTGCTAACAACTGCTTGTCACAATTAGAGAAACTTAGAAAAACAAAATCTTTAAGTCAAACTTAATTTGATGCTGGTAACATACGTATTTGCATCAAAGCCCTCACCTGACTCTAAATGTACAAAATCCTTTGCTAGTGGTGAAACATCCTGAAACCTATAGAAAAACATCTTTATCAGACCCACCAACAGCTTCTTCCTGCAACACCGTAAACTTCACCCTCACTATAAGACAGTTCCCTGACTACAACCTCTAATCCTCAGGTGCAGCCAGCAAGCCTCTCCATCATACAGAAGCTCATTCAGCCTTTGACCAGGTCTCTCTGCTCGCCTGTACAAACAGTCCAGGTTTGAGCAGTGCTGAGGAAATGGTCCTGAAGGCAGTGGCATTCAGCAGCAAAGGAATCATCCATCAACACCAGGGCTCCCAGAGTGCACTGGGGCCAGACTGCTGTCATAAAGGTGTTATGGCTGCCAGACAGTCAAATGTAGGACAACAAGAACGCTCGTGTGTTGACGAAAAAAATTGTAATGTGAGCCCAGTTTCTGAAGTCTGGACCTCAAGAAGCACCTGAAGAGCATAAGAAAACAGTTATAAATCCTTAAATATTGCTGGTGTGTATCACATAAAAATAATTTAAAAATGCCAAATCCATTTTAAAACTTGATAATAAGATAAGATAAGATAAGCCTTTATTAGTCCCACAACGGGGAAATTCCAGGATTGCAACAGCACAGGGATAGCAACACTCAGAGCAACAATCAGAAGGCAAGAAAAAAAAACAAGCAAGCAAGAGCAGCTAATAAACATATGTACGTATTACTATAAAATATATATATATACACACACACACAGACACACAGTGCAGAGCATTGTAGCTGGATGGAATAAATATATGAATATATGAACACACAGTGCAGAGCATTGTAGCTAGATGGAATAAATATGTAAATATATAAACACCCACAGTACGGAGCATTGCAGCTAGGTGGAATAAATATGCAAGTATATAAACACACACAGTGCGGAGCAATGTAGCTAGATGGAATAATATGTAGATATATAAATATATAAACACACCCAGTGCTGAGCATTGTAGCTAGATGGAATAAATATGCAAATATATAAACACACACAGTGCAGAGCATTGTTGCTAGATGGAATGAAACAGCATAACCGTCTACTTAGTTATCCTACATGGTATGATTATGTGCCCATACATATTCTCACCCTCCATAGCGACCGGTATGTTCCTAGTTGTATGCCGGAGGGGACCATTGTGTAAGTCTATTGCATCTTTTGCATTCAAAAAACTATTAGTTTGTTACGTCTTTTTGCTATCTCTGCGAGCAGCCCTGCTTAGGTTGTACAGTCTGACAGCCGTTGGTAGGAAGGACCTACGAAACCTCTCGGTTGTGCACCTGGGATGATGTAGTCTGCTGCTAAATGAGCTCCTCAGTGCATCCAGTATGTCCTGCATAGGGTGGAACTCGGACTCCAGCAGAGATGACAGTTTAGCCACCGTCCTTCTCTCTCCTATCTCCTCCATCGGATCAAGGCGCTGCCCCAGGACAGAGCTAGCTTTCTTAATCAGTTTGTTCAGTCTCTTCCTATCGGCTGCAGTAATGCCACTGCCCCAGCAGACCACTCCAAAAGTGATGGCTGATGCCACCACCGTGTCATAGAATGACTTCAGCAGCGCCCCTTGTACACCAAAAGACCTGAGTCTCCTCAGCAGGAACAGCCTGCGCTGTCCCTTCTTGTAGAGTGCATCAGTATTGTGTGACCAGTCTAGTTTATTGTTCAGATGAGGCCGGTTCGTGAGTGTAAATATCTGAGTTTTTAGGCCATTTTCTGCATGTGCTACTCTTGTATTTGTTCAGTAATATCATTTAAACGAAGTAAATTCTCTTCAAATCATGAAGAATCTGGCTTATGTTAATAAGAATTATAATAAAAAATTTAATCTTTGACAAGGTTTGAGAATGCATGAGAGATTTGACCCTCAAATCTCTCATGAAGAAATTCAGATTTGTAATTTAAACAGTCCCTCTTCTTATGCATATACTGTATATGCATATACTGTATTTATTATAATTCTTAATAACATAAGTGTGTGTGTGTGTGTGTGTGTGTGTGTGTGTGTGTGTGTGTGTGTGTGTGTAAAAGAGATTCTGAGGTGTGGGTATATACTGCATGTATGTACACTATGTATGTGGCAGAAACTTTGTTCCCCTACTGACTCAGAGGCCGCTTGACTGTGCACCTCTCATCTCTTGCATGGTGATGCCACAACACCTGAAGAGTGCACTTGATATGGTTTTACTGACCACTTGACCATAAAAGAGGTCAAAGGTGACCTTTTTTAACTGACCTTTACCAGTGGAGGTGTACACTAAGGAAGGAATCAAGCGTACCAGACACGGTCAGCGGAGTTTAAGATCCACGAGTCTCTTTTCGCAATACAGCCATTGTGGACTGACAGGGAGACATACTGTAGGTACAGGTTACCACTGGATGCTGGAACACCAAAACTATATTTACATTTAACTATATTCACTTTTATTTATTAATCCGCTCATATAACCCCCTAGAGGTGTACGCCGGGAGAGGAATCAAGAGCACACTGAATCCAGTCTCATGCTCTCTGTTGCTCTCTTCACGTGGCTCTCTCTTCACACCGGTGTTGAAATGTTGTCAGATGGGGAAACGGAGACAGACTGCGCTGCTAACTCTCCATAATACACTCGCTGTGGAGTGTCGTCTTACGGGGAAATGAATGTGCATGGTGCTAGAGGAATCGTGCGCACCCCGACCGGACAGCAGGTAAAGCCTAATTTAAGCCCCTCTGTGGAGCTTATGCTCCCTGTGTTCACAGCGGCATACTGTGCAAATAGGCCAGGAATGGGCAACTGGCAGCCCCCACCCTCATTCAGTGTGGCCCGCCAATCCATTTCCAAAAATCAATTATTTATTTATGTCATATTTGATCATATTTGAAACTGCATTCTTAATGCAATTATAGTGTCTGCCAGCAGAGGGAGATCTAATCGAAACCCAGGTGATGTTCCATGTGCGTGGTCGAGCAAGACAGCGAGTGAGGGAGCGATGGGCACTGGAGTCCGTGTTCACTGGAGCAGGAGTAAAGGAAGCATGAACAGGTTGTAAACAACAGTACATGTACCGTACATAGCAGGCTGCTTTTAAACAACAATAAATGCTGCAGCTCAACAGCAATGATAGGCAGGTGAAGCCTCAATGAAGCTCTGAGGCCATAAAAGACTAAAAGCTTCAAGGCTTCATTCTAACTAAGAACAGTGACATCTGGTGGCCATCATACATGTACTTACATACTGTTAGTATTTTATTATTTTACATAATTTGCCTTTGTTTTGATCTACTGTTGTTATGATGGTTGTACTATAATTTATAAATGCCACATTTCCCAGCTTTAGTTTTTTTTTTACTTCATCTTTCCTTATTGTTGGTGTCCAAAACTCAGAACACAATATTATAAATTACTGATCCAACAATAGAAAAAGGATTTCATAGACTCCGAGGACCATTTTTCAGGGTAACTGATTAAGATGGGAATAACTGAATGAGTGAGTACAAATTAGCCACTTAACATCTCAGCAAATGTCTAAAATGTTCATTGGTGCATCAAGTTTCTATATGATAACCTTGCTATTGCTCTTTCTGTATCATCATACTCATTGCATGCCAGATGCATTGTGTCACTGGTGTGTGTCTGTATGTATGTATGTGGACAAAACTTGATTGCTATTGCTATTGTAGTACCAACACCCTTAAACACTGCATGCCATATTCAACAGGCATCAATGCTAGTATAGAACAGAAGAGATCTTTATTGTCCGCCAAGGTGGAACATTGTCTTTGGCTCACCAGTAAAAGACAAAGAACAGCACTGATTACAGTAAAAACAGACCTTGTAGAAAACGCTGCCTCTCCACCCAGCTTGAGGACTTCATAAGGTGCTAGACAATCAACCAAGTACAGTATAAACAGAAATAAAAACATCCATACATTTAGTCTGTGCAGTTTTCAAGATTCAAGATTTTATTTAAGATTCAATTTTCACTTGTTGAGTGAAAATTGCACTGATTAAGTGTGATCGAGCGCAGAATTAGAGGAAAAACACTTCACTCACCAGAGGAATGCCTAGCCTGTAAGGAGGAAGGCGAGAGCAGGATAGTATGAGGAGGGAGACTGGGAATAATGAATACAGGAATATTCTTATGAATAAGAGCAGAGAGCCTGGCAGAGGAGCCCAGCAGGACAAAGATGAACCAGCGAAGAAGTTGTGGATGAGTAGGGGTGGGAGAGGTGTCTGACTTGGTGGAGATGGCAGTCCGGAATGATGACGATGATGATGGAGCAGGTGAGCGCACAACAACCCCTGGAGACCCACCGCGGAGATGGCAGCAACCTGTAAAGGAGGAAGAGAAAGAGAGTTTAATTTCTGGGTTCCGTGATAACTTGAATCTCACTTACTTCTTTTAAATGGCAGCTACAGTACACCCAACAAGCCAGGGCTGGAGCGTTCACAAACTGGTCCTTTAAAGCGCTGGCAGGGAAGAGGCAGCAGGTGCATCCACTCACGCAGGTGTAATGATTACCTGCGGAGCCAGGGACAAGATGAGAAACCTCCCACAGGAAGGGAGGGGGGGCACGTTCACCTGATCATAACAGTGTCCCCCCCCCCTCAAGGGACACCTCCTGGCAGCCCACCGGGCTTGTTGGGATGGGCTCTGTGAAAGGCCCGGACCATCCCCCTGTCATGGAAATGAGAGCCGGGGATCCATGACCTTTCTTCCGGTCCGTAGCCCTTCCAGTGGACCAAGTACTGCAACCCCCGACCCCGACGGCGAACGTTCAGAATTCTCTGAACGGTGTAGGTGGTCTGGCTGTTGAGGATCCAGTTAGGAGGACGAGGCTTCGGGGGTGGGGGGGGGCAGAGAGGACTGGCGGACAGGGGCTTGATCTTGGACACGTGGAAACTAGGGTGAATACAGAGAGTTGACGGGAGCTCCGGGCGGACCGTCACATCATTGATGATTCTGGCGATAGGAAACGGCCCCAGGAAGCGATGTGACAACTTACGAGAGTCCGTTTTTAGAGGCACGTAGTCCGCCGACAGCCACACCCTCTACCCGACAGTGTATCTGGGCGCTGGAACCCGTCTGCAGTCCGCGTACTGCCGGTTCCGTTCATTGGAGCGGAGAAGCACAGCCCGGGTGGCCCTCCAAAGACGACGGCAATGGCGAGCTTGGGCCCCTACAGATGGCACAGCGACCTCACGCTCTGCCATGGGTAATGGGGGGTATACCCCATAGATGCCTAGAAAGGCGTTAGTCCGGTAGCCAAGGAGAGTGCTGAGTTGTGAGCGTACTCCACCCAGGTCAGATGAGTACTCCAAGTTGACGGGTTGCAGGATGCCACACATCTGAGGGCAGCCTCCAGGGATTGGGTGGTACGCTCAGCTTGCCCATTGCTCTGTGGGTGGTATCCAGATGAAAGGCTGACCGTGGTGCCCAGGGAATGACAAAAGGACTTCCATACTTGGGAGGTAAATTGTGGGCCCCGGTCAGACACAATGTCCAGGGGAACGCTGTGAAGGTGGATGACGTGGAAAGTTAACAGGCTGGCAGTCTCTGAGGCAGAAGGCAGCTTGGGGAGGGGCACCAAATGGATGGCCTTAGAAAAATGGTCAATAATGGTGAGGATGACTGTATTACCCTGCGAGGGGGAAGTCCAGTGCCATATGTGACCAAGGGTGGCTGGGAACTGGGAGGGGATGAAGCAGCCCGGCGGGAGAGGAAGAGTTGGATTTGTTTCACGCGTTGCACAAAACTCAGTAACACCTAATAAACACTGGCTGAAGGTTAGAGTTTAAAACCCCAAATGAAACTTTATCAGACAGGAGTGTGTGTGGTTTGAGTGGTCGATAGCATAGTCCCTGAGGTATAATATCCACACAACTAATCATGAATGACTGAATACCTAACTTTTCCAGGGACAGTTAAGCAGTTAAGCATTGGAAGTGTCCAATCCAGAGTATTCTTCTTCTTCTTCTTCTTCTTCTTTCGGCTGCTCCCTTCAGGGGTCGCCACAATGGATCATCTGTCTCCATTTCACCCTATCCCTTGTATTTTCTTCTGTAACACCAACCCTCTCCATTGTCCTCCTTCACTACATCCATGAATCTTCTCTGTGGTCTTCCTCTTTTCCTCTTGCCTGAGAGCTCCATCTTAAGATAAGATAAGATAAGATAAGATAAGCCTTTATTAGTCCCACAATGGGGAAATTCCAGGATTGCAACAGCACAGGGATAGCAACACTCAGAGCAACAATCAGAAGGCAAGAAAAAACAAGAACATCTACTAAACATATGTACATATTACTATAAATATATATATATATAGACACACAGTGCGGAGCATTATGGTTGGTGAATGTGCAGCAGAAAGTCTAAGCTCTCTCTTTGCGGATGCGGCGGGCCAGCTGGAAGTCTTTGGGCATGATGGTGACCCTCTTAGCAAAGAAGAGACCCACCAGGTAGGCCTCGCTGGCCTCCTGCAGAGCCATGACGGCGAAGCTCAGGAAGCACAGGTCGGTCTTGAAGTCCTGAGCGATCTCCCTCACCAGGCGCTGGATGGGCAGCTTACGGATGAGCAGCTCCGTGGATTTCTGGTAGCGACGGATCTCTCTCAGAGCCACGGGCCTGTGACGGTGAGGCTTCCTCACTCCGCCGGTGGCCGGAGCGCTTTTCTGAGCAGCCTTGGTGGCTAGCTGCTTCCTCGGGGGCTTTTTCCTCCAGTAGGTTTTACGGGCGGTCTGCTTGGCTCTTGCCATCGCTCTTTATTATTCTGTCTTATATTTCTTGCACGCCGCCTAAACTCCAGCCCAGCACCCGCGTCGTTTTCGCTACAGCTCCCGGTATGTCGAGTTTCCCATTAGCACCAGGCGGTGGCCGAGTGCTAGCTAGCACTAGCTCCTCCCTGCTGTAACGTCTCCCGCTGTAAACAGTGGCTCCGTCCGCCGACTCGGGAGACCCCTGGGGCGATCTGTGTGTCCGTGATATATATATAGAGTGAAAGGTGTAGAAAGAAGAAGGAAGATAAAAAAAAAAGGCTGTTGCAACGGGCAGCCGACTCGTGTGGCGCCGCCGGTCCGGCGGAACCGGAACCCTTCTTCAACATCTTCTTCAAAATCTTCAACATCTTTGTCCAATATATTCACTATCCCTCCTCTGCACATGTCCAAACGATCTCAGCTTTGTCTCTTACTTTGTCTCCAAACCACTCAACATGAGCTGTCCCACTGATATACTCATTTCTAATCGTGTCCCTCTTAGTCACTTCCAATGAAAATCTTAGCATCTTCAACTCTGTCACGTCCAACTCCACCTCCTGTTTTTTGTCAGAGCCACCGTCTCCAAACCATACATCATAGCAGGTCTCAAAACCATCTTGTAATTCTTCCTTATCACTCTTGCTGCTGCCTTTCTGTCACAAATCACCTCTGACACTCGTCTCCACCCACTCCACCCTGCATGCACTCTATTCTTCACCTCTCTTGTACTTTTTCCACTGCTTTAGATGGTTAACCCCAGGTATTTAAACTCATCTGCTTTCACTACTGCTACTCCTTCCATCTTCACCATTGCACCTGCCTCCTTCTCATTCACACTCATGTATTCTGTCTTGCTTCTACTGACTTTCATTCCTCTTCTCTCCAGAGCATTACTCCACCTCTCCAGGTTCTCTTCCACCTGCTCCCTACTCTCACTGCAGATCACAATGTCATCTGCAAACATCATGGTCCACGGAGACTCCTGGCTGACCTCATCTGTCAGCCTGTCCATCACCATAGTAAACAAGAAAGAGCTCAGAGTCGATCCCTGATGTAATCCCACCCCCCACCTTGAATTGATCCGTCACTCTAACAGTGCACTTCACCACCATCTTGCTGTCCTCATACACGTCCTGCACCACCCTCACATACTTCTCTTCCACTCCTGACTTTCTCGTAACATGCTTCCTCTTTTGGCACCATATCATATGCTTTCTTTAGATCCACAAAGACACAGTGCAACTCCTTCTGACCTTCTCTATACTTCTCCATCAGCACTCTTAGAGCAAACATTGCATTTCTTGGCATGAAACCATACTGTTGCTCACTGACTGTCACCGCTCCTCTTAACTTGGCTTCAACAACTCATTCCCATGTCTTCATAGTGTGGCGGATAAACTTTATGCTTCTGTAGTTACTGCAGTTCTGAGCATCGCCTGTGTTCTTGAAAATTGGTACCAAAACACTTCTTCTCCACTTTGCAGGCATCCTCTCACTCTCCAAGACTGTGTTAAACAATCTGGTTAACAAGTCCACTGCCATCTCTCCTAAACATTTCCATACCTCCACAGGTATGTCATCTGGACCAACCGCCTTACCATTCTTCATCCTCTTCAAAGCTGCCCTCACTCCCGCCTTGCTAATCCTCGGGACTTCCTTGTTCACTAGCTTTCCTTCATCCATCCTCCTCTCTCTCTCATTTTCTTTGTTCATCAGCTTTTCAGAGTACTCCTTCCACCTTCTCAACACACTCTCGTCATGTGTTAGTACATTACCATTTCTGCCCTTAATCAACCTAACCTGCTGTACATCCTTTCCAGCTCAATCTCTCTTTCTAGTCAGTCGATACAAATCCTTTTCTCCTTCCTTAGTGTCCAGCCGCTCATGCAACTCACTATATGCATTATCCTCAGCATGGTGGTGCAGTGGTTAGCACTGCTGCCTAACAGCTAGAATGTTCCAGGTTCGAATCCCCAGGCTGGCAGGTGTAGGAGCCTTTCTGTGTGGAGTTTGCATGTTTTCCCTGTGCTGCATGGGTTTACTCCGGGGGCTCTGGTTTCCTCCCACAATCCAAAGACATGCATGATAGGCTAATTGGTTGTTCTAAATTTTCCCTAGATATTTGTCCCCTATAGACCCTTGGAATAGAGGGTTAGTACTAGTGAGGCTCTTTGAGATTAGAAAAGCGCTATGTAAGTGCAGGTCCTTATCTCTTTGCCATGCGCCTAGATTCCAAATACTCCTGTCTACTTTCTTCATCTCATCTGCCTGACTATCCCACTTTTTCTTAGCTGATATCTTCCTTTGGATACTTTCCTGTACCTCCTCATTCCACCACCAAGTCTCCATGTCTTCCTTCCTCTGTCCACTGCTTACATCACATACCTTTCTACCCATTTCCCTTAATACTTTTGCTGTACTTTTCCAGTCATCTGGTAATTCTTCCTTACCACCCGGAGCTTGTATCAACTCCTTCTTGAACTCTGTGTGACCTTTCTTCTGTAACTTCCCCCACTTAATATTTGGCTCTGCCTTCACTCTCTTCCTTTTCTTGCTTTTGCAAAGTCATCCTACAGACTACCATCCGATGTTGTCTAGCTACATTCTCGCCTGCCACCACCTTGCAGTGTCCCATCTCTTTCAGCTTTCTCGTTCTGCATAAGATGTAGTCCACCTGTGTGCACCTTCCTCCACTCCTGTAAGTAACCCTATGTTCCTCTCCTTGAAGTATGTGTTCACCAGAGCCATTTCCATCCATTTAACAAAATCCACAACCATCTGTCCTTCCAAATTTCTCTCCTTAATACCACACCTACCCAGGACCTCCTCATCGCCTCTGTTCCCTTCACCTACATGTCCATTAAAGTCTGCTCCAATCACCACTTTCTCCCCCCTGGGAACATTGTCTACCACTTCATCCAACTTGCTCCAGAATTCATTATTCTCTCCTACCTGACATCCAGCTTGTGGGGCATATGCACTAACAACATTCAACATCACACCTTTGACTTCTAGCTTCAAACTTATGATTTTGTCTGACTCCCTCTTTACCTCCTGAACACTCTTCACATACTCTTCCTTCAAGATTACTCCTACTCCATTTCTCTTCCTATCTAGACCATGGTAGAACAGTTTAAATCCACCTCCAATGTTCCTAGCCTTGCTTCCCTTCCATCTGGTTTCTTGAACATACAGTATATCTACCTTTCTTCTCTCCATCATATCAGCCAACTCTCCGCCTTTACCAGTCATAGTCCCTATATTCAATGTCCCTACTGTCACCTCCACACTTCTACCTTTCCCATTCTCTCTCTCCCTCCTAACACGCCTTCCCCCTCTCTTCCTCCTCGATCTTTGACCAACAGTAGCCCAGTTTCCACCGGCACCCTGTCAGTTAACAGCACTGATGGTGGTCGTTGTTCATCTGGGCCTCAACCGATCTGGTATGAAAGTCTCATTCGTCATGATCCACATGTTTGATTTGGCAAAGGTTTTACGTTGGATGCCCTTCCTGACACAAGCCTCCCCATTTACCCGGGCTTTGGCCCGGCACTAGGAGTGTACTGGCTTGTGCATTCCCTGTGGCTAGGTTATCCGGTCCGAAGTATAATAAACTATAATAAAGTAAGCTAATATAACCTCTATGAACAAACGGTTGGTATATGATACAGCTGGGAAAAGGGGTGTCTGGTAAGAATAGGCATAATATACATAAAATAGACATAGATGGCCATCTAGTGGCTAGACTAGTGAACTCCTCTCAGTTTGTACCCGTGAGGTCGACCACAAAGTTGTCAGAAATCTTGGCTGTAGCCACTTAGACCAACTAACATAAGCTGTCCAATCTGCCTAGGTATTACAGTCAAAATATAATAAGGCCAGAAAGGCCCAGGTTATATAATGCTCCAATACTGTGAATTATTGAACATATTGGTCTAGTACGGAGACTACAATTTACAAAAAAAAGACCCATAAAATACCTGGATGTGCTGACTAGTTTGGTAAAACTAACGGTGCCAGTACTGTGTCATGCAGGGAAAAAAAGCAAAAAAGGCTAAAATTATGTGAACTATATTATTGTCTGACAGATGTCTTGTGAGGTAACTAGAATTTACAGAAAAGCACTCTAAAAACCATGGTCAGGGCAATAGCTAAGCTAGCTACAGTGTAGATATGTGAGCTCCGAGGCTCAGTGGGAAAGTTTTCCTCCAATGAGGGAGTGTACCAGACTATCCAGGAGGTAGATTTGTATCAAGTCTGTTAAGAAATTATGTGATGACCTCATGGAAGAGAACAGCAAATACAAATAAATCACTTCAGGAAGAAGTGTGGTCCAATTTTCTTTGGGAGAGGAGAGCTCATGTGCATGTTGACACTGGACTGTTCACTTTGCAGGCAATATCATCTCACAAAAATCCTACATAACCCACTAAAATAAAGGGGAAACTCCCCAAAAGCCTAATAGGGGCTCTTCATGGCAATTAGCAATTTCCCATTTGGCCCTTTTTGTTAGAGAAGGCTGAGATGGAGAGAAAGTGACACCATCTGCCAAACTATTATCAACCTCAAGGTGTAAATCATCACTGGTAATTATTATGCTTGTCCATCCATCCTGTAAAGTATGAAATGTTTTTTGATGTCCAAAGTTTTTGTGATCTGTAAGAAAATAAAATAAACATTGTAAATGTCATTATAAGCTTATTTTTCCTCTCTCCAAAGTGAAAGCATAGTGTGAGGCTTTAGGGTTAGAACAAATCCAATCCAATCCACCTTTATTTATAAACCACTGTAAAAACAACCACAGCTGACACAAAGTGTTGTACATCAACAATAAATAAAATACAAAAACATAAGACATAAAAACAATAAAATACAACTAAAATTATAATACAGCAGAAATAAAACAGTAGTCATACAATAAAAGCAACAAAAACAAGTAAAATCAATGTCTCAAACTGGGTCAAAAACCAAAGAATAAAATGAGTTTTAAGATGAGTTTTAAAACTGGACAGTGAAGGGGCCTGTCTGATGGACAAAGGCAGATTACAACCACTAAACCTATCTCAGAAGTTTTCTGGGATTGGCTGGATAAAAACGTTTTTTTCCGTAAACTGAATTAAACCACACTAAAAGGGCAATAATGAATCATACTGCATGCACCGTGTTCATATAAACTGGGAGCAGCATGAGATAGTTCCAAAGAGCCTTTTGTTTTGGCATGAACTGGTTGAATTTTAATGCTCTCTGGCTGATCAATAAATAGCACCGTTATTGAGAATCAGCTGCACATTTACTGCCCCTATAAATTCCAGGGATTTGAGTTTCCATATAAAGTTGTAGAGGCATGATTGTGGAGCTTTTCAACTACAGGTGTTGATACAGAAAATGATAATTGTCCAAGAATGGGGAGCCAGTATGAGGTCATGCTAGCCAGGGGGATATGGTGGCAGCCTCAGACATCTCAGGGTGTTCCCAAGCATCTGATCTTCAAAGCAGAATTACAAAAAAAGAGTTTTTAACATGTTGGTGTGTGCAGGTGATTTAAAGGGGAAATATAATGCCCTTTTTCACATGTGGACACAGTTCCCAGACGTCTTGATGAAATGTCTGTGAAATGCTTTAGTTAGAATGCCTTAGGAATTAAGTACTATGTACCACCATTTCCAGCCAGATTAAACAGCAACCCATTTCAATGCGTGTTGCTTTAAATGCTAATGAGCCACAGTTCACCTCAAACTCGCCCTGTTGTCACTTTTGAGATCTATGGTTGATGCTAATGTTAGCTTGTTAACTCTAATTGGCAAACAAAGCCTGGCCAAATTATTGTAAGCACGGGCCGCAAGTGAGTATATAAAAGCCCAAATGTGTGTGGTTTGAGTGGTTGATAGGATAATATTGATCCTATGTTAAATAAGCTGAGAAACAACTAGGGCTGTCGCGGTAGAGGAATTTCCCCTGTGGTGATGATGGACAGCTCAATACCACGGTATGCGGTATTATTGCAAATGTTTTTAGGACCCTGTGGTTTCATAATTTAAACAGGGTTTATAATTTATGTGGCAAATGAGGGAAGCTGTGAGAGTCTCGCTGCAGTTCCCTCTCAACTTTATGCGTGCGTGTTACAACTGTGTGGAGCTCCGCTCTTTATACATGCATGAACTGCTGATTCTGTTTAAAAAAAAAAAAAAAAGATCATTTTCATAAAGCAGTGGCGGTAACTAAGGGGTGTGAGGACTGGAGACTGCAGTGACATTCAACTTATACGCAGGACAGTCTCCGTACAGGACCCTGCGTGGCTCTTGTCTCCGTGATTTTTGCCACTGTGATTTTTGCCGCTGTCCGAAAAATCGCGTTCAAACAAGCTGCTCTCGGAGATCATATACGGAGTATACACAGTCAGGCTCATACACACTCCGCTCAGAAGGAAATAACACACTTTGTGTGGGGAGACTTGAATAACGAAACCGAATTGCCTTTCATTCCAGTTTATTCAAGTAATCATTCCACTGTCTGCTCTCATTCCTGAGCAGCGAACAAAGAGGGTGAACACACCAAAGTTCTCCCTTTTAAACATTCTCACATCAACCCATTTCCCTCATAGGGGAATTCACACATCTATATCAAAATCCTTTTATTCACATCCGTTAACTTTCTATTTACATAACTCCCCCTTCTCTCCTCTCGAGCCTCAGCGGTCAGGAAGTCTTCTGTCCCCTGTTCTCCGCAGGGGGTCCAGTCTCTGTGGCTCCGCACCGCAGGGGGCTGCAGCTCTGTGGTTCTCCTTCATCGTGAGATTAAATCACATATGCAGTGTCCAACATATACATGTCTAACAACACAGCCATATAACCCCCCCCCAAACGATGAAGAACAGACTAATTCCTAAAATTTAATAGCACCCTACTCATTACTGAATAATCATCACCAACATTCAGTCTGCGCCGCTTGGGCTTCAGCCGTCTGCCGAATCTGCTGTGGGAGGGCCCCGCCTTGCCTGCGGCGCCTTTCTGCTTCGGCTCTGTTGACTGAGGAAGAGAGTGATTATTTGTCCCTTGCGGGGGCCTGCCTCGTCGAGGCGCCACCGCGACCGGTACAGATTCGTCCTTCATGACAAAAGCAGGTTTTAGTCTGTCAATACTGACTGTCTCTTTTCTGTCTCCAAAATCTAGCACAAATTGCTTATCACCTGCCTCCAGCACTCGAAATTGCCCTTCGTAAGGCGGTTTGAGCGTTGCTTTTAGGGCTTTGCGCCTGACAAAAACGAAGTCGGCATTTTTCAAAGCCTTGGGGACGAAAACTCGTGGAAAAGCGTGATGAACCGGACCCAGGAGCGTGTCTGCTCCCGTGCCGACTAACGGTCCCAGAGCAGAGAGAGGTGGGGGCTCCGGGTGCTCTGGTAAAAACTCGCCCGGCAGCCTCAGAGTTTGTGCGAATACCAGCTCCGCTGGGGAGGCGTCTAAGTCCTCTTTAGGCGCAGAACGCAACCCTAATAAAACCCATGGCAGTTTATTTACCCAATCTGCATCCGTGAGCGACGCTCTGAGTGCTGCCTTCAAAGACCTATGAAAACGCTCGCATAAACCATTAGCCTGAGGGTGGTAAGCCGTAGTGCGGTGAATTTTGGCTCCTAAGCCGTTGGCCATCGCTGACCACAGCTCAGAGATGAATTGCGGTCCTCTATCGGACGTAATGTCCGACGAAACCCCGAAGCGCGCCACCCAAGCCGTTAAAAAAACGCGAGCCACCTCCGCGGCCGTGGTCGTCGCAAGTGGGACCACTTCCGGCCAACGTGTGGTGCGGTCCACCATTGTCAAAAGATACGTGAACCCCTGTGATGCCGGTAGGGGGCCCACAAGGTCGACGTGCACATGGTCGAACCTTCTGGCCGGAATGCGGAACGGTTCTAACGGGGCTCTTGTGTGCCTGTGAATTTTGGCCCGTTGACAGGAAATGCAGGTTTTTGCCCATTCCTTCACGTGCTTGCGCAGGCACGGCCAAACAAACTTTTCCGCCACTAGTTTCACCGACGCGCGCACCCCCGGGTGCGCCAGTGAGTGGACCGAGTCAAAAACACGGCGGCGCCACGTGGCCGGAACCACCGGACGCGGGCGCCCCGTCGACATGTCGCAGATCAGGGGGGGCATACCGGTTTGTAAACACTTGCTCTCCAGCCTCAACCCTGTTGGTCCAGACTGGAGCGCGCGCATGTCTGCGTCCGCCCCCTGGTCCGCTGCCATGGCTGCGTAATCTATACCCACGTGCACCGGGGCTGCGCGCGCCACTGTGCCGTTCTCCTGCGGCGCGGTCACGGTGGCCCGTTCTGCCTCTGCGCGTGTTGGGGTCGTGAACGCGCGTGAGAGACAATCCGCTACTACATTGAATTTGCCCGCGACGTGCCTAATGTCAGTGGTAAATTCCGAGATTGCGGCCAGCTGCCTCTGCTGCCTGCCGGACCACGGATCTGAAATTTTGGCCATGGCGTATGTGAGCGGCTTGTGGTCCACATAAGCGGTGAAGCACCGTCCTTCCAGCCAGAACTGGAAATGGCGAATAGCCAAATGCAGCGCCAACAGTTCTCTGTCAAACGCGCTGTATTTTCGTTCAGCCGCGCTTAAAGATTTGCTAAAGAAAGCCAAAGGCTGCCAAACTCCGGCTACCTGTTGCTCAATAACGGCCCCTATGGCTAAATCTGAAGCGTCTGTCGTCAGCGCGATACATGCTGCGGGGTCTGGGTGGGCCAGGAGCGCAGCGTCAGCCAAGGCTTTTTTAACCTCTGTGAACGCGCGCTCCCGCTCCGGGGACCATTCGACCGCCTGGGTCGGTTTTTGTTTTTTGAGCGCGGCATATAACGGTTGCATGATTTGAGCTGCGTGGGGCAGGAATCGGTTATAAAAATTCACCATCCCCAAGAATTCCTGTAGTGATTTGACCGTTTGTGGACGGGGAAAATCTGCTACCGCGCGTACTTTCTCTGGTAACGGAACCGCTCCCTCCGGGGAGACGCGGTGACCCAAAAAATCGATCCGCTCGATGCCGAACTGGCACTTGGCTGGGTTAACTATTAAGCCGTGCTCTCCCAGCCTCCTAAAAACTGCTGTGAGGTGCGTTTCGTGTTCGTCCTCTGAAGTACTCGCGACCAAAATGTCGTCAAGGTACACAAACACGAAAGGGAGATCGCGTAACACGGCATCCATCATCCGCTGAAATGTTTGCGCTGCCCCTTTGAGACCAAACGGCATGTGTAAAAATTCGAAAAGTCCGAACGGGGTTATTACCGCTGTTTTAGGAATGTCCTCCGGTTGGACCGGGACTTGGTGATAGACGCGAACTAGATCAATCTTTGAAAAAATGCGCGCCCCCGCCAGGTGCACCGAAAAATCCTGAATGTGCGGGATGGGATAACGATCGTGCGCCGTAGCGTTGTTTAGCCTGCGGTAATCCCCGCACGGTCTCCAGGAGCCATCGGCTTTCGGTACCATGTGCAGCGGCGAAGCCCACGGGCTCTTCGACCTACGACCGATGCCCAGCCTCTCCAGGCTGGTGAACTCCTCGCGCACAATGGCGAGCTTAACTGCATCCAAGCGCCGAGCTTTTGCAAACACGGGAGGACCAGACGTGGGGATAAAGTGTTTCACCCCGTGCTTCGCGACCGTCGCTGAAAAAGTGGGCACAGTGAGCGCTGGAAATTGGGTGAGGAGTGTGTGAAACTTACCACCTGCTGTAGCGACGTGGGTCTGTACTGGTGGCGGGGACACTCGAGCTGAACAGGGGAGAGAGTAAAAAGAGAGTGCATTTACCAGCCGTCTATTAGCAAGATCAACTAACAGATTGTGTGAACACAAAAAATCCGCGCCCAACATGTTGAAACTCACCGCCGCTATTACAAAAGTCCATTCATATGTGCGGCCATGTAAGCACAAAGGCAAGGTCCTTCTCCCGTAGGTGTTGATGTTCGAGCCAGTTGCCGCTGTAGCTCCGCTACCGTGGGGTCCCGCCACCCGGTCCGCGTATGTTGGTGTGATGAAGCTCACCTGTGCTCCGGTGTCGATGAGGAACTCTCGTCCGGAGCGCGCATCCGTGATGTAGAGCAGCTTGTTGCGTTCTCCGAGGGTCGAAGCTGCTAGCGACCCCCGGTCTTGCCGTTTCCCGAACTCCTGAAGATGCAGGGCGGCATACACCTGCGTGCCTTCTCTGCGAACCTCCGATGGTAAAAGCAGAGATCTTCTCCTCCGCTGTGTCGTGTCCGCGCCTCTGCCGCCGGGCTATTGGTCCCACCTCGTCGCGGCCGTGCTGCCGCCGTCGTCGGCCAGTCTGGTTCTGCCGCCCCTGGCTCCCCGCTGTCTCGGGTCGCCGCTGTGGTTGCTTGCCCGCCGCAGGCGTCCAGGATCCCATCTGCCTCCTGGGCCAGCTCCCGGAACTCCTCCAGGGTGTGACACTTTTTGCCGGCCAGCGTGCTTCTCGCATGCGCCGGGAGGTTGGAGAGGAAGATGAACTGAAAAATGAAATCATCGTTGTCCAACCCTCTCAGCTGTATCATCTCCTCCATCAGGGCGCTCGGCCTGTGTCCACCTTGGTCTAGCAAAGACAGGATCCTCCTCGCCCTCACTTCAGCCGAGGGGGTGAAAAACTTGATGAGGGTGGATTTCAGCTTGCCGTACCTGTCGGTCGCGGGTGGCTGCTCCACCAAGCTCTGCACGCACCGAGCTGTGCTGTTGTCCAGTTTAGCGATGACATGGTGGAACTTAGTGTCATCCACCGTTACTCCTGCGAGCGCGAACTGCGACTCTGCTTGCAGAAACCACGACCGTGGGTTATCCTGCCAGAAATCAGGCAGCTTAACGGCCACTGCGCTCGCCAGCTCTGAGCGCTGTGAGTCCGGGACCCTGAGAACGTCGTCGTTCATTCTCAACGTCGTCAGTCACCAATGTGGGGAGACTTGAATAACGAAACCGAATTGCCTTTCATTCCAGTTTATTCAAGTAATCATTCCACTGTCTGCTCTCATTCCTGAGCAGCGAACAAAGAGGGTGAACACACCAAAGTTCTCCCTTTTAAACATTCTCACATCAACCCATTTCCCTCATAGGGGAATTCACACATCTATATCAAAATCCTTTTATTCACATCCATTAACTTTCTATTTACATAACTCCCCCTTCTCTCCTCTCGAGCCTCAGCGGTCAGGAAGTCTTCTGTCCCCTGTTCTCCGCAGGGGGTCCAGTCTCTGTGGCTCCGCACCGCAGGGGGCTGCAGCTCTGTGGTTCTCCTTCATTGTGAGATTAAATCACATATGCAGTGTCCAACATATACATGTCTAACAACACAGCCATACTTTGTACCATTTCAGTGTTCACTGTTGCGGCTGTATTTAACAAGGAGTCCAAACACTTTCACCACGAACTGCCTGCTGGACTCCGTCTGGAGAGAGTGCCTCACACATGGCAGCACCATGTGCTGTGGAAGCTTCTAGAGTACCGGGTGCAAACATGCTGTTGGTAATAAAAATACATTTCATTTAGCAATTTATTTAATAATCAATAGGGGCACATAAGTGAACGACGAGATATAGCCACACACACACACAAAAAAAGTGAACACTGCGGTTGTTGCGGTTGGTCGTTTTCCTCCGCGGTTGGCGTGTCCATACCGCAGTATTACATAATTGCGGTTATTGCAACAGCCCTATTAACAACCCTAAATGACTGAATGGCTAGCTCTGATAACTGCTGCTAATGAAAGAGCCATCATGGTCAAAGTGTAAAATACTAAAATAAGCTACAGGAATGACATATATGTACGGTCAAGGGTTGGTAGATGACTCGGTTGGGAACACAAATGTCCAGACAAGGAAAAACAATGGTCCTTAAGGGTAGTATCTCATGAAGTGGCAAATGTTGATGAATGTGGCAATTTTTGGATTCGTCAGGTTTTCTGAAGAATGTCGGTGAAAATTAAGCTAGTATCTCACGGAGCAGCAAATGCTGAAAAACATTCCAGAATGCTGCATTTTTGGGGTTTCATCAGGGTTTGTAAAAGATTCCAAAACAACTGGCGCAGTTTTTAAGGTTGTCAGTATAGTTGTAAAGTGTCTTAAACAGTTGCTAGTGTTCACTACTTGGCGACCCAAAAAGAACTTTAGCGTCATGCGTTACAACAGTTTGAAAACATACTACAACCATTCACAACTGTTTGCAAACATGTGACAAGTGTTTGTGGAAAAATACATATTCCCCCAAATTTTGAAGGCTTTATAAAATTTGGGGGTGATAAGAAAAACTGCTTAGGACCTTAAAAAAATGTTTATGAACTGTATATACCTGCATAAACCCTGGCAAGACCCTAAAATTACTACATTCATACACTAAGATATGGGAATGAATGATTCTTCACAGAGCTCTGTGTTATCTTCAGAGAGCCATCATTTACTGAAGAACCTCTTTATTGGTTCTTTGCATACCTTATATATGGTTTTTAAAAGAACTGAATTGTTAGGTGAGGTTTACTGAAGGCAGAATATTGGACATTTCTGAACAAAAGGTTCATAAAAAAAACCTCTTGCTAAAAGGTTCTTGATGGAACTCAAAATGGATTTCCTATGTATTACTCTAAAGAGCCTTTTGGTTCCCAGTGGAAACCTTTGTTTTTCTGTGTGTTGAGCCCACATAGCAAAAATGCTGTGGCCAAGAGGTGGCTCAAACCTAACATTTCACCTGACTCACGTATCACATAGAATGACGGTAATAGAACAGTCCACTCCCGTTTGCTGTGTCTGGGCCATAAGCAAGCCAGAGCAATGTCAGAGAAATGCTAAATTTGCTGCATCCTGGGGAAAGGTGGCCCACATTGGTTTAAAGATATATGGGCCACATTTGCTGTTTTACATGTCGGCAACTTCAAGATTACACTCTCCTGTAAGGGCCACATTTTTGTCAAAAGTGGCCCACATTTATTTTGGGATATGGGAGCAAAATTAGTTGTGGGTCACGTCAGACTAATATCTGTTTTGTTCGGGCCACACAGAGCCACCAAAGCAATATCAATGCCAGAAATTACCTACATCTAGATGCTGCCTCTTTGTTCTCTCTCTCTCTCTCTCTCTCTCTCTCTCTCTCTCTCTCTCTCTCTCTCTCTCTCGTGCGCATGCGTGGGCGTTTGTGGGAGCAGGGGTGTGGAGTGGTGTCGAGTGAGTACTTTAAACTTTGTATTTTCTAACTTTTTCTCTATCTTGTGTGTTTGAGGTGTGTGTGTTTAATATAGTGGGTTGAGTGTGTGTGTGCTGGGGTGTGAGTGTTGGAGTGAGTGTGTTGGGGAACGGTAGCTTCTGCTGCCGGTTTTTCCCGGCCGGCATCATGCCGGTGATTGATGGTGGTGTGGAGTTTGAGCGCTTAACCCGGCGTCATGGTGTGAGAATCCTCCCGACAGTTCCCTGTTCTGTGGAGGAGGCCAGCCTCGCTGTAGGACAGGTGGTTGGGCATGGCAGCATAAAATCAGCATCGAGGATGAACAGCGCAATTGTGATCTTTCTGGATTCGACTGAAAAAGCTGATCAGGTGGTGGCACAGGGAGTGGTCATAGGTGACACTTTTACTCCCGTTTTACCGCTGGCGAATCCGTCTAGGAGGATCACCATCTCAAACGCTCCTCCTTTCGTTAAAAATGATCAGCTGATTAGAGAGTTGTCCGGTTTTGGCCAGGTTGTGTCCCCTATCAGAATGGTCTCTCTGGGTAGTAAATCACCCCTGCTGAAGCATGTTGTATGTCATAGGAGGCAGTGTTTCATGGTGTTGAAAGACAGCTCTGCTGAACTGAATGCGTCTTTTAATTTCAGGATTGACGGCTTTAGCTACTTGGTGTTTGCAACATCTGAAACCATGAAGTGTTTTGCGTGTGGCGCAGAAGGCCATCTTATTAGGTCATGTCCTGAAAAGGCGAACACAAAGAGCACTGGCGGTAGGAAAGGTGACGCCGCTGTTTCTGGTGGTCCGGAGGGTAGAGCTAAATGTGGTGCGGCGGATGCCGCTGCGGCGCCCGCTTCTGCTGGGGCGATTGCGGCCGCGTCCGCATCCGCGGCCGCGTCCGCTTCTACTTCTGCAGGGGCGTCCGCGTCCGCGTCCGCTTGTGCTGGGGCGGCCGCGGCCGCCTCTGCTGGGGTGGCCGCGGCGGGCGCGGTAGTTGCCCCCCCAAACAGTGATGGTGGGGAATTTCTGTCTGGCGGCAGCTCTGATCATTGTGACGAGCCTGTCGCCCGGGGTAAACAGGTGGAGGGTGTAAGTAAAAGTGCAGTTAAACGAAGGAACGTGAATGAACAGACTTTGCAGGCGGGGGAGGAGCGGTTTGAGGCTGTAGGGGACACACAGAGCAAACACTGCATGACAAACGTTGCAGTTCATGAAGAAATGCAGGAATGTAGTTTTGCTGAAGAGGATCCTTTTAAAGCTGCACAAAAAAGAAAAAGTGCTGAAAACTTGCAGAGCTCTGCTAAATCTAGTAGGGTTGGGAAGTTAGATTTACTAGATGAGAGCGTCTCTGACGAAAGTGGAGCTGAGTCTGAAATGATGCAGACGCAGACGCAGGAGGAGCAAAGCTCCTATTGTTTTACCAAAATTAGGCAATTTCTCCAGGTGACCAAGGGGAGCAGAGCTGTGAAAGTGGAAAATTACTTTCCAGATCTGGAGTTATTTGTGGCATCAGCTCGCAAGCTGATGAAACTGAATGATGGGAATGAGACTTTTACTGATCAGGAAATTTTTCGTTTAAAGAAACTGGTTGTCAAACTGAAATCACAAATTACTAACAGTCATGTTGACTCTTAGTTTGTTTCTTCCCTTTTATGCTATGTGTGTGTTTTTTTACTGTACCTTATTTTTATCCTTTTTAATGCCCCACCTTAGAATTGGCACTCTTAATATAAACGGGGCCAGGGATGATGTAAAAAGGGCCTCTTTATACAAGCTTTTTAATTTAAAGGCACTTGACGTGCTGATGGTCCAGGAGACTCACAGCACTGTAGACATTGAGTGCCAGTGGAGAAAAGAGTGGGATGGCTGCATTTTTTTTAGCCACAAATCCAATAATAGTGGAGGGGTGGCTGTACTTTTCTCTCGGGGTTGTGTGCCTGTCTCTTATGAGGTAGAAGAGGTGGTGAAAGGACATGTACTCTTGCTAAAGGTACAGTTTGAAAACGTAAACTTGGTTCTTATAAACGTGTATGTGCCAACCCAGAGAGCAGAAAGGATCAGGGTCTTTAATATGCTATCAGATACGGTTAGATCCTGTAATCCAAATAGTTTTTTATTTCTGGGGGGTGATTTTAACTGTACATTAAACCACAGACTGGACAGGAACCATCAGGAACCTCACCCTGCTTCTGCCAATAGGCTGAGGGAACTAGTGAAGGCACATGAAATGGCCGATGTGTGGAGATCACATCATGGGGACCAGAGGCAGTACACCTGGAGCCATGCTAAAGATAACCTCTTATCTATGGCTAGGTTAGACCGTTTCTATGGTTTTAAACACCAAATGAGTGTTTTTAAAAATAGTTGTATCTGTCCTGTTGGTTTCACTGATCACTGCCTGCTGATTTGTTCTGTTTTCATTGAAAATGTAAAGTGTAAGAGTGCTTTTTGGCATTTTAATAATACACTTTTAAATGATGTGTTTTTTTAAGGGAGTTTTTCATGATGTATGGAAGTCACACAGGGAACAAAAATCTTCTTTTAGTTCTCTCCAAATGTGGTGGGATTTTGGTAAGGCACAGATAAAACAATTCTGCCAACAGTACACTCAAAATGTCACTCGTAGCTTGACCCAATCCTTGAAAGTTCTGGAGACTGAGGTGGTAGAGCTAGAGGAGTTACTCAGTTCTACCGGAAAACAGGAGCACTTAGAGGCTCTTAAGTCAAAAAGGTCAGCCTTGGCTAGCTTGCTAGGGGTCACCGCACAGGGTGCTCTGGTCCGCTCGCGCTACATGGATGTAGCTCTGATGGACTCGCCCTCCCAGTACTTTTTTGGACTGGAGGGGAAAAATGGACAGAGAAAGCTCATTCACTCCTTGTTGGGCGATGACGGGAGAACAATCTCCACAGCAGCAGAGATCAGGAAACAAGCTGCTAGCTTTTACAGTGATTTGTTTAGAGCAGAGTGGAGGGAGGACACGTCACTGGGCCAGGTTTTCCTTGATGGTCTTCCAGTGCTCTCAGAGGACCTTGTTGCCGGCTTGGATGCTCCACTGTCTCTGTCTGAGCTGCATACGGCGCTAATGAGCCTCCAGAATGGAAAATCACCAGGCATAGATGGTCTCTCTGTGGACTTTTTTAAGGAATTCTGGCCCCTGCTTGGTCCAGACCTGCTGGAGGTTCTCCAAGATAGCTTGGAAAGGGGGACCCTACCCACGACCTGCAGGAGGGCCATCATCACACTGTTGCCGAAAAAGGGGGACCTCCAGAGCCTAAAGAACTGGAGGCCAGTCTCTCTGCTCTGCACAGACTATAAGATTCTCTCAAAAGCTCTGGCCCGAAGACTGAGAAAGGTGATGAGCGAGCTCATTCATGTAGACCAGACTTACTGTGTGCCTGGCAGGCTGATTAGTGACAACGTCACTTTAATTCGGGATATTTTGGAGGTCTCTGGTTCATTGGCGGTAGAAACTGGTTTGATTTCAATTGACCAGGAAAAGGCGTTTGATCGGGTTGAACACCAATATTTATGGACAGTTTTAACAGCTTTTGGGTTCAGCCCAGGCTTCATAGCCAGGATACGGGTCTTGTACAGTGACATTGAGAGTGTGCTGAAGATAAATGGGGGCCTGTCTGCCCCTTTAAAAGTCCAGAGGGGGGTTCGGCAGGGCTGCCCTCTCTCAGGGATGCTGTACTCCCTCGCCATAGAGCCTTTGCTTCACTGCCTGAGAAGGGATCTATCAGGAGTTACTTTTCCTGGCTGTGACACCACGTTCAAGCTGTCGGCCTATGCAGATGATGTAGTCATTCTGCTAAACAAGCAGAGTGACATTGACGTTCTGGTTAGGAGTGTCAATCTTTTTGGCCAACTTTCCTCTGCAAAGATAAACTGGGGAAAAAGCGAGGCTCTGATGGTGGGGGAGAAACTAGAAAATCAGCTTACGCTGCCGGGTGGGTTGATTTGGAAAAAAGGAGGTTTTAAGTATCTTGGCGTCTTTATTGGAAATCAGCAGTTTGAGCAAAAAAATTGGGATGGGGTCATAGAGAAGATTAACGGGAGACTAAACAAGTGGAAGTGGCTAATGCCAAGAATATCTTTTAGAGGAAGAGTGCTCATTTTAAATAATCTTGTTTCCTCATCCCTGTGGCACCGCCTCATGTGCATGGACCCCCCTGCTGGTTTGTTGTCCAAAATTCAGTCTGTTTTGGTGGACTTTTTTTGGGGGGGGTGGACTCCACTGGGTTCCTCAAGCCCTGTTATTTCTTCCCAAAGAGGAGGGGGGGCAAGGAGTGATTCATTTAGCTAGTAGAGGTGCTGCTTTTAGACTGACTTTCATACAGAGACTGCTGACGGGCCCCCAGGACCTGGTATGGAGGCCTTTGGCCTGTGTTATTTTACAGAGAGTCCTTGGGCTTGGGCTAGACCTCCCTGTGTTTTTAATGGATTTTAAGAACTCTAATGCACTGTCTTTACCCAGTTTTTACCGCAGTCTCTTTTCAGTGTGGACTCTTTTTAAAAAACAAAGAGGGCCATGCGATTCCCTCTACTGGTTGTTGAGGGAGCCGCTGGTTTTTGGTGGTCGCCTTGGTGTCCTGCCGGGAGTTGGAAGGACCTTCCTTGATAGGCTGTGTTCCAGGAACATTCTCACTCTGAAGCAAGTGGTGGAACTGGCTGGTCCTGGCCTCAACAACGCCTCAGCTTTAGCAGCTCATCTTGGTGTCAGGTCGATTCGTTTCATCGATGGTCTTCTTGCACACTGGAAACAGGAGCTTCATGGACTTGAGCACTCCCTACTCTTGGACTTTAGCAATGGCACGCTGCAGCCAGAAAGCACTGACCCCTTTCCCTCTCTCACGCTCTATATGGACTTTGACGTCGCTCCTTGCTCCTTACTGGCATTCTGTGCTCCCACTGGTGTGGACTTTGGAGGAGCCAGTGGTAAGGCACTCTACAGACTGGTGGTGATGGCACTCAACAAGGACCGATTGAACACCTGTGTGGACACTCCTTGGAGAGCCTATTTTAAACTAGGAAAAGGGCATCGGCCTGCCTGGAGGGCTCTTTACAAAGCCCCTCTCCCTAAGAGACATGGAGACTTACAGTGGAGGGTCCTGCATGGTATTATAGCTGTCAATGCTTTTGTTTCTGTGATTAACAGCAGTGTCAGTGATCAGTATGTTTTTTGTTCCTCTAGGGAGACTGTTTTTCATTGTTTTATTGAATGTCAGCGCCTGAGTGACCTCTTTGAACTTCTCACAAAACTTTTTCATATTTTTAAGGAAGTTTTCTCTAAGCAGGTTTTCATTTGTGGTTTTATGTACAATCGTCGTTTTAAGCAGAAGTGTCAACTACTGAACTTTGTTTTAGGACAGGCAAAGTTGGCTATCTATGTAAGCCGGAGAAGAAAACTTGAAAATGTTGAGAATGATGTTGATGTCAAAATTTTATTTGTGAGGCTACTTAAAGCCAGAATCAGGCTGGACTTTCAGTTTTTTATGGGGAATGGGGATGTGGAAGGTTTCAGGACCCTCTGGTCCCTGGAGAATGTCCTCTGTTCAGTTCATGATGGACAGCTTTTTTGGGGGCGTTTTTTGGGGGATTAATTTTCTGTGTAACATAGCATGATATAGAAATTGTATTGACTGATGGACAAGTGTGTTTATTAAAGATCTTTTAAAAATCAAAAATCAATCTCTCTCTCTCTCTCTCTCTCTCTCTCTCTCTCTCTCTCTCTCTCTCTCTCTCTCAACTGGTTCTGCAACCACAGTAGTCTTAAGCCCCTTTTCCACCAGTACCTATATAGCCTAGAACACCATGGTACGGTTTTATTCAGTTCAGTACGCTTTCATTTCCATTACATCAGAGTACTACTCGAGGTAGGGGGGATTTGTTTACAGGGAGGCAGCGCAACCCTCCCATGACGTAAAACAAGCGACCCAGGCAAAGCACAAGATGGCAGGATACAAAGCGACTGTGGTCTCTGGCTTTTTTTGCCAGAGTAAAGGCAAAAAAGGAGAGCCAGAGAAGGCTATAGGCGGCAAGACGACACACTCTGGAAAAGTATTGGAGCATTTAGGAAGCCATATAGAGCAGTATAAAGTGGAAGACATGAGGATACAAACTACATGACATATGAAGGTAAGCTAATGATTGCAAATGCTACTTTGCTTTAAGTCTGCCATACTACATTGTAATGTCGGCAAGTTATCGCTATTAGGTACTAAAATATTTGTTCTCTGTGTGTGTGTTTCAGATGGCTCTCTTGTGGCAAAATTATCGCTTCAAACTGTGGGTCTGGGGGTACAGGCTCCCAGTGATGAGATGTCACCCCAGCTTCACGAACAGTGAAGCAGCGGTTACAGAACTTCAGAATGTCTGTAGAAATGTTTAGCTTCCTGTGCAACAAATTGCTCTGATCTATCTATGATCATGGAGAGACTGTTGAGACGTCATGGGATTTACCTGCTCCAGCCGGTGGTGTCATGACAAAAAGTGATCAGCTGCTAAAACTTGATCGCCAGGTGCCATATTGTAGTTATGGGTTATGTTAGCCGTAAAATACATATTTCAACAGGTAAACAGTACTGAGTTAGGTGTAATAAGATATATTTAACAATTAAGATAAGATAAGATAAGATAAGCCTTTATTAGTCCCACAACGGGGAAATTCCAGGATTGCAACAGCACAGGGATAGCAACACTCAGAGCAACAATCAGAAGGCAAGAAAAAAACAAGCAAGCAAGAGCAGCTAATATACATATGTACATATTACTATAAAATATATATATACACACACACAGACACACAGTGCAGAGCATTGTAGCTGGATGGAATAAATATATGAATATATAAACACAGTGCGGAGCATTTTAGCTAGATGGAATAAATATGTAAATATATAAACACCCACAATACGGAGCATTGCAGCTAGGTGGAATAAATATGTAAATATATAAACACACACACAGTGCGGAGCAATGTAGCTAGATGGAATAATATGTAGATATATAAACACACAGTGAGGAGCATTGTAGCTAGATGGAATAAATATATAGATATATAAAAATAAACACACCCAGTGCGGAGCATTGTAGCTAGATGGAATAAATATGTAAATATATAAACACACACAGTGCAGAGCATTGTTGCTAGATGGGATGAAACAGCACAACCGTCTACTTAGTTATCCTACATGGTATGATTATGTGCCCATACATATTCTCGCCCTCCATAGCGACCGGTATTTTCCTAGTTGTATGCCGGAGGGGACCATTGTGTAAGTCTATTGCATCTTTTGCATTCAAAAAAACTATTAGTTTAATTATGATGCATTTTAAGCCAAAACAAACTGGATCTAGGATTAAAAGCAATTAAAATAATGCAGTCACAAGGTTACATGGATAAATACATGGATTAACTGGATATACACATGTAGATATTGTATAAATATATATTCTCTGCATCAGCAATGTACTATACATGTATTCATTTAGTATTGCACTAGGAATTTTGACAATAAACCTTTGTACTTTTTGCAAATGTGTCTCCACTTTTGTTTTATATGTGAAGGTTACCACCAAGTGACAGATTAAATATTAAAGGATTGGAAAAACTGTCTAAGAACAATCCAGCAGTTTGAGAAATCACGTTTGGTTTGGTATAAGTCTGCCAACAGAATTATGAACCATAAAGCAGTTTGTGTTAAAATGTTAAATCTAATTAAACCCTAACCCAGGGGTGTCCAATCATGTGCCATGGAGGGCCAAGACCCTGTAGGTCCTCTCTTCTACCCAGTCTCTTCAACAGGTGTTTTCACTGATCAGCAGTCAGTGGGAGAAATTCAGTGGAATCTGCTGTTGAAGACACTGGTTGGAGGGAAAGCCTGCAGGGTCTTGGCCCTCCATAGCACATGATTGGACACCCCTGCCCTAACCCATTATTAGAAAATCAAAAAGCTAATATGGCCCAGAATTCCTCCATATACTGGTACTATCACTAAAGTGTGCAGTGTCTTCTGCACTGGTACATCCAACAATACAGCCTTCAGTAAATAAAACAATTGTTTTTGGTTACTTTTTCTTAAAAATGAGCCATTATTTTCAAAGTCACTAATAAATGGTTTGTACTGTTGACTCTTTTCCCACTGGTGTCTTAACAGACAAAATAGAAAATCATGATGCAAACACATAAGTCACTAAATTGTTTATTACAATCAGCAGCAAATTCCAGATTATTTAGAATGTGCAAAATTCAAATTGTAAAAAAAACAAAAAACAAAAACAAACTTTGAATGGGTCACACATGCCGGCCACGCTGCCTCACTGAGAAGCAGCTGGATGTGCCGCTCACACTGGTTCTGCTTCAGCAGATCTTCAGCCTGCATCTCTGTAAATAGTGACACAAGGTCCAGTTTGGGGTGGATCGTTTTCCTCTTGCCTAGACGAAAAGAAAGAAATGGGTGGTGGTTAATTAAAGCAAGTTTAAAACATATTTGGGAAATACTCTTGTTGCTAAAAGCCAGTGGTGGAATGTGACAAAAAAAGTACTTTGTTGTTGTATTTAACCTCAATTTTCATGTAGTTGTGCTTCAGTAAAGTAGATTTTACAAGGGTTTCGGTTATGTTTAAAATCATTTGTTTTTACTGTGGCCTCAGCAATCAGAATGAGTTGATACCTTCAGCTGAATGGAATCTAATACTTTTAACTGAGGGTGTGCATCCCAGAGGATGGAGTCGCTCAGTCAAAATATGTAATTTTTATCAATAAAAGTTTAGCCACTGCTCTGTCACTAATGTGTCTCCTCTTGCCCTGGCTCAAGTGTGGGCAGTGTTTTGTACTTGTATTGCTAAAATATAAAAGGATGCACTACAGTGGGTCTCATATACAGTACTTGTAATGTGTCCTGTTATTATAGCACTGCGTGAGTTTATTGACGATAGACTATAAACTACACATATAAACTAAATTATAATGATGACTGAGCAACTCCCATTTCCCGAAGTGCAAGATGTACTATTATGAATATAACTCACAAAGGATCACACAAGTGATCTGACAAAAATAAATAAAAAAAAATAAACAAGCGGTTTATTTTACAGTGGCTAATATTGGATGTGCCATTCATTTTCAGTTATTCTGTAATTAATATTCACACAATCAAATAAATCTCAGTTCAGTCCCTTTCATATTAAATGGAAATTGTGCTACTTTAATTTTGGCACTTTACCTATACTTTAACTTAAAAAGCAAAGGATCTGAGTACTTTGTCCACCACTACTAAAAAAATAATGGGACGTGCAACTTACAAGCCATAACACATTCTGTGTAGTGCTAAATGTTGCCAGTGTCACAGCAGATGCTGGGCGGACTCTAGAACAAAAATACACACAACTTAAGTACATGCACAGCACGAAAGTGCAACATGTAAAAAAACCCCACCTTTTTAACCAGGATTACAACTAGCTTATTTCATCAGATGTTGTCGACACAAGCGCAAAATACAAGGAGAGCACGGAGCACGAACTTAGCATTGATGGCTAACTAGCTAGCTCATTGTCTTTACACAGGAGACAACGTTGTTGTTTGTTCAAAGTGAACTTTCCGCTCCTGGGATAAATAAAAGATGCATAATATCACATCATATCACATCACTCACCATCCTCTATATCCTAATATCACGGCTTTCAACTGCTGAAGTTAGGTGCTCCCGCGGCCGTGAGTTAATTTCGGGTGGCTCCATCTAGATCCCTCTGGATTCTCTCATCAGCCAAAAGGCACAGAAAACTCTGCTGGACCGCGGTGTTGATTTCTGTGGGTCTAATTTCTGCGAAGCCATTCTATCGTTGTGGTTTATACTGACACATGCTTGCTGGCTCATGGACAAATCTTTGCAAATGGCGGCTCGAGATTCTGTATTCAGCCTTAAAACGTCACTCTCATGACATTTTGCCCGGACCAATCAGTGGCCTGCAGTCTTTTGACATCACATTTTCAGGTCAGTACGGCACGCTTCAGACCACTCAGGAGCAGGTCCAAAAAATTTGGACCTATACCGTTACAGTTCCTAATGGAAACGTCTCCAAAGCGTGCCAAACTAAACTGAACAGGGCCAATCTGTCATATTGACTGGACTGTCAGCCTAAGTGCAGGGTGCAACACCAAAGGAGACACAGAAAACAAACGGGAACGTTTGACAATTTATTAAATCTCAAAAGGGCAGGATTAGAGAAAAACAGTCACTCGCCAGAGCAGCGGAGAGAGGCTTGACGTTCCAGATGTGAAAGGTGGGATATACGCAGAGCACGCGTGGAAGCTGGAGCCGGACAGCGGAGTCACCCACGACTTCAGTGACAGGGAATGGGCCCACGTAGGGAGGCGAGAGCTTCTTGGCCTCAGCCTTCAGCGGGATCTGGCTAGCTGACACCAAGACCTGCTGTCCAACCTTGTACTCCGCTGCTCTTCCGATCCGCATAGCGGCGATTGCCTTCAGTAGCCTGGAGGAGGGCAGCTCGGGTGGACCTCCAGGCTCAGCAACAGTGGCAAAAGTGGGCTCCCACAGATGGCACCTCAACCTCTCTCTCCACCATGGCAGCGGGGGCGGGGGGGGGGGGGGGTTGTATCCCACAGCGGCCTCAAACGGCGTGAACCCCGTGGCCGAATACTGCACCCAGGTCAGATGAGAGCTCCGGGAGGATGGATTGTCAGCTGCCACGCATCGAAGGGCAGCCTCCAGGGACTGGTTGGCATGCTCAGCCTGCCTGTTGCGCTGAGGATGATACCCGGAGGTGAGGCTGACGGAGGTACCAAGTGAGTGGCAGAATAACTTCCAAACTCGGGAGATGAACTGGGGCCCCCGGTCAGACATGACGTCCATAGGGATGCTGTGGAGTGTGATGACGTTGGAAGAAAGGAGTTCAGTAGTCATGATGGCGGACAGCAACTTAGGGAGGGGGACGGCCTTGGAGAGTCTGTCCACCATGGTAAAAATGGCCGTGTTGCCGTGGGAAGGGGGAAATCCAGAAATAAAGTCGACTGCAATGTGCGACCAAGGTCGGATGGGAACAGGAAGGGGATGAAGGAGGCCAGGGGTATGTGGAACTGGATTTATTCTGGGCACGTGTTTGACAGGCCTTGATGTACTCCTGCATGTCCCTCCGCAGCGTGGGCCACCAGAACACCCGCGTAATGAGATTTATAGTGCGCACCACACCAGGGTGACAGGTGAAGCAACTGGTGTGCCCCCACTGGATGACTTCGCTGTGGAGGGCGGCATGGACAAACAGACGATTAGGGGGGCACCCCGCCAGTTCCGGCTCCGAGGACTGGGCCTAGCGGACCCTCTGCTCAGTTCCCCAGGTAAGGGCTCCCAGGCAGGAGAATAGGCTGGGAGTGGGAAAGGGGGCGGACGAGTCCGGGCAAAACTGCCTGGAGAGAGCGTCAGGTTTAATATTACGGGAGCTTATAGGTGGCAGTGAAATTAAATGGTTGGAAGAAAAAGGCCCAGCGGGCTTGACTAGATTTTAGTCGGCGGGCCGACCGCAGATACTCGAGGCTCTTATGGTCGGTCCACACGACTACAGGATGAATCGCTCCCTCCAGCCAATGTCTCCATTCCTCTAGGGCCAACTTAATGGCCGGGTACAGGTGAGGAACTGTAGCGGGGAGATCAACAGGCTGGTGAGCACACCACGATCCCTGGAGACACATCGCTTCAATGGCAGCAACCTGAAGGAGAAGGAGGAGATCAGTGTTTAGGTAACAAACCAAAAACACAAGGCAACTTACAAGTTTGAGATAAATTCTGCTCTGAGGCAGTATACCCAAATGAGCCAGCATTGAATCACGGAAGAGCTGGTCCTTATAAATGCTGGCTCAGCAGAAGCAGCAAGTGCGTCAATCCTCCCAGGTGAGATGATTAGCAGGGAGGCAGGAGAGCAGGACAGAGGGGGCGAGTGCTCACCAGGATATGACACAAACAGGTACTAATAGAAAAGGGGCTTTAAACATCCAGTGACAGCAATCAGTCCTTCACATTGTGCACCACTTTGCTTTATCCTTAGCAACATGCTGCAGCTCACTCAGGTGTACCATTATACGGAGAGGGCCAAGGCCAGCCTTCTTCAAGTCAGCTCTGATTTGTTCAAGTAGATTTGCACAGTGTCTTCCATGACATACCTGATATTTGGTGCAGCCAACAACTGCAAATTGAAGAGCTTTCTTGGCTGGGGATTCTTGGTCAATGCAGGGGATGTGCCCCAGCATTATCCACCGCTGTCTTATGATCTTAAGGGACAGTGGCTTGCAGTTACATTTTTTATATAATGCCTGATTGGAAATAAGGCTGTTGGTCCAACTGTGACCTGTGATGGTGCATAGAGATTTTTGGTGGCATGTATCCAACCTGTTAAGGTTTGCTTTTGTTACAGACCAATTGTTACTGTTGTATAGCATGATTGGAATGCATAATGCATTGTATAGGCATAGATGTGTTTCCAGAGGGATCTTGCCCCTTCGACTCCAAAGTTTCCAAAAAGATTGGAAAGCATTGCTGATACTGCAATGTAGTTTGATGTCAGCAGTGCTGCACAGCAGAGAACCCAGTGTTTTATTTTTCCTCCATTCTTCATTTCCTCTGCAATTCTGACCATCTTCATCACTTTCTGACTTTTCAGCAAGGTACACATGAATGAACTCGGTCTTTGTTTCATTCATGAAGAGGATGTAAGCTTTGAAGTTCTCTGTTGTAATGTGTTGTAGCAGGTCAAGGGGTGTCCTCTCCTCATCTAGGAAGTATACATCATCTGCATACTCTATCTCTAGTGGCATGTCAAGCACTGAAAAGGGGGGATTTGGTCATATTGACTGCTTGTCTTAAAGCAGAAGCGAGGGAGCAGGTGAGCAGAGCTGGCAAAAGGCTGTCCCCCTGTGGTGATCCAAGTGTTGTTTGAAACTCAACAGACATTTCTGAGTTCACACGAACTCAGAAATGTTTATTTTCACTACGTGTAGCGGAAATAAAGATAACAATAAAACCCAGCAATCCTATATACGGAAAATTAGAGCCGTAATACCCGTAATTGTAAGTTCAATGCAGTAGTGTAGGTGCAGACAGTGAGAGATTGGACTGCACATAATCAATATTGCATTACAGACAGACAGCAGCATGTATGGTATGGCATGGTATGGCTCACTTCCAGCTTCTAGAGAGAGCAGTTGCTTTTCCTTTCCTCTCCTCTCCTCTACTATTCCCTGCTTGCGATGTCTGTCTTCCGCTCTTCTTCTGGCTGAATCTTAATCCAAATGGAAATTATGGATCTGGAAAAGCGGCTTATATGCGATTGTCACCACTTTAAAAGAAGAAAATCGGGTCAGGGGGAACCCAAGGAAGACTCATGGCATTGCAATTCATGTGTCTGTGTGATTCGACTGAAGATTGAAATGATCACAGGATTTTCTGTTTGGCCCCTGGAGTTCCTGGTGTATCGAAATTATATTTGGGTGAGCTAATCAAATGCGGACCCCGGCGTAGCTCCCTCAACAAATTCAACAATTCGTCCAGCTGGGGGGAGCACTGACTGTCAGCGGCAAATAGGATTAACATGGAATTTACCACCTGGCATGCAATGAAGAGAGAACGGACTCTCTTGGACATGTTTACCTATGTTTCAGTAGGTGGATAACATCTGGGGATCGCTGAGTGCTCTCCAGAGAATGATCTAAAGCATGATTCAAGCCTGTATGAAATTATGAAGCACAGAATCGAAGAGAGGGAAATTCTATTCTCTGAGTGCACTGTGCAGATTTGACCTTGTGTTTGGTGCCCTTGTTTACATTCCTCCTCGATGAAGATAAGGCTGGAGAAGTGGCTTACCCAAACATTCGACAATTGTTGTTGTTTCAGCAGACAGAGCTCAAGGACAGCGTTATCATGTGTCTGGACTATAGAACACATGACTGAATAATATCTATCCGTTGCCAGAGGATGCCCTCTGCTGTTCACTAGCAATGGCACACCTACATTACACTGCATTCAACATTACATGAATGACTGATACACGTAAACTGACACAAATATACATACACTGACTCTCTCAATTCTCCTGCTTTGTTAATGTGTGATCTAGTGTCTGCTAATTGTGCATAGAGGGTTTTTTTTCTGTGTAATCAAAATTTGGCTCATTTGAGCTTTATATGAGCTTATACGAGCGTTATTCTGATTAACTATGTTTTTTCTCTCTGCCTATTGTGTTTTCCTGCCCCCCCTTCCCCTCTTTACCCCCACTATATGACAGGCGCTTTGCATGGCTGCCGCGTCATTGGATGTGCCTAACGTGCGCGCCCAATGTCAAGTCAAATTCCTCGTATGTTTACTTGTAAATATACTTGGCAATAAAGCTGATTCTGATTCTGATTCTGATTCTGATTTGCGTAAATGGTTGAAGTAAGGTGCAGAGACATACAGCAGCAGATTTATTTATTTTTTTTGTGTACTTTTATTGATCCCCAGAGGAAAACTTCATGGCATCCAACTGGATGAATGAAGCAGCCAGGGTACGGCACTATCTCTTCACCATTCACACACACATTCACACCTAGAGCCACTTTAGAGTCTCCAATTAACCTAACCTGCATGTTTTTTGGCCTGTGGGAGGAAACTGGAGAAATCCTGGAATAAACCCACAGAGACACGGGGAGAACATGCAAACTCCACACAGATTACTGTTGGTCAAGGGCTGGGATTGAACCCAGGATCCCGTGGCCAAGGTTGAGCTGCTCTGCTGCCACAGTGCTAACCACTGCATCATCGCACTGCCCTAGATGTAATTACTCTTGATGTGCCAAGTCTTTCTGTGTAAACAGCTGAGGTAGTTATTGTGTTGGTGAGTGTGTTACGGTTCAGTGATGGGTGGGGTGGGGTGGGGGGCAGAGTTCAGGGTCTTGATGGCCTGGTGAACAAAACTGTTTATCAGTCTTGTGGAGTGGGCCCAGAGGTTCCAGTACCTTTTCCCCGAGAGCAGAAGGCTGAAGAGGGAGTGTGAGGGGTGGGAGGTGTCTCCTGCAATGTTGATGGTTCTGCAGGTGAGGCGGGTGTGGTAGATGTCCTAAAAGGGGGGGTGGGGGTGGAGAGGGACACCAATGATCTTGCTGGCTGCTTTCACTGTGCGCTGCAG
Organism: Pholidichthys leucotaenia; assembly: GCA_020510985.1. Taxonomy (NCBI): domain Eukaryota; kingdom Metazoa; phylum Chordata; class Actinopteri; order Cichliformes; family Pholidichthyidae; genus Pholidichthys; species Pholidichthys leucotaenia. Next base: position 336,459,653 of record CM035836.1, read on the forward strand.
TGTCTACCGGCAGGAGGTGGTGCAGTTTCCATACCACACTGTGATGCAGCTGGTGAGGATGCTCTCAATGGTACTCCGGTAGAATAAGCACATGATGTGGGGTGGGATTGATGCTCTCCTCAGTTTGCTGCGGAAATAGAGATGAGTTTGAGCCTTCTTGTCAGGTGATGTGGTGTTGTTGGACCAAGAGAGGTCCTCAGAGATGTGCACCCCCAGGAACTTGGTGCTACTCACCCTCTCCACAGCTGCTCCATTGATGATCAGAGGGGGATGTTGTGTGTGTCCTCTCCTAAAGTCAACCACAATCTCCTTGGTTTTTCCCATGTTCAGGAAGCAATTATTCTCTTTTCACCACTGGACCAGTTGGCTCACCTCATTTTTGTTGTTGGCCTCGTCATTGTTGGTGATGAGGCCCACCACCGTTGTGTCGTCCGCAAACTTGATGATGTGGTTGGTGCTGTAGGTTGGTACGCAGTCATGGGCCAACAATGTGAAGAGCAGCGGGCTGAGCACCACCCTTGTGTCGCCCCTGCGCTCAGTGTGATGGTCTTGGAGGTGTTGCTGCTGACCCGCACGTTCTGTGGCCTCCCTGTGAGAAAGTCCAGCACCCATTTACAGAGAGAGGTTTTGAGTCCCAAGTGTCTGAGTTTTTGTATTAGGTGCTGGGGGATAATTGTGTTAAATGCTGAACTGAAGTCCAAGAACAGCATTCACACGTAGGAGTTCTTTGAGTCCAGATGGGTGAGGGCTGGGTGGAGGGCAGCAACGATGGCATCCTTGGTGGATCCATTTGACCTCTATGCAAACTGGGTCATGGGAGGAAGGAATCAGAATCAGAATCAGAATCAGAATGAACTTTATTGCCAAGCATGTTCAACACATATGAGGAATTTGACTTGACATTAGGTGCGCTCATGTTAAGCGCACACTAATGACGCGACAGCCGACAGGCGCCTAATGCAGTGGGGGTAAAGAGGGAGAGGGGAAGGGGATGACACATTGGGCAGAGAGAAAAAAACATAGTTATCAGAATAGCGCTCGAGTGAGCAAGATTATGATCACATAGAAAAAAAAACCCTCAATGCACACTTAGCAGACAAGTTACAAACAGATCCACACATTAACAAAGCAGAGAGAGACCAGTGTGTGTATATCAGTCATATGATATCAGTGTGAGTGCAGTGTGAATGTATCAGTTACTGGTACACAACAAAAATCGTCTCCTAGGCAACGGCTGTCCATGTATTCTAAACATAGATAAACATGTCCACAGAGTTCATCTCTCTTCATGCCAGATGGTAAAACCATGTTAGTCACATGAAAACGCTGTCCTTGGAGAGTTCAGATTGTTTTACAACAGCAGTTGTTTGGGTTAAGAGAAGCCAAAACTCCCTTCTGCTTTATCTCTTCTCCTGGAGGAATGAGTTTCACCCAAGGACGCCGAATCAAGGCCTGATGAGCACAGTCCACTTAGAGCATAAAAATTTCCTCTCTCATGCGATTCTGTGCATCACACATTCACAGGCTTTAAAATCATTCCCTGGAGAGCTCCCAGCGACTCCAAGATGTTTTCAACCTTCTGATTCAGCTCGCCAATCAGTTCACCATTTGCCGCTATCAGTGCATTCCCCTGCTGGTCGAATTGTTGTTGAAGGAGCTTCGCCGAGTCCGCATTTTGACCAGCTCTTCCAACTTCTTTAATTTCCGATACACCAGGAAACTCCAGAGCCATCCATCCATCCATCCATCTTCTACCGCTTTTCCGGAGGTCCGGGTCGCGGAGGCAGCAGTTCAAGCAGAGAAGCCCAGACTTCCCTCTCCCCAGCCACCTGCTCCAGCTCTTCAGAGGGGATACCAAGGCGTTCCCAGACTAGCTGGGAGACATAGTCTCTCCACCGAGTCCTGGGTCTGCCCCGGGGTCTCCTCCCAGTGGGACGTGCCTGAAACACCTCAAGTGGGAGGCGTCCAGGAGGCATCCTAATCAGATGCCCATACCACCTCAACTGACTCCTTTCAATGTGGAGGAGCAGCGGTTCTACTCTGAGCCTCTCCCGGATGACTGAGCTCCTCACCCTATCTCTGAGGGTGAGTCCAGCAATCCTACGGAGAAAGCTCATTTCAGCCGCTTGTATCCGCGATCTCGTTCTTTCGGTCATTACCCAAAGCTCGTGACCATAGGTGAGAGTAGGAACGTAGATTGACTGGTAAATCGACAGCTTTGCCTTAGAACTAAGCTCCCTCTTCACCACAACAGACCGGTACAACGTCCGCATCACTGCAGATGCTGCTCCAATCCGTCTGTCGATCTCTCGCTCCATTTTCCCCTCACTCGTGAACAAGACCCCAAGATACTTAAACTCCTCCACTTGGGGCAGGAGCCTGTTCCCAACCCGGAGAGGACAATCCACCTTTTTCCGGCTGAGGACCATGGACTCGGACTTGGAGGTGCTGATTCTCATCCCAGCCGCTTCACACTCAGCGGCAAACCGTCCCAGCAAGAGCTGTAGGTCATTGCTGGATGAAGCCAACAGGACAACATCATCTGCAAACAACAGAGATGAGATCCTGTGGTCACCAAGCATGACACCCTCCATTCCCTGGCTGCGCCTAGAAATCCTGTCCATAAAAATTATGAACAGGACCGGTGACAAAGGGCAGCCCTGGCGGAGTCCAACTCTCACTGGGAATGACTCCGACCGAGTGTTGGCAATGCGAACTAAACTCTCACAACGGTCGTACAGAGACCGAATAGCTCGTAACAACAAGCCCGATACCCCATACTCCCGAAGCACCCCCCACAAAAATCCACGAGGGACGCGGTCAAATGCCTTCTCCAAGTCCACAAAACACATGTAAACTGGTTGGGCAAACTCCCACGAACCCTCAAGAATTCTCGAGAGGGTAAAGAGCTGGTCCGATGTGCCACGGCCAGGACGAAAACCACATTGCTCCTCCTGAATCCGAGGTTCGACCAACGGCCGGACTCTCCTCTCCAGTACCTTGGCATAGACCTTCCCAGGGAGGCTGAGGAGTGTGATCCCTCTAAAGTTGGAGCACACCCTCCGGTCCCCTTTTTTGAAGAGAGGAACCACCACCCCGGTTTGCCATGCCAAAGGCACTGCCCCCGACCTCCACGCAATGTTGCAGAGGCGTGTCAACCATGACAACCCAACAACATCCAGGGCCTTGAGGTACTCGGGGCGAATCTCGTCCACCCCCGGGGCCCGGCCACCAAGGAGATTTTTAACCACCTTGGCGACCTCAGCCCCTGTGATAGGCGAGTCATCCCCCTCGTCCCCAAACCCTGCTTCCTCTGTGGAAGGCGTATCAGTGGGATTGAGGAGATCCTCGAAGTATTCCTTCCACCGCCCGACGATATCCCCAGTTGAAGTCAACAGTGTCCCATCCGCCCCATACACAGTGTGGACGGGGAGCTGCTTTCCCCTCCTGAGCCGCCGAACAGTTTGCCAGAATCTCTTTGAAGCCGACCGAAAGTCTTGTTCCATGGCCTCACCGAACTCCTCCCATACCCGGGTTTTTGCTTCAGCAACCACCCGAGCTGCACTCCGCTTGGCCTGCCGGTACACCTCAGCTGCTTCGGGAGTCCCACAAGCCAACCAAGCTTGATAGGACTCCTTCTTCAGCTTAATGGCCCCCCTCACCACTGGTGTCCACCACTTGGTTCGGGGGTTGCCACCACGAGATGCACCAACCACCTTGCGGCCGCAGCTCTGGGCCGCCGCTTCAACAACAGAGGTGGAGAACATGGCCCATTCAGACTCCATGTCTCCAGACTCCCTCGGAATGTGGTTGAAGTTCTTCTGGAGGTGTGAGTTGAAGACCTCCTGGACAGGGGCCTCAGCCAGACGCTCCCAGCACACCCTCACTATACGTTTGGGTCTACCAGGTCTGAATGGCTTCCTCCCCTGCCATCGGATCCAACTCACCACCAGGTGGTGATCAGTTGACAGCTCTGCACCTCTCTTTACTCGGGTGTCCAAGACATACGGTCGCAGGTCTGATGATACGATAACAAAATCGATCATCGACCTGCGGCCTAGGGTGTCCTGGTGCCAGGTGCACATATGGACACCCTTATGCTTGAACATGGTGTTCGTTATAGACAGACTGTGGTTAGCACAGAAGTCCAATAACTGAACACCACTCGGGTTCAGATCGGGCAGGCCGTTTCTCCCAATCACCCCCCTCCAGGTTTCACTGTCGTCCAGAGCCAAACAGTAGAAATCCTGTGATCATAGCCAAACAGAGAGATGTCTTCCACATCTTCAATCGAATCACACAGACACATGAGTTTCCAATTGTCCCATGAGTCTCCCCACATGGGCTCCCCCTGGCCCGATCTTCTTTTAAAGTGGTGTCAATTGCATTTAAAGCCCAGCTCAATTCCATAATTTTCCGTTTGGGTCGAGATGCAGCAGAAGAAGAGCGAGACACAGACACAGACAGGACACAGCAAGCTGGGATCAGTAAGGGGAGGAGGAGAAGGGAGAGGAGAAGAAATGCGTCTGCTCTCTCTGAAAGCCAGAAGAAGAATGGAAGGGTGGACTTGATGACCAGCCACTCGAAGCACTTCATTATGATGGAGGTCAGTGCTACGGGCTGGTAATCATTGTAGCTGGATGGGACAGTCTTCTTTGGGACTGGTATTGTGGTAGCAGTTTTGAAACACATGGGGACACCAGCTTCACTTAGGGAGATGTTGAAGATGTCGGCCAGGACATTCTTGAGCTCCTCGGCACAGCCCTTCAAATTGTGACCTGGTATGTTGTCTGGTCCAGCGGCCTTGTATGGGTGGATACTGTAGAAGGTCCTCTTCATGCTAGCCAGATCCAGACTTATAGCCTGCTCCTCTGGGGGAGGAGTGATCTTCTGTGCTGATGTGCTGTTTTGTGCTTCAGAGTGGTCAGAGAAGTCATTTAAGTTGTTTAGCAGTGTGATGTGACCCACACAGGTCTGAGGTGGAGGTTTGTAGCTGGTGAGGGTCTGTATGCCACGCCAGAGAGAACGTGCATCTCTGGTGTTGCTGAAGTGGCTGGATATTTTCTTGCTATACTGTTGTTTTGACTCCTTGATACCACGGGACAGGTTGGTCCTAGCTGTTGTTAGTCCTGCAGTGTCCCCGGCCCTGAAGGCTGCGTCCCAAACCCTCAGGAGCCTGTGGAGCTCTGCTGTCATCCATGGTTTCTCGTTAGCACAAACAGTGATGGTTTTGCAGTGAGTGACATCATCAATGCATTTAGCTGTGTACGTTACAACAACCTCAGTGTAGTCCTCTATGTTTGTGTGCCCATTGTGATGTATGCTTGATGTATGATGTATGCTTGAAAGTGTCCCAGTCTGTTGTGCTGAAGCAGTCTCTCAGAGCATCCAAGGCCCCCTCTGGCCACACACATACCTCCTTTTTTTTGGTCTGATGGCTTTAGCTCTGGGTCTGTATGCAGGCCTTACCAGGATGGTGATGTGATCAGAGCCCAGGTGGGGGAGGGGAGAGGCTCTGTATAGGCGCTTTTCCATTTGGAACACTTTGGCCACGTTTGGCCTCCTTTCGCACGGTACAGCTCGGCTCGCATGTTTTTCTACTGCACTAGGTGTCATTTGAAGTGGGTGGGAAATAGTTAAAAGGGAGGCGGCGCAACCCTCTCCCTCCCGCTACATAAAACAAACGTAACTGGCGTAAATCAAGCGTAACGTTACGCAAAACACAAGTTGGCAGGATACGAGGCGTCTGCGTTCTCTGGCTGTTTTTGCCAGAATAAAGGCAAAAACGGAGAACAGAAGGCAAACCCGCAATACGACACACTCTGGAAAGGTACTGGAGCATTTAGAAGCCATGAGGATGCGAACTACATTATGTATGACGGTAAGCTAATGATTGCTAATGCTACTTTGCTTTTAAGTCCACCGTACAACATTGTAATGTCGGCAAGTTATCGATATTAGGTCCTAAAATCTGTATTCTGTGTGTGTGTTTCAGATGGCTCTCTTGTGGCAAAAATATCACTTCAAACGGTCGGCGTTAATGTTCATCACAGTGATGTGACCCCAAGTTCACGAACGCGAAGTGGCTATAATGTCTGTAGAAATGTTTAGCTTCCTGAGAAATAAATTGATCTGATCTACGTCAAAATCATGGAGTGACTGTTGAGACGTCATGGAATTTATCTGCTCCAGCCAGTGGTGTCGTGACAAAACATGGATCAGGTGCCATATAGTAGCATATGAGCCGTTAAATATATATTTCAACAGGTAAACAGTACTGAGTTAGGCATAAGATATATTTAGCAATTATGATGCATTTTAAGCCAAAACAAATGGATCTAGGATTAGAAGTAATTAAAATAAAGCAGTCCCAAGGTTACATGGAGAAATACGTGGATTAACTGGAAATATATCGTATTGAGTATTGCTGACTACCTGTAGATACTGTATAAATATATATTCTCTGCATCAACAGTGAACTATACATGTAGTATTGCCCTGGGAATTTTGACAATAAACCTTTGTACTTTTGCAGATGTCTCTATTTTGTTTTACAGTCTTCAGCAAATAATTGTGTTGGTTACTTTTCTTAAAAATGAGCCATTATTTTCAAAGTCACTGATAAATGGTTCGTACTGTTGACTCTTTTCCCACCGGTGTCTGAACAGACAAAATAGAAAATCATGATGCAAACACATAAATCACTAAATTGTTTATTGCAATCAGCAGCAAATTACAGATTATTTAGAATGTGCAAAATTCAAACTGTAAAAAAAAAAAGAAACTGGAATGGGTAACATGCCAGCCACGCTGCCTCACTGAGAAGCAACTGGATCGGCCCCTCGTACTGGTCCTGGTTCAGCAGATCTTCAGCCTGCATCTCTGTAAATAGTGAGGCAAGGTCCGGTTTGGGTGGATCGTTTTCCCCTTGCCTAGATGAAAGACAGAAATGGGTGGTGGATAATTAAAGAAAGTTTAAAACATATTTGAGAAATGAATGAATCTTTATTTTGGATAATTAGATTAAAAGAAAGGAACAGAATAATAGAATAAAGGGGGAAAAAATCCAATAAGGTCAAATTAAACAGGAACTCGGCGGATTATACAATTCAACATAACTTATCAGAAATGGGTGATGGCTGAAGCCGCAGCTTATATTGCCCACCCATGTTCTAGCTAAGAATTCAAAAATAAAATAAAATAAGAGTGATTACAAATCAGAACAAAGCCAAGACAAAACGTGACAAAAAATAAGCAACAGCACAACACAGACTGGATATGATAATCCTTGTGTGATTTCACATGTCGTTTTGTATATACAGCTGTGGACAAAATTGTTGGTACTCCTCTGTTAATCGAAGAAAAACCCACAATGATCACAGAAATAACTTGAATCTGACAAAAGTGGTAAAAATAAAAATTAAAATAAAAATAACCAATAGAATAAAATAAAAATTCTATGAAAATTAACCAATGAAAATCAGACAATGCTTTTGAATTGTGGTTCAACAGAATTATTTTAAAAAACAAACTCATGAAACAGACCAGGACAAAAATGATGGTACTCCTAGAAAAGATTGAAAATAGGCCATAGGGACATGAACATGATCGTAGGGACATGTTCAACCAAGATGTGTCCTCTAATTAACATCACAGGTGTCTACAAACTTGTAATCAATCGGCCTATTTAAAGGGTGACAAGTAGTCACTGTGCTGTGACCATTGTGGGTTTTTCTTTCATTAACAGAGGGGTACCAACAATTTTGTCCACGTGTGTATGTTTGGAGTATTTATTCCTTTAGTTTTTGTTTAAATTGTCCAAGCTTTGTACATGATTTTAATTCAAGTCCAAAAGCGTTCCACAGTCTGACTCCTTGCACTGAAACACAGTGTTGCTTGGTAGTAGTTCTCAGACCCCAGGGCAGACCCAGAACTCACTGGAGAGACAACATCTCCCAGTTGGTCTGGGAACACCTTGGTATCCTCTCTGAAGATCTGGAGCAGGTGGCTGAGGAGAGGGAAGTCTGGGCTTCTCTGCTTGACCTGCTGCCTCTGCGACCCGGACCTCTGGAAAAGTGGTAGAAGATGGATGGATGGATGTCATGTATGGGAGCATTAATGAATGATACAAAGTCTATAGTGTGGGTTGATTCAGCAAATATTTCACTCTGCGCAGTATTGTGACTGATTTGCATATTTTACCTTTAATATAATTAATATGTGACTTCCAACACAGTTTATTATCAATTATTACACCAAGGATTTTAATTTTGGATACCCTTTCAATCTCTACACCATTTATACTGAGTTTAAATACTGAGTTGTTGTGATGGTGTGAAATAACGTTATCAATAAAATTTAGCCACCGCTGTGTCGACCTGGTTTCAAGTGTGGGTGGTGTTTTGTGCTTGTATTGCTAAAATATAAAAGGAAGCACTACAATGGGTCTCAAATATTTGTAATGTGTTCTATTACTGAATGAGTTTAAAGATGAAATACTATACACATATAAACTAAATTCTAATGGTGACTGAACATCTCCCATTCCCCAAGGTGCAAGATACACTGTTATGACTATAACTCATAAAGGATCACAGAAATGATCTGATAAAAATAAATAAACAAGCGGTTTATTTTATGGTGGCTATTATTGGATGTGCCATTCATTTTCAATTACTCTGTAATTAATATTCACACAAATAAATCTCAATTCAGTCCCTTTCATATTAAGTGGAAATTGTGCTACTTTAAATTTGGCACTTTACCTAAACTTTAACTTAAAGTGAAGTAGTCGGATCCGGGAAAAAAATGCTTTTTTTGCATGCATGGAAAGAAAATCCTACAGACACATATAGCGCGATTGTCTGCAAGTGTGAATGACCTCGTCCATGAGCAAATGTACGTTTTTTGGTCCTTGGCTGTTTAAATTGAATTCTTTCCTCCCGAAAATATCATTTTTGAATATTAATTACAGCTAAATGGGAGCAGTTTCGATGCCGACATTTCACATCCTAATATACGTGTTCTATACACCATCGGCTTTTGCGTATCCGACTACCTCGCTTTAAAAAGCAAAAGATTTGACTATAAATATGATGTGTTGTTTACCTGTCAAAATACATTGGTGTCGAAACGTCGCCATTCTGAGCAGATCCTGTTTGGACTCTACAATGAAATACACACAAATTAAGTACATGCACAGCACGAAAGTGCAACATGTAAAAAAAATAAATAAATAAATAAAATAAACTTTTTAACCAGGATTACAACTAGCTTATTTCATCAGATACTGTCAACACAAAAAAACAACATACAAGGACGGACATAGCATTAAGCTAGGTCATCATTTAAACACGATTAAGTTTTCGTCTGTCCTAAGTGAACTTTCCACTGTTGGAAAAAATAACATAAAGCATGAATATCACATCACTCACCGTCCTGTATATCACAATATCACGGCTTCAACTGCTGAAGTTGGGTGCGTCGCGGCTGTACATTCAATTCAATTCGGGTGGCTAGGTCTAATTCCCGGTGCGTCTCCGTCTATTTTGTGGTGGGTCTGCTTGTGCGCCCCACTGCAAGCTCAGTCTGCTTCCCTCTGCATTCTCTCATCAGCCAAAATGCACAGGAAACTCTGCTGGACCACGGTGTTAGATTTCTGCTGATTTCTGTTAAGCCATTCTATCGTTGTGGTTTATAATATCACTTGTTCGCGGGCTCACTGACGAAAAATTGCAAATGGCGACCAGCAAGCTATTCTCGAAAGTCAGCGTAACGCCCACTCTCATGACGCTACGCCCAGACCAATGAATGGCCAGCAGTGGCATGACGAAACCGTGCCGGTACCCTTCGGACCTACTTTTATCGGTGCCAATAAAAGTGGAACAGTTCCGAAATAACGGAACTGTGAGGCCATTGGGTGCCAAAAGGAAAAGCGGACAAAGGAGGCCGAACCGTGCGAAAGGAGGCCATACGAGGCCAAACTGTTCCAAATGGAAAAGCGCCTTATGTGCTCTTGTGAGTTGTGTACACCAGATCTAGCAAGTTGTCTCCTCTTGTTGGAAAGTCCACATGCTGGTGTAGTTTTGGTAGTAGGGCCTTTAAATCTGCATGGTTGAAGTTTCCTGCCATAGTGAGGAATCCATCTGGGTGTGCTGTTTGTGTCTCACTGATGACCTGATAGAGTTCATTTAGTGCTTTACTCCTCTCACCGATGGCGGTGGGCGGGACATATACGGCGACTAGCAGGATAGATGTAATTTCCCTCAGTAAGTAGACGGGTTGTCACTTGATGATCATAAACTCCAGCAATGAAGAACAGTGTTTGTGCACAACAGTCGTATCTCGGCACCAAGCATCACTGATGTAAACACACACCCCTCCTCTGTGGGTCTTCCCTCCCGCTATGCTGACTAGCCTTAGTTTGTCTTCATCCCATTCAGCCTGGACTAGGATGTCGAAGATCTTACTATGCTTCATTGTATCAAATGCCTTCGACATTACCAATTCCTATTTTGTCGAAGTCGCACTTCTTTGTCATCACTACTGCTACCAGAATGCGCTGTGCCCATATGATGACTGCACAGTTCCTCCCTTGTTTGAAGCCACTCTAATAGGGTCCTGCAAAGTTTTCAACTTTATCTCTGATGCAGTGTAGGGTGATGATGGACAGAATCTTCCTCATGCTATTCAGGAGGATGATAGGTCTGAGATTTGCTGGTGGGCCAGGTGCTTTCTTTGGTTTAGACAAAGCAATGAATACACCTTATCCCAGTGCTCCTATTGGCACTTTGCTATCTGGGGACTGATATACAGTATGTAGAAGATAGCCATAAAAAAATGTGGTCACCCCACCCATCTTACATTATTAATGGCCTAATTTATAGGGCCATTCCAATCTAAATATAACAACATAAGTCAGAATACCATAAGATATATCATCGACTTTGGATTAATGAACCAGGCCTGACCACGCTGATAAATGTGACAGTAGCATCATGCTAGTGTGGCTAGATAGATAGATAGATAGATAGATAGATAGATAGATAGATAGATAGATAGATAGATAGATAGATAGATAGATAGATAGATAGATGTACTTTATTGATGTTCTAGTGCCTAGCTGCATCTTGACACCATCATAAAGCCAGGGCATGTCCCGAGCATTATGCAATTGTGGATGTACATGGTACGATCATTGAGTGAATGTGCTGCTTGCATACAGAGCGTGGCAGGGAGAAAGCATAGCAACGTCATGATTGTCTTCATACTGAAAGATGTTTTCCAATTGGGAAAAACAGCACAGTACGAAGGTTGTGGGTTTGATCCCACCCCTGACCATCCGTGACCCTTCTGTGTGGAGTTTGCATGTTCTCCCCGTGTCTGCGTATGTTTACCCCAGGTCCTCCAGTTTCCTCCCACAGGCCAAAAACATGCAAGCTAGGTTTATTGGAGACTCTGAAGTGGCCCTAGGTGTGAATGTTTGTGTGAATGGTGAAGGGATTGGTGCCGCACCATGGCTGTCTCATCCAGCCATTTCCCTCTGGGATTAATAAAGTATACAAAATACAAAAAAAAAAAAAAAAATCCATGATATAGCCACATTCTAATAGGTCATGGAGAGTATAGTGGGGTCTTCATCCAGTGTGAAGGGGGCCTTAATGATCTGTAGAGGCACCAAGAGCCCATACTGTGATTGTGTTCACCTGTACCTGCTCTGAGCAGAATCAGAAATCAGCTCAGTCATTGTGAACCAGGATGTGTTAAACCTTCTCATCCATCCATCTCTCCAGCTACCAATCTCTCCACCCACCCCTACTCTCCCGCTCCCTTTGGCCCTTAAAGCTGGATTCATGCTGCACCTCTGCTGTCTGCATATGTGTAACCGGAAACCTCGTGTGATGAAATTTACGTCATCGTCTCCACTCCGCTAGTGTCCGCAGTGCTTTTTTTTTTTTTTTTTGTCCTGTCAGGCAGCTAGGCAAACAGAACAGGGATCTGTCACCCTACTGTGCCAAAACAGATTTACTTTGCCAAGAGGAGCCTATACAGTGCCTAACTTTGCACTGTATATTGTTGTAAACTCCTCCTGTAATAACTTTTAATACTTTATTTTAATTGTTTTACCCATGGAAGACCCAACAGGATGGGGAAGAGGGAAAGGAAGTGTGTGAAGGGGGGAAAGAAAAGGGAGGGGAACAGACAAAAAAAAAAAGACAACTAAAACAAACAAAAGACAAACTGCTTCTTCCACCGGAGATGTCTCAACACGAGTCTGGTTTCTGCACCTGTTAAAGGAGAGACACTTGTACATGTATGTCTGTGTGCCTATATATGAGAATGCGCGCAAAATAAGTGTGTGCATGTGAGTGGTTTGTCAGGAAACATACGAGCGGAGGGCCAGTCGCAGCAGCCCTCCCCCCGAGGACCCCGAGCAGGCAAGGCAGCGCCACCAACCCCCAGCCCCGAGGTCAGCAAGCCCCAGGAAAGCCAAGCATCCACCCCCGGAGAGACGATCAAGGGAGGGCAGGCTGCCCGGCGGCCGGCGCGGTGAGCCCACACCCCTGGACCTGCCCGACCCCCACCCCCCCCAGCGGGGCCAACATCCGCCCCCGGGCCCCAGGCACCAGGAGGCCAGCGACCCCACCCCCCAGGACAGAGACCAGCCAGCGCCCCCCGGCGCGAGCCCCCCCAGGTACCCCCACAGCGGTCCCGCCCCAGCGCCTCGGCCACACACCCCGGGGACCCCCACGTCCAAAGAAGTCCCCTCGCTCAGGAGAGCCCACATTGCCGAGAGGCACTACCCCCCTAATCCAGCCCCTCCTGACTCGCAGGCATACCCCTCCCCATACCTTCACACCCACATGTTCCCATGCACACCTCTCTCACTCAGCCAGACCGACCCATTCTCTCTCACTCCAGTACCCACTTAAATTCACTCCTCATTCACCTTTATTTCAAAAGCCGGCTGTGCAGTGGGCAGATGCAGTGAGCCTGAACATGCGCCAGTGCCCGGCAGTGACCAGGGAGGCCACCGGCGCAGGCCACAGAAGCAGACCCCCACCCCCCGGCGCCCATCTGAGTGAACAATCAGCAGACCACCGCAGGCGCCCCAAGATGCCACCCGGCATGCAAAGCGCCGCAGTGCTTGAACGCGGACGACCGCGTGCAGCCCAAATTTTGTGACCGGGCCACCTGCCCACCACCTGAACCTGTTGAAAAGTGCATGCGCAAGACTGAACGTCCCATTCACGAGGTGGCGATATCGGCACAGCATACCAAGACAAAGTAGATGAAGAAGACAACGAGGAAGCAGAAGATGAGAATAAACATACATGAATCATACATAAATACTTCAGCAGCAGCAGCATCTTCCTGGAAAAGGAATGAAAACTGGGAAGTCAAGCAGCAGAAAGCAAGCAGCATTTCTTTGTTGGTGAAAATCCTGGCACATCAGCACATTGGCGCTACCTATAGGGCAGGAGTGAAACTACAAATGATGGTTGTGGGCATGCATCAACCGCTTGGCCTGGGTAGATGAAAAAAGTGAGCATGGACAGCGCCGTGTGCGTGCCGGGCTCGTCCAAAGCGTACGTGGACCAAAGCGGACTAGAGGGGAAAAACAGCATGAATAAGGCTTAAATCTGGGCTGTATGCGTCTGTAGCGTGACACAGTGTGCATGTGTTTGCATGGATATCTGTGAGTGGGTGTTTGCGTGCTTGCCCTGTGCAGGTACGTGAGTGCGTGCGTGCATGTTGAAAATGTATGGTGTGTAGGAGCCTGGCGTTTGTTATTCTCTCTGCAGTCCCACTGTCTTTCATCAGGACCCCGTCCTGCAGCCCACAGTTTCTCAGTATACGGTTTCACAGTCTTGGGGCCCTGTCTGCTGTACAGCACGTGGGTGGATGATTTCTAACACATGGGAACCTTGGAAGCCCACGCTAAGTTGGAACAATAGAGGACCTGTCAGTATCGGGGCACTGGAAGAGAATGAGACTGCAGGCGGTGATGATGTCAGAATCATTCACACCCTCCCACACTCCAGCCGCCCATTGTTGGCTTGATGCCATGAGGATGCATGCACGCCTACAGAAGCCTCCAAAAAAGTGCAAAAAAAATTACTTGCATGAAGGTGATACCCACAAATCTTCCTTAAAGAGCTTTTTTGAGGGTTTCCCCTTGATTTTAATGCATTATAGGATTTCAATGACATTATGTGGTCTGCAAGGCAAATAGCCCAAAGTCTACCTTCATAGTTCTCTCATGGAGAAATGCAGAACTACTGGCATGCTTTGTTTTGACATAGAATAGATTAGGCTTTATTGTCATTGTACAGTTGTACAGCACAGTGAAATTGTGTGTGCTCCATCAGGCTACTGCACAATAAAGTAAGTGAGAAGAATTTGAAATAAAACAGTTACAGAACACACGATTAACCATACGACTGAGGTAAAGGTAAAAGTAAAAATAATAAATAGTCCATTGGTATATACACAGGTACGATAGTGGCTTTGCGGGTGGAACTATGTACATAGGAGTGCAGAGTTCAGAACACATACAGTGCATCCGGAAAGTATAAACAGCGCTTCACTTTTTCCACAGTTTGTTATGTTACAGCCTTATTCAAAAAGGGATTAAATTTAATTTTTTCCTCAAAATTCTACACACAATACCCCATAATGACAACGTGAAAAAAGTTTTTTTGAGATCTTTGCAAATTTATTAAAAATAAAAAAACTAAGAAATCACATGTACATAAGTATTCACAGCCTTTACCATGAAGCTCAAAGTTGAGCTCAGGTGCATCCTGTTTCCACTGATCATCCTTGAGATGTTTCTACAGCTTCTTTGGAGTCCACCTGTTGTAAATTCAGTTGATTGGACATCATTTGGAAAGGCACACTCCTGTCTATATAAGGTCCCACAGTTGTCAGTGCATGTCGGAGCACAAACCAAGCATGAAGTCAAAGGAATTGCCTGTAGACCTCCGAGACAGGATTGTCTCAAGGCACATACGTATCAGGGGAAGGGTACAGAAAAATTTCTGCTACTTTGATGGTCACAATGAATACAGTGGCCTCCATCATCTGTAAATGGAAGAAGTTTGGAACCAGCAGGACTCTTCCGAGACCTGGCCGGCCGTCTAAACTGAGCAATTGGGGGAGAAGAGCTTTATTCAGGGAGGTGACCAAGAACCCAATGGTCACTCTGTCAGAGCTCCAGTGTTGCTCTGTGAAGAGAGGAGAACCTTCCAGAAGGACAACCATCTCCGCAGCAATCCACCAATCAGACCTGTATGGTAGAGTGGCCAGATGGAAGCCACTCCTTAGTAAAAGGCACATGGCAGCCCACCTGGAGTTTGCCAAAAGGCACCTGAAGGACTCTCAGACCATGAGAAACAAAACTCTCTGGTCTGATGAGACAAAGATTGAACTCTTTGGCGTGAATGCCTGGCGTCATGTTTGGAGGAAACCAAGCACCGTTCATAACCACGCCAATGTCGGTAGCAGCATCATGCTGTGGGGATGTTTTTCAGCGGCAGGACCTGGGAGATTAGTAATGGATAGAGGGAAAGATGAATGCAATGTACAAAGACATCCTGGATGAAAACATGCTCCAGAGCACTCTTGACCTCAGATTGGGACAACGGTTCATTTTTCAGCAGGACGACAACCCCAAGCACACAGCCAAGATATCATAGGAGTGGCTTCAGGACAACTCTGTGGATGTCCTTGAGTGATCCAGCCAGAGCCCAGACTTGAATCCAATTGAACATTTCTGGAGAGATCAGAAAATGGCTGTGCACCAACACTTCCCATCCAACCTGATGGAGCTTGAGAGGTGTTGCAAAGAGGAATGGGTGAAACTGCCCAAAGATAGGTGTGCCAAGCTTGTGACATCATATTCAAAAAATCTTGAGGCTGTAATTGCTGCCAAAGGTGCATCAACAACGTATTGAGCAAAGGCTGTGAATACTTATGTACATGTGATTTCCTCGTTTTTTATTTTTAATAAATTTGCAAAAATTTCAGAAAAAGCTTTTTTCACATTGTCATGATGAGGTATTGTGTGTGGAATTTTGAGGAAAAAAATGAATTTAATCCCTTTTGGAATAAGGCTGTAACATAACAAAATGTGGAAAAAGTGAAGCACTGGATACTTTCCGGATGCACTGTAAATTGAGTAAAATGGCCCAAGGATTATGGAAGAAAATGTACAGTAGTGATTTCACGGATGAGTCAATATACATGAAAGTGAGGAGTGCAAAGACAGGTTAGTTATAGTGATAATTAAAACGTCTTCAGTTCTGTGCATGTGAGCATTAAGAGGGAGAGGGGGTGGGGCCTCTGACTGTTTGCAGTTCGGATGGCCCAGGAGAAAAAACTGTCAATCTGGAGGTGTGGGACGTGATCGATCTGAACCGTCGTCCAGAGGGAAGCGGGTCAAACAGGTGGTGAGTGGGATGTGAGGGGTCTCCTGTGAAGGCCTTGATCCTTCTGAGACAGGAGGCTCTGGAGATGTCTTCCAGGGAGGGAAGATGGCTGACGATAATTTTTTGGACGGTGTTAATGACCCTCTGCACAGCCTTCCTGTTCACGGCCATGGAGCCGGTATACCACACACCCAGACAGTAGGTGAGCATGCGCTCCACTGAGCAGTAATAGAAGGCCAGCAGCAGCTTCTGGTCCAGGTTGTGCTTCCTCAGGACACGGAGGAAGTGCAGCCTCTGCTGGGCTTTCTTCACCAAGGCCTTGGTGTTGACAGTCCAGGAGAGGTCAGAGGAGATGTGGGTGCCCAGAAACCTGAAGGTGGGGATGTTTTCCACGCAGTCTCCATTTAATGGGGGGGGGGGGGGGGTCCTGTCTGTTCTTCCTGAAGTTCAGAATGAGTTCTTTGGTTTTTTGGACATTCAGTTTCAGGTTGTTTGCTTGGCACCACAACAACAGATTCTATACTTCCGCCCTGTATGCCTTGTCATTGTCGTCGGTGATGAGCCCAACCAAGGTGCTGTCGTCCATATATTTCATGATGAAGGTGGTTGGGTGGGTTGGAATACAGTCAAAGGTGTACAGGGGGTACAGTAGAGGGCTTAGCACGCAGCCTTGGGGTGAGCCAGTGCTGAGGGACAGTGTGGAGAAGTGGTGGGGGCCAAGTCTGACTGATTGTGGGTGATTGGTGAGAAAGTTCTTTTTCTAGGAGCAGGTGTGTGTTTTTACATGTGTGTGTGTGGGGAGAGGGGCGGGGGGGTCTGGAGGAGGTGCAGTTGACATGCTCTTGTCTTCCGTGAGGTTATCACATCATTTCTTAACAGACCTGATACAGACCTTGCTTTGGGGTTACTCTAGCATGCCTTATTCTGGGAGGACAAGTTTCCCTCCTAACCTTGGAGTACTCATAGCTACAGCGCAGCGAGCTTGGCTCATGAGCTAGTTAGCAGCCTGACCGTGGTTTTCAGAACTCTTCCATGTAAATTTAAGTCACCCCTACTAGATATCCAAGGTCCCAGCTTGTTAATTAATTAACAGTCGATTATATACTGTATCTCTCACCATTTTGGCTTAGTGTGTTATAATTTGACTATTATAGTCAGTTAGCTGCTAATGCTAGCTGATCTGAATGGCAGGAAAAAGAGTGAAACCCCAACTCTAACTTCAATGCTAAGAATGTGTAAAAATGGACCAAGTACAGTTGTGCTCATAAGTTTACATACCCTGGCAGAATTTATGATTTTTTTGCACCATTTTTCAGAGAATATGAATGATAATACAAAAACTTTTCTTTCAGTTATAGTGGTTGGTTGAAGCCATTTATTATCAAACAATTGTGTTTGCTCTTTTTAAATCAACAACAATAGAAACTACCCAAATTACCCTGATCAAAAGTTTACATACCCTAGTTCTTAATACGTCTATTGCCACCTTTAACATCAATGACAACTTGAAGTGTTTTGTGGTAATTGTGGATGAGGCACTTTATTTTCTCAGATGGTAAAGCTGCCCGTTCTTCTTGGCAAAAAGCCTCCAGTTCCTGTAAATTCATGGGCTGTCTTTCATGAACTGCATGGTTGAGATCTCCTTGTCGTGGTTAGACAGGGTTGCCATTTCCTGTCTATAATTTATGTTTCTTCCTTGGACTCATTATCATTATTATGATCATTATTGTCATCACTATTACTACCATTGGGCAGCACGGTGGAAGAGTGGAAGAGTGGTGATGTACTGCACTGCGGCAGTACAGCAACTCACCCTTAGCCGGGGGATCCTGGGTTCGATCCCAGCCCCTGACCAACAGTGATCTGTGTGGAGTTTGCATGTTCTCCCTGTGTCTGCATGGGTTTACTCCGGGATTTCTCCAGTTTCTTCCCACATGCCAAAAACATGCAAGTTAGGTTAATTGGCATCAACTGGGGATTCTAAATTGTTCTTAGGTATGACTGTGAGAGTGAATGGTTGTCTGTCTCTCTGTGTTGGCCCTGCGATGAACTGGCGATCTGTCCAGGGTGCACCCTGCCTCTCGCCCAAAGATGCTGAGATAGGCTCCAGCCCCCCCGCGACCCGAAAAGGATTAAGCGGAAGAAGATGGATGGATGGATATTACTACAATTGTTCCTGCTCACTCTCATCATTTTTGTGTTACTTGTGGTGTCAGCACTTTCAGTTATCTCTGTCCATCATTATTGGTCCTTTGTGTTGTTAATTACTCACAGGTGTTACTGATTGTGTTAATCATCACCTGCCCTTTATATTGCTGCACTCATCTCACAATCATTCTGGCAATCTACTGTTTAGTTCAAACTGTAAGAAGTCTATTAGTTTTTCTCACACATAGTTGCTCATGGGTTAGGTTTGTTTTCCCTTTTTATCCTTTGCTGCAGTGTGCTATTTTTCCAGCCTTGTGCTGCATTTTGTGTTGTTTTTTTTTTAATAAATTGTGTTTTCTTTTTACCTGGCGAGTGGGTCCTGTCCTTCCCCCCGAAGGGGGCACTGGGACAGAAGATTGCCAGCAGTGAAGGACCCTGTAGGTAAGAGGAACAGAAGAAGGAGGGGACAGAAGGAGGAAGATCTGCGGGCTGTCGATATGTTGTGGGATTTAATTATTGCAGCTGGCAGTTTACTTTCCTCAGTGGATGCAGAGGATCGTCTGGGGGCAGCTGCTAACAACCTGGAGGTTCGCTCACACCTGTGCTCTCTTCCCTGGCTACAGGGGCTCCCACTCCCCACTTTACCACCACCATCACCCTCTTCTTCATCATCTGCTGAGCCTGAGGACTGCAGCTGGACCCAACCCGAACAGGACTCAGCAGGTACAGACTGTTAGAGTTATGGACTGAATGCAGATGAGGTGTGGGCAGCTCAAACCATCGAGGATCTTATATCAGACGCCCTCACTTTCCATCCACCAGAGGCAGCCCTGACATTCTTAAACCCCGCAGCCAAAATAATAAAGGCATTTCCCAGCCTATGGAGCTATCCCAAACTGGGCGAGTTGTTAAATTCAGTCGCTAATCTCCAACATAAAGGACGGGGCAAAGTAGGGATTGCTTGTTGCGGCCTTATGTCCCACCTGGGATAAGATAAGATAAGCCTTTATTAGTCCCACAACGGGGAAATTCCAGGATTGCAACAGCACAGGGATAGCAACACTCAGAGCAACAATCAGAAGGCAAAAAAAAAAAAAAAAAAAAAAAGCAAGCAATCAAGAGCAGCTAATATACATATGTACATATTACTATAAATATATATATATACACACAGACACACAGTGTAGAGCATTGTAGCTGGATGGGATAAATATATGAGTATATAAAGATAAAAGTAAGTAAAGTAAGTAATCTCCAACATATGTACTATGAAATGGTTTAGAACGCACCAGGGTCGTCGAGGTGTGTGCCGATGAAGAAACGTCCCCGGCCTCTGGCATCCTCCTCTCCTCGCCATCTTCCGATATCCACTCCAACTCTAGTCCCAGTCCCACCAGCCCCACAGCCACTCCACGGGTTGAAGTCAGGGGCACTATCTACGCTGAAGCCTGTGCCGACAGATAAGCGTACCCTTGCCCCAGTGCTTTTCTCTCCAGCTCCTCCCCGCTGCGCTACAGCTTCACACCAGACGGTCACCGTAGCCACCCAGAGTGATTCATCTGGTTCTCCAGCAGCGGATACTACAGCAGCAGCGGATACTACAGCAGCGGCAGCCTCAGCAACAGTAGAGCTTGGGACAAAGCAAGTACCATTTTCTCATTTTTTTTACATCTAATCGTGAAAGGTCTTGTCTTATCCTCAGTGAGGAGGTTAAGCTGTCTCCTCTTATTGCTGTTGAATCATCAAATATTTTTTTCTGCTGCTATTCCCTCATGCATTCCACCACTCAACTCAACCACTTGTCTCCTCGAGGTCACCTCCACCTCTCAGCTGGGTCCATGGTGAAGGTAAGCACAAGCACGGTTACTGCTCCTCTCCATATGCATGCTCCAGCAATGACTGTCCTGCCTAACGTGCTTGATCTAGCAGTGACTGTCCCGCCTCACGTGCACACTCCAGCAGTGACTGTCCCACCTCACGTGCACACTCCTGCAATGACTGTCCTGCCTCACATGCATGCTCCTGAAGAGACTGCTTTGCCTCACTTGCACACTCCTGCAAAGACTGCTTCGCCTCACGTGCATGCTCCTGCAAAGACTGCTCCTCCTGATATCATCATCCCAACTTCGGCAGCACCAGGGTGCTCGCCAGCGGAAGAGCAGGAGCTAAGGCTAGTCCTCTTTTTTGTTTTCTTACTATTTGTTTTAGAGAGGTCTTGTCTTACTCCTGGTGAGGAGACCCAGTTGCAGCGTTCATCTGCTTTTGAGTTCTCCCCACCAAGCTCTTCTGTTGACTGTTTGGGTGTGATTCCCGCTTCAACCTGTACTTCTTTCCCCCTGTCCGAGGTGACTGCATTGAAGGAGGATTCCTGGGCATCTGGACCAGATGCACTCCTGCCATTTCAGCCTGAGGTCAGCGTGCCCCAGCTGTATCATTCGGGAATCAGCGCACCCAAACCACCAGCTCATGAGCTCAGTGCACTTCAGTCATCTCATCCAGAGGTCAGCGCTCCCCATCAGTCTTATCCAGAGGTCAGTGGGCCCAGACCGTCTGATGCAGAGGTCACCGCACCCAAACCGTCTGATGCAGAGGTCACTGTGCCCAAACCGTCTGATGCAGAGGTCACCACGTCCAAACAATCAGCACATGAGGACAGCACGCCCCAGCCATTCCATCTAGAGGTCAGAATGCTCAAATCATCATTACCTGGGGTTGGCACACCTCAGTACCTTTCAAACTCATCCTGTTTCCTGATTTGGGGGCCCATGGACTCGGGTAGACCCCCTGAGCCACCTTATCCCATGGTCTGGTGGCCTAGGGACTCTGGGGGGCCACCAGATCCTTCTTGCTCCTCGGTCTGGGGGCCCATGGACTGGGGCAGACCCCTCCAACCCACATTGCTCTCCAGTTCAAGGGCCATTCATCTTTGGTTGACACTCTGACCCATTATTTGTTCTGGTTCGGTGGCCCATAGACTTAGATAGACCACCCGACGCACTTTGTTTTGAGTTTTGGGGCTTTGAACTTTATTTGGCCATGAACAGTGTTGATTTTTGACTATGCTGTTTTGGGGGGGAGTACAGTTTTTTCTGACCCTCCTGGTCTTTCCCCTCGTCTTTGTTCCGACCCTTAAAGGGAAGTGGGGGGAAGGGGGGGATCTGTAGTGGTTAGACAGGGCTGCCATTTCCTGTCTATACTTTATGTTTCTTCCTTGGACTCATTATCATTATTATGAGTTTTATTGTCATCACTATTGTTATCATTGTTCCTGATCTCTCTCATCATTTTTGTGTTACTTGTGCTGTCAGCACTTTCAGTTGCATTTGCCCCTCATTATTGGTCCTTTGTGTTGTTAATTACTCACAGCTGTTACTGATTGTGTTAATCACTACATACCCTTTATATTGCTGCACTCATCTCACAATCATTCTGGCAATCTACTGTTTAGTTCAAACTGTAAGAAGTCTATTAGTTTTTTTCTCACGCATAGCTGCTCATGGGTTAGGTTTGTTTTCCCCGTTTTATCCTGCCGTGCAGTTTGCTATTTTTCCAGCCTTGTTCTGCATTGTGTTTCTTATAATAAATTGTGTTTCCTTTTTACCTGGCTAGTGGGTCCTGTCCTTTCCCTGAAGGGAGCACCGTGATACTCCCCAAAGTGGCTCAATGATATTGAGGTCAGGAGACTGAGATGGCCACTCCAGAACCTTCACTTTTTTCTGCTGTAGCCAACGACAGGTTGACTTGGCTTTGTGTTTTGGATCATTGTCATGTTGGAATGTCCAAGTGCGTCCCATGCACAGCTTCCGGGCTGGTGAGTGCAAATTTTCTCCCAGTACTTTCATCTTGCCATCAACTTTGACCAAGTTCCCTGTGCCTTTGTAACTCACACATCCCCAAAACATCAGCGATCTACCTCCATGTTTCACAGTAGGGGTGGTGTACTTTTCATCATAGGCCTTGTTGGCTCCTCTCCAAATGTAGCATTTATGGCCAAAAAGACCAGTTTTGGTGTCATCACTCCAAATAACTTTGTTCCAGAAGTTTAGGCTTTTCTCTCTGCTGTTTGGCGTATTGTAAGCAGGCTGCTTTGTGGCATTGGCATTGTTATGGCATTTCATTGTAATGGCATTGGTGTCTCGACCATGTAGTCCATTTTTCTTGAAGTACCTCCTTGTTGTGGATCTTGAAACAGCCACAGCCCTTTTTTTCAGAGAGTCTTGTATGTCATTTGAAGTTATTTGACTGTTTTTCTTTGCACCTCGAACAATTTTCCAGGCAGTTGTTGCTGAAATGTTTGTTGGTCTACCTAACCGTGGCTTGGTTTCAACAGAATCCCTCATTTTCCACTTCTTAATGCGAGTTTGAACACTGCTGATTGGCATTCTCAATTCCTTGGATATCTTTTTATATCATTTTCCTGTTTTATAAAGTTCAACTATCTACTCCCACAGGTCCTTTGATAATTCTTTTGCTTTCCCCATGGCTTGGAATCCAGCAACATCAGTGCAGCACTGGATGAAACATTCAGGGGTCTGTCAGGAGCCCAGAAGCTTACTGACTTTAATTACAAGTAAACAGACCTGTGTGTGTCAACTTGTGTGTATGTTATCAGGCCAAAACTTCCAGGGTATGTAAACTTTTGATCAGGGTCATTTGGGTAGTTTCTGTTGTCATTAGGATTTAAAAAGAGCAAACACAGTTGTTTGATAATACATGGCTTCACCCAACCACTAACAATGAGTGAAAGAAAAGTTTTTGTATTTTTGTATCATTCATATTCTCTGAAAAATGGCCAAAAAAAATCACAAGTTCCGCCAGGGTGTGTAAACTTATGAGCACAACTGTAAAATAAATGAACCCAAAAGGAAAGCAAAAGTTAAACATAAAGTGTGAGTTGCATAAAGTTGTACTTGGAGTTGTTACAAACCTACTACACTGACTAGTAAAAATAGTCGACCAGGATTAGGAATGCAGTTTTATATGTTGCTGAGACTAAATGGCATGAAATTTAAACAAAACAATTTATTTAGTCATGCATTACCCGAACTATACAACTATGATGGAAAATGTGAAATGGATAGTATGCACTGATTAGTCGAACATAAAAACCACTTGCCTGATGTCTTATAGGTTCCTCTCTAACTGTTCCATGTCCTGCAGCGACTCTGGAAGTATAGATTCTTTGTTTCTGCGGGCTGTTGTGGAGTATCCTGATGCTTTATTGAAATGGGAAATGGAAATTTTGTGGACTCTGTCTTTTGATATATTCCTCAAGTTTCTGAGCAGTTTTTTTTTTCTTTTGAGTGTGCAAGGACATATTGTTTTGGTGTGGGAGAATATTGCCATTGAGGAATGCTCTTGCCATCAGGAGTGCACTGTCTCCAACTAAATAAATGGTAGGCTTATTTTGGGCTCATTCTTACCATGTTGGCAAATGTTGTGCTGGCCAGATGTTTCCCAAAAGAGAAGATGTGGCCATCACATGAGTTATGGGTAGTCCTGTGTGGGTCAGATGTCGCACCAGACATCACAATACAACTGATAGCTGCCCCAAGGTTGACCTGTGGCCATTTATTTCTATCTGGGCACCATGAATGATATGGCCAAGGTGTCCAGCATAAAACTGGCCCAGTAAGGTATTTAATGTTGAAAACATAAAAGGCTTTTTTCTGGCTGTCGTGTGAAATTGGGTTTCTGACAGATCTGGTTTGTAACTATAAATTCAGCTGTAAGATTGGAGTGGTATTCAGTGGTGTTTCTTTACATTATTTTATTTTCTTATTTTACTCAGTAACATCACTTCTGGCTTTGCGGATTACCGAGGGCTTTCTTTCACAGCATTTGTTTCTCTGTGTTACCCCCACCCCCGCCGTCACACTGACATATATTGATCTGTCTATAGACTTTAATGCCATTTTATTTTATTTCAGTCTGAGCCCGCTGCATTAACTGAGGTGTAGGCAGAAGCATGCCTACACCCTTTCTGACTGAAATATGTTTTTTCTCTTTCTTTTTCTTTTTTGTCTTGTTATGATCCAACATAAATTTTTAAAAAAATGAATGAAGGAACTGTCATTGTAACATGGTCCACTCGGTAAACTTAGGTTTATTGTTGATTCCGGAGGGTCAGAACAAAATAAAATATTTTTTCTTACCTCCACTTCTGTTATCAACACCTCAGCGTCACAGTCCATTAAGTTATTATTTTTTATGTTGTGCTTTCCCGCAGGACTGACGATCACTGTTTGGTAGAAGAGTGACAGAAGGGGCATTTTTCTTCATTTACATAGTAATTAGTGGGAGGAACCAAAGCGGAGAAAAGAAATTGTGCATTATGCGCTGAATGTATGACCTGTTTGGTACCTTTTGACCAAAGGATGATAGCAGGTCTCAAGCCTGATAGCTATTTCCTCTGGGAACTTGAGCTGCCTTTTCAGGTCCACCCGCATCTCCCAGTCACTAGCTGTGGCCAGTATCCCTCGAGCTCTCTTCTCTATCACACTAGTCTCACCGGTTTTGCAAAAGGTGATGAACTGGGGGCCTCTAGAGAGTTGTCTTGGCTTCTTCCTTGCCTGTTCCATAGCTGCAGCCAATTGGATCAGGATTTGATCATGTGTCCAGCGGTATTTCCCATTGGCTAGACTTGAGTGACATGAAGATAGCGCGTGCTGTAGGTGGGCTGGTCTTCCACAGAGTGGACAGCTTGAGCTCTCCACTAAACCCCATGTATGTAGATTTGTAGGTGTGTGCAGAACATCATACACAGATCATAACAGAAACTTAACATGCCCCTCTATAGACCAGATGTCCTGCCATGTCAGTGCCCACTCTTGAACACCCTCCCACCTTAGCCAGCTGGCCTGTTTCCCTAGTGCCACAACTTTGGTCTGCTTAGTCTCCTCTTCTGTCTTACGGATCTCCCTCTGCACCATGCCCCGTCACTCCTTCGGGTTAGCTTTCTTCCAGCTTGCCCTGGTGGTATATCCTAGACCCAAACATCCCTGGGTTACAGTCTCAATAACGTCGGCCTGGTGCAGGCGACTGTCCGCGTCTTTCACTGCCCTGCTGGCTAGCCACTTGTGACCTGTTCTGATCTCAATGTCAGCCTGACACACTCTATCATCTCTGCTATCCCGTAGTATCATTGCCTGCCTTGCTTTCGCAGATTCAGACTCCTCCACCACAGATGTTACTGGCAACTGCATCTTGCTACCTATGCTGTAAAGTTCAATTAAGCAGAAACTTATTGGGATGCCAAGCCACCTCCTAAGGTAGGTGTTGATCTTCTTTTTCCAGTTTTTCCTCCGTGGTCACAGATACCTCATAAAGAAGGACTGGCCAAAGCACTTATGGAAGGATGCCACGTTGTTATCCCCAGGCCTCGTATTTGCCAGGTAGGCCAGTCTTATCCAGGTACGTAATCCAGGTTTCTGTTTGAATGAGCATCTCATTCACACTCTGCTTGTCATTGAGGTCTGCCCTGTACCACTTTCCCAAGCTCTTCACCAGCTTCTTGCTGACTGTTGGAATGATGACTTCTTTGATGTTAAAGTGGATGCAATCCTGGACACGTCCCTTTTTCATTACTAGGCTCCTAGTTTTGGCAGGCTTAAATTCCATTCTTGCCCAGTCCATGAGCTCTACCAAGTCTTCCAAAAGCCATTATCTTCCGGGCGCTGATTTTGCTATAATTGTGAGGTCATCCATAAATGCTCTAATTGGCACCTGCTGGATACCATTTGCCAGGAGAGCACCTTGCCACAGCTTCTCTATTGTGCAACCAGTCACAATTCCCACCTCCAGTCTCTGCCATTTAGTGGTAAAGTCTCTACAAGTGAAATGCATTCAGAACCTCTTGAAGTAGTACTGCAGTTTCTGAACCACCCTGGCACATGGTAGGCATTCAGTGTTGTCTCTGCAATCTTGTGGGGTATTGTACCGTAGGCTTTTGCCAGGTCAAGCCACAACACAGTGAAATCTCCCTGGGTCCTCTTAGCATCCTCTGTGATCCTGGAATGTCATGATTTCCTGCCTATTTGAGGCAGGAGAGACTGAAACCCACACGCAGGAGGATGTTGTGTGCATTTATTAAACAAAACGTGATGAACAGTCCAAACAAACAAACAGGTGATCATGTACAATGGGGAATTACTGGGATTACAAGCCGGACGCCCCTCAGCTCCAGGTAAGTACACATGGAGAATAACTAAGGCACTGCAGAGGGGACTGCCAGTGGGGGTAAGAAAAAGAGAAGACCCAAAGTGCTCCAGACATAACTGGAAGCAAGGGGAAACAAAATAGTACTCACCGAGCTGGGATAGGGCAGTCCAGAAAAAAAAAAAGGAGAAGACCATACAGATGACTGCGCAACAATGATACAATAATCCGACAAACATCACTGGGCAGATAGAGCTAAATAATCCAGAACCTAATGAGCAGAGTGATTGCCGGTGTGAGTGAGTGTGTGTGTGTGAGCAGGAATGTGTGGGCTGAATTGAGTGGAAACAGGTATGTGAGTGCATGCATGTGTGTGTGTGAGTGTGGGTGTATGAACCTGAGCAGGGAAGGAGTGGCAATGACAGATTGGAATCAGCTTGTCAAGAGTAGACAGGAGAGGGAGGTGTGGCTGTCAATAACAAAGTAAACTAGAAAAGCACTCGGAGAGCGCAGACCTCCGCCAAGCGCCACAGTTCCCCCCATACAGTGTTTGTGTGTATGTTTTCAGATTCCTTGACCATGAAAACATATGATTAGCAATTGGATTGACAATGATAGGATTAGTGTTTGAGTAGTTATTCACGAAAATGGCATTTTCCGTAATGGGGGTTTTCTTGTAGACGGTGATCTGGATTATCCCCAAAATTTAATCGGTTCTTCCTTGTACCATTTCCAACAACGCCTGAAAGTGTCATCGAAATTCGTCCAAAACTTTTTGAGTTATCTTGCTAACCAACAGACAAACAGACAAACAGACAGACAGACAAACCCCGGCAAAAACATAACCTCCTGGTGGAGGTAAAAATCAATAAAATAAAACTAAGCTCGACGAGCTTCAATAGCATGTGGGGATAGCCCTTGGCTGAGTCGCTGCATTTCTTCTCTCGCTGCAGCACGGTGATTCTCCGCATCCTCTGTGTTATCTCCCTGCCTTTTTTTCTTTCTCATGCACTCTGCACTCTGTTGCCTTCTCTGTTTCACACTTTTAGACTTTGAACGAGGCATGACTGGCAATATCGAGCAGATCTTCTTTAAAAAAAAACAAAAAACAAAAACATAACCTCCTGGCGGAGGTAATAAGAAAAAAAAATCAATAAAAAATAAATAAATAAAACTAAGCTCGACGAGCTTCAATAGCATCTGGGGATAGCCCTTGCCTGAGTCGCTGCATTTCTTCTCTCACTGCAGCATGGTGATTCTCCGCATCCTCTGTGTTGAAAATGGCCCTATCTCACAATGTTAAAGAATCCTTTAAAAAAATTCCTGGATCCAGACGGTGATCCAGATCATCCCCAAAATTTTATCAGTTCTTCCTTGTACCATTTCCAACAACGCCTGAAAGTTTCATCGAAATCCGTCCAAAACTTTTTGAGTTATCTCGCTAACCAACAGACAGACAAACAAACAGACAGACAAACCCCGGCAAAAACATAACCTCCTGGCCTGCGGCCTGGCGGAGGTAATAAACACAAAACCAAACACAGACTAAGGAATAATTACAAATAACTCAAAAGATAATCAAATGACCAAGGGCAAGTAATAAACACCAAAAATACAACAGGACATGGCTAAACAGAGAAACACAGTACGGGACTCAAAAGGTACCAACAAACACAAGTCATAGAAGACAGAGAACAGCCAGAAACTGAGCTGGGAAGAATCCCCAGCTCGATTTATGACAAAGTCCCCTGTCAAGGGGTGGATTCCAGACACCCTAGAGGACCATCAAAAACACACACAAAAAAGGAAACAACCTGCCCCCCCCCCCCCTTCCCAGCAAGACTGCAATAACCTGCCGAGTGCAGGAGGTAGGGGGAACAGGCTAGGAGGGAACAAACAAAAATACTCTACTCAGGACCCACACCAGACAAACACCAAAATAAACCTCCCAAAGACCCAAAAACCTAAGACAAAGCCCCCCAAACCACGGAGTTCAAAAGTTCAGGGGGCTGACCAAAGTCCCAGGCCCAAAGGGTGGTGAGGTGTAATTGATCGGGTGGCCTACCAGAGTCCCAAGCCCAGCAGGCGGCCCGCTGAACAGTGCCAGGTGGCCTGCCAGAGCAAATGGGCCATCCGACCCGGAGGCTCAGTCCTTTGGGTGGCTGGCCAGCATTGTTGAGCCACCAAGACCAGAGGGGAGAACGAGGAGGTGGCTTACCCACAGGGAGGCTTAAAGGTAGGTGGCCGGACCAGAAGAGAGGATCCCCTATGGCAACTGGTGGCGGAGAACAGAGAGCCACAACAGCACCTGGTAGAGGAGGAAGGGACACCCCGAAGGCCTCCGGAAGCAAAGGGGAGGCCTCGGCATCCTCAAGCTGGCGGGCGACACCCTCTGTGGTCCTCAGCTTGAAACACGGCTGCACCCTCGGCAGTCCCGGCTTGGGACTCAGCTGCACCCATGGTGGTCCCCGTTTGGGACAGAGCCGCACCCGTGGCGGTCCCATCTTGGGACATGGCTGCACCTGTGGTGGTCCCAGCTTGGGACTCGGCTGCACCCACGGTGGTCCCCGTTTGGGACATGGCAGCACCAGCTCGGACCCTGGATTGGAGCTTGGCCACACCCACGGTGGACCCCGGCTGGGCCATTGCAGCACGCACGGTGGACCACGATTGGGCCAGCATCGCACCCATGGTGGGGCCCGACTGGGCCAAGGCTGCACCCCCAGCAACTCCGGGCTGGAACAGTGCTGCACCCTTGGTGACTCTGGACTGGGGCAGTGCCGCATCCTTGGTAGAGCAGCCAACAGCGGGGGCAGCTGGAACCTCGGCTCGGATCCTCGGAGGCCTCTGGCGGTGCTGACTCCTCTCCAGTGACCCTGGGAGAAAGCTCAGAGACAACACAGAAGGGAGAGGGGTCAGGGTCGCCGGCAGCGGCAGAGCCCAGCGAGGTGAGTTCAGATGCAGCTGTGGGCTGCACCCGACCCTCCTCACCATGAGCCAGACAAGATTGTTCTAACTCGGAAGAGAGAGGAACAAATGAGAGCACTTGCCTGGACTAAAGCTCCACCACTGTCCAGGACTCCGTCGATCCGGCAGGTGGCAACACCTCAGGCCTGGCCTGGTGGAGATCCTGCTCCAATGCTGACTCTGCTGTGGTGGCCTATGCACCAGGCATGATGGTCTCGGCAGTCCTGGTCGCCTCCATTGAGGTATCCCATGCAGGTCATTCTCCCGACGTGGGTTCAGGAGGCGTAGTCCCGAATAGTGCTGGATCACCAGAGACCAAAGCCAGGGGACGCTCCTCCATCGACGCAGGCTTCGGGTCAGTCTCAGCATCTTCCCCCTGTCCATCGAGAGTCCGTGGGGCTGGGGTGGAGACCTCCAGTGCCACAGGTTCCACCAACATCCAGTGGTTGAGTTCGGGAATCAACGGGCACTCAGGAACCGGTGAAGGAGACACAGAGAGAATAGGTGAATTTATTACTGTAGCAGCAGGGGCAGAGCACTCAGGTGACTGCCGGGCCTGAGGCTCTCTCCCAGGAGACAGACGAGGTTGATCATTATTAGGGGAAGTTGAATGAAAAAACACTTGCCTGGCCTCCCGGGCCTGGATGTCGGCTGCTGCAGGCAACGAGTTGTCATCTTCCTCCTT
Organism: Pholidichthys leucotaenia; assembly: GCA_020510985.1. Classification (NCBI taxonomy): domain Eukaryota; kingdom Metazoa; phylum Chordata; class Actinopteri; order Cichliformes; family Pholidichthyidae; genus Pholidichthys; species Pholidichthys leucotaenia. Next base: position 336,490,043 of record CM035836.1, read on the forward strand.
GTCAATGGCTGCTCGGAGCCCCTCAATGGATGGTGGAGGATCCAGCTCAGGTGACGCGGGAGAAAGCGTGTCCAGGAATACCTTGGAGAACCTCTCAGCGACAGAAGGGGACATCTTAGCGACGGAGGCTGCAGCAGAAGAGGAGAGGGCGCTGACTGGCATGACAGCTGGCACAGGGATAGGCTTCGCTGCACGAGTCGTCGGGCATGACGCTCAGGAAATGGCCGCCGACGAGGTGAAGGCCTCCTCCAGGCACTCCGACGCAGGATGACTCACTTGCGATAGGGTTGGGTCCCCCAAAACCTCTGGCTCCTCCTGCATCCGGCAACTTCATCCTGGGACTGGCAGAGATTTAGGGGAGACAGAAACAAAAGGTTGAGGAGTGGAGACAGCAGCTGATTGGGGAGCCCCAGTGTCATAAACTCTCTGTGTGCTTTTCCATAGCGCACAGAGAAGGAGAAAAGGACAAATGGATTTATGTGCTGGGTTAACACCAAACACACATTTATTACACAAGGATGAATACACAAGAGACATAGACAGCTCGGGTTCCACTAAAGAGTCCTTCAGGACGCCCAACACACATGGGAGGGATACAACTGGGTGACAGCCAAAGCATAGTAGTTGTGCCGCACAGGAGGAAATGCTACAGAAAGCGTAGCAGCACAACTACGCACAGAAACACAGACAGTTTTCTCACAGTGTAGGGGCAGTCGAAGTAATCCCAGTCTCCCACCGAACACACACAAAAACAGTCCTTTGGAGACATGACGGTTAGGTGACCGAGAAAAACCATCTAGCACATATAATGGTCCAGCGGTGTTTGTGTAGCGAGGAGCTGCTTAAGTATAAACACCGCTGACCAAACAATTGAGAACACTTGGACGAGGTGTGGGAAAGATAATTACCGGGGCGAACAGCTGACTGTCAGAGAAAGAGGGGGCATGGCCAGACAGGCCAGAACGGCAGCTACAGGCAGGAACAGAAACCATACACAGACATGAAAACAGCGTGAAATCAAAACATAACACCACATGATAAACCCACTGCCTGAGCCACTAGGAATGATCAGAACCGAGCCCACAGAAAACACGGGCTCGGTTCATGACACCCAGGGGATTGTAAAATCAGGAGCTCCTCCGCAGGAATCAGGCTAACCACCTCAGGAGAGAGAGCAAGTGAATGGAAAAGGACTTGCCTGAATTCCTGACAGGTGATGACATCAGCTGCTGTCTTGGTGTTCATTTCTGTCAGTTCTGTAAGTTGCTTTTGTCTTTGTGTGTTTCTCATGTTCTGGTAAAAAGTTTTGTGCGTGTTTGAACCTTGTCAAGTCCTGTGCTAGTTGTCTTAAATCGTTTTTTTAAGCTTTTGCCTGTTTTTCTGGCAACTGAGGAGAAACCATCCTTTTTAAGTGAGCTCACCTTCTCTGTGGAAGTCAGACTTCCAAAAAGCCTTTTCTTCTTTGCCTCAGAAGCCTTGCTTATCCTATTGAAAGGTTTTTCCCGGACTTTTGACTTTTCCTGCCGTTAAAGTAGACTTTTAATTTTCCTGCCTTTAAAATGGACTGATAGAGATTTTTGGACCTTAAATCGTCCCCTGCCTCACCTACGTACCACACCGTTAAGAAACCAGGAGTTGGTGGGTGAAACTGCCTAAATACATTTTAATTCATCCTTTGGGGTTGTCCTGTGTGCTGTGGACATCCTAAATTGTCAGACTGGTTGCCAAAAGACGTCACATCTGCTCCTGGAGCCCCATTCATCCTGCTGGTGGCTACACGCTGCATGCTTCGGGAAGCCCCCAGCCGAGTCTAAGCTTCTCACAGCTGTAAACGACTGGAAAGACCACTGGCAGTCGTTTTCCCCTGTTTGCCACCTTACTGGCATTTGTGATCGCCGCTGGAAATCGGCTGACCCGGCTGTGTTCGTAAGTGAGACTCCCACTTTCCTATCTGCTGGGTTAAAACGAGATGTCCCAAATACCAGTTATAACACAACATAACAAAAATAATTTTTTTGCAAGTTGTCTGTGTTTTTTCAACTGATTTAAGACAATTTTGCACCGCTGAATCTGAAAATGACATCCGTTTCTCTCAATCAGGTCAGGTTTTTATGTTAAGTTATAAGCAGTTGTCTAGCAGTTGTACAGGTGTACTGTAAATTGAATAGTAGGCATTGGTAAAGGTAAGTACATGTAAATTGAATGTTACATCATCATTGTTCAAAATTCAGAGAATTTCAAGAAAAAAAAAGAATTTTGCATCATATAAAGCGAAAATACCTGTACATGTAAACAAAAATGTAAGAATACGTGGCCATAGTTCAGAAAGTTGACCTGATTGAACAAAACCAATGTGATTTTTGGATTCAGCACATCAAAATTGTCCTAACTCAGCTAAAAAAAACTTAGACAATAAATTTGGTGTTGACCAGTGAGTTGAACACGACCAATATTTCATGGTATAATTAGTCCACCAGCCACAGGACAAGGTTTAAACTGAAGGAAAATTCCTATTCTTTTTCAGTAACCTCCGTTCATTTTGTAGGTTAATTCAGACGTTTCCTTCTTCTAGATAATCAGCTTATCAATATTTCTCCATAAAACTGTGTCCAATTTTATGTCTAATTTTGCTAGTTATTTCAACTTTCCATTGCATTACAGTTGAAATATAAAATCTGGTTTCCTCTTGGTTCCACAAAGGTTTAACTGTAGCTTTTATGGTCAGGAATCTATTAACAGTTGATGTAATATTTGACACCTGTTGATCATTTTGAACCTGCTTATCAATCATTTGAATGCAATGTCTTGTAACCTGAATTAGTTTCATTAATAAACTTGTAAACGAGAGAAATTGGAAGTGTTTTTCTGTTGCATATATGCTTTTTTAAGTCACTGGATCAAAGAACTCTTGAATTGATTGATTGATTGATTGATTGATTGAGAATATAAGGATTGATTTTAATAAATCGTCCAAAATTCAACTGGTGCCCTGTTCTGATTAGAGTATTCCTCTCATAATTTGTGTTTGTGGAAGAATCAAACATCCTTCCGCACACCCACTTCTTACTCAATTAAATAATCCTCATAAATTATAACTATATTCTATTAAATATTACTACATTTAGTTCATGGACAGATGTCCTGACATTTTCCTTTATTATTTGCTGGTATTATTCAGAATTCATTCTTCCATCAAGGATGGCAAGCCATCCAGATGCAGCAAAACAGGCCCAAACCATGAAATTACCACCATTTTTCACAGATGGGATAAGTTTCCTATGCTGGAAATCAGTGTTTTCCTTTCTCCAAATACAATGCTTCTCATTCAAATCAAAAAGGTCTATTTTGGTCTCATCCGTCCACAAGACATTATTCCAGTGGCCTTCAGGTTTGTCCACATGTTCTGTGACCATGTCCACACTCTTTGTTTTTGGGCTTCTTGTCATGTCATTATTATTATTAGGGCCCAAACCACTGACAATGTCAGTGGGAGAGAGCCTTAATGTATCCGCTGCGTTTCTTCTTTTTTTTTTTTTTACCCCAAATGATCGCATTTTTAACCCTCTAAACGTTAACCAAAACGCAATTTTTTTTGGCACACCCCTCAAACCTGGTGAAAAATTTTATAAACTGGAAAAAAATATGTGCCCCCCCACCACAAATTTTTGTGGGCAGGGTCAAACATGCAAGGTCAATAGAGACCAGTGACACTAAAGTTTGCTGTACAGACACAAAATTCGGGTGAGGTGTGCAACACCTCAAGACATGCAAAAAACATAATTGTGACCCTTACCCATGGCCAATAGGAAGTTTGCCATCTTGCCTCAAAGCCGCTCCGCCTCCAATTTTGCCAAAAGCCACCCCTCGCATTTGAACTCCTCCTCCTAGGGGCCTAATCAGATTGAGCTAATTTTTGCATGACAGTATCTATAGGCATGGGCCATTAAAAGTTTTATGTTACAGTAAAAAGCTCAAAGGTGTGGCCAGGGCGCCATGGTGAATTTTGACTCCGCCCCTTACAATATCAAACAGCTGTAACTCGAGCAAAACTTGTCCAGTGTCCACCAAAGTTTCCATGATGGACAATAGTCTGGCCCCAAATGCATCTGTATAAAAATACCTGACAAAAGATATAGCACCACCTAGGGGTTAAAGGAAGAGTTGCTGAAAACTGTTTTATTTATTACTCTTGCCAGAATGATGTGCAATTTTCTGAGGATTATCAGACCACCTGGATGATCATAACTGCACATCACCTTTAGCATGGCATCACTGCTGTTACCATGGACACACCCTCCTCACCATTCAATCCGTGATCTTTTTGGGAGGGTTGGGAATGACCTGGAGTAATGAAATCTGAAACATAGGTTGATGTGACTGTCATATGTAGTCCTATATGGGTGGGCAGCACATAGCTGACAGGGAAGTGTTGCCATGCTGACGTGGCGAAGGTTGACTCCTCGTTATGGAATATCGGAACGTTGTAATTTGGACAAACTTTGATTTTCATCAAATTTTCTACAATGGGTATTAGTCTCTTCCTGAACGCTCCTATATAAACTTAGATGCTTAACTTGGTTACACCTTTTCAGATTTTCACCAAATTTTCTACAATGGATATTAGTTGAACCCTGCACTCTCTTCTATAAAAATACTTAGCAAAAGTTATAGCGTCAGCTAATGGTTGGACCAATGGACACTTGTAACTCGGACAAACTTTGTCCAATTTTCACCAAATTTTCTATGATGGATATTAGTCCCATCCTGCACACTCCTATGTAAAAATAATTTTCAAAAGTTATAGTGCCACCTTGTGGTTAAAACAACGGACACTTGTAACTTGGACGAACTTTGTAAAATTTTCACCAAATTTTCTACGATCGATATTAGTCCCGCCCCAAATGCATCTATATAAAAATGATTAACAAAGGTTGTAGTGCCACCTAGTGATTAAAGGAAGAATTCCTGAAAACTCTTTTCTTTATTTTTCTCTCACCAGGTGAAAAAATGACATGAAGGAATGACTAGAGCTCATTGACAGTACATGTACATCATACAGAACTGTTTCCATGGTGACCGGCATGCTTCAGTTGCTTCCTCACCATGCAAAACATGAGAGTTATAGCTCAGACAATCCTCATCTGATTTGGACCAAATTTTGCACAAATCATATTAATCCCACTCTGAACGCGTCTGTATATCAATATTCACTAAATTGTCACACCTGCTGCTCTCCAGACCTCATCAGCTATTCTGTCAGCTTCTCCCAAGGTCGCCAATCCAAATGTTTCTCTCCAGACCTCATCGGCTTTTCAGTCAGCTTCTCCCGAGGTCGCCATTTCAGTAGCTTCTCCCGACACCTCAGCAGCTGTTCTGTCAGCTTCTCCCAAGGTTACTACTACACCACTGTGCTTCTGTTCCTTAGCTTCTGTTCCACCAGTGGAACAGAAGCTCATTTTGTGTTTTTTCAGCCCACAAGCTATAATTTTTAAAAAATAGTGGAAACGTACCTGCCTGCATTTGAGCCCATCAATTTACCCTGAAGGGGGAAACACGACAACTGCAAATGAGCAGCAATGTTCTTTTTGGAGAGTAGTGTCTTTCTCCTTGCAACCCTGCCATGTACACCATTGTTGTTCAGTGTTCTCTTGGTGATGGACTCATGAACATTAACTTTAGTCACTGCAAGAGAGGCCTTCAGTTGTTTAGAAGTTACTCTAGGGTCCTCTGTGAATATGCTGACTATTGCATGCCTTGTGGGGAACCCACTCAGTAGTTTTCCCTCAGACTGAAAGGCAGGGCAGATCAAAGGTGCTGGGGGACAAGGGGAATTGTCATGGGGGTTGATATGTTAATGCAGCACCTCAGGTAGCAGAGGAGTGTTAGTGTTGTGATATAAAAGAGTGCTTGCAACCTGAGTGCTTATTGCTTTGGATTCTGGTGGATGTGAAGGAGTGAAGAATAAAGTTCCTTCTGCTCTGAACGCTCGGCCTGGTTATTCCTCCCTCCACACTGGTGACCCTTGACGCACAATAGAAAATGAACTGAACACCCCGGAGACAACCTGGACGGGAAGTGCCGGCAACTCATACGCCGTTTCGGTCAAACTCCCAGATTTTTGGCTACACGGCCCGAAGTCTTGGTTCCTTCACACCGAGGCCCAGTTCGCGCTCCGGGGAATAACGGCAGATGACATCAGATACTACTACATGGTTGCAGCACTGGACGCCCGCACAACTCAGCAGGAGGCGAGCCTGCTCCAACAGCCCCCAGCCCGCGACAAATACGCTGCTCTCAAAACCACGCTGACCCGGCGCTACACGCTCTCGGACTGTGAGAGAGCGGAGAGGCTCCTGACGTGCTCCGACTTAGGAGACGGGTCGGCGGTCAAATTGATGGAGAAGATGTTGGCGTTGATGGGCACAGATGACGGGCATTTCCTCTTTGCCCACCTTTTCCTATGGAACCTCCCGACAGCGGCCAGGGCGGTCCTTGCCAATTCACCGCTGCTGGCCGCACGCAACTACCGCGCACTAGTCCAAGAGGCAGATCGGATCATCCTCACCACCAGAGCCCTTACAGTGAACACAGCGGCGTCGGAACACAGCAAGATGACCAGTGGAGGTGAGGAGCCAGCGACGGTGGCTGCAGCGGAGGCCAAGAAGCACCTGAGAGACGCGTTCTGTTTCTACCACCACCGTTTTGGAGAGGACACACACTGATGTGTGCCACCGTGCCAATTCAAGCGCTCGGGAAACGCCAGGGCCGGCAGTCGGTAGCAGCTGCCGGTGAAGCAAGCAAGCTGCTCTATGTGACAGACTCACGCTCGGGGAGACGGTTCCTCATGGACTCTGGCTCCCAAAAGAGCCTCATCCTGCCGTCCTATGCTGACCAGCTGGTGGGAACTAGCAGCCCCAAACTGACAGCCACAAAGGGCTCAGACATTAAGACTTTTGGTGAGAGAACACTGACTGTATCCTTGCATGGCCGTACATACCAATGGACATTCGTCATATCGGCATGCAGCTTCCCCATTTTAGGCGCTGATTTTTTGTGTGCTCACGGACTACTAGTCAGTATTGTTAACAGACGCCTGATTAATGCAATGTCTTTTGATTCTCTCCCCTGTACAGCTTGAGGAGCTGGGCCCACAACACTAGCCAACGTCGAAGCGCCAGGGGGGTAAGTTCCACACACTACTCACCCAGTTCCCATCGTTTTCAGCGGCCGTCACTAAACACGGGGTGGAGCACTTCATTACCACCACTGGGCCGTCAGTTTTTGCACGACCTCAGCGCCTGGACGCAGCTAAACTGGCCATAGCACCCGAGGAGTTCGCCAACTTGGAAAAGATGGGCATCATCAGACGCTCAAACAGCCCATGGGCATTCCCGCTACATATGGTTCCTAAAGCAGAGGGATCATGGCGGCAACCATGCGGAGATTTCTGCAGATTGAACAACGCCACAGCACACGACCACTACCCAATCCCCCATACTCAGGATTTTTCCGTTCACCTCACTGGGGCACGCATTTTTTCCAAGATAGACCTGGTCCGCGGTTACCACCAGGTCCTGGTGCGCGCTGAGGACATACCTAAAACAGCAGTAATAACCCCGTTTGGTCTTTTTGAGTTTTTATGCATGCCTTTTGGGTTAAAAGGCTCGGTGCAGACATTCCAACGCATGGTGGATGCTGTGTTGCGCGATCTGCTGTTTTTGTTCATCTACCTGGACGACATCCTGGTGGCCAGCACGTCTGAGGATGAACACGTAGCCCACCTCAGAACAGTTTTCCAGAGGTTGGAGGAGCACGGATTAATAATCAACCCGGTGAAGTGCCAGTTCGGGGTGATGGGAATCGATTTTTTTGGCCACCGCATCTCACCAGAGGGCGCAATACCCTTACCGGACAAAGTGTGTGCGGTGGCAGATTTTCCCCGGCCTCAGATGGTCAGGGCACTGCAGGAGTTTTTGGGGATGGTTAACTTTTATAACCGTTTCCTCCTCCGCACAGCCCAGCTCATGCAGCCGTTGTACGCCGTGCTTAAGAAACGGAAACTGGCGGACAGAGTCGACTGGACTCCTGAACGAGAGCAGGCGTTTTCCAAGGTTAAAACAGCCCTGGCAGACGCCGCGCTGCTGGCGCACCAGGACCCGGCGATTCGGATAGCGCTCACTACCGACGCCTTGAACATGGCCGTAGGGGCCGTTGTGGAGCAGCACGTCGCTGGTTCTTGGCAGCTGCTTGCCTTTTTTACCAGGTCTTTGCGCGACGGTGAGCGTAAATACAGTTCGTTTGACAGAGAGTTACTGGCTCTCCACCTGGCCATATGCCACTTCCAGTTCTGGCTGGAAGGGCGCACCTTCACTGCATTCGTGGACCACAAGCCGCTAACGTATGTGATGGCTAAGGTTTCAGAGCCATGGTCGTCCCGGCAGCAGAGACAGCTGGCCGCGATCTCGGAGTTTACGACTGACATTGAGCATGTGGCCGGTAAACTCAACGTGGTGGCGGACTGCCTCTCGTGCGCATTAGTGACCCCAGTCTGCGTAGGGATAGATTACTCGGCCATGGCCGCTATGCAGATCAGTGATGCGGACGTTTGCACGCTCTGGTCTGGACTAACAGGGTTAAGGCTGGAGAGCAGGGTACTGCAAGATGGGGGAACCCCACCTAGTCTGTGACGTCTCCACAGGCCGCCCACGCCCGGTGGTCCCACGCACTTGGCGCCGCCGTGTTTTTGAGACGGTTCACTCCCTGGCGCACCCAGGAGTGAACGCGTCAGTCAAAATGGTGGGGGCAAAGTTCATCTGGCCGAGCCTGCGCAAACAGGTGAAAGAGTGGGCTGCAGCCTGCATAGCGTGCCGACGAGCCAAGGTGCACAGGCACACAAAGGCCCCCTTTGGAGCCGTTCCATATCCTAGCTAAGAGGTTTGACCACATTCACGTGGACCTCGTGGGCCCCCTCCCGCCATGGCAGGGGTTCACGCACCTCCTGACAGTGGTGGACCGCACCACGCGCAGGCCCGAAGCAGTCCCGCTAGCTTCCACCGCATCCGCAGATGTGGCACGCGCTTTTTTGATATCATGGGTGGTGTAGCGGGTTGAATTCAACCCCCACAACACACAGAGACAGTCAGCTCGTTACTCCTGGGTTTTTTCCGCTGCATGCTGCGTTTACAGCTGTGAGGTTAAAGTGTCATCCATGCATTGTGTTCATGCATCCTGCGTGTACCTCTGATATGCAAATGCCAGATTGACTGCTGTGAAGGTCTTTGATGTATTGTCTGAGTTGGGTATAAATGCTGTACCATTCTGTAATTCTGTCTCTCAATATCCCATTCTGATTCCTGTAACTGCTGCGGACACACACCGTGTCTCTTTGCCTGAGAGCCTGAGGACATCACCTCAGCCCGCAGCACGAGGGCTGGGGAGGTGTTCCAATGAAGGTGGTATGATTCAATAAACCAACTTAAAACTCCATCGCTGCCTTTATTATATCATCCGCTTTACTGGTGACCCCGCCGACATGATCTGAACACGCAACCTTCTGGTCTGGACAGCCTTGCTGGCGACCCGACGCTGAAGAAAACGAGCTGCCGGCGAACGCAGCACCCGGCAGTGATGCTCCGTCGACGAGCGACCGCAGCAGCCTGACTGATCTGCCCTCCCTGCGGCTTTAGGGAGGCCTCAATGCAGAGCCCACGGCAGGCGAGCTACTCTCCGGACATCGCCCAAGACCGGGTAAACGGCAGTAAACGTCATGGCGCGACCCTCACCGAGATCAGGGCGTCCATGCGGGACAGCCTGAGGGACAAAGATCGTCTATCTCCCCTCAACGCTCCAACGCACCATGACTAATCTGCAGCCACGGCTCATCATAGATGTTTTTCGGCGCCGACTGCACCGATCTCCACCAAGTTTCCGACCCTGGTTTCCTCTCCAGCGGGCCCACCCACGCAAGGAGCCCCGGCACACGCACCGGGGGTGACGAGGACGGCGCAACACGCACGGAACAAGAATGGCTCCAGAGACCGCCATCGTCCTGCGCAGCTGCACGCAGAACCTTCAGGGCTGCGCGCTCACCTGAAGCAAGCACGCGCGCAGCGCGCCCATAGGATTCACTGATGGTTTCAGCCACGGCGCACAAAGGATTCAGCCGTCTGCTTTTCCCGAGGGCTTTAGGGCTGCGCACGCACCTAAAGTCAACACGCCAAGTTCCTCTGCTTTTGTTTACGCAACCTCGCCGCTACTGTTTTTCTTCATGGCCACGAGAGGAGTCAGAGACTAATTTTTCTTCTGGTGATCTCCGCAAGTTCAACGGGACAGCCCCTCGACATCGCGGAGCAGCAAACAATTTTTGGCGTGGACCGAACGATTTCACCGCGCCCGGTCAGCACTTACTACCCCCCTTCCCCCTCCCCCTCCACCTGCACAGAGCTTTTCCCTGCTCGCTGCCCAAACTGCAACATCGAGGTCTCGGCCCCCTGCCCTGCCCTCTGGGGGGGAGCGGTGTAGCAGGTTGAATTCAACCCCCACAACACACAGAGACAGTCAGCTCGTTACTCCTGGGTTTTTTCCGCTGCATGCTGCGTTTACAGCTGTGAGGTTAAAGTGTCATCCATGCATTATGTTCATGAATCCTGTCTGTACCTCTGATATGCAAATGCCAGATTGACTGCTGTGAAGGTCTTTGATGTATTGTCTGAGTTGGGTATAAATGCTGTACCATTCTGTAACTCTGTCTCTCAATATCCCATTCTGATTCCTGTAACTGCTGTGGACATACACTGTGTCTCTTTGCCTGAGAGCCTGAGGACATCACCTCAGCCCGCAGCACGAGGGCTGGGGAGGTGTTCCAATGAAGGCGGTATGATTCAATAAACCAACTTAAAACTCCATCGCTGCCTTTATTATATCATTCGCTTTAGGTGGCACATTTTGGCGCTCCTTCGGACATCACGTCCGATCGGAGCCCGCAGTTTGTTTCCGACCTCTGGTCCATGATGGCCCGGAGCCTGGGTGTTACAATTTATCACACGACCGCGTACAACCCACAGGCCAATGGGTTATGCAAGCATTTCCATAGGTCACTTAAAGCAGCGCTCAGGGCTTCGCTTACGGATGCAAATTGGGTGGACCAGTTGCCGTGGGTTCTATTAGGGTTGCGTTCCGCACCGAAGGAGGATTTGGCAGCCTCCCCAGCAGAGCTGTTTTTTTGCCAGCCACTGTGGCTCCCTGGAGAATTTTTGCCGGATAACAACGCGCCGAACACCGACCTGTCCCCGCGTTCACGGCATAGCGCAGAGTTAGGGACACTACTCGGCCCGGCCTACCACTGTTTTCCCCGCGCTTTTGTGCCAAGGACCTTGAAGGACGCGTTGTTCGTATTTGTCAGGCACGATGCCCACCGGACCCCATTGCGCCCACCCTACGATGGCCCGTTCAGAGTGCTGGTACCCGGGGACAAACATTTTGTGTTAGACTTGGGGGGTCGCCGGGAGACAATCTGTATAGACAGGCTTAAGCCCACCTTTGTTTTAGCAGACGAACAGGTGGTGTTGGCCCGAGCTCCTCGGCGCGGAAGACCCCCACTGAGAACTCCCCAGGTAAATGACTCGTCACATCAGTCACATGAGCATGCTGAAGGTGTCCCCCCCCATTGTCCCCCCCACAGACGGACACACCCCCAGGAACCCCCCACCAGCACAACAGCGCCTTGGAGCCGAAGACCCCCCGTTACAGCAGCTATGGACGGAGGCTGAAGCCCAAAGGACATGAGGGTTAAGGCTCAGTCTGAGAGTCTGGGGGGGGGGGGAACACCGAGTAGTTTTCCCTCAGACTGAAAGGCAGGGCAGATCAAAGGTGCTAGGGGACAAGGGTGTTGATATGTTAATGCAGCACCTCAGGTAGCAGAGGAGTGTTAGTGCTGTGATATAAAAGAGTGCCTGCAACCTGAATGCTTATTGCTTTTGATTCTGGTGGATGTGAAGGAGTGAAGAATAAAGTTCCCTCTGCTCTGAACGCTCGGCCTGGTTATTCCTCCTTCCACAGCCTTGCTCTTGGAGTAATCTCAGTTGGTCAACCCCTCTTGGAGAAGGGAACAATTGTCTTAAATTTCCTCCATTTGTACAAAATGAAGTCTTACTGTGGATTTGTGGAATTCAAACTCTAGAGATAATTTTGTAACCTTTTCCAGCCTGATAAGCATCAGCAACCATTTTTCTGAGGTCCTCAGAAATCTCCTATAATAATAATAATAATACATTTTATTTGTATAGCACTTTCCAAGGCACTCAAACACGCTTTACGTTAGAGAGAAAAAAAAACCACACTTTAAAATTAAAGATTAAAAGCAAGTCTGAACAGGTGGGTTTTTGTGCTGAATGCAACAGCTAAAGTTCAGTGCTGTCAGGAAGGGAAAAATTAAATTTTACAGCTATCATACTCTCTGAGCTTGTAAACAAGTCTGCTTTTATGTGAGATCCTTTTAAAGGTTCAAAGGTTGAAGTACAAGTATCTCACCAAAAATGTTTTCCATCACAGAAAATAGGTGAAAACCATTTAGAAATACAGTTCTGCTCAATTACGCTTCATTGTAATGTGTTCCCAGGTGTGAAGAAATAACCTGCTTGACACAATATTGTTGTTCTCAAAACAGGTTGTACTGTATTGACAAAATTTTATAGAAACCCTATTTCCTGACTCTTCACCGTCTGACTTAAACACACATGTACATGTGTGTATATAAGTCTGAGAGGCAGGGACACTTGTGTGTGGACCCTATATGTACAAAATCCCATTTAAACTCCGCAGGATTAGGCCTTTCCAAGCAGCCATTCTCCAGTTACAGAGCTCTCGCACGCCCAGTTGATAACAATATGACTTTCCGTGACACCTCTGCTTCCCTGAAAGTGAGAACCCACACTCCGACCAACCTCATGTGAGCTATGGATAGTCTGCATGTTAGCAAGTTGGCAGCATGAACATGACTAGGCTATCAAATGTCCATGGGATTATGTTGTTATATTCTGAATATTATTTGACAAATCTCACTGGACTGACTGTGTTTTAACAGAACAGAAAAATAGCATGTTGCCACATTACAAACAGCAGGGCTGATTGTGCTTGGGGGCCCATGGAGAAAGTTAGATTCCTTTAAATTTTAATTATCCCCTTCAACAAATGCTGAGTGTGAATTTGTAGTTTGGGGCCCATAGCACTTGCATACTCTTCTTTTCGCCAGAAACAGCTCTGACAATTAATCTTTTCCAGTCATTTACCAAAACTGAAATTACTACAAATTGGCGATTCAGTTCACTAATTGAATTAGGATTTTCCCAGGGTTAATGTTAGCACTGGATAATTAAGTTATTCAAATACAATACCTGAAACTAACCCCTACTCTCACAACCAAAAGGCACAACTCAAAGGGAATCAAAGAAACAAAATGTTGCAGACTTAGGAGATAAGAAAATTTTAAAAGATTTCTGAACAGAAACTTTCAAATGTAAATGTAAAAGCTACAAACCTGTGAGAAGACATAGTCATAGTGTTTATCATGTTCAAGGTATTTTGAGACCATTGAAAGGCTGGTTTAAAGATCGATTATTAAGGGTAACAAGGTTTTAAATGGATAAAAAAAAGTGTAAGAGTTTTCAAAGGCCTGTGGATAATGAGTGGAGTTGCTGACTGTTTGGGGGTTTTGAGTCAGGAGAGGAAAAACAGGTCATTTTCCAGCAGTCGCCTGGTCCCCAGTGAGGCCGCAGCACACGCCAAGCACCAAAAGTGAGGAAAGCAATCCATCACTCCAGGTCCACAGGAGGACAAGGTTGGGGCGGGGGGGGGGCATCGGACCAAAACATAACATGTGTGTGTGGCCATTGTTAGCTGACCAGCGTTATTGTGTACTGCTGGTAGCCTCCACGCCCTCTGATTCCAGTGGGAGTCAGTACCTTCAGACACTCCCAAGAAGGGGGAGATCTGTGGGAAGTGAAACCTTTCCATCCACACACAAACATACCTAGCATCGGGGGTGCCCTATTTAAAGCATTTATGTTTTCAAACAGGGAACTCCTCTGAATGCTGTTTGCCAACTGTAATAGCTATAAATTATGAGCCCAATACTCATGCAGTGGATTTCCTGTCATTGTGCTATAGATGTAAGTGGTGCCTCCAAGACTTTTGTACACTAGTATGTATGCAGTGGAAGTAATTGGCTTTTGGAGAGAGATAAGTAGAAAAGAACAGCAAATGTGAATTGCAAAAGTTTTATATAAAGGCATCAATTGGTAAAAATGGGAGGTGGTCCTGGTGCTCAGCATAATAGAATGGGGGAAGGAAAGTTTTTTTTTTTTTTTGTTTTTTTTTTTTAATGGCAGCGGCCCCTGCAATTCTAGATGTAACTGACATTGTCAATAGGAGAAACATAATTTCATTCTACTGCACATGATTGGCTGTATGGATTGAATGACAATAAAGTTGGCTTTCTTGGTTATTTGAAATATGCAAAACATAAACTGAACTACAGTATTCAAGGCAAAAACAAAGCTTGTACAATTCTAATAAACCTTAAAGTCAATTTTTGATTTGACCACCTTTATTCTTCAACACAGCCTGACCTCTCTTAGGTGAGCTTTCTTGTCCTTTTTTTTTTTCTTCAGTAGTTTTTAGGAATAGCTCTCCATGCTTCTTGAAGCTTTTGTTTGGATGTTGGCTGACTTTTGTTCCTTTCTTTCTCAAGATGATCCCAACTTGGATTCATCACTCCATAAATCCTGTTCCCATTGATTTTCAGACCAATCTGGCATACCTCAGCCTATTCTCCCTGTTTCCCTTCATAAAGAATGACTTCATGAGAGCCACTGTACTACTGATACTATGCTTCAGTCAATGGTAGATGGGTCAAGTGCATCTTTCAGGGTCTGTGTCCAGTCTTTGCTAGATTTTTGAATTGCAGACACTATTCATGTGCTATAGATGATCTCTTAGGTCTGGCAGTTATTTTGTCCACCAATTGTCCAGTTTCCTCTGAAAAATAAATAAAACTGACCACTGTTCACAAGGGTTTGACTAAAAAATGAGTGAAAAAGCAGCCAACAGCCAAAGAAATACTTTGAAATACCTTAAGACAATTGCTGAAGACCACTTTAAAATTATAAGAAAATGTGGCTCCTCAGAAACGCCGTATAAAGAAATGAGGAAGTGCCTAAGATGTTTGCACAATACTGTAATTGTGGTATATATGACTCTTATATCCCATATCTACATATGTTAGAACAAGTGGAAATGTTTTGTGACAGCATATGTAAAGAGCTTCACACCTAGTAAGGACAGAGCATCCCCCGCGCCGGGGTAAAGACAATCGACCTCCCAAGACGCGGCAGTGGAGACGGACTCGACACCTTTACCCCCTAAAGCGAGAGGGGGAGTTCCCATCACCTCCCAAGACAGGGAGAGGGGATGGCAGGACAATGGGGATTAAGATAACGGGGAGATGTTACCTTTTTCAATGAGTGGCTCTGACGTCAGCTGTTTCAATGAGTGGTGCTATGCGTGCTTGTATTTAACCAGTGCTTGTATTTAACCAGCGAGCGAAGCAGAGTTCTGTCTCTTGCCTTCTGCCAAGCTCTACACCTGATGAGATTTGATAGCGGAGCTATTCATTAAAAACCCTGTTTTTAATACAAAACCGCCTCGTTATTTCAGCTCCACTACACTGGTGACCCTGACGCGAGAATATGGACCGGAGGCGTTCTTCAAGCTGCTCATCCATGGTGGCTCTGGCATACGCCAGCGATGACGCAGACGAGGGAACGAGCAGACAGCTGTTCCCCACGGCAGAGGGCACTGAGAGAGCTCAACCGAGCTCCAGCACCGCCGCGACAGCCGTAGAAACACACTCTCACCCGGCGAACACGACAATGATGGTGTGCACGAACGCCGTCGCTGTCAAGCTGCCAGACTTCTGGAGAGAAGACCCTGCATCTTGGTTCCAGCAAGCCGAAGCCCAGTTTATACTGGCGGGTATCACAGCAGATGATACCAAATTTTATCACATCATCTCCAAGCTCGACTCCGCAACTTCGAAGTGTGTGCGGAGCTTGGTCCAGCAACCACCAACCCGGGACAAATATGAGACACTCAAGGCTACCATCGTGGCGAATTATGTCCCGTCAGCGGAGGAAAGAGCCGAAAGGATCCTGGCGGTCTACGGCCACAGAGGGGGCAATCCAAGGACCCTCATGGAGGATTTGCTACAGCTCAAGGAGGAGGACAATGATAATTTCCTTTTCCAGTACATTTTCCTCAGCACTCTACCACCGCATTTGAGAGGGACACTAGCGAGTATGAAGTGCAAGAATCATCAAGACTTCCGCACACTGGCCAACGAGGCTTACCGGCTCGTCAGCGCCTGCAGAGAGCGGGCACCCACAGCGGCATCCGCAGATCTGAGAACTGACACCCCGAGCCTTGGAGAGACGCAACCCACGGTGACAGCGGCGCGGCCCAAGCACAACAAGCAGAACGACGTCTGCTTTTATCATCACCGCTTCGCAGAGAGAGCCCGCAAATGTGTTCCTCCTTGCAAGTTTACGAGGTCGGGAAACGCCAAAGCCGAGGGCCATTAACAGCAGCGGTCCTCGGCGTAAAGAATCAGCTGTTATACGTGACGGATGGATACACAGGCAAGCAGTTCCTCATCGACACGGGAGCTCAGCTGAGTTTCATCATGCCCTCCCACGCAGATCGAGCCATGGGCACCCGGGGCAACAGAGCAGTGGCAGCCAACGGCTCTGACATCGACACGTTCGGGGAAAAGAGCCTGCACCTCCTCATCCACGGCCGCAGCTACAAATGGGCATTTGTCGTAGCAGTGGTGAGTTTTAATTTGTTAGGCGCAGATTTTCTGTGTGCACACGGGTTATTAGTGGATCTTGCAAATAGACGCCTAGTTAATGCACTATCTTTTGCTTCTATTCCATGCTCAGCTCGAGTTTCTCCACCACCTGTGCAGGCCAACGTCACCACAGCGGGAGGTAAGTTTGAGCAACTCCTCACCCAATTTCCAGCACTCACAACCCCCAAATTCTCAGCCACTGTAGCCAAACACGGGGTTAAACACTTCATCCCAACAACGGGACCTCCCGTTTTTGCCAAAGCTCGCTGCTTAGACGCGGCCAAGCTCAACATAGCAAGGGACGAATTTGCAGCTCTTGAAAAATTAGGCATTTGCCGACGTTCAAAGAGCCCTTGGGCTTCACCACTTCACATGGTCCCGAAATCCGACGGTTCTTGGAGACCGTGCGGAGATTACCGCAGGCTAAACAACGCTACAGCGCATGACCGCTACCCAATTCCTCACATTCAGGATTTTTCATTACATTTAGCAGGTGCGCGCATTTTTTCAAAAATAGACTTAGTCCGCGGTTATCACCAAGTCCCAGTCCGAGCTGAAGATATTCCTAAAACAGCGGTTATAACCCCTTTCGGCCTTTTTGAATTCCTAAGAATGCCATTCGGCCTCAAAGGCGCGGCTCAAACTTTTCAACGGATGATGGACGCAGTCCTACGCGACCTACCCTTTGTTTTTGTCTACCTCGATGACATGCTGGTAGCCAGTTCATCCGAGGAAGAACACAAACAGCACCTCACTACCGTTTTTCAGAGGCTGGAAGAGCACGGACTTATAATCAATCCAGCCAAATGCAAATTCGGCGTATCACAAATTGATTTTTTGGGACATAAGGTCTCCCCGGCAGGGGCAATTCCGCTTCCAGACAAAGTTCGTGCGATAGAAAGTTTTCCACAACCTCAAACGGTCAAGTCGCTACAGGAATTTTTGGGGATGGTTAATTTTTTACAACCGTTTCCTCCCCCACGCAGCTCAGCTCATGCAACCCCTATATGACGCGCTCAGAAAAAAGAAAGCTTCCAACGCGGTCGAATGGACCCCGGAGCGCGAACGTGCTTTCGCGGAAGTAAAAAGCGCCCTAGCTAACGCCACAATGTTAGTCCACCCAGATTCCTCAGCCCGCATTGCTCTAACCACAGATGCCTCAGTCCTGGCTATAGGGGCAGTTGTAGAACAACTTGTCAATGGGGTCTGGCAACCTTTAGCATTCTTTAGCAAATCGCTAAACCCAACTGAACGCAAATGCAGCACTTTTGACAGAGAGCTGCTGGCGTTTCATTTGTCCATCCGCCACTTCCAGTTTTGGTTAGAAGGGCGGAGTTTCACGGCTTTTGTGGACCATAAGCCGCTCACTTTTGCTATGGCTAAAATTTCAGAACCATGGTCAGGCAGACAACAAAGACAGCTAGCCGCGATTTCAGAGTTCACCACAGACATTCGACACGTAGCAGGCAAACTTAACGTAGTAGCTGACTGTCTCTCTCGCGCTGTGACACCGCCAGAGCACGAGGAGACAGATTACACCGCCTCAGGCCACACTGGTGACCCTAAGACGTGTCATGAGCGAAAGAAATTCCCCCCGAGCCGGACTCGTCAGGAGCCAGCCAGGCGAACGCAACCACAGTCAAGCTACCAGACTTCTGGCAAGACAACCTGTGCTCCTGGTTCCACTTGGCCGAAGCACAGTTCGCCCTCCGGGGGATAACGGTAGATGACACAAAATTCTACCATGTTATTGCCAAGCTCGACAACCGCACGGCTCGACATGTGCAGAGCCTTTTGGAGCGCCCACCGGCCGACGACAAATACGGCGGGTTGAAGGCTGCGCTCATCCAGCGTTTCACCCTCTCAGTCCAGGAGAGAGCGGAGAGGCTCCTGGCTCTGAACGACTCGGGAGATAGCACGCCCGTCGACTTGATGGAGGACATGCTGAGGTTGAGGGGCTCAGACGGCGACGACTTCCTCTTCACCCACATTTTCCTGAGAACCCTACCGTTGGCCACGAGAGCTACCCTGGCCAGTTCACCGTTGTTGGCCCAGCGGGACTTCCGCGCGCTGGCCCAGGAGGCACAACGGATTCTCAATGCCACCGCGGCAGCTATGGAGTTTGGCGCGACGGCCGGAGATGGCAGGGGACCAGAGGCGGCGGTAGCAGACCCACCGACAACGGCGGCGGCGAGGGCCAAGGATCGCGGAGGAGACATCCTCTGTTTCTACCATCGCCGCTTTGCAGAGAGGGCACACAAATGTATACCACCGTGCCAGTTCAAGCGCTCGGGAAACGCCAAGGCCGGGGGTCGGTAGCAGCCACGGCCCTCGGGGAAGAGAACAAGCTGCTCTACTTGACGGATGCACGTTCGGGGAGGCAATTCCTCGTGGACACAGGCTCCCAAGTGAGTTTCATCACGCCTACCTATGCTGACCGGCTGGCGGGTCCCGGAAGTCACGGAGCGTCAGCAGCGAACGGCTCGAGGATTAAGACCTTTGGTGAGAGGACTCTGCTTCTGTCCCTACACGGCCGTACATTTGAGTGGACTTTTGTTATAGCTGCAGTGAGCTTCAATATGTTGGGAGCTGATTTTCTGTGCTCACATGGTTTGTTGGTTGATCTTGCTAATAGGCGCCTGGTTAATGCACTTTCTTTTTATTCTATTCCCTGTGCAGCCCGAGTGACCCCGCCCACAGCACAAGCCAACGTCGCAACGGCAAGCGGTAAGTTCCACACACTGCTCACTCAGTTCCCAGCACTCACAGTTCCCACATTTTCAGCAGCTGTCGCTAAACACGGAGTGGAACATTTTATTACTACCACCGGACCGCCCGTTTTTGCAAAAGCTCGGTGCTTGGATGCAGCTAAACTGACCATAGCGCGTGAGGAGTTCGCCAACCTGGAAAAGCTGGGCATCATCAGGCGTTCGAAAAGCCCATGGGCTTCCCCGCTGCACATGGTCCCTAAAGCTGACGGCTCATGGCGACCTTGCAGAGATTTCTGCAGGTTGAACAACGCTACAGCGCACAACCGCTACCCAATCCCGCATATCCAAGATTTTTCCGTTCATTTGGCGGGGGGGGGCGCGTTTTTTCTAAGATAGACTTGGTCCGCGGGTACCACCAAGTCCCAGTGCGCGCTGAGGACATACCCAAAACAGCGGTAATAACTCCGTTTGGCCTATTAGAGTTTTTGCACATGCCGTTTGGGCTTAAAGGCGCTGCACAGACGTTCCAACGCATGATGGACGCGGTGTTGCGCGATCTCCCCTTTGTGTTCGTCTACCTGGACGACATCTTGGTAGCCAGCGCATCTGAAGACGAACACGAAAATCATCTCACGGCAGTTTTCCGGAGGTTAGGAGAGCACGGGTTAATAATCAACCCAGCAAAGTGTCAGTTCGGGGTGACGCAGATTGATTTTTTGGGGCATCGCGTCTCTCCAGAAGGAGCGGTTCCTCTGCCTGACAAAGTGCGCGCAGTAACAAATTTTCCCCAGCCACAAACGGTCAAAGCGTTACAGGAGTTTTTGGGAATGGTGAATTTTTATAACCGTTTCCTCCCCCGCACAGCGCAGCTCATGCAACCGTTGTATGCCGCGCTAAATAAACAAAAACCCACAAATAAAATTGAATGGTCTCCGGAGCGAGAGCGCGCATTCTCGGAAGTCAAAACAGCCCTGGCAAACACTGCATTGTTAGCACATTCAGACCCAACGGTCTGCATAGCGCTCACTACTGATGCGTCAGATGTGGCCATAGGAGCGGTCGTGGAGCAGTATGTAGCCGGGGCTTGGCAACCGTTCACCTTTTTCAGCAGGACCTTGCGTGATAGTGAACGAAAATACAGCGCATTCGCCACTTCCAGTTCTGGCTGGAGGGACGCCGTTTCACTGCGTTTGTCGATCACAAGCCACTGACTTTTGCGATGGCCAAGGTTTCAGAACCGTGGCTGGGCCGGCAGCAGAGAGAGTTGGCCGCGATCTCAGAGTTTACTACCGATATCCAGCATGTGGCGGGTAAACTTAATGTAGTGGCAGACTGCCTCTCGTGCGCCGTGGCAGCTCCAGCCCGCATAGGGGTAGATTTTGAAGCCATGGCCGCGGATCGGGTTAGCGACGCGGAAGTGCGCGCGGCCCCAGTCCGCATAGGGATAGATTATGCAGCCATGGCCACGGATCAGGTTAGCGACGCGGACGTGCGCGCGCTCCAGTCTGGACCAACAGGGTTAAGGCTGGAGAACAGGGTGCTGCAAGACGGCATACCCCCCCCTAATCTGCGATGTCTCCACTGGGCGACTGTGTCCTGTGGTACCGGCTGTGTGGCGCCGCCGCGTTTTTGACTCGATCCATTCTCTGGCGCACCCGGGAGTGCGCGCGTCGGTCAAAATGGTGAGAGAGAAATTTGTATGGCCGAGCCTGCACAAACAAGTTAGGGAGTGGGCAGCAGCCTGCATGGCCTGTCAACGAGCCAAGGTACATAGACATACGAGAGCTCCCTTGGAGCCGTTTCACATCCCGGCTAAGAGGTTTGATCATGTTCACGTGGACCTCGTAGGCCACCTCCCGCCCTCACAGAGGTGCACACATCTTCTGACAATGGTTGACCACACCACGCGCTGGCCGGAAGTGGTCCCACTGTCATCAACCACAGCTGAGGAGGTGGCGCGCGCGTTTTTAACGGCATGGGTAGCGCATTTTGGAGTCCCGTCGGACATTACGTCCGACAGAGGCCCTCAATTTGTTTCCGAACTTTGGTCAGCGATGGCCCGCAGCCTGGGGGCAACGATTCACCGCACGACCGTGTACAACCCGCAGGGTTATGTGAACGTTTTCACAGGTCATTGAAGGCGGCCCTCAGAGCGTCGCTTACGGATGCAAATTGGGTGGACAGGCTACCATGGGTTTTATTGGGGTTGCGTTCTGCACCTAAAGAGGATTTAGAAGCCTCCCCGGCTGAGCTAGTTTTTGCACAGCCACTTCGACTGCCCGGGGAATTTCTCCCAGATAATCCTGCGCCAGAGTGCTCCCCAGCTCAGCGGTCGCACAGTAGCACGGAATCAAGCACGCTGCCTGGCCCCGTTCACCACGGTTTTCCATGAGTTTTTGTGCCTAAGGCTTTAAAAAATGCAGAGTTTATTTTTGTCAGACACGATGCTCATTGCCCATCGTTGCGACCACCTTATGATGGACCATTTAGAGTGCTGGAAACAGGAGATAAGCATTTTTTGCTAGATTTGGGGGGCAGAAAAGAAATGATTGGCATAAACAGGCTCAAACCCGCTTTTGTGGTGGCTGACGAAGGTGTGCAGTTGGCCAGGGCTCCTCGGCGCGGCAGACCCCCTAGGGAGCATTCCCCAGAGCACCCACAGGGATTGACTAACAGTTCTCATCCTCAGACAGCAGCTCCCCAGCTGGAGGGTGCCGCGGAGGTGGTAAAGCCCGCTTACAGCAGATATGGGAGAAGACTGAGGCCCAAGCAGCATGTGGACTGATGTGTGTGATTTTATCATGACATGCAGACTGTTATTACGTTGTTCCATCTTAGACGTTTGGGGGGGGAGTCATGTGGGACACATATGTGAGTTTCATATGCTTCATATGTATATCACTGTATGCTTACTGTATGCTTCACGTCTCAGATGAACAAAAGGACTGAGCCTCCTAGGAGATAACAGGAGGATGTGAAATGTGGTCTTTGGTATGCAGAGGCCCGGAAACCTTGGGGGATTTCCGGGCCACCAGTGACTTTAGGTGGAGGTGATAAGACCTGGAAGAAGAGGCATTGTGACTTGGGATTAAATACAATGTGACTGTGTGATTTGATGTTCCGGGGTATAAAAGAATGAATGTCTGGGGGTTTCTTTCTCTTTCTGTTTTTGGATGATGTTGGAGAATGTGAATAAACCTGACTCGTGAGATAAACTCAGCCTCGTCATTCCCACATTCTCCACACTGGGATCATTAGGGCACCCAAACCCCTCCACCACAACAAGGTGGTGATCGACGGAGGGGATCCACTTAGACTATGGTCGAAATTAACTCAGTCAAGTTGATGTACCATCAATGTGATTCTGAAAATATTTCTTTAAGGTGAAAATGTACAGTATATATTGTTGCTTTAAGTTAGATAAAATTAAAATGACATCACTCTGTCAGAAAACAACTATGTTCAGTGTTGGGTAAGCTGAATAGTTGGTTCTGAATGCTGTACAATTGGCAGTATTGTTAAGCCAGAGTAACTCAATATAAGACGATGTTCCTCTTAAAAGTCAACTGCCAGTACACCATTCTCAAATTACTAATTACATTTCAGACAGTGCAGTGACAGGTTTTTGTGCTATGTGAAAGTAACCCTGACAGCCCCGGGATCACCTCTGTGTGTGTTTGTTTGACTGTTTACTCTGGGCCAGGTCAGCTCCCTCCCCTCTGAAAGCTACATGAGCCATTACATTGACCATCTGTGGACACGGGTCAGTGTTGACATACCGCTCTCCAAACACCACACAGCTTCCCCCACGGGGAATCATTCAACAACACCAGTCTTGGCCAAAAGTTAATATGGTGGTGGTCTATTTAGGCTATAGCACAATATATTCTTCGGGATATTATAATGACTTATTATTTGCAAACTAACCCCCCCCCCCCCCCCCCCCCCCCCCCCCCCAAGTCAACAACATTTTTTGGGAGAAAATTAAAATTACTTTCAACTTTTTTGTTATAAAACCTTTTTCTCATAAATTTTGTGAATTTTTTCTTGTAAATTTTGAACTTTTTCTCAAATTTGTTATTTTTTTCTTTATTCTCATAAATTTGCAGCTTTTTTCTTAAAATTTTTTAATTGAAAACTTTTTTCCCATAAAATTTGCAACTTTTTACTTTACAGTATTGCAGAATCAAAGGAATAGTAGCACTCAGAGCAATAATAAATAATGCAATTGTCTTCAATAATAATGATATTAGCAGTGTATTGGAAAGGAACAATCCTTATTGTGCAAAGTAGTAGTGTTATGTGCACTCTTTAGTGCAGATTGTAGAGTCTGACAGCAGCAGGTAGGCTGGACCTGTGAAACCTCTACCTCATGCACTTTGGATGGAGCAGGCTGCTGTTAACGAGCTCCTCAGTGCACTCAGTGTGTCCTTCATGTCCCAATTTGAAATTTTCTTGCAAATTTGCAACTTTTTGTCTAAATTTGTGATTTTCTGCTCATTTAGATAATCAAAGTTTATTTTTTTTTAACGTTTTTATGTTTTTTCCCACATTTTAAAGGATTCAAACTCTTTAACATTAGAAAAATTGGGACCCCCAAACACAATCTTCCTTAGGGCCTCTAAAAGCTAGAAATGGCCCTGGTTTAAATTATAATGTGATTCATAATAAAGCAATGCAATAGGTGTTTAATTCTTTATGTACCAAAGCTGCTATTGCTCATTTCTGCAGTGGACCTGTAGTGTTTGGATGGCTATTACGTTGTAATTAATTTTCAGTACCTTTTCAAAAAGTGTAAAATGAGCACATGTGGTGTCAGTGGTATAAACCCAGTGACCATACGTTTGGGGGTTTTAGGCTTATCAGACACATCATTTTACAAAATTTGGAATTTGAGCTGTCTAAAAATGCAGCTGTCTTTCACTGAAAATTTGGTGCTTATCAGATTTTGTCTCTAGGGATATTTTCTATGATGATTTATGGAATGGCCAAGTAAATATCAAGGACAGTTTAATATTTGTTAAATATTTACATAATCTGCTTTTATTGTTCAGCAAAAAAGAAATGAGAAAAGAGGGAAAAATGAAGTTCAATAAAAATACTACAAACATCACTGACAAAATATGACATAAAACATCCTTTTTAATTAAACAAGCTTGGGGGATAACCCTAACCCTAACCCTAAACCCTTTCCCTAAACACATAACTTTTGTACAAAGTTATGTGTTTAGGGAAAACGGCTCTACTTTGGATCTCGACATTCTACAATTTCTAAGAATGAGAACTTGTCATAGTTCAAGAATGTCATTTTCTGAGGATAAATTAGAAGTCATATTCACTGTTGTAGAGGTGGGGGACATGACACGATTTGTTTGCTAATAATCAATAGAAGACCAGTTTCTGTCAGTGTGCTGTCGCTGTGAATGACAGTCTTGGTGAATTATCTGAAGAATATGAAAGGTTTAGGCTTTAATTTGGAAAAGTCTGACATAATGGATTTGTGAAAATAATGCATGATAAATTATTTGGTGTAAATGAAGCTCTTTTACTGTGTGGCTTTGTTCTGTTGAGATGATGACTTTTAATATAGCTGCACAGTGACTGAAAAAGTGTGTCTATTGCAATAAACTGTATGCAATATTAACATTTTTAGGTGCAGTTTTATATGAGCTATAGCTGTTTAGCCTAGCTAAATAGTGATAATATTAAAAAAAAAAAAAATCATTTTCAGGGAAGAAACACTACTGTGGTCAAATTATTGTCTTCTGCAATATAGCACAGCCATTATTGTTTGTCCATCATTATCATCATTATTGCTCATGTGTTCAGTATATATGCACAGCTTGTAGTTGTGGTCTTTCATAATAGCAGCTAGGTCTTCATCCACTTATATTCTGGTTTTTATCTAAAAATATGTTCAATCTTCTAGGCACTTTTTTGTTTCTCAGACTGAGCAGTGTGGGACATATTTGTTGGGGAGGTGAGCACATTAAGATCAGAAATCCATAGCAGGAAGTCTTAGGGAAAGTATTTTGATTCTGTAGTTCCAGCTTGGAAGTAATCTCTTTCGGTCTCAACACTTCCTACTGTCAGATTGGCCGATTATTACAGCCATTTAACACCACATCAAAAACAAGTGGTAAACAAACCAAATACATGCAAGAATGTTGGGCGCCAGCTGGTGTGAAACCAGCAACTCGTATCCTGTTTCCTAATCTGAGAGCAGGAACTCTCATGCAGAGACTGCAAAAACACCTGGTGAAGAGGCTGGCCAAGAGTGCCGCCTCCGTGTTATACATCATCATCACCAGCTTTCATAAGCCCACAGTCGGTCTTCATCACTCTGTCCTCTTCCATCATGTAGTTTCCATTCCAGACTCGCCGCAGGTCTGTACACACAAACATTCACAGACAGGAAAGCTACCCTTACATGGATTACATTTAGGTTTGCCTCTGTCTGAAGGGGAAGTCTCAGCATCCAAAAACACCACCCGCCTTGGCTGTAAACCAATTCTTGCCAGGCTATCACCTTTCAGCCACCCCCCCACCCCAGCCCCTGAGTTATTACAGTGCGGCTGTTCACAGCAGCTCCAGTCCAGCGTGCTGTGATCTGGTCCCGTCCAGCGCTGGGCTCTGCAGTCAGTCACCGCACGTCTCCGAGCAAACAGTGAGCCGAGGGGCTTCCGCCACAGGTGTCTGAGACTTTCTTCTCCTCCTCTTTGACAAGGGCTTTAATTCCCTGTCCTCTCCCTCCCACGCTCCTTCTTTCACTTGCTTTTTCTTTCTGCGTTAGCCGGCTCTCACGGGCAGTCCAGATTGTTCTCATTTAGTCTGGTGAGTTGAGGGCTCACTATCTCGCTGCAGACCCCGGCACTCGCTTGCTTTCTGTCCATCTCTCTGTCACACATGTTCCTTTCTTCATCAATCCTTCTTTTGGTTTTACAAGTCGGAGCAGCTGCTCTGACCACTAAGTCTCTGTGGATTTGAGATAGTTAAAAGATAAAGTTTGGGGGAAGGTGATGGAAAGAAAGCTCAAGGCTCAACACCAAAGGCACATTACAGAGTTTGATTAAGGGGAAAAAGGGGAAGTTAAGGAGTCTTGTTATTGGAATGTAAGATCTTTTCCAACCTTTTTTGTGCTGACTAAGCATTTAACACTCCACAACAGACAATACAAACTGCCTGAATGCATGTTAAATGGGACATATGATAAAAATGTCACTTTTCCATTGTTTTAGTTTATGAATTGTGGTATGGTGAGCTGTCACTTTGCTCATGTCTGCCTCGGTTTCAACTGGGTCTCAATACCAGAGTGGTGGCCTAGTGGTAGAGCATCTGCCCCAAAACTGGGAGGTCATGGGTTCAAGCCCCAGCTGGGTCATACTAGAAACCATATAAAAATGGTACTTCTAGTTTGGTGCTCAGCATAATAGAATGAGGAAGGAAAAGTTGTTTGTGGCAGCAGCCCCTCTAATTCTAGATGTGATTAACATTGTAGGTAGGAGAAATGTACTTTTGTTCTACTATACATGATTGGCTGTATGGACTGAATGACAATAAAGTTGGCTTCTTCTTCAGTGAGCCGTTCAGATTTGCCTACGGCTGTGAAGTAACAGCTGGAACTCAATGGGATGATATTGCCAGTACCATCTTTATCTCCACCCACTTTAATGACTGATTGTGTAGATGCGACTGTGTGAGCTTCCAGCAAGTTAGCCTAGCAAAGCGACCTTGATTTTTTTATGGCTATTCTATATATATTGTCATGGTGAACAGCGCACGCACACACACACACACACACACACACACTAATTAACTCTGATTAGCTGCAGCTGCTCCTCATCAGTTAACCTGTTGCTGATTGGCTCCATTTTATAAAGTGAGCCAGCTCTGCTTCATTCTTTGTGGGACCGTCTTGGTGCTATGATTCCTCCATGTTCTGTGATCTCCTGAACAATACTCCAATGTGCGTGTGCCCCCAGTGCTTGCTCGCCTCCCTGCCCCCAGCATTCTCATTCTCCCTTTGGATACTCATGTAAGAGTCATTGATATCAATCAATTCAACTTACCTTTCCTCTGGGACTCCTTGGTCACTCCACACTTGCTCCTGGATCCTTCTCCCTGCAAACTGGAAATTTAAGGAAGCAACTTTCCACATACTTGGAAATAATAACTAACCTCACCACAGGAATAAGCCCCCAGGACGCATCCTCTCCAAACTCAACTGTCTCACCCTCCTTAAACCTGCTTCATGCTACATTTCCCCTCTAGTCCGCTTTGGTCCGCGTACGCTTTGGACGAGCCCGGCATGCACGCGGCGCTGTTCATACTCACTTTTTTCATCTACCCAGGCCAAGTGGTTGACGCATGCGCACAACCATCATTTGTAGCTTCACTCCCGCCCGATTGGTAGCACCAAGGTGCTGATGTGCCAGGATTTTCACCAACTAAGAAATGGCAGACTACTTCACAAAGTTTCTCTTCAAATATAGAGTCCATTTCTGCTGTTTGACTTCCCGGTTTTCACTTCTTTTCCACGAAGATGCTGCTGCTGCTGTGAAAGAAAGTATCTATGCATGATTCATGTATGTTTTAATTCTCGTTTTCCGCCTCCTCATTTTCTTCTTCGTCAACTGATGTATGCTGTGTTGATATCGCCTCCTCGCGAATGGGACGTTCAGTCATGCACATGCGCTTTTCAATGCGTTCAGGTCGTGAGCAGGCGGCGCGGTCACAAAATTTGGGCTGCACGCGGTCGTCCGCAGTCGAGCACTCCAGACACTAGCGGAGTGGAGACGATGACGTAAATTTTGTCACACAAGGTTTCCGGTTGCACGTACACAGACAGCAGAGGTGTAGCATGACGCAGGCTTTACCTGGTTCATTACTCCACTTCACCACCTGCAAGCAGAAACCACTCTACCATATCTCCTTACATGTAAGCACTTTCAAATTCTAGAAACAATATTGATACTTAGGCAAGGCAAGTGTATTTGTTTAGCACATTTCGTGTACAAGACAATTCAAAGTGCTTTACATAAAACATTAAAGCATTACAGCAAGTTGCAAAAGGAATACATAAGAATTTAAAAGCAAACTAAAAAATAAAATAAGAACAAGCAAAAACAAGCTAAAATAGAATAAGACAGAAAAAGTGCAAGAAATAAAAGTTACAGTGCATTGTAGGAGATTAGCAATTGTTCTACTGAAGGGGAGTGTCAAATAGGAAAGTTTTTAACCTCGATTTAAAGTAGATGAGAGTTTCAGCAGCGCTGATGCTTTCTGGGAGTTTATTCCATGTGTGAGGAGCATAAAAACTGAATGCTGCCTCATCATGTTTGGTTCAAACTCTGGGCACAGATAATAGGCCTGACCCTCATGACCTGAGGGCTCTAGGTGGTTCGTAATGGACCAACAGATCTGAAAGGTATTTTGGACGTAAACTATTCAGAGCTTTATAAACCAACAGCAGGATTTTTGAAATCTATTCTTTGACAGACAAGAAGCCAGTGTAAAGATCTGAGGACTGGAGTTATATGATCTACTTTCTTGGTCTTAGTAAGGACTCGAGCAGCAGTGTTCTGAACTAACTGCAGCTGTCTGATGGACTTTTTAGGGAGACTTGTGAGGACAGCATTACAGTAGTCCAGCTTACTGAAGATAAATGTATTGACAAGTTTTTCTAGATGCTGCTGAGACATCAGACCTTTAATCCTCACTATGTTCTTTACATGAACATTAATGGTGTGTGATACTGCAAGATTTGGTATTGGATCGATACCAAGTAAATACAGGACCAGTATCACCAATACCAATACGATACCTTTAATAATTTAGGTGGATGCATCATCAGTTTACTAAATCTGAACGAATTTTCTGGCCTGAATCCAATTTAAGATCTATGGAACAAACTGAAGATCAGAGTTCATAGAAGACACCTATGGAACCTTCAAGATTTGAAGACAGTTTGTATGGAAGAATGGGCTAAAATCACTCCTGAGCAATGCCTGCACCTAGTTTTTCCGTACAGGAAGCATCTAGAAGCTGTTATTACCAACAAAGGCTTTTCCACTAAATATTAAATGAATTTCACCAAGGGTGTTCAATACTTATTCCCTTTGTCATTCCACTTTATTAAATATGACTTGTTCTGTGAAAACAGTGAACACAGTTGCCTTGATTTCTTCGTCTGTATGGATTACTTGGGTTGTTACTATTTGGTGAAAATCTCAGGTCAATGGCTGGATCAGAAATATGTTTAGTGAGGAAAATGTTTACGTGTTCAATATTTATTTTCCCTGCTGTAGATTTTGTGTGGACTATTTTTCTCCCTCATGTCATTCACAAGCTACGTTCTGATCCACAGTGTATTTCTACTGTATTCCCTACTCCCTGCTCTGGTTTCAGGAAATATCAGTCAAGTGAACTCCCCTTCACAAAATTTCTCCATTTGAAACACCCTGCAACTTCGCCTCCCTCTTCCGTGTGTTACCACAGTAACCATGGACACGTACTGATACTGTAGCGGTTTGAATTCAACCCCCACAACACAGAGACAGTCAGCTCGCACTCCTGGGTTTTTTCTGCTGCATGCTGCGTTTACAGCTATGAGGTTAAAGTGTCATCCATGCATTGTGTTCATGCATCCTGTTTGTACCTCTGATATGCAAATGCCCAGATTGACTGCTGTGAATGTCTTTGATCTATTGTTTGAGTTGAGTATATAAGCTGCACTGTGCTGTAAATCTGCCTCTCTCATTCTCTCACTCTGATTCTGCATCTGCTGCGAGACACACACGCTGTCTCTTGAGCTGGAGGAACGAAGCTGCAGCCTGCTCAAACCATGGGCTGTAGCCGAGTTCTGATGAAGGCGGGTGATAAAGCTATTTAAAAATCCAACGCTGCCTTTATTTTATCATCCTCTTCACTGGTGACCCCAAGGACACACACGTTTTGTGCAAACGCAGCCTTCTGATCTGAACAGCCACGCTGGCGACCCGAGACTGAAGAAAACGAGCGGCCAGCGAACGCAGCACCCGGGCATGAGTGCTCCATCACAGCGGCCTGACTGGTCTTCCCTCCCTGCGGCCTCAGGGAGACCTCGACGCAGAGCCCACGGCGGGCGAGCCGCTCTCAGGACATCAACCAAGACCGGGTAAGCGGCAGAGAACGTCATGGCGCGCCCTCGCCGAGATCGGCACATCCATGCGGGACCGGCCGCGCAGCTCCTCCACATCAGAGCACATGCGGGCGACTCCCATGGCCGACGGAGCACACGTGGACCTGAACGCACCATGACTAATCTGCAGCCACGGCTCGTCAGAGATGTTTTTCGGCGCAGACTGCGCCGATCTCTACCAAGTTTTTGGCCCTGATTTCCTCTCCAGCAGGCCCATCCACGCACGGAGCCCCGGCACGCGCACCGGGGGTGACGAGGATGGCGCACCACGCACGGGACAAATACGGCTTTTCCGACCGCCTTCCTTCTGCTGCACACTGGCCCTTCAGGCTTGCTGGTACACCTGAGGCCCGCAGCTTGCTCACGGGATTTTATGGTCTTAGCCACGGCGCACAAGGGGAATTCAGCTGTCTGCGGTTCCCAAGGCTGTAGGGTTACGTCTGCCCTAAAGTCAACACGCCAGTCCCTCTGCTTTTATTTTTTTTTTCTTTTCTTGCCGCCGCTCCTGCTTTTCTTCATGGCCACGAGAGGAGTCAGAGACTAATTTTTTTTTCTTCTTCTTATCTCCGCATGTTCAGACGGGACATCGCGGAGCAGCAAACACTTTTGGCATGACTCGAATGATTTTCCCGTGCCCGGTCAGCATTTGCTACCCCCCTCCCCCTCCTCCTGCACAGAGCTTTTCCCTGCTCGCTGCCCAAACTGCAACATCGAGGTCACGGTCCCCTACCGTTCCCTCTGGGGGGGGAGCAGTGTAGCGGTTTGAATTCAACCCCCACAACACAGAGACAGTCAGCTCGCACTCCTGGGTTTTTTCTGCTGCATGCTGCGTTTACAGCTATGAGGTTAAAGTGTCATCCATGCATTGTGTTCATGCATCCTGTCTGTACCTCTGATATGCAAATGCCCAGATTGACTGCTGTGAATGTCTTTGATCTATTGTTTGAGTTGAGTATATAAGCTGCACTGTGCTGTAAATCTGCCTCTCTCATTCTCTCACTCTGATTCTGCATCTGCTGCGAGACACACACACTGTCTCTTGAGCTGGAGGAACGAAGCTGCAGCCTGCTCAAACCATGGGCTGTAGCCGAGTTCTGATGAAGGCGGGTGATAATAAAGCTATTTAAAAATCCAACGCTGCCTTTATTTTATCATCCTCTTCAATACTACTGTAGACATTTTATATTTCTTAAATAAAATTTTAATACAACTATATTTTTATCACTATCAATTGATATAAACAATAACCAACGTTAGTTTCACTTGTTAATAATGTTAGCAACAATAGTTTGTTTTACTCACACTGTGTGAGGTGCAAAAACTTATGGGTAATCTTGTCAACTTCCAGTGAAGTGATGTACCGTTGTTCATTTCTTACCTGCTCAGTTCTCAGTTCCCTTTAAACTGCAGACTGTTCACTCCCTTCAGTTTGAAACCTCACTTAATATGGCAGAATACCCTGTATCGTCTGCTGCTGGGTGATCGGAGCGCAACTACAGGTTTATTCTTTGCCCCTTTCTGCTCAACCTTCTTCTGCTGTTTTTCCAAATAACTAATAGGTGCTGTCTCTATTCAGTGCCACTACTGCTCCTGCTGGACAAATAAAAAACAGTCTATTGCAGATTAAAATAGCAATGTAAAGTAAAATGTATTCACTCTAATAAAGGTTACTTTGAGTGGTTTGCACACTGAAATAGGCTGAGTACTCTGGCTGGAAAATGGAGCTGTAGTATTTGAACCCTGAGGTATTCTGACAAAAGCCTCAGAGAATTTTGCCAATTTTGTCATGACTCAAAGCTAGAAGCTCAAGTGCAAGGCAACTAACACCAGAGAGCGACACTCAGACATGGAGTAAACTTTTAAACACAATTTTATTGAAAAACTCAGCAACAGTAGAGAAAGCGGCTCACGCCGAAAGAGCACACAGCCTGTAGGGGAAGAGAGATGAGAGCTGGTTAGTATAAGGAGTAAAACTGGGGATAATGAGTTAGTGCAGAGGTTTATCTTATGACAGATGAGCAGAGAGCCCGGCAGAGGAATCCAGCGAGGAAGTGGGGAAGCCAGCAGGGCAGAGATGGCGGAGGAAGTGAAGAGGAGAGAAGTTTGGGGAAGTCTGACCAGGTGGAGAAGGCAGGTCTTGGATGAAGACAATGAGGAGGCAGGTGAGTGCGCCGTAATCCTGGAGACACACCGCTGAGAAGGCAGCAACCTGGGGAGAGAGGAGGAGGAGGAGGATAAGGCTGAGTTCCTAATAACACAATTCTTAACCTTATATTAAGGCAGCAGTACCCAGCGGTCCAGCGCAGAAGCATTCACCAACTGGTCCTTTTAAGCACTGGCAGAGAAGAGGCAGCAGGTGTGTCCACTCACACAGGTGTGTTGATGACCTGCGGAGCCTGGGAAGCAGAAGAGGAACCTCCCACAGAAAGGGAAGGGGAGCGCACTCACCCAATCATCACAAATTTGTGGAAAAGGGAATAATACGTCCAATTTAAAGTTGAAGCAGGGATACATAGTAGTCATGACACTTGCAAAATGAAAGAATAACAGACTACTCTATAAAATGAATCATAATGTCAAATACTTTTATGAATGTTATGCCAATTTTATTTTTCGTTTCCCCAAACAGCAGCTGTGGTACTGTGAACGGCCATAAAGTCACCTAAGCTCTGTGTAATTTCCCTCCGACACATTTGACAGAAATTGAGAAGCCGTCCAACACAGTAGCAGCACCTCCACCCTCAGCTGTCCCACTGAGTGGGAGCCATGTTGTTTGTGTTGTGTAACTACCATTGGTGACCCAAAGCACCAATGATAATAAAGCCAAAAAAGATCACAGCCTTGACAAGAATATTTACCTTAGACTATCCTGACCATGGTTTATATCACCCAAGTGCTGTGAGCGGATGGAAACAGACGTGTCTGGTTGGGAGTGGGTTGGCGGTGGGGGTTGTACAGCAACCAGGCACCTTGTCTTGACCCTTTGCAAAAACCAGTAGACACTTCTGTGGAAACCTGATCAGGAACAAAAACAAGTATGAAGTCAGATCTTTATTTAAGGTCGTCAGCAGGAGCGCAGATCACTGATATCCAGAGGAGAGGAGACAGGAGGAAGGTGGGGGGTAGAAGGAGGTGTGGGAGAGGGCACCCCACTCCATCCCTGCTCTCTCCCAGCTCCCCCATCTTTTCCTCCTCTGAGTTGTTTTCTGAATTCCTGCCAGGAAAGTTTAATGGCTGTGGAATTTGGACAGGAAAAAAGTTGCACTGGAAGTTTCAGAGGAAGTAGGGATTTGTGCCTCATGAAGGCAAGCCGCCTCTGTTTGTGCTCTCCCGGCCCAAGCGAGCAATGGACGGGTGTGAGGAAAAGACAGAGGAAGAGCGTCAGAAAGCTTTTCCAAAAGAGCGGGCTGAGTCTCTTGGGGGAAGTAGACCTCAGACAGACAGGCCATGATGGCTTAACCGCTCAGATACATGACCATGCATAGAACAATACAGAGATGGACTGCCAGACGCACACCCACTCACAAAGCTAAGATGATAAACACATGCATATCCACGGAGAAATGCACCAGCATAACCGCATACACCACAGCACACTATCACACACCATTTACATCTACTCCTGTGCTGAAAAATGGGTTTCATTTGGCTAAACTCACATCCAACCTCAGCCCAGCTGTTTCTCACTGCCACCTCAGATTCAACATTTTTGGATGCGTTCACTTTTGTGCACAGAACCAAAACTGTCCAACCAGAAGATTTAAAATTGATATTACAGTGCATCTGGAAAGTATTCACAGCGCTTCACTTTTTCCACATTTTGTTATGTTACAGCTGTATTCCAAAATGGATTAAATTCATTTTTTTCCCTCAAAATTCTACACGCAATACCCCATAATGACAATGTGATTTTTTTTTTTAATTTTTGCAAATTGATTAAAATTAACAAAGCTAAGAAATCACATGTAAATAAGTATTCACAGCCTTTACCATGAAGCTCAAAATTGAGCTCAGGTGCATCCTGTTTCCACTGATCATCCTTGAGATGTTTCTACACCTTAATTGGAGTCCACCTGTAGTAAATTCCGTTCATTGGACATGATTTGGAAAGGCACACTCCTGTCTATATAAGGTCCCACAGTTGTCAGTGCATGTCAGAGCACAAACCAAGCATGAAGTCAAAGGAATTGTCTGTAGAGTCCCGAGACAGGATTGTCCTGAAGCACAAATCTGGAGAAGGGTACAGAAAAATTTCTGCTGCTTTGAAGGTCCCAATGAGCACAGTGGCCTCCATCATCCATAAATGGAAGAAGTTCGAACCACCAGGACTCTTCCTAGAGCTGGCCGGCCGTCTAAACTGAGCGATCGGGGGAGAAGGGCCTTAGTCAGAGAGGTGACCAAAAACTGGATAGTCACTTTGACAGAGCTCCAGTGTTCCTCTGTGAAGAGAGGAGAGCCTTCCAGAAGGACAACCATCTCTGCAGCAATCCACCAATCAGGTCTGTATAGTAGAGTGGCCAGACGGAAGCCACTCCTCAGTAAAAGGCACATGGCAGCCCCCTTGGAGTTTGTCAAAATGCACCTGGAAGGACTCTCAGACCATGATAAACAAAATTCTCTGGTCTGAGGAGACAAAGATTGAACTCTTTGGCGTGAATGCCAGGAATCATGTTTGGAGACAACCAGGCACTGCTCATAGCCATGCCAATGGTGGTGGCAGCATCATGCTGTGGGGATTTTTTTCAGCAGCAGGAACTGGGAGACTAGACAGGATAGAGGGAAAGATGAATGCAGCAATGGACAGAGACATCCTGGATGAAAACCTGCTCCGGAGCACTCTTGACCTCAAACTGGGGGTGATGGTTCATCTTTCAGCAGGACAACGACCCTAAGCACACAGCCAAGATATCAAAGGAGAGGCTTCGGGACAACTCTGTGAATGTCCTTGAGTGGCCCAGCCAGAGCCCAGAGTTGAATCCAATTGAACATCTGTGGAGAGATCTGAAAATGGCTGTGCACCGACGCTCCCCATCCAACCTAATGGAGCTTGAGAGGTGTTGCAAAGAGAAATGGGTGAATCTGCCCAAAGATAGGTGTGCCAAGCTTGTGGCATCATATTCAAAAAGACTTAAGGCTGTAACTGCTGCCAAAGGTGCATCAACAAAGTATTGCGCAAAGGCTGTGAATACTTATGTACATGTGATTTCTTATTTTTTTTTTATTTTTAAAAAATTTGCAAAAATCGCAAAAAAAACCTTTTTGTCATTATGTTGCGTGTAGAATTTTTAGGAAAAAATGAATTTAATCCTTTTGGAATCAGGCTCTAACATAGCAAAATGTGGAAAAAAATGAAGCGCTGTGAATACTTTCTGGATGCACTGTAAAATGTGTTTTGCCTTGTTAAGGCTCCCTACAAAAACTTGATTTTTCATGGCTTGCCAGCTTTGTAATATTGTTGATTATGATTAGGAATGAGCCAATACCACTTTTTCAAGTCGAATACCAATACCAATACCAATACTGTGACGTTGAGTATCAGCCGGTACCGATCCAAACCCGATACAGTCTCTTTTATTTAAAACAACAAAAGTACAGAACATACTTTGGTAATGACTGGTTGCATTTTGCACACATGTAAATCTACAAATCTAAAAGTCAAAGAATATATTACAAATCTGACTCAGTTCAGCAACACTGCTGCTTGTTCTCATTTTAAACTTTGCAACATTGGCAGCATTTCCTGGTCAGCACCATATAAACGTGCATTCTTAAGTTTTAAATGCAAGGTTATGCAGAACGTTGAAGTTTAAGTAGACATTCAGATGAAATTCAAAGTGCCACATTATACATGAGGTGAAAAATGCTGCGGATCTGAAAATAAAGGAACTAACCCTTTAAGGGTTTTTTTACATTAATTTTTTTTAATTATTTTTACGATGATGATGATGATGATGATGATGATGATGATGATAAGTGTTCTCCTGGGGCCTCATGTACAAAGACTTGTGTGGATTTCCTACTGAAAGATGACATACATTTAAATCAAGAAAACACCGTAAGCAAAAAAAACCCCAAAACATCCAGATGTATGAAACAGTGCATACACAGGAATCTAGGCACATTTCCTTTGTACATCCCAATCTACTTGAAATTGAACGCATGTGAGGAAATTTTGGACTCCTCCCTTGACACGCCTTCATTTGAATACAAATAGCTATGCAAATAGATATACAGTGATCCCTCGCTACTTCGCGCTTCACCTTTCGCGCCCTCAGTGCATCGCGGATTTTTCAAAAATATTCATCAAAAATTCAAAATTGAGAAATAATGGGCGGGCGCTAGCAGAAGGCAGGGAGACTACATTAGGATATCAGGTATCAACACGGAGAGCCCGCACAGCTCAAAATCCACCTCTCTGTTCGCTGTTCTCGTGTTGGCTCGGCTCGGGAATCTCGCAAGCTGATTGGCCGAGACGTTTCACCCCGCAAGCTGATTGGCCGAGACGTTTCACCCAGCTTCTCTCCGTGCCGAGCGCCCATGCAGCAAAGGAAGACCGCATTCATTGTTCTTTATCGCTCGTGTTGCTTAGTCTCGCCGCATGGAACTTTTCGCTGTTCTCTTGTGCCTTTTTGTGCGAAATAGTCTTCCCGTCGAGCCACTACGCCGCCTCCTGCAGCTTCTCCAGCTCTATCGGAAGCTGCCCTCGACAATCCTGCGCCTCTAGCAACTGATGATGAGGCGTCACCTGAGGAGCAGTAAAGCTCTCATTAACCTGTGCAGTAAATCATCTTCATCTTGAGTTACGTATCTTGTTATAAGAATAAAAGAGTTCTAAAAACATATTTATGTACACTTTATTTACATCTACGTATATATGTACATTTACACACACACACACACACGTATCATATGAGAGAGAGAGTGAGAGAATGAACGTACATATTATTTATGAGTGACGCCATTAGGGGTGACGCTACTTCGCGGTTTTTCACTTTTCGCGGTCGGTTCAGGTTCAGGTTCAGGTTCAGGTTCAGGTTACTTTATTTGTACCCGTAGGTAGATTTGTTTTGCAGTTGGTGACATCCATATTTACAAGCCACAATTACATTCAACATAGACACAAACACAGGCACACATCTTACAAAATAGGTAAATATAAAATATGTACAATATAATTTTTATAGCTTGTTCAACTCTTTGACAGCAGCAGGGACAAAGCTGTTTTTGTAGCGCTGGGTTCTACTTTTTGGGACAGCAAACCTCCGTCTGGAGGGAAGAAGCTGAAAGTTGCAGTGCAAAGGGTGGGAGTCATCATTTAAAATCGAGTCGGCCATCCTCTGTACTTGTCTGGTGTACAGGGATGTCAGGCTCAGCTGTGACTCACCAAGCAAACGACTGGACCATCTGACTACCTGATCCAAGGATTTCCTCTGTTTCAGTTTTATCTGACCAAACCATGACATTAAAGAAAAGGATAAAACAGATTCAATAAAAGCCCGATAGAACATAGTCATTATGGTTCGGTCAATTTGGAAGCGTGCAAGTTTCCTCAAACAATGCAAATTTTGCTGACCCTTTTTGCATACCCTTTCACAGTTCACCTCAAAGTTCAATCCACTATCAATAATCGTCCCAAGATATTTGTACGATTGTACACATTCGGTGGTCTGGCCTTTTAGTATGGTGACTTTGTGCCTGGGAGTTTTCCTCCTAAAGTCAATAATCATATCTTTCGTTTTTGTTGTATTCAGCTGCAGGTAGGAATCCTCACACCAGTGAACAAAGTCATCAACTACTGGGCCATGGTCACTCTCACCATCCTGGAGGAGACTGACAATGACTGAGTCATCAGCATACTTTATAATGTGTCTGTTGTCATGTCTGCTCCGACACATGTTTGTGTACAGGATGAAGAGTAGTGGTGACAACACACACCCCTGAGGAGAGCCAGTAGAAGAGCACTTTAGGTCAGACAATGTACCATTGACCCTTACTCTCTGCGTCCTGTTGGTTAAGAAATCCAGAATCCAACCCACCAGATTATTGCTTAAATCAAATTGTTGCAGGAGCCTTTCAACTAAAATATGAGGTTGGATTG
Source organism: Pholidichthys leucotaenia (assembly GCA_020510985.1). Lineage (NCBI taxonomy): Eukaryota > Metazoa > Chordata > Actinopteri > Cichliformes > Pholidichthyidae > Pholidichthys > Pholidichthys leucotaenia. Next base: position 336,528,934 of record CM035836.1, read on the forward strand.
TATTAAAGGCAGAAGAAAAGTCCACAAATAAAAGCCTGGCGTGTGTCCCATTAAAATCCAGATGTTTAAAAAGCATGTTAAACAGAGTGACAGTGGCATCCTCCACTCCTCTGTGAGGCCTATAGGCAAACTGCAGAGGATCCAATGCATGTTCAGTCTGCTTTAGGACCTCACATCTGACCAGTTTTTCAAAAATTTTCATTAAAATTGAAGTCAAAGCAACTGGTCTAAAGTCATTTACCGTTTTAGGACAGCTGGATTTTGGAACGGGAACAACCACGGCATCTTTCCAGATCTTAGGCACATGTTGTGTCTGTAAGGACTTATTGAAAATGTAGTGAAATATAGGACTCAGTTCATGTGCACAGGACTTTACCAGGCGTCCACATATATTATCAGGGCCCTGACTTTTGTTCACTTTTACAGCGCGGAACTCCCTTTCAACATCCTGCATCTCAATATTAAAGTGCTGATTGTCTTTGAGTTTCTGTTTCAAATCTTGGATTTCTGTGCTAAAATCAAAGGAGTCAAAACGACCATAAAAACAATTAAGAGCATTAGCCAGCTCTGTGTCTGAACTAAAACCATCTAAAAACACACGATTACTGCGCTCTGTGCTCTGAAGGCCTGCAATTTTTTTCATACTGGCCCAGGCCGAACCAAGTTTATTTGCTGCCATCTTGCTTTCCAATTCTGATTTATAATTCTGTTTTGCTCTTAAAATTTCGGCCTTTAGCTCCTTAGTGGCAACCTGTAGCGCAGAAACAGACCCCTGTTTAAAGGCAAGTGCTTTCCTCTGTAAGCAGGATTTAACTGATTTAGTAACCCATGGTTTGTTGTTGGGATATATTTTGACACGTTTACGTGGAACAAACTTATTTTGACAGTGAGCCATGTATGAGCATGTGAGCTCAGCCAGAGAGTCCAAATCATCCCCGCAGGCCATTATGAACATCTTCCAGTCTGTACAGTCAAAGCATTCCTGGAGGCTGTGCTCTGAATCTTCTGTCCACACATCAATGTCTCTCATCTCCACCTTGCCTCTTCTGAGAGCTGTTTTATATGTGGGCAGCAAATGAACACAGTTGTGATCTGATGATCCTAAAGGAGGAAGGGGGAGTGATTTATAGGCCCTCTCTATGGATCCATAGCACAGGTCCAATGTCTTTTTTCGCCTGGTTGGGCAGGAGACATACTGATGAAAGTTTTTAAGTGTCTTCTTTAAAGAAACATGGTTAAAATCCCCAAGAATGAAGTTTGGCGCCTCTGGAGAAATTGACTGCAGCCGCTGCACCACATCAGAGATGGTGCTGGAGGCGGAGTCAGCGTCTGCCCTCGGATGAATGTACACAACTGTGATGAAAAGTTGGGGAAACTCTCGAGGCAAATAAAAGGGGCGAAGCGACACAGACAGCAGCTCCACATGGGGTGTACAGATGCGCTCTCTGACCGTGACAGATGTGCAGTACTGCTTATTAATGTATAAACATACTCCGCCCCCCTGACGCTTCCCCGTTACCTCTTCCTGCCGATCCGAGCGCAGCGGAGCTCCAAAGCCGTCAATCCACAGGTCTGCGTCTCGATCATGCGCAGTAAGCCAAGATTCAGTGAAAGCCATGACGCAGCAGTTCTTAAAATCCTTCTGGTAACGTACGTTGCCTTGAATTTCCTCCACCTTGTTTCTCACAGACTGTGCATTCCCAAAAATGATCGAAGGAAGAGGAATGTTACCAAACTGACGTCTCCTAAGGCGCAATTTCACACCTCCACGTCTTCCACGCTTCCTCCTGCCGCTTCTCTTTTCACCGCTGTGTCCGTCTCTCAAAATAAAGTCCGGCAGCTGAAATCTGGGCGCAATCAGAGACTCTGCACCAGCTGTGTTAAAGCGCAGCAACATGTCCCTGGAATATTGTATTCTGCCCGCTATTCTGCTCGCCATGGAGCCGAACGCGTTTACCTCAGAGACAAAGAGCCACAGCACAGAAAGCAGTAGTGCGAGATATGACAGGAAATCCATGTTGCAGATACCAGGGAGCTGTTCGCCATATATTCCACCAACGCTCCAGGGCAGAAACGACACAGAGGATTTTCTAAAAACGTAAAAAAGTACAAAAAACACACACACGCACACACGCACTATATCACCAAGCTGCTGGTCGCTGCGTGCGCATGCGCCCAATGGATGGGTTAATGGGTGGGTTAATGGGTTCTGGAACCCATTAACCGCGATAAGTGAGGGATCACTGTATACAAGCACTGCACATTTGATTCTCCTGTAGCCATGATCAAAAATAATGGATTTAATGGAATTTCACAGACAGTGAGCTGGAGGCACTCCTGAATGAGGTACAGGCATGTAAAAACATTTTGTTTGGCATGCTATCCTCCGGCATTAGTGACGGATACAGGTAATTCAATTGCCTGCTCGCAGTTCTATAAGATTTCCTTTATTCAGACAGGGACGAGAAGGAGATGTTTATTTAACCTCTTGCACTCCGTTGTACTGCGGGCAGGCAAGTCTCTGCATCCCAGAGCGCACGAGGGCGCTCTCGTGCGCTCTAGGACGCACGAGGACGCTGCCTCCAAGCACACTGAAAAAAAAAAAAAAAAGTTCTTCCACTACAGACACAGCCGCGAACAGATCAGATATGATTGACCTCTCATTCGACTAATAAGAGCCTTGAATTGGGTTTCTGAAACCTTGAAGAACCAATGACTGAAAACCTAGCAAGAAGGACCTGCCTACCAACACTGTGAATGCAGCGAGCCAATTGAAGCACAGAAGTTCGCGAGCATTTTTGTGTAAGGCTGGGTGAAGAGAGACTGACTGCTGCAGCAGATGAAAAAAGGACCCGCAGGAAGAACCCCACAGACCCAGCAGCACGGAGACCACCCATAAGTGCAACCTGTGTGACAGGGACTGCCATTCATGCATCGGCATGTTCGGTCACAGGCGGTGCTGTCGCAGCAGAGTAGACGTTTAGGATTCTCTTCCATGGTCATAATAGACCGACGGAGGCCGACGACGAAGGCTGAGTGACACACACGCGTTCGCCAGTCTATTTTTAATTACTACTGTTATTTGTTTTGAAAAATCGTTTGCCAAAAACCGCAATCATGGAAGCGCAAAACCGCAATAATAGAATTATGTTTTGATCGGGTCGCGAGACCAGCGTCGCGTTCGTCTGACAATGAGGAAGAAGTTCGCCAGCTCCGCTTCTGCTGTGAAGAGGTAAGTGTTCTAAGCTAAATTATTCTTTATCCCTGAAAATTGTAATCAAAATGACTTTTGACCGATCGGTAAATTACAGCTGTGCGTCATCGCTGCATGACGGACCGTGGCGCAACGGGCGATGTCCGTCCTCTGTAGCGAGGGGGGGGGGGAGACAACCCCCCCCCCCATACACACACACACGCACACAGCCCTGAGTGTCACCTTTCATTAGAGCCCAAGATGAAGCTTCTATATTGAATCTGTCACGGTGGCCCTCACAAGCCACCATAAGACGCCACAGTCACCAGTGAGTTGCAGTGATGTTTATTGATAGGTGAAGGTACAGAGGGTGACACACATGACAGTGCAGGCAGGACAATGATAGGATAACACACGGTGAATGGCTAACGTCTGAGCCGGGGAGCACCCGATGCGCCAGACGAGGTAACAAAGGAGGTAAAGTCTCACAGACGTACCTTATAATGACGAGGCGGTTAACAGGAACGTTAACAGGGATAACCACAAGGAAACAGAGAGAAACAGAGACTGCTGCATCGGGGAGCATTCAGCACCAGCTTTTAACCCTGGTCACTAATGACCCCGATGCAGCGCAGCTGTTGACACTGACAGCAGCACAGCTGCTGACTCTGACAGCAGGGAGCTTCCTCGGGCGCTATCACAATAAGAGCCCGAGGAGCTAGAAGGAATCCTCTGCTGTCAAAGCCAGGGAAAATATGATATAAGACCCGAGTGTGGACGGAACCGACACTCGGGCTATGACAGTACCATCCCCTCTAGGCCGAGCCCCTGAGCGGCCCAAGTAACACCCAAGCCCCCCACCCCCCCACCCCCCCTAGGGTGGGCGGATGGGGCGCTGGCAGGAGGGAGAGAGACAAAAAAGGACAAGAAAATAACAGGGGACCAAAAGGCTGTAGAGACAGGAAGAAAAAAAAACCATACTCCCTTAAATGTGGGTAACATGAACAGAACCAGACAGGCAGTACATATATTGGCTAAACAACAAACTGACATTGGATGGAGGAAGGAAAAGAACTACCAAATACAGGAACGAAAAAGGAGTGAGCCACAAAAATCACACATCAACCCCCCCCCCCCCTCCCCGCACACCCCAACAGTTTCACAGACACAATGAGAAACCCCGGGAAGAGTGCAGTTCTGACCCTGAGGGATGGAGGCAGAAAGTTCGGGGGGCCGTCCGGCATCAAGTGGCCAAAAAACAGGCAGGGGGAAAAAGGACAGTTCGGGCGGCCTACCCCGGTCCCATGCTTGGAAGCAGAAAGTTTCAGGCGGCCGGACCAGGTCGCCAAACAGAGGGTCCAATGTGTCGGGAGGTCGACCCAGAGAGCCAAATTGGCGAGACAGTCTTTCAGGCGGCCGACCCGCATCGCTAGCCCACCAGAACCGTTGGGTCGAAGTAGCCGGCGGTCCCGCTGAAAAAGGGAGAGACGAGGGAGAACCGGGCGGAGCGTTCGGAACCCCAACGGCCCCAGGTGGAGATGGGTTGCGCTCCTCAGGAGGACGAGGAGGGTGACGATGGTGATGAGGATGAAGAAGGGGATGAGTCTGTCCAGCATCCGGCGGCAGGGGATCTGCAGCTCCCTCACTGAGTCCAGAACCTGCTGGTGCTGCACCCACGTCGGACCCCGATTGGGCCGGAACCGAACCTACGGTGGACCCCGATTGGGCCTCCGACGCACCCACGTCAGACCCAGATTGGGCCGAAACCGAACCCACGGTGGACCCCGCTTGGGCCTCCGGTGCACCCGCGATGGACCCCAAATGGGCCTCCGGTGCACCCACGATGAACCCTGAATGGGCCTCCGGTGCACCCGCGATGGACCCCGACTGGGCCTCCGGCGCAGCTCCGCTGACGATCTCCACCCCCGAACCTGGAACCTCCAACTCGGTGACACTGACCCGTTCCATGCCGGCGACACTGAAACAAAGCTTGAGAACAGGAAAACCGGGATCAGCATCACCGGTAGCAACGGAACCCAGCGAGACGAGCTCGGGCGCAGCAGACGGCTGCTCCTCACTCGCCTCCCCGAGAGGCAGGCAAAAATGCTCAACAGGGGACAGAAACAGAAGAGGGAGCACTTGCCTGCACTCAGGTTCCGTTGCCACCCAGGACTCTGACGATCCAGGTTCTGGGCAACTCTCGTCAGCAGACTCGGATTCAGCTGCGTCGGGCTCCGCAGCTGACAAGATGTTATTGGCAGCCTGAGGTTCCTCCCACGCTGCTGTCCACGCCGATGACCAGTATGGTGTGGGGGCAGGGGACCCTTGACCCACTGGCTCGGACCGCTCTGGCGAGGAGACCCGGGGACGCTTCTCTGTCGGCTCAGGCTCCGGGCCACAGTCCACTCTTCTCCTCCGTCCGCGGCGTAGCAGCAGGGACGGATCCAGGCTTTCTCGCGCTGCAGGGGCCCTCTTCGTCCGACGACGCTGGCCTGGCGTCGTGGACCGCTCAGCGGGGGAGAACACAGAGGCAGCAGGGTTAATTATTTCATCCACAGCAGGTGGAGGGAGCTTGGGGGGCTGCGAACCCCGAACTCCACCCCCAGCAGTCAGACAAGGCAGAACAATATCATGATGTGAGAAATTATCGTGCACTTGCCTTCCTCCCGGGGTTGAGATGGTTCCTGCTGTGGGGGACGTCGTTCCTCCTTCTCCCCGCTGGATGGCGACAGAGGGCCCTCTGGGAAGACGAGGTGGGGCCGCTCTCGGAGGTTCGCTGACGGGATGCGCCGGCAGCGAGTCCAGCCGGGGATTTTGCTGAGGGTTGCCTGTGCCATTACGCCGACGTCATCGTCGGCTCCCAGACGGCGCGTACTCCTGGACCTGCTCCAGGACGGGAACGGAACACCGACGCAGGGAGCGAGGATGCCTCCTCTTCTGCTTCCTGCTCTTCTCCTCCAGCCCACGAAGTAACTCGCGCTGAACGGCGAGTTCCTCCCACATCGCTATCACCTCCGGGTGACCGTCGAACTCGTGGGGTAGGTTGTTCAGAAACTCCTCAGCATAGTCCAAATGTCTGCGAATGTCGCTGGGAGTGTCCCACAGCGTAGCGGTAAAGATCGTGCAGTCCACATTCTCTAGAACCTCCGCTAGCCACCTGCCCAGGCACCCTTCGCGGCCCCTGGAGGACGGCATTCTCCCAGCAACAGACACTCAGACGGGGAGGACGAGTCCAATACTGCAAACTCACGGTGAATGGCGTCTCAGTGCGACGCCTCTTCTCCGGGCATTCTGGCGGCAGTCTACTGTCACGGTGGCCCTCATGAGCCACCATAAGACGCCACAGTCACCAGTGAGTTGCAGTGATGTTTATTGATAGGTGAAGGTACAGAGGGTGACACACATGACAGTGCAGGCAGGACAATGATAGGATAACACACGGTGAATGGCTAACGTCTGAGCCGGGGAGCACCCGATGCGCCAGACGAGGTAACAAAGGAGGTAAAGTCTCACAGACGTACCTTATAATGACGAGGCGGTTAACAGGAATGTTAACAGGGATAACCACAAGGAAACAGAGAGAAACAGAGACTGCTGCATCGGGGAGCATTCAGCACCAGCTTTTAACCCTGGTCACTAATGACCCCGATGCAGCGCAGCTGTTGACACTGACAGCAGCACAGCTGCTGACTCTGACAGCAGGGAGCTTCCCCGGGTGCTATCACAATAAGAGCCCGAGGAGCTAGAAGGAATCCTCTGCTGTCAAAGCCAGGGAAAATATGATATAAGACCCGAGTGTGGACGGAACCGACACTTGGGCTATGACAGAATCATTCAAAAGTTACAGACGTTTTTCCAAACTGTGCCATTTGGCACAATTTGGCACAGTTCAAAAATGCCTGGGAACTACCTGAGGAAAAAGCTGTGTAATATATTCAATTTTTGTGGTATTGTTACAAAATTTGGACCTCAGCTGGATAACACTTGGTTCTACATTTCTGTTGCATTTTCCAGCCCGGATCTGAAGCTGTGTGTTATTTGCAAGCATTTGTATCCGAAAAAACACCCAGGCCAAATTGATTTTCTTCAAGTTCACTATGTTTAGATGACTGTAACTCAGTGGCCGAAGCACTTAGAGAGATTATGATGCTGCAATTATGATGCTGCAAATGGTTGAAGAACAGCTTTCGATTTACTTTGGGCACGTTATTTTTTGGCGTTTTTAGGGAAATTGTCAGGAGTGCAAGGGGTTAAATTGACATGTTTCGACTGATGTCTGCAGTCGTCCTCAGTGGCATCAGCTGATTGCTGTGATTTGTGACCCGTCGGGTCAATCAGCTAGTTGAATAAAGGAAAACAGTAATGAAAAAGAAGACAATATGAACCTATTTAGTAGGTAGTTATGGTCACCTGTCAGTTTAAAGCAGATCCTATTAGACTCAACAAGTACATATTTTATGTCCAAAATGCAAATCTCATCCTTTAGAGTTATATACAACTTACATGGATTACACACACTACTAAATAAGATAAGATAAGATAAGCCTTTATTAGTCCCACAATGGGGAAATTCCAGGATTGCAACAGCACAGGGATAGCAACACTCAGAGCAATAATTAAGGAGATAAGAAAATAAGAGCAGTGAATATACATACAGTATGTACACATAAATATATAAATATATATACACAGTGCGGAGCATTGTAGCTAGATGGAATAAACAGCATAACCGTCTATTTAGTTACTCTACATGGTATGAATATGTACCCATACATATTGTCACCCTCCATAGCGACTGATATTGTCCTAGTTGTATGCTGGAGGGTGACATAAGTTCTGGCCCAGGGAACACGCACACAGGCTCGAGTCAGATTTAAAAATGATTTATTAAGTGCAAAAGGTCTCCTGCCTGGTAGACAGCGCTCCAATGCGCGCTCGGCGCTGCGGGTGAGGAGATGGCGACGATGAGAGGAGAATCCGCCGCCTGGAGATCCACCTGTGCACAGGGGAGAAAGACTGGAGAGAGGGTGAGACGAATGATGGTTTACGTGGATGGTGAAGATAGGTTGGTCCAGAGATGCGGAGGTAGAGAAGGCGAGTGTGGGTAGCATGATCGTTGGAGAGCAGACGGCTCCAGGCGGAGCGGGCTAAATAGCCCGGGCTTGATGAGGCGCAGGTGTGTGCACAGCTGTAGCGGGATACAGGCGAGAGCGAGTTGTGACAGTACTCCCCCCCCCCAAGCAGCGCCACCCGGTGCTGGCTTACCTGGCTGCGCCAGGTGGAACTCCGTGACAGGGCGCTCGTCCAGCACGAATGATGGGTACACCCATGACCTCCACTCGGGGCCATACCCCTCCCAATCTACCAGGTATTGCAGCCCGCAACCTCGGCGGCGGGAGTCCAGGATGGAGGAGACCCTCCACACCGGGTCGCCGTCGATCATCACGGGAGGGGGAGGAGCCCTAGGAGGAGGACAGAGAGGATTAGACACCACAGGCTTAATGCAGGAGACATGGAATGTCAGACAGACGTAGAGGGAGGGGGGAGAGCCAGATGCACAGCCACCGTATTGATGATCTTCACGATGGGGTACGGGCCAATGAAACGTTGGGCCAGCTTCCTCCTCTCAGCCTTCAGGTTAATGTCTCACGTAGATAGCCAGACCTGCTGACCCACCTGATAGCGAGGTGAGGCTCTCCTGTGGCGATTAGCCGTCCTGGCGTTGCGCTCAGCTGTGCGTAAAAGCGCACGGCGCACAGTGATCCAAATGCACCGACAGCGCCTAAGATGGGCCTGGATGGATGGTACCGGTACCTCCCCGTCTTCTTCAGGAAACAACGGGGGTCATATCCCAGCGACGCCCGGAAGGGAGACATCCCGATGGCTGATGACAAAGTGGAGTTGTGTGCACACTCTATCCAGGGCAGATGGGTGCTCCAGGAGGAAGGGTTAGAGGAGGTGATGCAGCACAGCTTCCAGCTCCTGATTAGTCTGCTCGCACTGCCCGTTGGACTGGGGGTAGTGACCGGATGATAAACTCACCGTAGCCCCCAAAGCATTGCAGAAGCACATCCAGACCATGGATACGAACTGAGGCCCCTGGTCAGAGACGACATCCACCGGAATCCCGTGCAGCCTCACAACATGTTGGACCAACAAGTCCGCCATCTCCGGCGCCGTAGGAAGGCCGTGGAGCGGCACGAAGTGGGTGGCCTTAGAGAACCGGTCCACGATGGTCAAGATGTTGGTAAAGGAATTGGACGTTGGGAGACCGGTGATGAAATCTAAGGCTACATGGGACCAGGGTCTACCAGGGACCGGCAGAGGGTGGAGGAGACCAGCTGGAGGGGAGGATGGTGTTTTGCCAGTCGCACAGTGGGGGCAGGCGCAGACGTAATTAGTAACGTCGCCCTGGAGGCCCAGCCACCAAAAGGACCTCTGGAGGAGCTCGATTAGTTGGGAGATCCCAGGGTGACAGGCGAGCTTGGAGGTGTGAGCCCAATGGATGACGCCACCCCAGACCGACGATGGAACGAACAGCCTCCCTGCCGGACCGCCGCCAGGATCGGGTTCGGTTTCCTGTGCCCTCCGGACCTTGTCCCTGATGGACCAAGAGACGGTGTCCACAACACACGAGGCCGGCAGGATGGTGTGGTTACGATCCCCGGGGGCTTCTGGGGTAAACTGCCTGGACAGAGCATCCGGCTTACCGTTCTTGGAGCCGGGACAGTAGGTGATGGTGAACCTGAAGCGGCCAAAGAACAGAGACCAGCGCGCCTGGCAGGCATTCAGGCGCTTGGCCGTCCTCAGGTACTCCAGGTTCTTGTGGTCTGTCCAAACCACGAAAGGCTGAGCCACCCCCTCGAGCCATTGACGCCACTCCTGCAGCGCAAGCTTAACTGCCAGGAGCTCTCTGTCGCCGACGTCGTAATTCCTCTCCACTGCAGACAAGCACCGGGAGAAAAAGGCGCAGGGGCGAACCACCCCGTCCACCGGACAGCGCTGAGAAAACACCGCCCCCACCCCCATATCGGAGGCGTCCACTTCCACGAGACACTGCAGTGAGGGTTCCACCTGGGTCAGGACCCGGGAGGAGGAAAACTCCATCTTAAGCGCAGCGAAGGCAGCCGCGGCATCCTCGGTCCACTGGAACGGCACCTTGGGGGAGGTGAGGCGGGTCAAGGGAGAAGCGATGGCACTATACTTAGGGACAAAATGCCGGTAAAAATTGGCGAAGCCGAGGAACTGCTGGACCTGCTTCCTAGACGAGGGGGTAGGCCACTCAACTACCGCCCTGACCTTGGCAGGGTCGGGGATGATCCGGTTGTGCGAAATAATAAAGCCCAGGAAGGAGGTCTTATCAGCATAGAATTCACACTTCTCCACTTTTACGTAGAGTCTGTTCTCCAGGAGGCGTTGGAGGACCCGCCTCACGTGAACCTGGTGCTCCTCCCACGATCGGGAGAAGATCAAGATGTCATCCAGGTACACAAAAACGAACACCCCCAGGAAGTCACAGAGGACGTCATTGATCAGACGCTGGAAGACGGCCGGCATGTTGGTGAGTCGAAACGGCATGACAAGATACTCAAAATGGCCGCTGGGCGTCCGGAACCCCGTCTTCCACTCATTGCCCTCCCAGATCCGAACGAGACGATATGTGCTGCGGAGGTCCAGCTTCGTAAACCAGGTGGCCCCCTGCAGAGAGTCGAAAGCTGAGTCCATCAACGGCAGCGTATACTTGTCCTTAACTGTTATGTCATTCAGTGCCCGGAAGTCGATGCACGGCTGAAGGGACCCATCCTTTTTGGCAACAAAGAAGAAACCCGCTCCGACTGGGGACGAAGAGGGGGATAATGCCGGACCTGAGCGACTCCTTGATGTATGTATCCATGGCTTCGCGCTCCGAGGCTGACAGGCTGACAGGCTGTACAGTCGACTGGAGGGTAAGGGCGCCCCCGAGCGGAGGTTGATGGCGCAGTCATAGGGGCGGTGGGGGGGGAGGGACAGTGCCTTGGACTTGCTGAAGACTGTACCTAGGTCATGGAACTCCGGAGGCACTTGGGAAAGGTCCGGAGGAGGCACGTTAGAGGAGGAACGAGAAAGTGACGGGGCACAGGCGGCAGACTGGAGGCAGGCGCCCAGGCAGAAGGTGCTCCAGGAGAGGACGCTACCCGACAGCCAGTCAAAGGTTGGGCTGTGCAGGCACAGCCAGGGGTAGCCCAGGATGACAGAGGCAGCCGAGGTGGGCAGCACAAAAAAGCTGAGGTCCTCTCAGTGGTTTCCGGAAATAATGACCAGAATCGGGACTGTCCAGTGTGTAACCTTCTCCAGGGGGGTGGCAGAGAGGGAGACAAGATTTAGAGGAGCCGGCAGCAGTTGGCAAGAGATGCCCAGGCGGGTTGCCAGGCCCTTAGAAATAAAGCTCTGCTCCGCCCCCGAGTTCACCAGTGCGTGAGTGAGGTGTTCAATGGCATTATGACAGAATCTGACTGGTAACATGCACTTTGATAGGGCGTTAGGTTGGGATGCGTCCGCGAGGCTCCCTATAGTGACTAGCGGACTCCCCCTTTTGGCCTTACCGGGCAAGATTCCACGGCATGCTGGTCATCTCCGCAGTACATGCAGAGACCCAGCTCCCTGCGGCACTGTTTCTCCGCCTGTGGGAGCTTAGCCCGGCCAATCAGCATCGCCTCCGGCTCGTCGGCGGACTCTGGCGCAGGCAACGCCAGGGGGCGAGGTTGAGAGGCGCGGGGGAGAACACCGCTTGAGCAGCTGGAAGACTTGGCCCGTTCTCTCAACCTGTTGTCAAGGCTTATGGTGAGGGAAATCAGCTCAGAGAGCCGCTCCGGCGGATCCCTACAGGCCAGTTCGTCCCGAAGGCTTGAGCTCAGGCTACGGATGAAAATGCTACAGAGGGCAGCATCTCCCCATCCAACTTCCTCCGCCACAACCCAGAGGTCGACAGCATAGTCGGCAGCTGACTGGCTACCCTGGCGAAGGTTTAGCAACCGGGTTGTTAGCACGTTATCACGGTCCGAATGGTCAAAAACCTCATTGAAATCTTGGACGAATTGGGCATATGTCAGGTTAGCATAGCTGGGTCTCGCCATAACGGCGTAGGCCCAGGCTAACGCTCGCCCTTCCAAGAGATTGGTGATATAACCAATTCGGCTGTGATCCGTCAGGAAGTCCCCGGGAACACGCTGGAACACCGACTCACACTGGAGGAGGAACCCGCGTGCTTCACCGAGCTTACCGCTGAAGCGCGTGGGTGTGGGGATGGGAGTGAGCCAGGTTGGTGGCCCTGGGCTAGTCTGGCTAGCTGGAGGAGCGGCGGGAGCTGGCCCGCCACGGGGAGCAGGAGGGAACACCTGCGGGGGGTCCAAACGGTCCAGCTGGCGGGTGATCTGGGTGATCTGATTTAATATTACTTGTTGCTGATGCATGACCTGATCGACTCGAGCCTCCAAGTTGTTCAACCAGTGCGCGAGCCCGCTGTCCTCCGGGCCGCTCTGCTGGAGCCGTACTGACATAAGTTCTGGCCCAGAGAACACGCACACAGGCTCGAGTCAGATTCAACAATGATTTATTAAGTGCAAAAGCGTGTGTGGATGCGTGAGAGTGGAATGTGGATGTAATGCTGGAGGACAGGATGCGCCGAGGGCGGAGCAGCGCGCCGTGCAGCCAGGCAACCCTAGGGGCAGAGCAGATAAAAGGGTTAATTGCCGGAATTCACCCAGTGGTATAATATTTTGGCTGTGGCTTACTTGCAGGTGGTCTTGGTGGTTGGCGTTGGCGAGCCGCAGGTCTCCTGCCTGGTAGACAGCACTCCAATGTGCGCTCGGTGCTGCGGGTGAGGAGATGGCGATGGCGAGAGGAGAATCCGCCACCTGGAGATCCACCTGTGCGCAGGGGAGAAAGACTGGAGAGAGGGTGAGACGAATGATGGCTTACATGGATGGTGAAGGTAGGTTGGTCCAGAGATGCGGTGGTAGAGAAGGCGAGTGCAGGTAGCACGATCGTTGGAGAGCAGACGGCTCCAGACCGAGGCTCCAGCCAGAGCTGGCTAAATAGCCCGGGCTTGATGAGGCGCAGGTGTGCGCGCAGCTGGAGCAGGAGACAGGTGAGAGCGAGTTGTGACAGAGGGGACCATTTGTGTAAGTCTGTTGCATCTTTTGCGTTCAATACTATTAGGTCGTCACGTTTTTTTTGCTATCTCTGCGAGCAGCCCTGCTTAGGTTATACAGTCTGACAGCTGTAGGTAGGAAGGACCTGCGAAACCTCTCGGTTGCACACCTAGGATGATGTAGTCTACTGCTAAATGAGCTCCTCAGTGCGTTCAGTATGTCCTGCATAAATGAATGAAGTGTGCCAGGGAAAGGGTGAGACTGTTGCATTTCAAACTTTACGCATGTGTTTATTGACATAAATGTACACACAGAGGCAACTGGGTGCTTTGTAGAATGCTGTGAAACTGTAGTTTAATCAGCAAAAAAAGAAGTCACTTACTCGAACCACTGACTTGTAATGAAGCCTTGAAGACAGGGTGATATTTAAGAAACCAGTATATTTAAGAAAACTTATCTTAAACCACCACTGGTTTAAGATAAGAAACCAGTGGTGTCATGTTTGAATGACTATCGTCCTGTTGCACTTACACCAATTGTGATGAAGTGTTTTGAACGGCTTGTCAAACCACACATCACAGCCTGCCTCCCTGCATTACACGACCCGCTCCAGTTTGCATATCGTTCAAACCGCTCCACGGAGGATGCTATAGTCACCACCCTACACTCTGTCATCACCCACCTGGACCAGAAAGACACCTACGCCAGACTCCTGTACATTGATTTCAGTTCAGCATTCAACACCATTATTCCCCAGAGACTGATAGAGAAATTACTCCTTCTCGGTCTGAACACCGCCACATGTCTCTGGATCCTGGATTTCCTGACTGAGAGACCTCAGTCTGTCCGGGTTGGAAACAACATCTCCAACTCTGTCACGCTGAGTACCGGAACCCCTCAAGGCTGTGTACTCAGTCCACTGTTGTTTACACTTCTAACACATGACTGTGTATCCAAACACGAGGGGAACCAGATTATTAAGTTTGCAGATGACACCACGGTGGTGGGACTTATTCAGAGGGATGAGGAATCAATGTACAGGGAAGAAGTGAGAGACCTGGAGGGCTGGTGCAGGGAGAACAATCTGGTGCTCAACGTGGACAAAACAAAGGAGATGATTATCGACTTCCGGCGGTCACAGCCTGAGCACGTCCCCCTCAGCATCGGCGGCCGTTTAGTGGAGAGAGTAGAGAACATCAAGTTCCTCGGAGTGCAGATCTCGCAGGACCTGACCTGGAGCAAGAATTCCTTGGAGATCAGGAAGCGAGCTCAGCAGAGACTACACTTCTTGAGGAAACTCAAACAGGCCTCTCTCCCCACCTGCATCCTCAGGACCTTCTACAGAGGTGTGGTGGAGAGTGTTCTGACGTACTGCATTGCTACATGGTACTCCAGCTGCAGTATGTCAGACAAAAAAGCCCTGCAGAGGATAGTCAAGGGGGCGGAGAGGGTAATTGGAGTCTCCCTCCCCTCTGTCCAAGAACTTTTTCAGAACCGTTGTAGGAGCAGGGCACTGAACATTGTCAAGGACAGTTCTCACCCTCTGCATAAACACTTTGAACTTCTTCCATCTGGTAAACGATTCCGGAGCATCAGAGGCAGAACCACCAGACTGATCAACAGCTTCCTCCCACAAGCTGTCAGGATGCTGAACAGCTGACCCGGAATCTCACATACACACTACTGCACCTATGGACATTTTGTATATTATAGTTAGTTATTCTTTTTCCCCAAGTATGTCTCAGGGATGTGTGAATGGATGGGGGGGTGGGAGCTATGTGGGAGTGTGTCTTAATCATGCTGCTTCTTATATGGATGCCGAGAGAAACGCAATTTCATCTTGCCTGCACTACAGTTGTATGTACAGCAATATGACAATAAAGTTTGATTTGATTTGATTTGATTTGATTTTGATTTGATATTTGGGGGCATACAGGTGTGTTGCACATGAGGTGGGTTATTTAGGACAATTACATGAATTTACTCACCAAGAAGCCACCCATCCACACAGTGCCAGCTTGTAGTTTGTTCCCATCAATGCTGTTCATTAGAATGAATAAATCGTGCATTGAACCAGGCCACCTGGCAACAATGTTGGTTAGTCGCATTTGCGCATCACATATAATTTGTGTACTGATAGAATGGAAATGTTTCCTGTTAACATAGACATATTCATCTTGTGAAGGAGATTTTATAGCAATGTGTGTGCAGTCAATAGCTCCGATTGCATTAGGAAAATTGGCTCTTGCTGCAAATTGCTCTTTGATGTTGGCCTGTTCAACTGCATTGTATGGGAATATGATGTACCTGGGTGACAGCCAGATAATCAATCAATCAATGCATCAGATTTATATAGCGCTTTATCATAGACACTCAAAGACGCTTTACAGAAATTAAGGGTCATCCACCACCTGGATGGATGAAGCAGCCACAATACGGCGCCATCCCTTTTAACTATTCACACAAACACATTCACACAAAGGGCCACTTTAGAGTCTCCAATTAACCTAACCTGCATGTTTTTGGGATGTGGGAGGAAACCGGAGAAATCCCGGGGTAAACACACGCATACACGGGGAGAACATGCAAACTCCACACAGATCACTGTTGGTCGGGGGCTGGGATCAAACCCACGATCCCATGATCCCCACGATCCCCCGGCCAAGGGTAAACTGTGCTGCCGCAGTGCTAACCACTGCGCCACCATGCAGCCCAAATAATGCAATCCCACACAGCTGGCAGAGCTCAGCTCAGGGTCGACTGGAAAATTCTGGTCTGCCAGCTCCCTCTGGAATGCCCCTGTTGCCAGGAACCCCAGTGTTGTCAGCACCTACACTGGGACAGGCAGCGTATGGCTTCTCGCTGTGTCGCGCTCCAAGAACGGCCATAGCTCTGAGCACAGTTCCACAGGACTGCCCATGGAAACCTAAACCGGCTGACAAGCTAGTCATCATCCGGAGCCAGAAAATCTTCTCTGTCTCTAAATACCCTTTCTCTTCTCACTGCGTGATTTACAGTATTCTCTAATAATGCTAACACCTTTGTTGTTTGAGGCATTTTCTGCACTTCTTTGTGCTTGCTTTTATATCCACTCATCTAATTGTGCACACTTGGATGTTTGTTCATCATGTGTCTCTGGTGTGTACAATAATTTTCACGCCATTATCAGTCTCCCAACATCACCCCTAAGTGTCACCAAAGGACCAATAGCACTAGAAACATATAGAAACGTACGTATAGCAGCCATGAAGTTGTCGTGGGGCTGCACATATTTCCACGGTCATTTCATTCTTAATACATCTGAAATTTTCCATGGAAAAGGACGTACAACATGTTTTTGTGCGTAAGTATCCTTTTACATGAGGCTCCTGGTCCTTGGTTTATTTAGTAATGTTTCTGATATTATTCTCTGTCCATTCTTAGTGTTACGACCAACTTTCTGGGTCAAGGCCAGAATTGCCTACTTTAGCCTGGGATCACGAATCACAAAGTCCATTTCGACCCTCAGTCAAGGTGGACAGACCCACTGTCACCCTTTCCCACTGGAAAGGGAGACTCACACTTACATGGTCTCTTTTGCTCACAGCAGGCAGACCTACACCTATATCCCAGGCTAGGATTCAAACCCATGACACCATGATCTAAATACTCTCACTCTTACCACTGATCCAAAGAGGAATTCCTCCCTAGCACCTTAACTAGGAGTGGATGTGTACCCTGACGGTGTCATGAACTGCACCACTGACTAATTCCCCAAGGAGGGGTGCGTAACACCTCCCCCCTTAAGGAAGTGGTGCAGGTGTCCAATCCCGGATGAGCCTTGAAAGGGTCATGAAAAGTTAGAGTGCAAAAATAATAACTCTGTAGGTAATCTCCCATTATGCTATACACATATTCTATACATATTCTGTTTGTGTTCTTATGAACAAATATGTTAAAAGTGTTAAACTACAATCTGAAGTGTTAAGCAACCACAATCTGATAAACAGGAATCAGGCAGAGCCATAGAGCCCTCTTTCTCTTTCTCTCTCTCTCTCTATCCTATTAAGTGAGGTCTGTTACAGTAGTTACACACCCAAATCAACACTCTCACACACACATCTCTCATAATACATCGTAGGGGATAACTAACGTGAATAGCAGATGACATGTTCATGTCAGAGTTAAACTGGCCAATCAGACGGTTGCGTACAAGTCCATCCTATTGTACGGGGTTGGCCAACCCGAGAAGTTAAATGTAAGTTGCACCCGGAAGTCGGGGTCAGTCTGACGATGTTCCCGAGGGAGCTGTGTCCTACTGCACCCAGCGCTGCTTGCTTTACATGTGACCTCTGAATAAATGTTGCATCTTTGAACTGAATAATTATCTGGCTTATTCTTGGATCTTTCAAAGAATCAGGATTTTAACAGCCCCCATTTCTGTTACAACCCACTTTCTGGGCCAAGGCCAGAATTGCCTACTTCAGCCTGGGATCATGAATCACAAAGTCTGTTTCAACCCTCAGTCAAGGTGGGCATACCTACTGTCAGCCTTAACCACTGGAAAGAAGAAGAAGCCATTTCTGTTGTCATTCAGTCCATACAGCCAATCATGTACAGTAGAATGAAATTATGTTTCTCCTATCTACAGTGTTAATCACATGTAGAATCAGAGGCATCACTGCCATGCAAGGCACCACCACAAACAACTTCTCCATCCCCATTCTATTATGCTGAGCACCAAGCAAGAAGGTGGGAAATACCATTTTTATATGGTCTTTGTTATGACCTGGCCAGGACTTGAACCACCAACCTCCCGGTTGTGGGACGGATGCTGTATCACAGGGGTCACCAACTAAAACTGCGAAAGGTCCGATAAGTTGGTCCTCCTCCCCAACCAAGGTCCAAACTAAGTGTGGGAATCTTTAGGCACTTCATGATTTGATTATGATTCAGAACTCCAACTTGATTCTAAAACCATTCTCAATGCATCCTGACACCTTTTTTTTTTTCTATTCAAGATTTTTCCCTCTTACTGTGTGACAACTTGGACCTTTTAAAGCAAAGTATTTGCAATAACCCATGAATTTACTTCCAACATCTTTTATTAAAACAAATGGAAGAGAACTCTGACACATGGTGGGCAGTGGTGGCTAATGGTTAGGGATGTGGACTGGTGAACAGAGGGTCATGGGTTCGATCCCTGGACCGGCAGGATTAGAACTGGGTGGAACAGCTAACATAGCAGTGTTTGACCCACTCTCCTTAACCCCACTGTGTTGCCCTTAAGCCCAACTGCGCCAGTGGAACTGCTCAGTGGGCACAAGTCAGTCTGTGGTTGTACTGGACAACTTCCAGGTGTGAGTGTGAACAGGGTGTCCTTGAAAAAGAGTTTCCCTCTCAATGGAACTACCCTGTTTAAATAAAGGTTAAAAAAAAATCCCAATTGCTCCAGTGTAGCTGCTCAGTGGCCACAGGTCAGTCTGCGGTTGTACCGGGCAACTTCCTGGTGTGAATGTGTGAGTGTGAACAGGGTGTCCTTGAAAAAGGGAGGTTTATTCCAACTAGTTGGAATGAAGCAATAATTTCTGCTATACCAAAAGAAAACAAGGATAAATTAGAATGTGGATCCTATAGGCCAATACCGGTTCTTAATATTGATTATAGGCTGTTCACTGCCATCATGGCTAGAAGATTAGAAAAGTCCATATCACATTTGATACACAACGATCAGACAGGCTTTATCTGAGAGCGTCAAACACAAGATAATATACGCCAAACTCTCCATATTATCAATCATATACAAAGAAATAATATTGCAGCAATGGTAATCAGTATTGATGCAGAAAAGGCCATTGATTCTGTGGACTGGAGTTTTCTTAATCAAGTTTTATACAGATTTGGCTTACATGAAAAAATGATCAAAACAATACAGGCATTAAATAATAAACCCACTGCAAGAATTAAAATTAATGGCTGTTTGTCAAATAGTTTTAACCTAGAAAGAGGGTCTAGACAGGGTTGTGCATGTTCACCGTTATTATTTGCATTATATCTGGAACCATCTGCCCAGTATATTAGACAGAACAAAGGAATACAAGGCATCAATATAAATGGGAAGGAGCATAAATTGGCCTGCTACGCAGATGATATTTTGATCTACCTGGGGAAACCAACATATTCCCTACCTAAACTTATGGAATCATTCAATTATTTTGGTCAATTATCAGGATACAAAATTAATATAAGTAAAACACAATTGCTTAAATCTAATTATAAGTTGGCGTATAATATGCAATATATACTTGCATATTTATTCCACCTAGCTGCAATGCTCCGTACTGTGGGTGTTTATATATTTACATATTTATTCCATCTAGCTACAATGCTCTGCACTGTGTGTTCATATATTCATATATCTATTCCATCCAGCTACAATGCTCTGCACTGTGTGTCTGTGTGTATATATATATTTTATAGTAATATGTACATATGTATATTAGCTGCTCTTGCTTGCTTGTTTTTTTTCTTGCCTTCTGATTGTTGCTCTGAGTGTTGCTATCCCTGTGCTGTTGCAATCCTGGAATTTCCCCGTTGTGGGACTAATAAAGGCTTATCTTATCTTATCTTATAACTCACCAGAAGAAATTAAAAATAATTTTCAATTTGCTTGGCAAACAGCATTCTTAAAATACTTGGGAGTCATAATACCAAAAGACCTCTCTGAACTACTAGAATGCAATTATTCACCAACCCAAACAAAAATCAAAGAGGACATCACAAGATGGAATCTAATTCCATATTTAAACCTAAATTCAAGAATTGATTCAATTAAAATGAATATACTCCCCAAATTATTATATTTATTTTAAATTTTGCCAATAAAGATAAGTGGAAAACAATTTAATGAATGGGACAAAATGCTGTCCAGGTACATATGGCAAGGTAAGAAACCTAGAATCTGATTTACAACTCTACAATTGTCAAAACAAAAAGGGGGGTGGGGCCTTCCTTCCCTGAGAGACTATTATTTGGGCAGCACAACTTAGACCCATAACTTGCTGATGTAATCCTTCATATACTGCCCAGTGGAAGAGTATTGAAGAGGGAATGATCCCCACTCCTATACAAGCGACAATAGCTGATGGTAACCTACAAGACATTATCAAGAACATAGAAAATCCATGGGTTACGTGGACTCTTAAAATCTGGAAAACAGTAGCATTGTAGGAGCATGCTCAAAGCATCCCTTTGAAGCTTCACCATTGTCTCTCATTTCTTGATGAACCGGAATACCCTCCGGGGCGTCTTCTGTGGGACAAAGAGACAAATCTCACACTTCCTTGTTACCTCCTGTAGATTTGAGTCCTCAGTCCTTGCAGACGTGACACTCCACAATACACATTCAGTTCTGTCTCTGTGGCAGCGTGAGCCCACAATGTGTGTCGGCCACAGCATCAAAATATAATTTAAAAGAGAACATAGTAATTTTAAAGTGGTGCGCGTATGACTCACATTTCACTCCAAATAAGTCAGACACAAGATTTAAAGTTTGGGCAAATAGAGGGATAACAGCCATATGTAAGATAATGAAAGATGACACACTACTTAGTTTTGAAACACTTAAAGGGAAGTATCAGTTGGAATCACAAGACTTCTATCGCTACTTGCAGATGAGACACTTTGTCAATAGCAGGTTAAAATGCATAGCAGAATTACATAAACCATTGCTAAATTTATTTAAAAGGGCATATAACTCAAAGATAAAAGCTTAATTTCAGGTTTATATAAAGGTCTTATAAACCTGAAAAGACACTCAACCCTATATGTTAAAACAAAATGTGAAAAAGAAGGAGGAATAGAAATATCGGAAGAGGAATGGACATTAATATGGTCAAATCAATGGAAATGCAGCAGTTCACAGAGCTGGAGGGAGTTTGGCTGGAAAAACCTAATTAGATACTTTATCACACCTTCCCAGAAGGCTCAGTACAAAGGGAACTCCCCAACTTGTTGGAGAAAATGTGGTAGTACAAATGCAAATCATTATCATATATTTTGGCTCTGTCATGCTATTCAAAATTATGGGAAGGAAATTCATAAAGCTATACAAGATATTTTTGGATGTCAGTTACCACTGGAAAGCAAAACTCTATTCTTTGGGCTTGTGCCCGCAGAGTGGTCAAAGAGGGACACATATTTATTATGTATTCTACTGATTGCAAGCAGAAAGGCAATTACAAAAAAATGGCTTTCACAGGAGAGCCCATCTCTTGATATGTGGATGGACATTACAATGGACATTTATAAGATGGAGAAAATAACAGCTTATGTCAGTTACAAAAAGGATTTGTTTATGTCACAATGGGAAAAATGGACTAAATATGTAACACCACTCAGGCCGGACTTTCCAATTTGCAAAATTGATATAGCAGACTTTGTTAATATATATACAAGAGTCTGTACATTAACAGTTACTCCCTATATGCAGATGTTTATGCTGACTGTCCCCTTTTTTTTCTTCTTATTTCTTTTTCATCTTTAAAAAAAAGGGGACATTCAAATGTAATTATCAAATGAAATGATGGCTTAAACCTACTTTCTAAAGAATGTCAATAAAGAGAAAATTACAAAAAAAAAAAAAAGGAGGTTGCCTCTCAATGGAACTACCCTGTGGTAAGGTTATAAGGTGATAAGGGTTAAATAAAATTTAAAAAAAAAAAACATGGACAAATTTAAATGTGTTTTTAAAAGCTGCCAGCCTTTCATGGACATTCTTTCAGAAGACCACAGCTGTCTCCAGACAGGCCAATATGATTTAAGCTGCCTTCACACAATATTTTATTAAGCTCATGATTTAGTTAGTTTTAGCTCTATATTAATTTTTAAACAAAAAAAAAATATTAAAATGAATTCTTTGTTCAATTTCAAACAAAACGTAATGTAAAATTTTACAATACAGGAAAACATTAAATGTGTTTGTTGACTCCAAATAAACAGGTCTAAAATTCTAAAATTTTTAACTAAAATCCTAAAAATATTTTAAAGGAGAACACAAACTAAATTGTATTGCATTTTTTTAAAAAAAGATTAATACCGGTATATAAAAAACTAAATTTCACAAAAAGTCCACCTCTATTTTCAGTGCAGAAAAACTAAGACAAAAAAAACAGAAAAAAAATGGACACAAAATATAATTCCACACGACAGAATTCTTCAAACTTTTTTTTTTTTTTTTTTATCTCAACAGTAAACTCTGTTACAGCTTGGATGGAGCTGTAATTCCATGGTTAAAGGGGGAGGGGAGGTGGAACTTTTTCTGTTTTCTAACACACGGAGCTTTAACTGAGTTTGTTGGCCTTGTGTGTGTGGGGGGGGGGAGGGGTTGCCGTCCACCGCCACCCGCAGCAAACCTGATTTTGCAACCCGATGACTCTCTGGAGCGGTTGGAGTAGAGTCTCTGCAGAGAGTGGCGTTCTTGGGACAGCGAAGAAGGGAGCTTGCAGCAGGAGGACACCACCCAAGGGCCCACGCCATAATCTGTCAGGCAGTTGCAGATGCAGCATTTCACTTCCGCCTTTTCCGCTTTTTCCCCACCAAAATAAAACAGTTTAACTTTTCCCCAAATTATACCATATGGCTTCGGACAGAGGACTCTCAGGGTCCAGATCGGAGTCCACCAGTTGGTGACCCCGGTCTATCAACTAGGCCACCACTCCAGTGGGGTAAGGGGGACTAACACTTACTGTACATGGTCTCTTTTGCTCACAGCAGGAAGACCTACACCTACATCCCAGGCTAGGATTCAAACCCATGACGCCATGATCTAAATCCTCTCACTCAGCCAAAGAGGAAGTCCTCCCTAGCACCTTGGCTAGGAGTGGAGGTGTACCCTGATGGTGTCATGAACTGCACCACTGACTAATTCCCCAAGGAGGGGTGTGTAACACTTAGATTTTAGGTTTGCTCTTAATTTTGAAGTTATTCCTGTTCCATTTCATGTAGTCCTGTTGTTCTGGTCCTGCTTCCAGTTCACTGTTATAATTTGTTATAACAATGCATTGTTCCAAATTATTATACACAGCAGAGTTTCAAAGCATTTTATTGGTTGTAAAAAACTGAAAATGGTCATTTGTTTAATTTGCAGCATTAGGAGGTCATATTTACATACTGAAATCAAAAGCTATTTCAATCAAAAACATTTTAACAGGCCAAGTTACATGTTAACATAAGACCCCTTCTTTAATATAACCTTCACAATTCTTGCATCCATTGAACTTGTGAGTTTTTGGAGAGTTCCTGCTTGAATTTCTTTGCAAGATGTCAGAATAGCCTCCCACAGCTGCTGTTTTGATGTTAACTGCCTCCCACCCTCATAGATCTT
Organism: Pholidichthys leucotaenia; assembly: GCA_020510985.1. Classification (NCBI taxonomy): domain Eukaryota; kingdom Metazoa; phylum Chordata; class Actinopteri; order Cichliformes; family Pholidichthyidae; genus Pholidichthys; species Pholidichthys leucotaenia. The sequence goes on from CM035836.1 coordinate 336,552,620, forward strand.
TTGCTTGAGGATGCTCCAAAGGTTATCAATAGGGTTGAGGTCGGAGGGGATGGGGGCCACACCATGAGTTTCTCTCCTGTTATGCCCATAGCAGCCAATGACACAGAGGTATTCTTTGCAGAATGAGATGGTGCATTGTCATTCATGAAGATAATTTTGCTATGGAAGGCATGGTTCTTCTTTTTGTATCATGGAAGAAAGTGGTCAGTCAGAAACTCTATATATTTTACCAAGGTCATTTTCACACCTTCAGGACCCCAAAGGAGCCTACCAGCTTTCTCTCCATGATTCCGGCCCAAAACATGACTCTGCAACCTTCTTGCTGACGTTGCAGCCTTGTTGGGACATGGTGGCCATCCACCAACCATCCACTACTCCATCCATCTGGACTATCCAGGATTGCATGGCATTCATCAGTAAACAAGGCTGTTTGAAAATTAGTCTTCATGTATTTCTGGGCCCAATTCAACTATTTCTGCTTGTGAGCATTGGTTAGGTGTGACCAAATAGTAGGTTTATGCACAACTGCAAGCCTCTGGAGGATCCTACACCTTGAGGTTCGTTGGACTCCAGAGGCACCAGCAGCTTCAAATACCTGTTTGCTGCTTTGTAATGTTATTTTAGCAGCTACTCTCTTAATCCAATGAATTTGTCTGGCAGAAACCTTCCTCATTACGCTTTTATCTGCACAAACCCATCTGTGCTCTGGATCAGCCACAAATTTCTTCACAGTATGATGATCATGCTTAAGGTTTCGTGAAATATCTATTGTTTTCATACCTTGTCCAAAGTATTGCACTATTTGATGCTTTTCGGCAGCAGAGAGATCCTTTTTCTTTCCCATATTGCTTGAAGCCTGTGGCATGCTTAATAGTGTGGAACATCCTTCTTAAGTAGTTTTCTTTTAATTGGGCTCACCTGGCAATCTAATTATGACAGGTGTCGGTGATTGATATCAGTGGTGGTCGAGAGGTAGAGCATCTGCCCTACAGCCAAGAGGTCGGGGTTCAAGTCCCGGCCGGGTCATGCCAAAGACCTTTTTTTTTTTTTTAAATTTTGTGTACTTTATTAATCTCCAGAGGAAAATTACAGAGCATCCAGCTGGATGGATGAGGCAGCCACAGTGCAGTGCTAATCCCTTCACCATTCACATAGATATTCAAACCTAGGGCCACTTTAGAGTCTCCAACTAACCTATAAACCCCAAATGTCTAACACCGTATGGTGTTAGCCTCCAATTAACCATATAAAAATGGAACTTCGTGCCATCCAGCTTGGTGCTCAGCAAAAATGGTACAGAGGAGGGAAATGTGGGTGGCAGTGGCTCAGGAGGTAGAGTGGGTTGGTGGTTCAAATCTCGCTCTCCCCAACCATCCTGCCATTATGTCCCTGGGCAAGGCACTTTACCCACCTTGCCTCCAGTTTCCATGACACTGGGTATGACTGTGTATAAATGTTTGGTAGTGGTTGGAGCCGTTGTCGCAGATGGGCAGCCACATTTCCGTCAGTCTGCCCCAGGGCAGCTGTGGCTATAGTAGTAGCTTACCACTATCAATGTCTGTCTGTAATGAATGAATGACTCACTGTAAGCGCTTTGAGATGGTACCTGACATGTAAAAGCACCATATAAATTTAATCCATTATTATGATCCAAAGAGCCCTGAGACACAATACCATCCATGAGTTTGATTGAAAAACAAAAAACTGATTGTTTATTACATTAAAATCCTAGTTGCATAATAATTTGGACCACGGTGTACAGTACTAGTCAAAAGTTTGGTCACATTTACCCACTGAAAATGAATGTGTAGGTGTGTCCAAACTTTTGACTGGTAGTGTATATTACATGGTATAGCAATACTTAAGGAATCGTAGTATCATGATACTATTTCATCATGACCCAAATATCATGATAAAGACTGTATTGTAAGATCCCTCACGATTTCCTCCCCTACTCTACATTACAGCCTGAAGTGCATCTCTCCAGAAATGTAACTACCTACTAGCTGTCAGAAGGGTGAATGGTGGAGAGGACTCAAGCGCAGGCAGATATGGTGCAAAAAACTACTATTCATTAGCTAACAACTGAAAACAAACAAATAACAGCACATGGGCTGAAAGGAAACGAAAACAGGCAAAGCTCACAAGAAAACAAGGTCAAGCATCACAGCAGGAACATGGACATGGAACTTGGCAAAACATTACATTTTAACCTCAGGAGGTGATTACATGGAAACTTACCTCAGGAGATGATAACATGGACATCATAACCTCAGGAGGTGTTAACGTGGACACTTTACCCTCGGGAGTTGGCAACAAAGAATTTCCAAACTCAGGAGATGCAAGCAAAGAATCTACAGCCATGGACAAAATTGTTGGTACCCCTCTGTTAATGAAAGAAAAACCCACAATGGTCACAGAAATAACTTGAATCTGACAAAAGTGATAATAAATAAAAATTCTATGAAAATTAGCCAATGAAAATCAGACAATGCTTTTGAATTGTGGTTCAACAGAATTACTTTAAAAAACAAACTCATGAAACAGGCCTGGACAAAAATGATGGTACCCCTAGAAAAGATTAAAAATAATGTGACCATAGGGACATGTTCAACCAAGATGTGTCCTCTAATTAACATCACAGGTGTCTACAAACTTGTAATCAGTCAGTCGGCCTATTTAAAGGGTGACAAGTAGTCACTGTGCTGTTTGTGACATGGTGTGTACCACACTAAACATGGACCAGAGGACGCAAAGGAGAGAGTTGTCTCAGGATATTAGAAAGAAAATTATAGACAAGCATGTTAAAGGTAAAGGCTATAAGACCATCTCCAAGCAGCTTGATGTTCCTGTGACTACAGTTGCACATATTATTCAGAAATTTAAGATCCACAGGACTGTAGCCAACCTCCCTGGACGTGGCCGCAGGAGGAGATGGATAATACGAATGGTAACAAAAGAGCCCACAACAACCTCTAAACACATTCATGGTGAACTCCAAGATCAAGGTATATGAGTGTCAGATCGCACCATCTGTCGTTGTTTGAGCCAAAGTGGACTTCATGGGAGACGACCAAGGAGCACACCACTGTTGAAAACAAATCATAAAAAAGTCAGACTGGAATTTGCCAAACTGCATGTTGACAAGCCACAAAGCTTCTGGGAGAATGTCCTATGGGCAGATGAGACAAAACTGGAACTTTTTGGCAAGGCACATCAGCTCTATGTTCACAGATGCAAAAATGAAGCATACCAAGAAAAGAACACTGTCCCTACTGTGAAACATGGAGGAGATTCTGTTATGTTCTGGGGCTGCTTTGCTGCATCTGGCACAGGGTGTCTTGAATTTGTGCAGGGTACAATGAAATCTCAAGACTATCAAGGTATTCTAGAGAGAAATGTGCTGCCTAGTGTCAGACAGCTTGGTCTCAGTCGCAGGTTATGGGTCTTGCAACAGGATAATGACCCAAAACACACAGCTAAAAACACCCAAGAATGGCTAAGAGCCAAACATTGGACTATTCTAAAGTGGCCTTCTATGAGCCCTGATCTAAATCCTATTGAACATCTGTGGAAGGAGCTGAAACATGCCGTCTGGAGAAGGCGCCTTTCAAACATGAGACAACTGGAGCAGTTTGCTCATGAGGAGTGGGCCAAAATACCTGCTGAGAGGTGCAGAAGTCTCATTGACAGTTACAGAAATCGTTTGATTGCAGTGATTGCCTCAAAAGCTTGTGCAACAAAACATTAAGTTAAGGGTACCATCATTTTTGTCCAGGCCAGGAAAATCAGTAACCCTGATTTTCATTGGTAAATTTTCATATAATTTTTATTTATTACCACTTTTGTCAGATTCAAGTTATTTCTGTGACCATTGTGTGTTTTTCTTTCATTAACAGAGGGGTACCAACAATTTTGTCCACGTGTGTATATACTCAAGAGATGACTCGGGAACCTTAACCTCAGATGATAACATGGAGACCTTAAACTCAGGGGGTGATGACATGGACATTATATCCTCAGGAGGTTATAACATGAAAACTTTAAATTCTGGAGATGTTGTTAATGCCCTAACCTCAGAAGGTAACACAGGGGCTTTAGGCTCAGAAAAAAACACTGAAGCTCTTTGCTCAGAAAATGACACAGGAGCTCTTTCCTCTGAAGCTAACACACAAGCATCATACTCAGGGGAAAGTGGCATGAAAACTTTACCCTCATAAATTTCAAGCTCTGGAGAAGAAAACAAAGAGCCTTTAAGCTCTAGAGATACATTGGGAATTTTACCCTTGGGAGCTGGCAATAAAGAATATTTACACTCTAGAGATGACAACATGGAATCTTTGTACTCAGGGGATAACTCGGGAGTTTTAAACTTAGATGGCAACATGGAAACTCCAAACTCAGGAGGTGACAACATGGATACTCTCTGCTTAAGAGATAACGCTGTTGTTTTAACCCCAGGAAGTAATGACAACATAAACTCTGGAGGAAATGAAAACACGGGGACTTTAACCTCAGAAGGTGACAATATAACCCCTTTAAACTCAGAAGAAGACAGCATAAATCCCTTAACCTCAGGAGGGAACATGAGACCTCTTTGCTCTGAACACTACAGAGGAGTGCTCTGCCCTGGAGACCACAAAAGAGCCTGTTACCCCGGAGACCACAAACGAGCCCTCTGCTCCGGGGACAACAACAAAGGATTTTTAAACATCAAAATAGCTTCCGGCTCTGGCGGCAACATAGACGCCTTATGCACTGGAAATAATAGAGAAACTGTAAGCTCAGGGGATAACACAGGAATCCTTAATTCAGACACAGATAACAGAGGAGTATTTAGCTCAGGGGACACTGATGCAGGGATATTTAGTTCAGGAGACACTGATACAGGAGCCTTTATTTCACAAACAGCTGACGGGTGAGTTATTAGTTCCATAGCCAGTGATGAAGGCAGCTTAAGCTCCGTAGCAGGTGACTGGGATGCACAATCCTCAGTAACAGCTGACAGAAGTGTGCTGGACTCTTGAACAGATAATTGTTGTGCACAAACCTCAGATATTAGTGACAAGGGCACACTGACTGCAGGGACCGATGACAGCAGCACACAGTCCTACGGAGTGTTTTTTTTTTTTTTTTAAATCAAATCACCCTTTATTGTCATTCAACCATACAACCAATCATGTACAGTAGAACAAAATTGTGTTTCTCCTATCTACAGTGTTAATCGCACACACCCCATATATAGAATCAGAGGGGCCACTGCCATGCAAAGCGCCGCCACAGATTTCCCTCCTCCATTCCATTATTACTGAGCACCAAGCTGGACGGCAGGAAGTTCCGCTTTTATATGGTCTTCAGCATGACCAGGCCGGGATTTGAACCCCTGCCTCCCAGGTGTGGGGCAGATGCTCTACCAACTAAGCCACCACTTTCAGCAGTGCACTGAATAGAGAAACATCAGGCAAAGGTTCGCTGTCCTCTGAACCAACCGGTGAGTGCGTGCTGGGCACTGGAACAAACGAAGGGTGCGCCCCAGCCTCAGGAACAGATGATGGGTGTGCATTGGCCTCAGGAACAAATGGCGGATGTGCACACCATTCTCAGAAAAAAACAGCAGATGTGCACCATCTTCGGAAACAAATGGTGGGTGCGTTCTGACCTCAGGTGCTTAAGGTTGTGGTGTGCAGATCTCCAGCAACAGCTCCTGAGATGCAAGAGTATCCAACCTCGCTACAGTTACCTCGGCCGAAGGAAAGAGGCAGGGAGTGAGTGAAGCATCACCACAACTAGGCAAGTCTTAACTAACATTGGTGTTAAAGTAGAGAAAAGTACTTGCCTGAGCTCCTGATCCACAGTTTCTGGGATGACCACGTCTGGATGAGCCGCAGGAACTGGAGCATGCACCTTCGGCTGAACAGGAACAGGAGCGCACTCCTCAGGAACAGCTGGAGCCATGAGGTGTGACTCAGAGACAGCTGGGGCTGTGATGTGCACCTCATGAGCAGCCAGAGGTGCCGGCTGTACTGGCATGGTGCCAAGCAAAACTGCAGATAAGGGGACTGGCGAAACATCAAGCGAAGCTGCATGCTCGTTCACAGACAGAGTAACAGGCTTACTCTCAACAGGTCAAACAGCGGGCTTATTCACAGGCTGAGCCGCGGGCTTGTTCAAAGGCTGAGCTGCAGGCTTTTTCACAGGTGAAGCTGGTGGAGCTTGTGCAGGTGTATGCACCGAGGAGGAAGCTGGAGCTGACACAGGAACTTCGAAAACAGCAGGCACCTCCATAATCAGTCTGTTCCCACCCAGTATCGGCAAGCACTCTGAAAACAGCTGAGAAGAAGCAGGGGAGATTGGAGAGGATTGTTTGGACCACTGTGTCATATGGTACTTAACTGATGCTCGCTTCCTAGCAGAGCCTTTGGTGGCCAGCCAATCCTCACCCCACTGAGAGACAAAATCTGGGAGTAACCAAGGTTTATGGTCCAACATAATTTCAGTCTGGGAAAGCAAAACTTGTCTGCGCTCCTCCACTTCTTCTCCCTTGACCACACAGGAGGGCACAGTTGCCGTAAACACAATCCGACACACAGCAGGGTCATCAGGCGAAAGTGGTGGTGGCAGAGGAGACGTGCGTAATGGTGCTAGGAAATGTCTCATGGAAGGCAGTGGGTCCTGTAATGCCGAAACCAGGGTACACTTTGTCGTCAGCACAGGCTCCGGCGTAAACAGCAACCCCCTCTCTCACTTACGGTGTGATGGTGGGACTGGTGAGTGGCATGGAGATGAGGGCAATATCGGAGTCAGGAGACGCCATCTTGTCGACACAGGCTCCATCTCAACTGGACAGCTCTCCTCCTGTTCATGCAAGGGTTGTTGGTCTGGGGTTGATAGGCATGCCAGGGATGCTCCACACCCCTTCCTGGTACATGTGTCGGAGGTGGGTGATGGAATTCAACAGCCTGGCCAACTCGGGGCAATTTTGTAAACCAAGGTGCATCTTCATGACATCTGCTGCAGCATGCAGACACCCCAGGGCTTCCTGTGGCGTGCAACGCTTGCAGGAGCTTGAGACATGGGTCTGGATGAGTTTGGCTGCATAAGCCTGATCAGAATCCAGCCCCAAGCTCCCAAAATCTCTGCCTGCTGAGTCCAAAATTGGTAGCATCATTCTGTCAGAGGGGTGAGTGGTGGGGAGGACTCAGGCGCAGGCAGACATATGGTGCAAAAAACCACTATTTATTAACTGACAACTGAAAACAAACAAATGGCAGCGTGTGGGCTGAAAAGAAAAGAAAACTAAACAGGCAAACTTACAAGGAAACAGGGTCAAGCATCACGGCAGGAACATGGACATGGAACTTGGCAAAACATTACAGGAACATCACAGGAACCAGGCAGAAACATCAATGACACCACACCAGACTGAGACAGAACACCACATATATAGACAAGGGGATAATTAACATAACACTGGACAGGTGGGCACAATCAAGGCCAGCAGGGAAGCAACTGCAGGTGAGGAGCACAGGACGGGCGGGGCAGCACAGACAAACACAGACAGGGAATGCACACAAGACATGACAACAGGACTAAGGACAAAGTGGGGCTAAATAATACAAAATAACAACCACCACTGGAACCTGAATATGAACAGAAAACACTGTCAAATTAAATCCCAAACCAAAGATGACAGGAATAATAATACAGAAAATAAATCCCAGATACAAATTACACAAAACACAGAGAACACAAAAATAAACACAAAGAGTGGGTATGACCCTGCCGTCATACCCCAGATCACGACATTACCTGTCACAGCAATGCAGACTGCAACAGCTTTTGGTCCACTTCCTCTCCTCCTAGAGAGGTATTGACTCAGAGAGGAAGTTCACACATCTGAACATTTGTATGACTCGTCCTCACCAGTGACGTGTGGTCAGGGGAGGCGAAGCCTCACCTGCTCTCATGAAAAAATAAAAAATAAAGAATTATAAATATTTTATTTGTCCACTACTGTAATTTGTCTTGTAGGTCTAAATATAATTTCCGAATGAATGCTATCATTTCAACAATATTTATATATTTAAATTTGCCATATCTGCACATTTAATTAATTACTGTTTCTCAATGCTCTTATCTGCTCAAGCTGCTGCTGCTGCAAAATGATTCATGTATGTTTATTCTCGTCTTCCTCTTCATCTTCTTTGACTTTGTATGTTGTGTCGGTCACGTCACCTCTTGAATGGAAGGTTCAATCTTGCACATGTGTAGTCAATGCGCCCAGACAACGCAGTCACAAAATTTGGGCTGCACGCAGTCAGAGGCAGAGGGGGCACGTGGAGCCTACCAGGACTGGAGATGATAACGTAATTTTTGTCACACAAGCCTTGCAGTCGATGTTATGTCCACAAACCTGGAATGAAGACGAACGAGGATGCTGTGCTAGAACTCAAACTTTATTACACAACTGCTGTTCAACAATACAAGTGAATGAGTACTCAGCTCCCTATTATGCCCTGGGGACGAGTCGCCAAAGAAGAGCCATAAGTTGGCTGACTCTCCCCTATATATGCCGGTGTGATGATGTCACCAGCCAGCTGCATCATCATGCTGCACATTGTAATGAATCCCATTATTACATTCACACACACCCCCAACATCGCATCCCACTCCACAGCAGCTGCTCTCACCTCCCGCGGATGGCCATCCCTCCGTCCCGATCCTATTTCCAGATGTCACTATCTTCATGAGTGTCAATGGTGAGGACAATCTAACAGCCGACTGTGAGCCCGGTCGCTTGGTTCCGCGGGCCTGAACCCAGTTCATCATTGTGAGCAGCGCTCTGTACGGCTGCATGTTGCACTGTGGCTGTAATGGTGTGTAACTCACGATTGCTGCAGGGCATCCGTCAAGCTGTGGTGGTTCTGCTACATCCTGTTTTTTCAAGGACTCTTCACTCATCGGTTCAGCCGTGAAATCGGTAGACTGGTGCTGCACAAGGATTCTGATTCTGAAGCAGTCCGTTTTTTTCCTCACTTTCGTCTGGTGCTGGTTTAGGTCAGGGTGATGTGTCGCTGTTCTCTGTGGGAGTGGGCTCCCCCTCCTGCAACTCTGTGGTGGTTCCCATAAACTCCCGCTGGGCGAGGATCTAAGGCGAGTCCAGCCACTGCCCCCCCTCCGGGCAGCATTCCTCCTGTGCACACAGGACGGTTGATTTCTTGTCGGCGTCATTCCCGATAGACATGGGCTCCCTCTCCTGCAGCTCCACAGCAGCTCCCGTGGGCTCATGCCGGGCGAGGAAATGAGGCAAGTCGGGTCGCTGTTCTCCCTCTGTGTCATGTTCACCCACAGTGCTGTGGTCACTCTCGGTACTGAATTCTCCTTTTTTGCTGTGCTCACTCTCTGTGCTGTGCTCTTCGGCAAGCTTGTCATGGGTTAGCTCGTCCTCTAAGGGCCCGAAGGCACACATTATCGCCAAGGCTCCGATCTCCGCAGCACAACACTGAGCTGACTCACCCGCATGTTTTTTGCCGGGTTGTTGTTCCGTGGTGTCCAACTCGGAGCCATCCCGAGAGGGTGTGGGGTCAGCGGGCTTAGCATCCGGTGCAACCGTCTGTGGAACAGCAAAATGTTCAGTCAGCAACGCTACATAGTCATCATACGTAGCCCCCTTTTTAAATTGTCGGCTATCCGCCACCCTTCTTTACCCAGGTGACCGTGTAGAACTGCTTGCATCCACAGGTCTCCAAATTTCTCCATGTTTACAGCCTCCGTGTAGCTGGTGAACTACTAGAACCAGCAGGGCCATGGGTCATATAGCTCACCAGGGTCTTCCTGAAATGGCTGTGGTGGCCTCATGCACGCCTCCATGGTTTGTAAATTCTCATCGCCAAATGTTATGTCCACAAACCTGGAATGAAGATGGACGAGTAGTTCACTGACAAGGCTCATAATTAAATAATAATACACAAGTGTGTGGCATCAATTAATATACCATGCAATGATTTGGTAGTAAATGAGCATAATATAATAATTTCATGCACATGTAACCAAATTAAATATTATTCAGTGCAGAAATCAGTGTTTATATGCATACCTCTTGAGGGATTATGGGTCACATGGCTCGTGGCGGTAGCTAATTAGCTTGTTAGCTGCTTTGGAGGAGTCCTTTACACAGCCATGATTGTTATCGTCACATAGGGATTGCAAGTTTCTGATCAGGTTCTTAATTCCACTCTCAGTTTGTCCATTTTGCCATCCATTAACCACTGTGAAAGGGCTGAGCTGACATGGATAGTTGTTAGCGGCTAACAGTGATTTAGATTTGTGGCAGTTCCTGTTAGCTGAAGTGCGCTTTGTTCACTTCTTCTTGACATCTTCAAATGAAATAAAGAGTCAGTCATTACATACTATAGTATGCGGACAGATACTACATTTCTTTTTGATACAAGTCATTTACATTTTTCCGCCGTGTTCTGTTGCTTCCAAACAGTGCTGATTGCACAGCTTCTGGGATGCAGAGTTACAGTGGGGTAAAAAAGTATTTAGTCAGCCACCAATTGTGCACGTTCTCCCACTTAAAAGATGAGAGAGGTCTTCAATTTTCATCATAGGTATATCTCAACTATGAGAGACAAAATGAGAAAAAAAATCCAGAAAATCACATTGTCTGATTTTTAAAGAATTTATTTGCAAATTATGGTAAAAAATAAGTATTTGGTCAATAACAAAAGTTCATCTCAGTACTTTGTTATATACCCTTTGTTGGAAATGACAGAGGTCAAACGTTTTTTGTAAGTCTTCACAAGGTTTTCACACACTGTTGCTGGTATTTTGGCCCATTCCTCCATGCAGATCTCCTCTAGAGCAGTGATGTTTTGGGGCTGTCGCTGGGCAACACGGACTTTCAACTCCCTCTAAAGATTTTCTATGGGGTTGAGATCTGGAGACTGGCTAGGCCACTCCAGGACCTCGAAATGCTTCTTATGAAGCCACTCCTTCGTTGCCCGGGTGGTGTGTTTGGGATCATTGTCATGCTGAAAGACCCAGCCACGTTTCATCTTCAATGCCCTTGCTGATGGAAGGAGGTTTTCACTCAAAATCTCACGATACATGGCCCCATTCATTCTTTCCTTTACACAGATAAGTTGGCCTGGTCCCTTTGCAGAAAAACAGCCCCAAAGCATGATGTTTCCACCCCCATGCTTCACAGTAGGTATGGTGTTCTTTCTCCTCCAAACACGACAAGTTGAGTTTTTACCAAAAAGTTCTATTTTGGTTTCATTTGACCATATGACATTCTCCCAGTCCTCTCCTGGATCATCCAAATGTTCTCTAGCAAACTTCAGACGGGCCTGGACATGTACTGGCTTAAGCAGGGGGACACGTCTGGCACTGCAGGATTTGAGTCAATGGCGGCGTAGTGTGTTACTGATGGTAGCCTTTGTTACTTTGGTCCCAGCTCTCTGCAGGTCATTCATTACCCCCGTGTGGTCATTCACTACCCCCGTGTGGTTCTGGGATTTTTGCTCACTGTTCTCATGATCATTTTGACCCCACGGGGTGAGATCTTGCATGGAGCCCCAGATCGAGGGAGATTATCAGTGGTCTTGTATGGCTTCCATTTTCTAATAATTGCTCCCACAGTTGATTTTTTCACACCAAGCCGCTTACCTATTGCAGATTCAGTCTTCCCAGCCTGGTGCAGGTCTCCAATTTTGTTTCTGGTGTCCTTTGACAGCTCTGTGGTCTTGGCCATAGTGGAGTTTGGAGTCTGACTGTTTGAGGTTGTGGACAGGTGTCTTTTATACTGATAATGAGTTCAAACAGGTGCCATTAATATAGGTAACGAGTGGAGGACAGAGGAGCCTCTTAAAGAAGACGTTACAGGTCTGTGAGAGCCAGAAATCTTACTTGTTTGTAGGTGAGCAAATACTTATTTTCCACCATAATTTGCAAATAAATTCTTTAAAAATCAGACAATGTGATTTTCTGGAATTTTTTTTCTCATTTTGTCTCTCATAGTTGAGGTATACCTATGATGAAAATTGGAGACCTCTCTCATCTTTTAAGTGGGAGAACTTGCACAATTGGTGGCTGACTAAATACTTTTTTGCCCCACTGTACATGACCACACACATTAAAGGGGCAGGACGTGAACACTCTTTATTTACAGAAAATGACAACTGGCCAAAACAACAAAAAAGATGTTGCTTGTAGATATGCTTTTTGATGTGCTTTTAGATCAAATAATGCAAAGAAAGCAAGTTCATGTTCTTTGCTAAACACTACAATACTTAAGTTTTAACTTAGGAAGAACTCAAATCTGTATTTGTGTAACAACTATAATTTTTATCCAGTTTTCATGCATCTTATCATGCTTAGAGCATCACCTAACTAGTACCTTCTTGAGTAGATTGACTTGTCCTTGTGTTGGAATTCAACAAATACTCATATTGAGTGACTGCCATACATGTATAGATGCTGATTTAGGAAAGATTTTGTAGTGGTCTCTTAATTTTTTCCAGAGCTGTATTTATGTAAAGGTTGCAAACTCTTGGTTATTAATTAACCAATTGACTTTTCAGTCCACTCAATGCAAAGTAAGTATTTGCAACTGAAGGCATAGCTTGTCTCACGAGATTTGCAGCCAGATGTACTGTACAAGTTAGGAAGCAGTTGGATGTGCCAAAAAGTTAACTGAAATGTTGGGCCTTTTATGGATTTTGTAAACAGATATTGATAGACGTAGTATTTTTTTTGGGGGGGGGGGATATTGTGTCATAATACTTAAGGAATCATGCTATCATGATAGTATTGCATTGTGACCCAAATATTGTGATAGGTGTCTTATTGTGAGTCTTATTGTCTTGTTATTATCACGATTCCCACCCCTAGTGAATGAAAAGAGTTCTATAACAAAACTCTGGATGAGCAAACAAATTATTTTTGTGTCCTATTTTTGACAGGAATACATTTGTAAATAATAAGAGGATTGCTAAAATATGTATACGTTACAGTTTTTTGCAATGGGGCTGACTTTCATGTCAAAAGTCAGTAACATCACCCGCTAATATTATGCCCTGAATTACTTGGCCACACTATTATGTAGAAATAAATCCTCACCTTTTGAAATTACTTGGAAATGATGGAATATGGCTAAGTTAACACAACTTGCTCCCAGAATAAATGATGGATGTTAGCTGATATCATTGTCAAAAAAGCCTGCAGCTATATGAACCCTGTTTAAAGTTTGTCATCTGCTTGTGTTTCAAGTAGTATTGGCCAACATGCAAGCATGCTTTAGCTGAAATAAGTAATGTAAATCATCAGTGTGTGCTAGAAAAGGAAATTTTAACCTTTGTCTGTTTTGACCTAGACATGTGGTCCATGTGGTTTGCACAATTCTGTTATCACTAGTTTGCTGGGTTATCCTTAGCTCTTAGTTCAGTTATGTTTTCTCCCTGATTTGGTTTATTTATGATTATGGTTTACATTATTCTCTGTGTTTCCTCAGTGTCCATTGTCTGCACAACCCCACTTGTCCTGTTTTGTAGCTGCTCCCTGTTACCTTTTAATTAGTCCCAGCTGTCTTATGTTAATTAATTATCTGTTCTCTACTATATATATGTGTGTGTCTGAGTCGTGCTCTCTGTCGCGTCGTACAGCCTGTGTTATGTGCCATCACCTTGTCTTCTTCATCTTCTTGTCTTGTTTTGGATTATCCAGTCTCGAGCTGCGTTTTTTTGGATTATTAAACATATTGAACTTCATCTCGGCTTTGGGTCCATTTTTGCTGCCTCCCTGGCAGTTGTGCATGTCAGTACAATGCGACCAAGAAAGGACTCAGTGAGATTAGGGCTTTCAGTATGTGCATGGGGTGGGAGCTTTGTTCCGCGGCCATCCAGATAAACTAGCTGCTGAATGTGGCTTGGATGGCTCCTGCCCCAAAACACTCGCCAGCTTACCTAGAGGACACTGCAGCCGTTAGCCACCGTCATCCACATATGGAGGAATTTCCATAGGGAACGGAGCTAATCTCCTCTGTCGCTGAGCTGCAGTGCTCAGTCTGTGGGCTGGGGAGGAACTTACCAAGAAAGCCAAAACTGGTGCCGACAAGACAGCGTCCCCTGGCTCTGACATCATCCTCTCCTCCTCGCTCTCCAGCTCCAACGACAGCCTCACCAGGCTCACAGCTCGTTTTCCCTAACCCGTCATCTGCTGCCGTTCCCTCTGTCCCTGTGGAGTACAACGGGACTTGCAGGGTGCACAGTGGCCCGGGTTGGAAAAGAGGCTCTGGAAGATACTGTTCCTCCTGGTGTTCCACCGCTGCTCCTCCAGCTGAGCCTCCAACGCCTGCACCTCCAGCTTTTCCTCTACCTCACCACTCTTCTGCCTCCGCTCCGGTCCCATGGAGTTTTCCAGCCCTGGAGGGCCCTCCTACGCCGGTTTCCACAGCAATTGCAGTGCCAGCTCCCACAGTTGCTGTGCTGGTCCCTCGCCCACAACTTTACTTCAGACTGCCTCCGCCACTGTTCCGCCAGCATCTCAAAAGGCCATCACACCAGTTCCTCTGGGTGTCTTCCAAGGTCGTCATGCCACCAGCAGCAGTGAACAAGGAATTCAGGCAATTGCTTCTCCCCTTAATTTCAACATCTATTTTTGAAAAGACTTGTCTTGCTCCTGATGGGGGTCCAAAGTGCAGTGCCCATCTGCCTCTGGGTCCTCTCTGCCGGCCTCTGCCGCTGACAACTGTAGCAAACCATCCCGTGTTTCTTCGTTCCCATCCGAGGTGGCCGCGGCAGGGATGGAGGAGGACGCTTTATCTTCATCAGTCTCTATGATGCACATCCCAGCTCCAGTGCAGACTCCTCATCGCTCCTCCGCTCCAGTGCCTGCTCCAGTGCCTGCCCCTTGGCACCTTCCAGCTCGAGTACCAGTTCCACCGGCCATCTCTTATGCAGTACATCCTGAGGACATCACCTCAGCAGCAGGAGACCAGGAGTTAAGGCAAGTACCTTCTCATTTTTGTTCTACCACTATTTTTGAAAGGACTTACCTTGCTGCTTATGACTGGTGTTGCCTCACTGACCTCCTGTTTCCCTCCATCGTCTGAGGTGGCCATGTCGAGGATGGAGCTGCAGGAGGATCACGCTCCATCATCACAGTCACCATTATTTTCAGAACAAACTGCTCCTACATGGTTATTTTCAGAGCAAACAGTTCCTTTGTGGTCTCCAGGTCAAAAGGCTCCTTTATGGTCTCCTGAGTTTGGGACCCACATGTCGTGTTTTCTTTTGAGCAGGGGGTGCCTGTGTTGTCTCCTGAGTTTAAAACTTCTGTGTTGTCTCTAGTGCAAGGAAATTGCATGTCATTCTCTCCTGAGATTCAAGTTCCTGTATTGTCATTATCTCCTGAGTTTTAAGTTGCCAAGTTGGTCATCTCTTGACTTTATAGGTCCTATGTTATCACCTTCTGAGTTTATTGTTCCAATGTTGCTGTCTCCGGAGTGTAAAGTTTCCATGTTGCTATTATCTCCAGAGTTCAAAGTGTCCATATCATCATCTCCTGAGGTTACAGGTTGCATGTTACCCCCTGAGGTTGGGAGTTCCTTGTTGACACCTCCTGGGTTTAGGGATTCCATGTTGTCATCCTCTGGGTGTAAAGGTTCTATGTCATCATCTCCTGAATGCAAGATTTTCATATTGTCTTCCCCTGAGTTTAAGTGTTCTTTGTTTTCTTGTCCAGAGGTTAAAGTTTCAGATGGTAAAGTTTTAATGCCATTAGTTTAAAGCCTCTGTGTTGTTGTTCTCTGTGCAAAAGGCTCCTGAGCTTTATGCCCCTACGGTACCGTGTTCTTCCATCTGGTGTCTTATGGATTGTGGCAGGCCACCTGATGCACCATGTTCATGCATCTGGTGGCTGCGGAGGGGCTGCATTTTTTGGATTATTAAACATAGTGAACTTCATCTCTGCTTTAGGTCCATTTTTGCTGCTTCCCTGGCAGTGGTGCATGACATTGTCTTGAACAGTTAATTTTTTAAAATTGACTTTTCAATATTTATCAGCAGACATGAAACTAAATCTTTGCCTATGTTCACTAGTTACATTAAAATCCATTAAAATTCATTTAGCCAACAGTCCCCAGTTTAATTACCAGAATATAACATACCATAACTAGAAACACACTCATAGAGCGCATACCTCCGCCAAGGCTCCTTCCGTTTTTCATGGATCACCTCCAAAATGTAAAGGGTTTGTGTGTAGGCCTATAGCCACTTGTGGTGAAAATTGCATCAAAGTCTGTCCATCAGTTTTGGAGTATTGTTGCTAACACACTGTGAGAAGATAAGAGCCTTGGCTGAGGTATGCATTCTCAGATCATCACCAAAATATAATTCTCTAGCCCAAGAACCACCTGTGGTGAAAATTTCATCCAAATCCATCCATTAGTTTTTGTGTAATCCTGTTGCACAAATAAAAACAAAGCCCTTGGTGGAGGTATGCACTCTCAGATCATCACCAAAATCTAATCATCTGTTCCCCGTGCCATTACACACCTTTCCTGAAAATTTCGTCAAAATCCGTTTGTAACTTTTTGAGTTATGTTGGTAACAGACAGACAGACAACCCCCAGTAAAAACATTACCTCCTTGGCGGAGGTAACAATCCCTACACTCAATGTTACATAAATGGATCAAATTCTGATTTTTCTTTGGGCCTATGTGACGATGGGATGTCACCACTTTTATGACTTATTGTGTGTGTGACTATGTTATTTTGTAATGGTAAATATTATCTGTTAAAGTGCACACATTTATTTGGAATCTGTTTTTGTTTAGTTTGAATGCCTTAGGAGATAATTGTATGGTTAATTGTTTTGGGTAGAATAATGAATGATAAGTATTTCGCATACCTTTGCCAACATGCTTCCTGTGGGTGTCCAGGCAAAAGATTCTGTCAGAGGGTGAATGCCTTTTATAGGACACCTGCAGGAAGGATGCATGTATGGTAAGTTAGAGGGGAGGTTTAGATTTTGTAAATAGGGGTTAAAGTATTTATTGAATTATTTATATTGATATTTATTGTGTGTTATTTATATATTTATATTGTGTATGTCTGGGGAAATTATTTATGTATTTTATATATTATTGGGTATCAGAATCAGAATCAGAATCAGAATCAGAATCAGGTTTATTGCCATTGTTCATGTAGTACACAAACTAGGAATTTGTCTCGGTACAATGCTGCAACATTAAACATGATAAGATAAGAGAAATAAACTATACATGTAATAAAGTGTAGGATAAGATTAAGTGATACTGGTCAACAGTTAAAATATATATTAGCCAGCAGCAGATACTGTGGAGAACTATATAGTGCAGTCGGTAATGCAGGAAGAAAACAGTGATGATTGACATGAGTCTGGTTGAGCTGCTGTACATGGTGCACGAGAGTCACTTAGTGTTCAGCAGTCTAATGGCAGAGGGGAAGAAGCTGTTCATGTGACGGGAGGTTTTAGTCTGGATGGACCGAAGTCTTCTACCAGAGGGGAGGGGGGCAAACAGTACATGACCAGGGTGTGAGGGATCGGCTATGATCCGGCCAGCACGCCTCCGGGTCCTGGAGATGTACAGATCCTGGAGAGATGGGAGCTTGCAGCCGATCACCTTCTCAGCAGTGCGCACGACGCGCTGCAGCCTTAGTCTGCCTTAGTCTGTCTGGGTATGTGTAATTGATGGAGGATTTGTTGTTTTACCTGAGATTATGGTAGGGGCTAATTAGCCCTAATTGTCTCTGTTAGTATAAAACAGGTGTGATGATTGTGAAGAGGCTATTCAAGGAGTCAGACTACTACTAGAGATTCATTGGTGTTCAGTTCAGCTTCAGATCGGATCGGTATGGTATAATTGAGAGTTAAAATAATCAGAATCGCCAAGGAGTATGACAATCCAGATCATCAAATGAAAGGAGATGGTCAGAGGGTTCAGAGTCATCAGCGGTGATTATGGTAATTAGAATCTTGAGATCATCAAATGAAAGGAGATGATCAGAGCAAGATGAATTGTTTGAGATGAATTGTTGAAGTAGAGCTTGAGAACTGTGTCGGATGTCTGGAACTATTCACCAGTAAGTTTAATTGAAAATAAAATTGGAATAATTGAAAGAAGAATTTGCCTCGCCTTCTTGCTCGCCATGCTTCGCCGTTCCACAACGTTCACAGCCTAAATGAAGTAATCAGATGGACAATTTGCAGCTTCTAAATGTGTATTCAGAAAAATATGAAGGGAATTTTAGCACACCATGATTATATGTAGTCTGTGCAAGAGTAAGAATCAGATTTTCTGCCAGGTGGTGAGAAGCCAGGCATACACACATTCACGCAGAGTGAAAATATTTCATGGTGGAGGAAAATTTTATGTGATATTGTGCCATGAACGCCTACCAACACTGAGACACTCCTGGACCCTGGTAAGGCTCATGTAGCAGCAGTCATCCTGATCAGTAATACTCAGTGAGCCTTATGCACCTCTGGATAATGTTGAAAACCGGACACGGTGACGTTTTTGGCATCTCTGGGGCTTTCACAACTGGCACAGAGCAGCTATGGTTTTAATTTTGGTCACAGCAGAACGCATAAAAATGAATGGTGGAGGTAAGCTATCCTTTCTAGAAGAAAATATCTCCAGCCCAG
The DNA here is from genome assembly GCA_020510985.1 of Pholidichthys leucotaenia. Classification (NCBI taxonomy): domain Eukaryota; kingdom Metazoa; phylum Chordata; class Actinopteri; order Cichliformes; family Pholidichthyidae; genus Pholidichthys; species Pholidichthys leucotaenia. Next base: position 336,571,314 of record CM035836.1, read on the forward strand.
TCTCAAAAAAAACAAAAAACAAAAAAAACCAAACATAAAATTGCAGTTTTTTCACTGTCTTCCGGCACCCTAACGTGTGTCTGCCACTTTCTCTTTCTTTCCCTTTCATTCTCTGTAACCATCTGAGGTGACACCTAACCCTAAACATTTTTTCCTGACCCTAATTATTACAGGAGGTGACACCTAGCCTTAACTTCACCCTAACCTTAACCATTAGTGGAGTGAAAAACCAACAAACGTAAAAAAAAAAAAAAAAAAAAATCACACAGATCAGCACGGGACTCAAACACATGTCTTGTCTGCCATCCCCCCCCCCACCCCCACCAATGGAACGAGTGTTGGAAAGATGCCTAAAACAGGTGTTGTTCTGCTCATGCATATGAGTAGGTGTGTTCTTTTCTTCTATGCATTTGCAAATGCGCCGTCAGTGAAGGCATGGTCTCCGATCGTAAAATGTATCCAGGTATTTTTTTGTTGTTGTTTCACGTGCAAATGCACGTTTTTTGAGGGGTAGAAAATGTTCTTTAGGTACGTTTTTTAGTGAGATCGGGATATCTCATAGGTGGAAATATTTGTAGGCTGCAACACGCTAGTGCAGAGGTCCTCAAATGTTTTTGCCAGGTCCACATTTGTTTTTTTCCTGTGGGCCGGAGGTCTGGAGCAGTGCCAATATGCTGCATGGGCGGATATTTCATTTTTATGTTGGGAGGGACAATAAACAGAACATTTTCTCCAGAGTAAACATTGAGGGGACACTATAAATATTACTGTTGTCAGCCACAAATTTATGAGAACTAGTAGATACCCCCACGACCCGAAAAGGATTAAGCGGAAGAAAATGAATGAATGAATGAATGAATGCATGAATGAATGAATGAGTACATACCCGTGCATACCCATCCATGCCCGTAGAAACCAAGTATAAGCAAGTATTTCTGCATGCCCGTTGCTGAAGGGTCTCCTCCTGTCTCTCGGCTGTGTTGTTCACAGTCATGCCTGTGGCATAGTGCTTGAACCTGAGGTGTTTCATCTTCACAGCATCTTTTCTGACGTGCAGCAGTTCTCCTCACTGTATTGCTCTCCATCTGGTGGGTCTTCTTCTTCTTTTTCTTCGTTCAGACCACTGGTTGACGGATAGGTGCGTCGTAATTCCAGTTCGTGGACAGGATCATGAAAACAGATCTGAGCAAAAAGTGGTTTTCAACCCTGTTCAGGAAGACCCGTGCATGCCCATAGAAACCAAGAAACCAGAGCATCCAGATAAAATCAGGGCTTTGCTTGGCATTTTATACATTTGTAGTGTAGACTGCCATTCTTCAAGGTTACACATTTTTACTGTGTCATCACCTCTTTAAAAAACAACATTGCTCAGAAGGCAACACTTTTTCTTAGTTTCTTCATCTTTTCTTGAATTTATAGAGTGATGTACAAACAAACACTTATGGGAAAAAAACTGCAAATTTACAAGAAAAAAGTCATAAATTTAAGAGAAAGAAAATTGCAAATTTAAAAGAAACTGTTGAACATTTACAAACAGTCAAGTTTACTTAGAAAAAAGTTGCAAATTTAGTGAGGAAAAATATGTAAATTTACAAGAAAAAACTCACATCATAAAAAGGTTACGATTTTACAAGAAAAAAAATTGCAGAGTAAAGATACAAAAACAGCAGATTTGTGAGGAAGAAGTGGTAAATTTACTACAAAAAAGTTTTTCATTTGCAAATAAATGTAGTAAATTAAAAAGTTACAAGTTTATGAGAAAAGCTGCAAATTTTAAAGAAAAAATTGTTCCCCCTTCCCTCCCATTACACTCGGGTAAACCAGGCTGTTCTGCTGTGGGAGAAGCTGGTGAAGGCAGCGACTTTCACCGGCAGTTAGCAGAACATTAGTCCACGTAATTGCACCAGAGATGGGTGCGCCCACACACACGGACAACGAGCGTGCTCTTCGAGCTACAGTGGGAACAAGGTCAAGTTGGTTGGTCACATCTGCTGTTTGAACGGCGTGATCACAAGCACAGGTGTCACTCAGTGCATGTACACAATGCTGAAGGCAGCGCTGCAAAGTTGTTCAGCACAGAGAAGCGAATATATTCAATCAAAGTGAAATAAAATAAACAGTAACATAGTCTTTCAGTCAAAAACACTGAATTTCTAACATAAATATCAGACTTTCTAATAAAAACTGGAAAAAAGCCTACCACTGTCTGACGGTGCCTCTCTGACTTTTGTTTTTGTGTCATGTTCGGTTGGTCCGTGGTATCAAAAAGGCTTCGGGTCTGGAGGGAAGACCCTCTGGGTCCCAATGTGGACTGGGGTCTGCTATTTGGGGAGCTTGACTCTAGTGGCTTTTTTCAGACACGTAACACAAAGTGAAATCCATGGTGTGTTTGGTCTGAACACCCACCTGACAAATTGTTTAAGTTGTCAGACGTGATCATGAAAATACCACACTGGCTTTTTATTCTACCATAGTGCTTGAACTTTACCATACAATAGAAGGCAATACTTCTGGATTTCATCAAAATTAAAATCACAGTCTTGCTGTTGACTCTAGTTGTACACAACTCAAAACACATGCTATGAACCAGCCTTTTTCCACAAAGCTGTACCTTACTGATTAGTTTCATTGATGGATACATTGTACTCTTACTTGAACTGTTATTTTACTGCAGTACGTTTGGTGATACTCTTAACTTTTGTTTTCACATATGTGAAAAATAGTTAAAAATGCAAATATATTTTAAAAAGTGAAAAATTTGTTATAAAAATGTACAAATTTACAAGAAAAAGGAGATACATTTACAAGAAAAATATCTTAAATTAATGCAAAGAATATCACAAATTTATGAGACTAAAGCCTGAAATGAACAAGAAAAATATTACACATTTAGAAGAAAATGATCTGCAGATTTATGAGTCTTTTTTTTTTTTTTAATTTACAAGAAAAAGCTATACTCACCACTCAAGTAACCTTTTTGGTAACTTGTCTTAATTATACTTGAGTCATTATTACCATAAGGTAATGCCACTCTTACTTGAGTGCAGTTTCTGGATACTCTGCCCACCTCTGGTTCCAAAGATACTGTTTGAAACATTTTTGAAAATTGCATTTTAGTGACATTATGTGGTCAATAAATGAACTGCAGCCTCAGTCCCAGCTACTCCCTTACAAATATTTAATGGGACTGCAGTTCACTTAGTGAACACAAGTTTTTCAAAAGTCTTATAAAGTATCTTTAAATATTTACCAAGCCAATTTCTCAAACATGACGATAGACCACTAAATTCTTGTCCTTAATTTCCTTGTTTTGCTTGCATTTGCACTGCCGAACACCTTCGTGAGATTCGGGATCAATAATATATATTTGTTTTTTATTTGAAATTTGTCAAATATAAGAACAAAAAATCAACTCATAAAAACAACCATGATATGTTGTGCAAATAGCTATTACCATCATCAAACCATCCAACACCCAGATATGCAGACATTTTTGGTTTTGATTTTTGGAAGTGGTTTTCAAAAATCTGCCTCTGCATTTTCCATCTCAAACCCAATACACTAAAGCCTGATAGAACTGTGCTTGTGGTGGTAATAAAAATGAGAATCCAACTCCAATAACTGGTTACAAAAACAGTGGCCTGGCTGCCCTGGATTATCTATGTCATGACCAGCTCTCATTGGACAGCTGAATTATTTTTCCCCCTTTGTGCTTAAAAGTTTACTAACTCGAAGTAATCTGTGTCTCTTCCTTCCCACAGCTTTCCAGAACTGTGACTCTCACCCATGTCACCACATCATGGTTGTACATCTGCCCAGCTCCCCATCCTTCACCTCACACATCTCTAAGCTGAGCACAGACACAGATGGGTAGACATGGGGACAGACGGGCCAGGCGCCCCCCAGCCAACCGACCAGTCACTCATTCAGTCCTGGAAAGTAAGCCCGGATACCAAAGACTACTGTATCCATTACACACACACGCTGAGGTTTGATCCCATTGCATGGCTCCAGCCACCAGGGGATTCCTCAGCACTCACAGATGCAAACACATGCCGCCACATGTGCATCTTCCCACATCTTCCAGTCTTTCACAGAGAAGTGTCAGAATTTATGAGGACATATCCACCTCTCATCACTCTGAGATGTCTGTCCAAACCATAGACTCTGTTATACTGTACATGAATATAAAAGGTGGATCTTGAGAGCCTAAGTAATGCCCTCTCTATTTCTGCATATGGGACCTTAAATCGGAAAAAAAAATAATAATATATATATATATATATACACTGTACTGTATATATACAGTATATATATATATATATATATATATATATATATATATATATATATATATATATATATATATATATATATATTTCCATTGAAGTGAATGGCAAGACAGAAATTATCTTTTGATCCCAATCAAATTTTGCCATGAGTTACTTATATGATGTTTGCCAATTTAAAAGATAATCTTCAATGTCAGTAATGGTGTAGGCTGTTGTCTAACTGTTATGTTATAAGGTTGTGAAAATACATAAACTTAAAGACTACAAAAATAGACTTAAAAACTTACGTCATCATTTTCAAAGAGCACCCAGGAGGAAGTAACTAACAGTCCCATGGATCATTTCCCGCTCTCAAAATACATTTGTGTTGTTTTTCTCTTCTTTGGACCCTTCTTTTTTCAGTCAGAAAACAGGAGGTGAGCTTTGCGAGAGGAACTGCCGTAATAGTGCTTGGTGATGTGTATGTTACGGGATGGAAGTATTTTATTGTGTTTTTGGATTTTATATAGTTTTAAGTTTATGTTGCATGTTTTATGGCTTTGCATGTTTTGTGATTTTTATATTTTAATCATGAGTTGTTGGTTTGCTTCCAGCCTGTGCTTCCCCAATTACTGATCAGCAGCACCTGGGTGACTGAGGCTGTGCAGCATCTGTGGCTGCACATGATATAAGAGGTGCTCTTGCAGTCCACAGGAGAGCTTTTGTCAGGAGGAAGAAGCCCTACCTGAGGGAAGGCCCAGCTGGATGAGGGCCTGATTGGAGGAGAGTCCTGCCTGAGGAGAGGCCTACCATGACAGCCGACAAGAAGAGTTTGTTGGACAAGAGGAGGCTGCTGGTGGTGATGTTAAAACTGAGGCCTCATCAAACAATGAGCGACTTTGAGACAATTGCTTCATGAGCGACACAGTGTTATGAAACATCTAATAAAGACTGCCATCTGGTGACTGACTGTCAGAACTGCATTTGAGTTGAAAACCTGAAAAATTTTCTCAGACAGGCTTGTAAAAATTCTGTCAGTCAGTTAGCTATCATTTTAATTGACTTTAATTAGATCACCCATGAAACCTCTGATATATATGAAGAGTTTGTTTGCAAAAACCGATAAATGCCACTTCCATGAAAATTTCACTCTTTACATCAAACAACTGTGACCATTACCTTTTTGTAGAAGTTCAAATTGTTTTGTCTCAAAAACCGATATGTCGTATGTTATAGACGCTACAAATTCATGTTGTTTTATTTCAAAAGCTGATAAACGCCAGGAGCATTTTTTCTTCTTTTTTTTTTTTTACAAAAGCAGATAACTCCACAGGGCAAATCAACGCTTGGTATTTGGATCATGTGACTCATCTTGGCTGCCTTCCGGGTCTGCTCGCTCTGACTGATTTCCCTGGCTGTGTTCGGAATGTTCACTCACTCACTCACTCCCTTCCAATTCGCTATATAGTGAATTTAGATATAGTAGACTATACAGTAAACTCAATATAACAATAAAATTAACCGCTTTCTGATATTACTGGGCTTCTTTTCGCGGCACAGTTAATGACGTCATCACGTGAGAGTAAAATGTAACAGACTAACGGTGGTTAAAAAAAAAATGAATACCTGCATGTAATTTGTAGTAAATATGTATTAAATCAAATTGTTTATATAAATACATTAAGGTAGTTTTTGTTGTAATGTGAAGCTCTCTTCTCACTGCCCCGTTGGCTGTGCATTCACTATATAGTACATTATATGGGGAAGGAGTTTCTTTTTTCCAGCCTTATTCCTTTTCTTTTTATGCTGTGTACAGCAATGAAAAGAGAGAAAAATGCCATTTCAATTATCCTGTATGTCCTGTACATATAGTAGTATTGACAATAAAATCTTTGAATCTTGAATTATAGCTTTATTATAGCTATATTATACCATTTTACTGAGTGGATTTGCCTAAATCAGTGTGTCAATCATACTACATTGATGCTTATAGACATTCAAGTACGTTCCAGACAAAATAGCATGGCTTTTGGGACTTGTCTGTTTTTGCAAAAAAAAAGTACTAATAAATTGCCAAAAAGTAACAATGAGTTACATTATATATATATACAGTGTATATATATATATATATATATATATATCAGAGGTTTCGTTCACTGAAAATTGTCCTTCCACAGAATTTTTCTAGCAATGACTACAAATTCTGCAAGCTGTCTATCATTTCACAGATTACATGGAGGGTGATCTAATTAAAGTCATGTTAAATGATAGATATCTGATAAATGTCTGAGAAAATTACGGACACATTACATATACTACCAGCGTATATATATATATATATATATATATATATATATATATATATATATATATATATATATATATATATATATATATATATATATATACTGTATATATATATATGTATATATATATATATATATATATATATATATATATATATATACAGTGGGGCAAAAAAGTATTTAGTCAGCCACCAATTGTGCAAGTTCTCCCACTTAAAAGATGAGAGAGGTCTCCAATTTTCATCATAGGTATACCTCAACTATGAGAGACAAAATAAGAAAAAAAAATACAGAAAATCACATTGAAGGATTTTTAATGAATTAATTGGTAAATTTCTCAGTAAAATAAGTATTTGGTCACCTACAAACAAGCAAGATTTCTGGCTCTCACAGACCTGTAACTTCTTCTTTAAGAGGCTCCTCTGTCCTCCACTCGTTACCTGTATTAATGGCACCTGTTTGAACTCGTTATCAGTATAAAAGACATCTGTCCACAACCTCAAACAGTCAGACTCCAAACTCCACTATGGCCAAGACCACAGAGCTGTCAAATGACACCAGAAACAAAATTGGAGACCTGCACCAGGCTGGGAAGACTGAATCTGCAATAGGTAAGCAGCTTGGTGTGAAGAAATCAACTGTGGGAGCAATTATTAGAAAATGGAAGACATACAAGATCACTGATAATCTCTCTCGATCTGGGGCTCCATGCAAGATCTCACCCCGTGAGGTCAAAATTATCACGAGAACGGTGAGCAAAAATCCCAGAACCACATGGGGGGACCTAGTGAATGACCTGCAGAGAGCTGGGATCAAAGTAACAAAGGCTACATCAGAAACACACTACGCCGCCAAGGACTCAAATCCTGCAGTGCCAGACGTGTCCCCCTGCTTAAGCCAGTACATGTCCAGGTCCGTCTGAAGTTTGCTAGAGAGCATTTGGATGATCCAGAAGAGGATTGGGAGAATGCCATATGGTCAGATGAAACCAAAATAGAACTTTTTGGTAAAAACTCAACTTGTCGTGTTTGGAGGAGAAAGAACACCATACCTACTGTGAAGCATGGGAGTGGAAACATCATACTTTGGGTCTGTTTTTCTGCAAAGGGACCAGGACGACTGATCCGTGTAAAGGAAAGAATGAATGGGGCCATGTATCGTGAGATTTTGAGTGAAAACCTCCTTCCATCAGCAATGGCATTGAAGATGAAACGTGGCTGGGTTTTTCAGCATGACATTGATCCCAAATACACCGCCCAGGCAACGAAGGAGTGGCTTCGTAAGAAGCATTTCAAGGTCCTGGAGTGGCCTAGCCAGTCTCCAGATCTCAACCCAATAGAAGGTCTTTGGAGGGAGTTGAAAGTCTGTGTTGCCCAGCGACAGCCCCAAAACATCATTGCTCTAGAGGAGATCTGCATGGAGGAATGGGCCAAAATACCAGCAACAGTGTGTGAAAACCTTGTGAAAACTTACAGAAAACGTTTGACCTCTGTCATTGCCAACGAAGGGTATATAACAAAGTATTGAGATGAACTTTTGCTATTGACCAAATACTTATTTTACCGAGGAATTTACCAATTAATTCATTAAAAATCCTTCAATGTGATTTTCTGGATTTTTTTTCCCTCATTTTGTCTCTCATAGTTGAGGTATACCTATGATGAAAATTGGAGACCTCTCTCATCTTTTACGTGGGAGAACTTGCACAATTGGTAGCTGACTAAATACTTTTTTACCCCACTGTGTATATATATACAGTATATATATATATATATATATAAATAAAGAGAGAGAGAGAGAGAGAGAGAGAGAGAGAGAATGCAGGGCTTGACATTAACACTGGCCAATGACAGGTGAATTTCAGCAGTGGCTGGTAAGACAGCTACATTCTACAGCCACTTTGGCCATGTGCAGCCATGAAGGGGTGTTCCAATCCATAGGGGTAGGGATAGTGATGTTACGTTCAACACTGCCCACTCAACACTGATTCGCACAATATAAAGCAGAAGTGTCATGAGCAGTTTTTTTTAAATTATTTATTTAATAGAACAAAACACAACATACAAAGAGTTACAAAATCAGAACTTTCTCAAAAAATATACAATGATCCCTCACTTATCGCGGTTAATGGGTTCCAGAACCGACCGCGAAAAGTGAAAAACCGCGAAGTAGTGTCACCCCTAATGACGTCATCCATAAATAATACGTACGTTCACTCTCTCACTCTCTCTCTCTCATATGATACGTGTGTGTGTGTGTGTGTACGTGTACATACATACGTAGATGTAAATAAAGTGTACATAAATATGTTTTTAGAACTCTTTTATTCTTATAACAAGATACGTAACTCAAGATGAAAATGATTTACTGCACAGGTTAATGAGAGCTTTACTGCTCCTCAGGTGATGCCTCATCGTCAGGTGCTAGAAGCGCAGGATCATCGAGGGCAGCTTCCGATAGAGCTGGAGAAGCTGCAGGAGGCGGCGTAGTGGCTCGACAGGAAGACTATTTCGCACAAAATGGCACAAGAGAACAGCAAAAAGTTCCACGCGGCGAGACTAAAAGTAACACGAGCGATAAAGAGCAATGAATGCGGTCTTCCTTGCGGCGCTCGGCAGGGAGAGGAGGTGGGTGAAACGTCTCGGCCAATCAGCTTGCGAGATTTCCGAGCTGAGCCAACACGAGAACAGCGAACAGAGAGGTGGATTTTTTGAGTTGTGGGGCTCTCCGTGTTGATACCTGATGGTCTAATGTAGTCTCCCTGCCTTCTGCTAGCGCCCGGCCATTATTTCTCAATTTTGAATTTTTGATGAATATTTTTGAAAAATCCGCGATGCACTGAGGGCGCGAAAGGTGAAGCGCGAAGTAGCGAGGGATCACTGTACAGTCAAACTTCACATTCCAATTAACAAGAAAAAAGGGGTATATTAAAAGAGAGAGTAAAGAGCACAACAATTCTCTGATAAAGTCTTTTTTTATTATAGTAATAGGAGCTGTCCAGTGTCTCTTGCAATTTTTTTTAATTTTTTTTTTTGCATCATGAGCAGTGCATTGAGTGCTGTTTTGTTTTGTTTTTGTTTTGTTTTGTTTTGCTTTGTATTGCTTTTTCCTGCGATCCAATTTTGAATAGACCTTGGATGGGCAAATGTTAAAAAAAAAAGTATTGAGATTTTTTTCAGGTTTTCCACCCAGATGCAATATTGACACTCAGTCAGCAGATGGCACTCTTTATTAACTGTTTCATAACACTGTGTTGCTCATGAAGCTGTTGTCTCAAAGTTGTTCATTGTTTTATAAGGCCTCAGTTTCACCATCACTAATGTATCTATGTGTAATATTTAGCACATGTAATGTGTTGTTTAATGTTACTAAACCTAAACCTAATTCTAACTTGTGTAATACTGTCCCTGACTTCTACTCTAATAGCAAATGCAATGATGATAACAAAGCTCCTCCTCTCAAAAGATTCAAGTAGTAAATCAGACCCCTTTTAAATCCTCTACTATTGATGTATGCAACGCCCAGCCCTCTCAAGTTTCTCGCCAGGTCTTAAATCATGTGATATGACAACAAGGCCTCATTCGCTATGGACACATGACTGTGGCCATGTTGACACAGTGCTCGACACTCTGCTCTCGCCACTTCCGTGTTATATTGCTTGAATCAGTGCTGAGTGGGGGGTATCGAGCATAATATCACTAGCTGCTGGTCCCAGAAAGATGGCTGCAGGAGCTCATGACTGAGGAGGAGAAGTAGTAATGGCCAGGACCACCTTGATTTGGGGGGGAGACACTATGTGGGGCAGTTGGTGGTGCTGCATGCGAAGGACAGCAAGAGAAGTGTCTGGTTCCCAGATAGCAGCACCCCATGACGATGATGATGGTTACAACAGTAGATATCTGGATATACTTCTGGCAAGTGTCTTCCCCTATACAGGTTTCCTGTGGACGTTGGTGTCGTGGTGGCAGACGGAACCTGGCCTGGAAGGGTGGATCCTCCTCCTCAGCTTTTAAGGACTTTTATAGTTTGTTTTAGCCCACTTTTAGTTTTTTAGCCTAAGTTTTTTAGTTAGTATTTAATTCTTTTTTAACTTAATTTAATGTACTTTTAATTCTTTGGTTTTAGTTTAGCCTTTTTATTTAAGTGGGCATTTGTTGTACAAATGTTATTGTAAATAAAATTCCTTTGAACATCCTCATAACTTTCCCCTTTGATTGCTACCTGTGACTCTTCACCTGGTTTTTAAAAGAACTTGCAGGTTATGTTGAAATTAATTACCTTCGGCCTTCATGTTACATGTACAGTCTGAAACAAGGGGATGTAGTCTGTTGTGTCCATAATGTAGGAATGACGAGTAAGTCTCACCTCGGTTAACAGGAGTTTATTCAGGATAAAACAGTAACTATGTACAAAGGCTTACGGCACCCTCCTGCTAGCCAGGTGGCTCCACGACGAAAGAGGCAGAGCCTCTTCCACCCACTCTTTTATACCTTGGGCAGCGTCATCACTGGAAAGTGGTAGTAGCCACCCCAGTCTATCCCATGTCCAACCCGGCTGCCATCTTAGTCATACCAGCCTATTTACAGACATAACATTCCCCCCCCCCTCAAACAAAAGGCCAAGCACACAAATGACCCACCCAAATTTATCACCCGAGACACGCACTAATCAAAATATGTACAAAAATAAACAAAACACCTATCCAATCACACAACTAAGGCTGAGGGGCCAGATAGACCACCAGCGCCCCCACACAGCTTAGTGGGTTATTCTGCCCCTGGAAAAAGGGGAACATACAAACAAAACAACAAAGCCATGTTTCTAACTAAAAATAATCCCTTAACAATGCCAAAAATATACACACACAGATTAAAACACAAGACAAAGTCTATTGGCAGCCCCTTACCCCAACTCCCACCCCACCATGGGTACACAGAGTATAACAAAGGGGTACTCAAATAAAACAATCCGATCCAATCAGGCAGGCTCAAATATTTACAATCTTTCTCAAACACAGGTGAAAACAGGCGTCACACCACCCAGGTTATCAATTTAAACATGCAAACACATAAACTCAGGTTTGCAACCACACAACATACTGTGCCTACTAATTCACACATTTCCCCTTTTTTAAAAAAAAAAAACACAGTTTACTGGGGCACCAAATAGAAACTAATAACAAAACAGGACTGAAGAAGACATCACATACATGCAAAATAAAACCCAGATGGATCCCTCTCAAGGCGTCTCTGTCTCTTCACTTCAGGGCTCCTAGCTGCGCTGTCTCCTCCCCACCTCCGGCAGCCAAAGATCCCTCGGGTGTCGCCAGACATGAATAGACCTGTGCCCAACTACCTCCATCCAACTGGACTCCACCTGGAACCGCCTCTGGTTGTCCCGCTGTTCGCATGGACTGTGATCTAGACGTACTCGAGCCTCAAACTAGGTCTCCGAGGGAGCCCACTTCCTCTTTTTCAACTCACCAATCCTGCAACAGGGCCCCGACTCCAGTCGCTCCATCTCGCTGGCTCTCCTGGGTCTCATCTTGGCAGGTCGTCGCTGGGAGTGCTTTGCTTTACGATAACCACTCCGCTGTTTAGCCCCGTTTTCTCCCGGCGTTGGCACCTCATCCTGATGAGCTTCATTGGGGATCCCACCGTGCCGTCCAGCACCCTCGTCCAGGGCAGCCTGCGTGACAGCATCGGGTCCATCCCAAGACGGCTCCGCGTGGCATGGTGTGTGCACTCCCAAAGTCACATTGTCCATCCAGTCTGAACCCCACACCTCAGCACCCTCCACGGCAGGAGCAGGTCGGCCCCACAGTCCACATCCAGACCATTCTTCACCCAAGACGTTTATAATGGAGAACCCAAGGCTGTAAAATAGGTTGCAACCTATAACGTTAACACAGGATGCAGAAACTTTAATGCGAACACTGGGCGCTACACTGTTCTTATACCGGGCCTCCATCTCCACATAGCCCAACATAGCCAACCTGTTCCACCCATAACCATAAAATTCTACCTGTTGCCTTCTTATCTGTCAGTGGGGAAACAGTCTGTCCATGGTTTCCAGATTCAGGATGGAAATCATCGCTCCCGTGTCCACTAGGAGCGGAATCTCGATGCCATCTAACATGACGGTGCAGCCAATCCTCCCTGTCGTCTCTGGGGAGACGGTATGCACAACGGTTGGAGTCTTCTGGGCAGCACCTGGTTCACCCCTACGGCTCCTGCGTACAAAGTTTTTGCACACCCTGGCAAAATGATTCAAAATCCTGAATTTGCCACAATGCTTTCCTTTCGCTGAGCACACTCTGGACTTATAGCAGTGTTCAGTGGACCCACATCCATAACATTTTGGCGTACCAAGGGCAGACCTTATCCTGACCACGGAGGCAAAATCATCCTCTCCGCATTCGCCATCACAAGGGTCCAGGTTCAGTGCCTTAGCACAAGACTCATTCTTCACCAGAGAGGCCCCTTCAGTTCGACCCCTCGCAATGGTCTCTGCTGCCTCAAACTGTTGGGCAAGCTCGACAGCCTCAGCTAACATCATCTCCCCTGAGTGTGTCAACAACCTGGACTGGGCTGCAATGCAACAGATGTGCTCTGCCAACTGGTCCCGAATCATCTCGTCCTCCAGGGTCCCGAATCTGCATTCTCTCGCCAGCTCGTGGAGGTCCACCACGAATCTTCACACAGGCTCTCCCGACAGCTGGCGGCGTTGTCGAAACTGAATGCGCCTCACAGTGACGTTCTCTGGTGCCTTAAAGTACCGCGCCATTAGCTGCATCACCTCATTGAAACTGTCAGCACATCCAAGGTTCTCTAGAATCCTCTGCTCTTCCATTCCTAAATTATGCACCAACACAGCTCATGCACGGAGCTTCTCCATCTCACCCAGGTTCAGGACAACAAGATAGTTGGTGAAGGCAGCAAGCCAACGAGGCCACGGCATGAGAGGTTTGCCCGGGGCCTAGAGAAATCACTGAAAGCTAGCAACAGAGCATTTCATTACCGCTTTTACCTCGTCACCAAATGTTGTGTCCATAATATAGAAAGGACGAGTAAGTCTCACCTCGGTTAACAGGAGTTTATTTAGGATAAAACAGTAACTATGTACAAAGGCTTACGGCACCCTCCTGCTGGCCAGGTGGCTTCACGACAAAAGAGGCAGAGCCTCTTCCACCCACTCTTTTATACCCTGGGCAGCGTCACCACTGGAAAGCGGTAGTAGCCACCCCGGTCTGTCCCATGATCAACCCGGCCACCATCTTAGTCATACCAGCCTATTTACAGACATAACATAGTCCACTAAGCGGTTTCATAAAAACTAAATATTACTCTTTTATTGTCTGACAACTGGCAACTTTAGTTAAGTGGAAAATTGTCTTTTAAGTTGACAAACATCATATGTGTAACTCATGGTAAAATGCGATTAGGATCAAAAGATAATTTATCTCTTGCTATTCTCTTCAATGGAGATTTTTTTCCAATTTAAGGTCCCATATGTAGAGGTAGAGGGGGCCTGACTTAAGGTCTCTATAGTTACTGAAGCACCATGCACTGGTGCTAATATAATAGATCTTAATGTGAAGTCTCAAGTTGAGCACTGTGGCTATTTTCAGAGGTGGATGTGGTAAATTAAGGAGAGGAAAAATAGGGAAATACAGTTCTTATAGTAAAGAATATTATCCTTATGGATGCTAATAGTATGGAAGCCCTGAAAGGCAAACCAAAAAAAAACTGAAGCTGGGATTTTTCTAAGTCTAAGCTGCTATACAGTACTCAATTAATCCATTAGATAGCACTGTCCAAAAGTACATTTTTTTGGTTTGCCTTTCAGGGCAGTGAGAAAAACGATTTTGGACAGTACTCTCTGCTGGATGAAGGGAATTCTGCTGCTAATTATTGGACTTAAGAAAAAATTTCAGCTTCAATTTCTTTCTTTCTTTTTTTTTTTTTTGCTTTGCTTTTCAGGGCCTCTGTATAAGAGCACTAAAGTTCAAAATAATCATGAATTCAACATGATGTAAAACTTGGAAATGACGCAATAAACTCATCAGGAATTGTGTCGTGAAAGTCATGCCACAATGGGCTTCCTGAGTGCTCACTGCCACTGGATAGAGTGCATGTTTGGGAGTGTCAGATTGGCTTCATGTTTCAGATTGAGAAACTTACGACTTTTCAGCCATAAAATACATAATATTACTGCTTTCATGTACTCATAAAAGTGACACCAATGTGTTATCAGATAATTACCCAAAGAAGTGAAGTTGAGGCTTACTGTATGCCAGCAATATCTACCATATGTTCAATGTCACAACATGTATCTAGGAATATAAAATGCACGCAAGAAAATGAAGCCAGAGATTGACAGATGGATCAGAGCAGTGTCTGCCAACATTGTACCGGAGGTCAAGGTGAAGAGGGACCTGAGCTCCAAACCAAAGCTGTCGATTATCCAGTCAGTCTACGTTTCTACCCTCACCTATGGTCATGAAATTTTGGTAATGACCGAAAGAATGAGATCACAGCTGCAAGCAGCTTTCTCCATAACATGGCTGGACTCACCCATGAAGATAGGGTGAGGCGCTCAGTTATCCGGGAAAGGCTCAGATCACATCGAAAGGAGCCAAGTGGTTTGAGGTGGTTTGGGCATCTAATTAGGATGCCTCTTGAACGCCTCCCACGTGAGGTGTTTTGGGCACATCCCACTGGGAGGAGACCGCGGGGCAGACCCAGGACATGCTGGAGAAACTATGTCTCCCAGCTGGCATGGGAAACATTGGTCTCCCCTCTGAAGAGCTGGAACAGGTGGCTGGGGAGAGAAAGTCTGAGCTTCCCTGCTTGGGCTGCTGCCTCCACTATCCAGAGCCTCAGAAAAGTGGTAGATAAATGGATGGATGGAAAAATGTTAAACTTATTAAAAGTTAGGTATAAACATGAAATCTCCATGTATTAATGTGAATTAGCTTCTTAACTTATTGAACTAAAAGAGATGAAGATGATGAACTTGTAGGCCTTATTTATTCTATCATAATGTAGTTTTATTTTAGAAAGACTGCAATCATGGAGCCCCCTATAATAATGACTTGCTAGGTGATGTACAGTTGTTTTTAATGTCACTGAACTACAGCTTTTTGTTGGCAGTCACTGTGTTTCATTCACAAACAGGGATGCACAAAACAGGAAATGCACACCAACAAATGGCCCCAAAAGTGAAGGCCCAACTGTTACTGTGGCATCACCTGTGTAGAAGAGAATCATAGCGGGTGTTGGAGTCGTTAAACCTAGCTGTGGTTCAGGGGAGAAAGCTCCCCTGCTGGGTCTGAAACACTTTGACACCACAGCCTGACACGAGAAACAAACATTTGGCACCGGGGTCTGCATCCTAACCACACCGTGAGCACTTTGGGACACAAGTGGGGGCTAATCTTGATAGGTAATAGAAACAGCATACATGTCAGGGGAAATTTGTCATGAGCATAGATGATATTTGACACATTTCCCTCGCAGTGGAAAGTATTTTGTGTTCTGGAGCTTTGGGGAGAAGCTGCTGCTGAATAAAGCTGTTTTAAATTCCACGCACCGCTGGCAATTATGTTGTTTTCTGCCCGCAAAAGCAATGCCTTTGTCGTCTAGGTATCTGTTTTGATTAGCCATCCTGTCAGAGCGCGGAGATCAGCAGATCAATCTCCAAACCTGCTGCCAAAAGTAAATCTTTGCATGAATCTGGCATTACTCACGGTGGATATATCTGCAAATAAGTAGACTGCATTCATCTCCCAAGAATTCATATGGTTTACATAAACCCCAAAAGATTTTTATATGACTTGTAGGATATTTTGAAGAGAGCCTATTTATGGTTAGTGCTCATTACTTGTAATTAGAAAATCCTTTTGTCTAGATCAGATGTGTATTTATGATTGCACTAAAAAACGGGCTGAAATCAAGCGTGTTTATGTAAGTGGTTACTGATGCTGAAACAATGATTTGCCATCTTTTCATGGCAGAGCACAGATGAATTTTATGCCATATATCCAGTCACTTCATGTTGTTAAAATCAGGCAGAATTTGGTGATATTTTTGTGATGTAAGAGGCTCTCAGCAGGTCTCAGAAGCCACACATTCTGTCACTGCAAACGGCTTAAATAACATGTAAGAAAGCCGTAAATCTGCAGCCAGTGTGTGTGTGTGTGTTTTTTTTTTTTTTAAGTTTTTCTGAGGAACTATTTGACCAGAAGGAACCAGCATTAAAGTCTGTGTGTCACACATGTTAAGGGATTATTAAGAGGATTTTTTTTTTTCCTGGAAATTTCCAGAGAATAGTCAGGATGTTTTTCCTTACACCTTCACATACTTGCCATAGGATTACAGGTAGCACTTTATAATAGAGGTCACAAATAATTAATTTAGTACAGGGTTAGTACTTGAAAAAATGCGGCAAAGCCATGATACAAACGGGGGGAAAACAATGTATATAACAAGAAAAACAAGGTAAAAGGAAAAAAAAAAAACATGGTAAAAACTGGGAAGAAAAAAACAGTAAAAATGTGGGGGAAATGGGGTAAAACCAAGGAGGCGGGGGAGGTAATGAGATCATCAGTGACAGAGTAGCTCATTCCAACCTGATGGAATCACTCAGGTGTCCTCACTGTTGACCTTGACCTTAACCACAGCCAAGATGCAGACCCACTTGAAGATCATTGTGGCTGAATTTGTTGAGAATTAGAGGAATAGCCCAGGAGGAGGAGTGATTTTTATGAAATCATCTTAAGTGCCCAGATCTCCTGACCTTTGACAATGACCTTGAGCATAACCTGGATGTAGATCCACCTAAAGATCATTGTGAGTGAGTCTGGTGACCATCAAGGCAAAGTAAGGTAAGTACTGGGGCATAGTGTATTATGCATTAACTTTCATCTGACATAATTACCTTAAAGTGACATGCCAGTGAAAATTAAGTTTTTTTTCTTGTTAACGTGTCTAACATTTTTTTTTATGACTTAAAGGCCATATCAAGAGTGGAATCACTCTTATGTGTCATGTCTGTGTGTTTCTGCTGTGAAAGTTAAGTTAAGCTCCTCCCCTTGGAAAAAGGCAACTTAGGCAGACCATTTTTTGGATGTCACTATCCAATATAACCAATCAGGCCTAAGCACTGGCTATGGGCTCGGAGGAAGAGGGCAGAACTAAAGAGTCAACTTAGCCTCCAGTGCCAGTTAGTATTTTTGGACAGCTGCTTTAAAAACTTAAGATGGATTTTACCATTAAACTGCTTTTAAGGACCAATGCAGTTTCAGTCATTATCCTGGACCAGCGTGCATACATCTGGGCATGTCATTTAACCAGTAAGTCTGCATTTTATCACAGGATTTATTCTGTTTAATCTACTACCCTTAGCCTTTAACCACTTGCACTCCGTTGTTCCGCGGAACACGAGAGCGCCCTCGTGCGCGCTTGGACGCATGACGCATGATAGTGGTGATGGTGATGTAGTGGCGTCCAAGCGCCACTGAAAAAAAAAGCTGCAGTCACAGCCGCAAACAGATTAGTTCATCTGATTGACCTCTCATTCGACTAATAAGAGCCTTGAATTGGGTTTCTGAAACCTTGAAGAGCCAATGAATGAAAATCTAGGAAGGAGGACCCGCCTACTGTGAACGCAGGAGCCAATTGAAGCACAGAAATTCAGGCTGGGTGAAGAGAGATTTACTGCTGCAGCAGATGAAAACAAAGAACGCTGGACGAATCTACTACAGACCCCGCAGCATGGAGACCACCCACAAGTGGGACCTGCACTCATTCCAGCAGAATAGACGTTTAGGATTCTCTTCCGTCATCATAGACCGACGGAGGCCGACGACAAAAGTCGTAAATCATTCGCCAAAACGGCAATAATGGAATTATGTTTTGATCGGGATCCACGAGCGGAGCAGCGTCGCGTTCGTCTGACAATGGGGAAGAGATGTTCGCCACGACTCTGCTGCTTTGAAGAGGTAAGGTGTTATAAGCTAAATTATTATTTATCCCTGAAAACTGTAATCCAAAAATGACTTTTGACCGATCGGTAAATTACAACTGTACTGCGCACGAAGTACGAAGTGCGTGCGCCGCGATAAACGGTTCATTTGCCGTGTTCGGACCGTGAACGCCCCCCCCCCCCCGCTGCAGAAGAGGAGCGGGGGGGGGGACGTTCACGGTCCGAACGCCCCCCGGCCTGCGGGGGGAAGCATATGAGTCTATTCCATCATGTAGCGATGGCCCTCTTCTGTAGCGAGGGGGGGGGCGTTCACAGTCCGTTCACGGTTCCCCCCCCCCCCACACACACACAGTAGCGAGGGGGGGGGGGGAGCCGCTGTGAAAACATGCAAGGAGTGTAATCCGTCATGTAGCGAGGGCCGAACTCGGTCCTTGGTAGCGGGGGCGGGGGACGACCCCCCGCCCACACACACACACACACACACAGACACAGCCCTGAGTGTGACCTTTCATTATAGCCTAAAATGAAGATTCTACATTAAATTATTCAAAAGTTACAGATGTTTTTCCAAACTGTGCCATTTGGCACAATTTGGCACAGTTCCAAAATGCCTGGGAACAGCCTGAGAACAAAGCTGTGTAAAATATTCATTTTTTGTGGTATTGTTACCAAATTTGGATCTCAGCTGGATAACACTTGGTTCTACATTTCTGTTGCATTTTCCAGCCGGATTGGACAGCTGTGTGTCATTTACAAGCATTTGTATCCAAAAAAACACTGTGTCCAATTTTTTTTTCTTCAAGTTCAGTATGTTTAGATGACTGTAACTCAGTGGCCGGAGCATGTAGAGAGATTATGTTTTTTTTGCCAAAAAATTCAAAGTGTTTTCTTTTAAATGAGACCAACCCCATGAAGATGCTGCAAAGGGTTGAATAACAGCTTTCGATTTACTTTGGGCACGTTATTTTTTGGCATTTTTAGGAAAATTGCCCGGAGTGCAAGTGGTTAATGTTCCTGATACTAAATTCTAATTTCTCAGTTCTTAGATGCATCATGATGCGGGCCTTTCCATCGATGCAGAACGTTACTGATCAAGACCCCCCACAAACACACACAAACACAAGTGCACATACACTAAAATTGCACTCATAGAACAGACAGTTTACATTTTTCTCCTCTCCCTGTCTGCAGCCATCTTTCTCCACCTTCTCCTTCTTCTTCTTCTTCTTTTAGATTTGATTGGTCGTTGGCAGCCAGCTTACATTACAGGTGCATTGTGCCACGTACTTCTCTCTATATCATGACTCTATATATCTTGCAATCTCTACCACTCCCTTCTCCTTCTCTCCCTCCGAATGCATAACAGCCCCTCCCACACCTGCTCTGACTGGTGTGCAGCCGGGACAATGCACCTTTTTTTTTCCTTCCGCCTTGCTGGTGGAAGGATGCTCTGCTGCTTCACTCTTCCCTCTGCTTGCACTTTTCTATCAATATTCTTATTTCCCTCTGCAAAAAATTTATGGGCAGCACCTACCGGATACTCATAAATCACTGGAACTATATTTTGCTGATGATATACTGTAGTTCAATATTACCATGATCAAACACTTTTTGGATCTTATCAGTGCTACATAAGCATGGCCTACAAGCAGCTGAAGCCTGAACTACAGCGACTGACAAGCTAAAGTTAAATATCACCAAGATACCTCCCCTTTCTACAGATGACTACCACAAACTTCTACAGAAGATTACCATGCTGGAAACTAAAATCCAGTGGCTAGAAGTTAATCTGGAAGTAAATGGACTCTGTGAAAATGATACAACCCTGCCAGTGACTAAATACAGTGGACAAGACCCCGCTAACTCACAGCTAACATGGCTGAGAGGAGATGGGAGGATTGTGTACAGAGAAATAAATCCTCAAGTTATAGTCCTCCCTGGAATGCCCTTGGTGCAAAGCCCAAGAATAAATCATCACACATTGTTTCTTAATGTTTACAGACCACCTAAATACTATGCAACCTTTTTTGATGATTTTACAAAGCTGCTGTCTATTATCTAACTAACTAACTACTAACTAACCTGCACTTATATAGCGCTTTTCTAGTCACAAAGACCACTCAAAGCGCTTTCATTAATACTAACCCTCTATTCTAAGGGCCTATAGGAAACAAATATCTAGGGACAATTTAGAACAGCCAATTAACCTAACATGCATGTTTTTGGCATGTGGGAGGAAACCGGAGAAATTCTGGAGTAAACCCACGCAACACGGGGAGAACATGCAAACTCCACACAGATCACTGTTGGTCGGGGGCTGGGATCGAACCCACGATCCCACGATCCCCACAATCCCCCGGCCAAGGGTAAACTGTGCTGCCGCAGTACTAACCACTGCGCCACCTGTGTTGACTTTGACTGTGAACTTATTGTTGGTGATTTTAACATGCATGTTGACAACACTCAGGACAGAGGGACCAAAAATTGTGTTGTGTCCTTGATAACTTTGGACTGACTCAGCATGTAATGGAAAAAATACACAACAGAGGACACAGTCTGGACTTGGTCATCTCCAAAGGTCTGAACATCTCTAAGGTTATGGTGATGGATGTTGCTCTGTCCGAACCATTCATATTTTCTTTGAGAGTGCTATTAATGTCAACAGAAATATCCAGACAGAGGTCATCAAAAAACGGTACATCATTGGCTATGTTTACATGGACACAAGTAACCGGATTAAAAGCCTGATCGGAATAAAAATGCTTCATGTAAACATGGCAATCTGAATATTCTAACCCGATCACGCTCATTCGGATCAAAATTTCATTCTGATTGAGAGGGGTGGGTTATGTCGATTGTTAATCCGAATGGTGCGCATGAAAACACTTATTCCAAACGTAGGGCAGAAAATATGTTTACTGCGCATGTCTGTACACCAGCCGCACGTCGACATGATGTATTTCCGCCTTAGCAGCAGCTAGTGGAAGACATAGCGGGAGTAAAACAAAACTGGTCTGTATCGTCCTGCTGTTTCCCTCTGTTCGTCATATGCAGAAGTATGTACTTGTAGCTTCATTACGGAGACCAGCAGAAGCAAAAGTACAGTCTGGATAGCACAATACATGTCAATTTCGACACAAAGCAGGGCTTGTAAACACCGGAAGTTGCTTCTTCTTCTACTATTTTTTGAATGTCGAAATGTCGACGTGCGCATGTCACAATGATTTATTCCATTCAAACATGTGACACATGGAAATGCACGTCCTAATCAGATCAGCTTTTTCAGGATCCATGTAAACAGTAAAATTCTGATCTGGACTGTAATCAGATTGAAGAAATGTTGCCCATGTAACTGTGGCCAGTGATAATACCAGTGAAACATTCATCCAAGCTTTCTCTCCATCACCTCCCTCCCACCTTCAGTAAATGAGGTTGCAGAAAATTTCAGTAGTAAAATTACACATATTATCAATCCCATTGCTCCCATCAAGGTGAAGGTGGTCACTATTAAAAAGAAACCTCCATGTAGAAATACCAAATTAGTATGAGCTGAAAAAGAGAGTGTCGAAAAGCTGAACGCAGGTGGCGAAAAACTAAATTACAGATTCATTATGAAATTTATAATGAGAGATTGAGCATTTATAGTTTAGAGCTGAGAGGTAACGTATCGTCACTTCCTGTTTTGCTGTCTGTCTGTGTGGTTTGCTCTCCTCACTCTCCTGAGCTTTTGGGTTAGCCACTAGCGATGGCTACTAGCTCTCCTTCCTCTCCTCCTCTGGTGTGCTCTCTCTGTCAGATGTTTAGCTACACCTCTGCCTCTTTTAGTGATAACGGTAAATGTAATAAATGTTGTCTTTTTGAGGCGCTCGAGGCGAGGTTGTCTGATTTGGAATCCCGGCTCCGCTGCATTGAAACACCGTCTGCGCCAGTTACTCTTGACGGACACCCCTTAGCTGCAGCGGAGCTAGCTAGCATAGCTAACCCTGTTAGCGATCCTCCGGCTCTCCTCAGCAGCGAGGAGACTGGGTGGGTGACGGTGAGAAGGAAGCCTAGTCGCAAAGCCCCGGTACACCTCCAACCTGTTCACGTTTCTAATCATTTTTCCCCGCTCAGCGACACACCCGCTGAGGAAAAAACTCTGATCATTGGCGACTCTGTAGTCAGAAATGTGAACCTAGAGACTCCAGCGGCCATAGTCAAATGCATTCCTGGGGCCAGAGCAGGCGACATCGAGTCAAATTTGAAAATGCTGGCTAAAAGTAACTGTAACTACTCCACAATTGTTATTCACGCTGGCATTAATGACATCCGTCTCCGGCAGTCGGAAGTCACGAAACTTAATGTAGAATCGGTGTGTGACTTTGCAAAAACGATGTCTGCCACTGTAATATTCTCTGGGCCCCTCCCTAATCTGACCAGTGATGACATGTTTCGTCGCTCGTCATCCTTGAACCGCTGGCTGTCTGTGTGGTGTCCTGCAAATGACGTGGGCTACATTGACAATTGGAGCTCATTTTGGGGAAAACCTGGTCTTATGAGATGAGACAGCATTCATCCCACTTTGGATGGTGCGTCTCATTTATCTAACAATCTGGCATCTTTTTTATCCAAATTTCCAAAACCCTGACTACTCAGAGTTGGGACCAGGAAGCAGAGTCGCAGTCTTACACGCCTCTCTGCAGCTCCTCTTCATCCGCCACCCCTCAACTTAGCCCCTGTCTTCCCCATCAGAGAATCATTGTCTGCTCCCTCCAAAGTAAATAAAAATTAAATAAAAATATAATATATAAGTATCCCAAAGTGATTAAGAAAAATATTGGTAAAACTCAAATTAAACATAAAGCCTCTAAATTGAATGATTTGGCCTCTGTTCCTCCTCATAATTTAAAAATTAAATGTGGTTTATTAAATATTAGGTCTCTAACTCCGAAGTCTCTGTTAGTCCATGATCTGTTAATTGATCATCAGATTGATTTAATATCCCTTACAGAGACTTGGTTAGGGCAAGAGGATTATGTTGGTTTAAATGAATCAACTCCCTCTGGTTATTTAAACTGTCAAAATCCCAGAAGTTCTGGTCGTGGAGGAGGAGTAGCAACAATTTACCATTCCAAATTACTAGTTAATGTAAAGCAAAAAACATGTTATAATTCCTTTGAGGGCCTGGTCACTTTAGCAATTTTAGGTTAAACCCAATTTTATTTGGGTATTTTTCTTCTTCTTCCGGCTATCAGAGAGAGCAGACGCATTTCTTCTCCTCTCCCTTCTCTTCCTCCCTTTTACTGATCCCAGCTTGCTGTGTCCTGTCTGTGTCTCGCTCTTCTTCTGCTGCATCTCGACCCAAACGGAAATTATGGAAATTATGGAATTGGTGAGCTGGGCTTTAAAGCTATTGACACCACTTTTTAACAGAAAATCGGGCCAGGGGGAGCCCAAGTGGAGAGACTCATGGAACAATTGGAACTCGTGTCTGCATGATTCGATTGAAGATGTGGAAGACATCTACCTGTTTTGGCTTCATGATCACAGGATTCTGCTGTTTGGCTCTGGAGTTTTCCTGGTGTATCGAAAATTAAAGAAGTTGGAAGAGCTAATCAAAATGCGGACCCGGCGAAGCTCCTTCAACAAATTCGACCAGCTGGGGAGAGCACTGATAGCGGCAAATATGTGACTAACATGGAATTTACCATCTGGCATGCACTGAAGAGAGATGGACTCTGTGGACATGTTTATCTATGTTTGGTGAACTGAATCGGAAGGTGGAAAACATCTTGGAGTCGCTGGGTGCTCTCCAGGGAATGATTTTAAAGCCTGTGTATGTAAATTGTGATGCATAGAATCGCATAAGAGAGGAAATTTCTATGCTCTAAGTGAACTGTGCTTATCAGGCCTTGATTCGGCGTCCTTATTCCTCCAGGAGAAGAGATAAAGCAGAAGGGAGTTTTGGCTTCTCCTTAACTCAAACAATTGCTGATGTGCAGCAATCTGAACTCTCCAAGGACAGCGTTATCATGTGACTAACATGGAGTTTTACCATCTGGCATGCACTGAAGAGAGATGGACTCTGTGGACATGCTTATCTATGTTTAGAATACATGGACATAACATCTAACCGTTGCCTAGGAGAGGATTTTTTGTTGTGCACCAGTAACTGATACATTCACACTGCACTCATACTGATATCACATGACTGACATACACACACTGGTCTATCTCCTTTGCTCTGTTAATGTGTAGATCTGTATCTTGTCTGCTAATTGTGCATTTAGAGGGTTTTTTTTCTATGTGATCACAATCTTGCTCACTCGAGCACAATTCTGATAACTTTGTTTTTTTCTCTCTGCCCAATGTGTCACCCCCTCCCCTCCCCCTCTTTACCCCCCACTGTATGAGGCGCCTTGTATGGCTGCCGCGTCATTAGGGAGCGCTTAGAAACGAGCGCACCTTAGTGATAAGTAAAATTCTTTGTATGTTGTAAGCATACTTGGCAATAAAGTTGATTCTGATTCTGATTCTGATTCTGATTCTGATTTGCCATAGTTTATCGTCCCCCATCAACCTACTCAGAATTTTTATCCGAATTTGCTGATTTCTTAGCTGATTTAGTGCTGAAATCTGATAGAATAATTATGGTAGGGGACTTTAATATACATGTAGATGTAGATAGTGACTGCCTTAATGTGGCATTTAATTCAATATTAGACTCGATTGGGTTTTCTCAGAAAGTAGGAAATTCTACTCATTACCTCCACCATACATTGGACCTTGTTCTGACATATGGCATAGAAATAGAAAATCTTGTAGTGTCTCCTCATAACCCTGTACTGTCAGACCATTGTCTGTTAACTTTTGATTTTACTATTTCTGACTATTTGGCTCCTAAAGAAAAATATTATTACAGTAGATGCCTCTCAGATGATGCTGTTACCAAATTTATGCAGATTGTTTCCTCTATGCCATGTGTCAACACAATGGAAATAAGCTATAGACAGCTTGCTCCTTCTGTAATTGATAACATGGTGGATAGTGTTACAGCTTCTCTGCATCAGACTCTAGACTTGGTGGCCCCCTTAAAAAAGAAATAGTCTAATCAGAGATTTCTAACTCCTTGGTTCAACACAGAAACTCGTAGCTTAAAACAGAAGACTCATCAATTAGAAAGAAAATGGCGCTTCACTAATTTAGATGAAATCTATTTAGCTTGGAGAAATCATCTTTTAATTTATAAAAAATCTCTTAGAAAAGCTAGAACGAGTTATTATTCTGCATTAATAGAAGAGAACAAGAATAATCCCAGGTTTCTTTTCAGCACTGTAGCCAGGTTGACAAAGAGTCAGGACTCTGTCAATCCTACCATTCCCTTAGAGCTTACTAGTCAGGACTTTATGAACTTTTTCAATAATAAAATTTCATCCATCAGAGATAAAATCAATCAGATTCTTCCCACAGTTAACTTAAGTACTGTAACTACTACAACTCCTTCAATTGATGTCTGTCTTGATGAGTTTACTCTAATCGACCTTTGTGAGTTAGACAAAATAGTTTCTTCATCCAAACCTTCAACTTGTCTTTTAGACCCTATTCCTACCAGGTTATTTAAAGAAGTCTTCCCACTTATTGGTAGCTTTATTCTTCATATAATCAATTCTTCATTAACTTTAGGCCATGTACCACAGGCTTTTAAAACGGCTGTAATTAAACCCTTACTCAAAAAGCCAATGCTAGATCCAGGAGCTTTAGCTAACTATAGACCAATCTCTAATCTCCTTTTCATTTCAAAAATCTTAGAAAGAGTTGTTGCTACGCAATTATTTGACCACCTGCAGGGAAATGGTTTACTTGAAAAGTTTCAATCTGGGTTTAGAATCCATCATAGTACTGAAACAGCCTTAGCGAAGGTCACTAACGACCTCCTCATCGCATCTGATAATGGACTGGTTTCTGTACTTGTCCTTTTAGACCTTAGTGCAGCTTTTGATGCTATCGATCATAATATTCTACTTGATAGATTAGAACACTATGTTGGACTTAATGGAACTTCGTTGCAGTGGTTTAGATCTTATTTATCTGATAGGTTCCAGTTTGTTCATGTAAATAATGCGTTTTCTTTCAACTCAAAGCTTAGTCATGGAGTTCCACAGGGATCTGTGCTAGGCCCTACTCTTTTTAGTTTATATATGCTTCCATTAGGCAACATTATTAGAAAGCACTGTATACATTTTCATTGTTATGCAGATGACACACAATTATACCTGTCAATGAAGCCAGATGATAGTAATCAATTAGCCAAGTTGGAAGCCTGTCTTAAGGAAATCAAAGCTTGGATGACTTGTAATTTCCTGCTATTAAATTCAGATAAGACTGAAGTCATTCTTGTTGGTCCAAAAAACCTTAGAAATTCCTTTCCAAATCAAACTTTCAGTTTGGATGCGGTTACTCTTTCTCTTAATAGCTCTGTGAGGAACCTTGGAATTATTTTTGATCAAGATCTGTCCTTCAATTCACATATTAAATTTGTTTCTAAGACTGCCTTCTATCATTTGCGTAATATTGCCAAGATTAGGAGCATCTTGTCTCAGAGTGATGCTGAGAAACTGATCCACGCTTTTGTTAGCTCGAGATTAGATTATTGTAATTCTTTATTATCAGGCTGTCCTAAAACATCTTTAAAAAGTCTTCAGCTGATCCAAAATGCTGCAGCAAGAGTTTTAACAGGTACTAGAAAGAGAGATCATATCTCTCCGGTTCTGGCCTCCCTTCATTGGCTTCCCATAGAGTTTAGAATTAAGTTTAAAATCCTTCTTCTTACTTACAAAGCTCTAAACAATCAGGCTCCTTTTTATTTAAAAGATCTGATACTACCGTATTATCCTAACAGAGCACTACGCTCCCAAAATGCAGGATTACTTGTAATACCTAGAATCTCCAAAAGTACAATGGGAGGCAGAGCCTTCAGTTATCAAGCTCCTGTCCTGCGGAACCAGCTGCCAATCTGGATTTGGGAGTCAGACTCGATCTCTGTTTTTAAGAATAGGGTTAAAACCTACCTTTTTGATATAGCCTACAATTAGGGAGGGATCATGTGTTTCTGAACCCTCCCTTAGTTATGCTGCTAATAGGTTTAGTCAGCCGGGGGACCTCCAATAATGCACTGGGCCTCACTCCTTTCTTCACTCTCAATGAAATAATTTTTTTTTTTGCTGGTCATTAACATCTTTTTGTTCTCTCCCATAGATTGAGTCCCCATCGTGCTGTTTGCTCTCTACATGTCTTTTCTTTTCATCTTCTCTATCCCCTCACCCCCCAGCCAGTCGCAGCAGATGACTGCCCTTCCCTGAGCCTGGTTCTGCTGGAGGTTTCTTCCTGTTAAAAGGGAGTTTTTCCTCTCCACCGTCGCCAAGTGCTTGCTCACAGGGGATCGCCTGATTGCTGGGGTCTTTCTGCAACTGTGGGGGTTCCCCCTACAGTTGATAGTGCTATGAGATGACTGTTGTTGTGAAATGGTGCTATATAAATAAAGTTGAATTGAATTGAATTGAATTGAGAAATGCAAGGCAAGCGTATTTTTCTGACGTCATTGCTAAAAACAACAATAATGCACGCACCTTGTTCACAACTGTTGACAAGCTAACAAACCCCACTAATTCAGAAAATTAGACAGTCAGTCAGTGCTCCTATGCCAGGTGCTGGACATGTGCTTCCTCTATGTCCACGTAGAGAAGACATAAACACCATGGCAAATTTTTTTCCAATCAATCATAAAATCTTGGATGACTTCATACGCCACCTGAAATCCACTACCTGCTGCCTTAATACTCTCCCAACAGGGTTTTTTTTTTTTTAATGTTTCATATTGTATGGCCTCAGATCTGCTACAGATCATAAATATGTCTCTGCATTCAGGTGTCTTCCCTTAGCACCTTAAAACAGCTGTTATCAAGCCACTTCTCAAAAAAGAGCAACCTAGACCCCTCACTCATGAACAGCTATAGGCCCATATCAAACCTCCCCTTTCTTAGTAAAATAATGGAAAAAGTTGTTTTTCAACAATTTTACAACTTCCTGACATTAAATAACTGTTTTAATGTGTTCCAGTCAGGTTTTCAGCCACACCACAGCACTGAGACAGCTCTAGTTAAGAGCCTTGATGACATCCACTCCAATATAGCTAATGGCAACATTTCAATTTTGGTTCTACTGGACCTCAGTGCTGTATTAGATATAGTCGACCATAACATCTTACTAGACCAGCTGAAAAACTGGGTGGGACTTTCTGGTACAGCACTTAGCTGTTTTGTGTCTTATTTAAAAGACGGGGACTATTTTGTGTCTATAGGTAACTACAAATCTGAGCAAACAAAATTAACCCGTGGAGTTCCTCAAGGTTCCATTTTGGGACCTTTGCTTTTCAACATCTATATGCTCCCACTAGCTCAAATCATAAAAAACAACAAAATATGTTACCATAATTATGCAGATGATACACAAAACTACATAACTGTCTCACCAGGAGACTATGGTCCAATTAAAACCCTGATCAAATGCATTGGTCAAATTAAACAGTGGATGTGCCAGAATTTTTTTTTCAGTTAATGAAGACAAAACCGAAATAATAGTTTTTTGAGTCAAAGAAAAAAGACTCAAAGTTAGTGCTTAGCTTCAATTAATGACGCTAAAAACCAACAGCCAAGCCAGAAATCTGGGTGTGGTTCTGGACTCAGACCTGAATTTTAAGAGCCACATTAAGACAGTAGTGAAGTCAGCCAAATATAACCAAAGAACATAGCGAGGATTAAAGGTCTGATGTCTCAGTAGGATCTAGGAAAACTTGTCCATGCATTTATCTTCAGTAAACTGGACTACTGTAACACTGTCCTCACAGGTCTCCCCAAAAAGTCCATCAGACAGCTGCAATTAATTAATAACGCTGTAGCTCAAGTCCTCACTAAGACCAAGAAAGTAGATCATATAACCAGTTCTCAGATCTTTATACTGGCTTCCTGTCTGTCAAAGAACCGATTTTAAAATACTGCTGCTGGTTTATAAAGCTCTGAAGTTTTTAGGGCCAAATACATTTCAGATCTGCTAGTCCATTATGAACCACCCAGAGCCCTCAGGTCATCAGCGTCAGGCCTACTATCTGCACCCAGAGTTAGAACCAAACATGGTGAGGCAGCGTTTAGTTTTTATTCCCTTCATATATGGAACAAACTCCCAGAAAGTGTCAGGGCTGCTGAAACTCTCAGCTGCTTTAAATCGAGATTAAAAGCTCTCCTATTTGATGCAGCCTTTCAGTAGCCTACAATGTACTGTAACTTTTATTTCTGTCATATTTTATTTTAGCTTCTTTTTGTTTCTCTTTAATTTACTTTTTAGCTTGCTTTTAAACAGTTATGTATTCCTTTTGCAACTTGCTGTAATGCTTTATGTAAAGCACTTTCAATTGTCTTGTACATGAAATGTGCTATACAAATAAACTTGCCTTGCCTTATAGAGCAATCCCCAACCATTTTTGCTTCACAGACCAGTAATATGTAAAAAAAAAAATAAATAAAATTTGGGAGCGTGGATGGGGCAGGACTAGGTGAGAGTCACAGACCCCAGTAAGTCTCATTTCAAACTTGTTTATTCTCGGGGTAATGGTGGAATATCAGAGCTGATTGTTATGTAATTGTGCCACATATGAAACAAATAGAAAAGTGTATATGCTGCAACCACTGCTGAAATTAAAAGTTAGTTCCATAAACTATCAGACCTATTTGTGTGTGTGTGTGTGTGTGTGTGTGTGTGTGTGTGTGTGTGTGTGTGTGTGTGTGTGTGTGTGTGTGGGTGGGTGTGTGGGTGGGTGGGTGCTTGAGTGTTTGTGTGTCGTATGTGGGCATGTGGGGCTGTGTGTGGGTGTAGGTGGGCATATGTGATGGTGAGTGTGTGTGTATGCACATGAGAATGGGTGTGTGTGTGTGTGTGTGTGGGTGCGGATACCTGGGGGTGGATGTTTGGGGGTGGAGGATGTGTGTATGGGTGGGGGAACCTCACTGGGTTGCGGGGTTGGCCGGACCACCTAGTGGCATGGGGGTTGGTGATTCAAGGTCTGCTTGTCCCAGCCGCCCTGCCGTTGTGTCATGGGGCAGGGCGCTTTGTCGCATTGCCCCTGGGGTCTTTGGCGCAGGATGTGTGTGGTTGCTCGGGGGGGGGGCGGCGTTGGCGTGGGTTGGCAGCCTTGTTGCCGTTGGGCTGCTCCTGGGTGACTGTGGCTGCAGGGCAGCCTGCTGCTGTTGGTGTGTGTCTGGGGTCGGTGGTCGGTGGGCTTGCGGTGGGTGCTCGGGGGTGTCGCTTGGCATGTGGGGTGCCGTATGGGTCCGGCCCATTGTTCACTATTGTGATTATTGTTGTTGTACATGTTTGTGTGTGCCAGATGAGTAGGAATGGGTGTGGCTGCTCCCTCATGTTTGTGGTGCTGGGGGGCGTGACGCTGGTGGGTCCTGGGCTGCTCGGCCTGGTGGCCCTCGCCCTTTATTGGGATTTGGGAGCAGTGGGTGGCTTACTGAACAAGTTTGCGAGCTGGTTTGTGGGGGGGAGCGACCTCGCTTTTGGACCGCCTCCCTCCCAGTCTTATTCCCCCACCCCCGTGATTCTGAGTGGAATATAAATCTTTTTGGATACACTTAGGACTTTGGGGCGGGGGGGTGCCGCACTGTGTTGGTGAAGGGGACACCTCTGCTTCGCAGTGGGGCTGCCCTAACATCAATTTTAATTGCGTTTTAGACACTGAGGGCTTGGGGGGATGGTGGCCCTGCCGCCTATTGCAGTGGCTAGTGGTGCTCCAACCACCATCACCCCCAATTTTAACTGCACCATGGTAGTTCACACACCTACACACAATCGCATCATACAACTGACACACACATTTCATGTTTTGTGCAAGGGGGGGGGGGTCTTCCCCCACTCCTGTTGCCCTCCTTCTTCCAGGGGCCTAAGGGCCCTGCGGGGGGCCTGGGACCTGTCATGTTGTCAAAATCCCTGGGTGCTGCTGAATGAATAGATACAAGCAAGGGAGTGAGAGAGGAATTGAATAAGAGAGTAAGCGAGAGTGAGAGATTGATGAATGGAGATGGTGTTGGTGGGTCGGTTTTGTGTGGCACTTTGTGTGTCGGGTGGCATCTTGGGGCACCTGCAGTGATCTCCTGATCAGTCGCTTGGGTGGGCACTGGGGATGGGAGTCTGGGTTTGTGGCTGTGGCCACCCTGGGGCGGGTTGGTGGGGTGGGGCCACTGGCCTGCGCCGGCGGTCTCACCAGCCGCTGCTGGGAGCTGGTGTGCATTCAGGCTGGCTACATCTGCATCATAGTCGCCCTAAGAAATAGTGGTGAATGAGGGTGGGTGAGTGTGAGGGGGAGAGCATGAACGGATGTGAGTAGGTCGGAGTGGGAGTGGAAGTGAGAGTGCATGCGTGGGTGAACGTGAAAGAGTGTGGGTGACCCTGAGAGCGAGTTGGAGTAAGATTGAGTGGGTTCAGGAGAGAGAAAATGGTGGGTCCGGGAGTGCAAGACTGTGACTGTGTGGGGAGTGGGGGAGTGAGAGTGAGTGAGTGCTTGTGGGTACATATGAGAGCCAAAGGATGTGGTGTGAGAATGAGTGTGTCTGTTAGTTGAGAGGTGCTGGATTGAGGGGGTAATGCCTCTCGGCTACGTGGGCTCCCTTGGATGGGGGTGGGGGACTTCTTTGGATTTGGGCGTCCCCGGGGTGTGCGGCAGTGGAGCTAGGGGGCGGGCCCTCTGGGGGGTGCTTAGGGGGGCTCACGCCAAGGGGCACGGGCCAGTCTCCGGCCTGAGGGGTGGGGGCGCTGGTCTTCTGGCACTTGGGGCCCCGGCGCTGGAGTTGGCCCCGCTGGGGGTGGGGTGGGGGGGGTGGCAGGCCCAGGGCTGTGGGCTCGCCTCACCGGCCGCCTAGCGGCCTTGCCTCCCTCAGCCGTCCCGCTGGGGGCAGATGCCAGGGGGCGTTCCTGGGGCTTGTTGGCCCCAGGCATTTGTGCCCTGTGGGGGCTGGTGGCACTGCCTTGCCTGCTCGGGGTTTCTGGGGTGGTGGGGGATTGCTGCGACTGGCCCCCCTCTTCGTATGTTTCCTGACAAACCACTCACATGCAAACACTTATTTTGCGTGCGATCTCATATACATGCACACAGACGCACACGCACAAATGTCTCCCCTTTAACAGGTGCAGATACCAGACTCGTGTTGAGACCTCTTCGGTGGGAACCAGTTTGTCTTCTGTTTGTTTTAGTTGTTGGTTTGTTTGTCTTTTTTGCCTGTTCCTCTCTCTTTTCTTTCCCCCTCTGCACACTTCCTTTCCCCATTCCCCATCCTGTCGGGTCCTTCATGGGTAAAATAATTTAAAGTTATAATAATAAAAATAAAGTAATAATTTTAAGTATTAAAAGTTATTACAGGAGGAGTTTGCAACAATATACAGTACATAGATGGGCACTGTATATATTTTGGCAAAATAAATCTGTTTTGGCACAATAAGGGTAACAGATCTCTGTTCTGCTTACCTAGCTGCCTGACTGGATAAGGGGAAAAAAAACAAAACAAGAAGAAGCTCTCAAACGTCTACTAGACGAAGTGAAGAACAAGAAGGAGAACAAGAAGCCAGATGTCCTAACCATAACTATCGTGACAATCCAAAACGATCCTTAAGGGCTGCCAAAACCCGACCGTGAGGAACCCCCTACTGCATCAGTGCAAGATACAGTGAACACAACAGAGCATCCTCCACCTGAGGTTCCAGAAGGGCCTGAGAAACCAATGCCATCCAGTGCTATTCTGGTAGTCCAGCTACCTGAAAAATTTCACTCGCCCGAAACAGACGGCTTGTGGAAGTAATAGAACAGGCGAAATGCGACAAGCTGGAAGGGTACATGGTTTTATTTCCTCCAACATACTGAGATCCGCTTTGTAGCTCAGTGAGCTACTGCGTTGCTGAGGCATGTATAGCAAGCTCTTTTATACACGTTATACAGACAGAGAGAATGCATGGCACGTTAGCATAGTGATATACATATCAGTCAATGCATATCATTAGCGTGACCAACTGGCGCCCGGATGTCATCTCCCTCATCCAGGGATGTACGCACAACAGTCCATTGTTCTGATTGCCCCCTGGGGCTCTCTGTCCGTATGTAAATTGTCCTCCGTTTCCTCCAGCCCTGCTGAGTGTGAAATAGTGTTAGTCTGCAGTGTGCTGGGTCACCACGCGGCTCCCCTCAGAACACTCAGAAGGGGCTGTGACACCCCCCCCCCCCGTCGTTTGGGCTCCAGCTCCAATAGAATTGTCCTCCTGTAGAGGAGTGTCAGAGGGCACGCCAGTTCGTGGGGGGGATGGGGGAGGGGTAGAAAAGATAGTGTGCTCCACTCCGAGTTCCAGCACGTTGAACAGCCATGGATCGTGGGCGCACGAGGCCGGTGCGCATCGTGCGTTATGGAACAAACGGGCGATCAGACGGTTTTAGGGAGTGAGGTGCGGGAAGAGCGCTGTGGAGGAGAGGAAGGGGGGGTGGGAGTAAGTGAGTGTCAGCCCAGGACGTCAAAGGTGTCTGGGCCGTGCAAAAATTGCGTGTGGATCCGCGATGGTGAGGGACTTTCCCGGTAAACCTGGCGGTGATCCGCAGTGGCTGTGAAAAATTTAGTCTCTGACTCCTCTTGCGGCTCAGTCCTGAGAGGATGTGGGGAAGGCGAACTCCAATGTGTGGAGGATGTGAGGAAGGCAAATTCCCCGAGGATGCGTAGCGGCTGTGAAAAAAAAAAAAACTGAAGCTGTGTGAGGGACTTGGCAGTTAGGCTTTAGGTGCGGAAGCAGCCCTAAAGTCATCGGGGAAAGCAATCGGTTAAATTCCCGTTGTGCGCCATGGCTGAGAAACCCATACAAAGGCCCGTGTGCAGGCTGCATGTCTGCTTCAGGTGCGTGAGCAGCCCTAAAGGTTCCGAGGATGGTGACCGGCCGTGTTTCTCGGGCATGTGCAGCGGCGGAGGACGATGTATAAGTCTGGAGCCGGTTTGTCTGGAAGCTGTGCTGTCCTCATAATCCTGCAGTGTGCACGCGGGGCTTCTGTGCGCAGAAAGTCCGCTGTCGGGAGGTGAGTCAGAGTCGGGGAGCTTGGTGGAAATCAACGCAGACGGCACCGATGATCTTGCCCATTCAGGCTGCTTCCTTCGGTTCGCTCGCGTTGCCGTTCATGGTGCGTGTCGGTCCCAGCGCTGCCCGCTCCGGAGAGTGCGCTCCAGTGTGGATGAAGAGGATGCAGGCATTCTCTGGTCCTCTGGAATCCACAGCGCGGTGAGAGGGAGTAGACGGTCATTCTCTCTCGTCAGGTCACCAGTGTGGAGAAAATGGCATAGTCGAGAGACGCACCATGCACGTCCAGGGTCACCAATGTGGAGGTAATAGGGTAGGTGAGGGATGCACCACGACACGTCTAGGGTCACCAATGTGGAGGTAATAGAACAGGCGAGAAGCGACGAGCTGGAAGAGTACATGGTTTTATTTCCTCCAAAATATCGAGATGCATTTTGTAGCTCAGTGAGCTACTGCGTTGCTGAGGCATGTATAGCAAGCTCTTTTATACACGTTATACAGACAGAGAGAATACATGGCACGTTAGCATAGTGATATACATATCAGTCAATGCATATCATTAGCGTGACCAACTGGCGCCCGGATGTCCTCTCCCTCATCCAGGGATGTATGTACAACAGTCCATTGTTCTGATTGCCCCCTGGGGCTCTCTGTCCGTATGTAAATTGTCCTCCCCTTCCTCCAGCCCTGCTGAATGTGAAATAGTACAGTCTGCAGTGTGCTGGGTCACCAGCACACACAAGCAGGCTCCTAAACAGGCTCCTAAATTTGCATTGAACCGCCGGTCCAACAATTTCTGTGTGACTTGACCGAGAGGGGGGTGACACATAAATCTTTCTTTCATTGACCCTGGAAGATGTTATGACGCATGAAGCTCTACTGGATGCCGCGGCGGACATCACTCTAATGTCGTAGCACCTTTTTGACCACCTACGTGTTGTTGCCACAAAGACATAAAACTATGACCTTGTTCCTTAGCTGTTCGACCTTACGCACCCTCCAACATGACTCTGTCACACATGCCATTGATAAAGATCTCCACTGGACCCATGACCATGATCCATCCGGTCTGTGTGTCCAATCTCAACTCAATTCCACTGCTGATTGGCAAAGACCTGCTTAATCGCTTTGACCCTCTGATAGATTTCAAGAATTTTAATTAACTGGCAAGATTTCATGGACAGATGCCACCCCCCACCAGCACAGGCGCAGCGCTGCACCTGTCATGTGTTGTTATTTGACGGCCCAAAACTCCCCAGTTCCCCAGTTGATTTAAGTTGTACAAAGAATTCCACCTCACAAGGTGGCAGACACATATAACTTACTGGTCTGGCCTTGGAGGACCAATGGTGGGCATAGAACAATCCTAAAACCTCACTGGACAACACAGAAGGACAATCTTCTGGACAACACAGAAGAAGAGTTTGTAAACAAATGTTGATGTTCGCCATCGCCATCGCTGTTGCAAGAAGAAGGAGGCTTTCGCTCCTGAATTTGCCAACTATGATTCTAAAAAGTGATTATTTAGCTTATGAAGGTAAACGTTTACATTTTGTTATAACAGAGGGTGCATGAAGTTGGCTGATGTTCACCTGCTGTCGACCGCAGCGCCATGTGACTGGGGAGAACGATAGCGCCATTTCCATGTCGTCATATGCAGTAAATAGCAACGGAGTAAAAGTGAAATTGAGATGGAATAATCTTAACAGTTTCTGGATGTGAGGGGGGAAAATAAAATGACCGACAGAAGAGAAAATAACGACAGGATGCCGCTAAAGGACTAAGCGAGCGAGCCACCCAGCCAACAGTAAGTGATGAATTTGGTTGCTT
The DNA here is from genome assembly GCA_020510985.1 of Pholidichthys leucotaenia. Classification (NCBI taxonomy): domain Eukaryota; kingdom Metazoa; phylum Chordata; class Actinopteri; order Cichliformes; family Pholidichthyidae; genus Pholidichthys; species Pholidichthys leucotaenia. The sequence continues at coordinate 336,607,840 of CM035836.1, forward strand.
GTTTACATTGTAACTGATTTTCTGGCTCATATACTTTGAAGATAAGATAACAAAATCCCCAAAACTGTCATGGACTGGGTTGGACGCCTCCAACCCTGCTCCATGGCTTGTGGCTGTATTTTTTCCTGAGTGGTTTTTTTCTTAATTTTCAGCCTGCAACTCCTTAGGAGCATTGGGTCCTTGGCTCCTGCCAGCTGAGGTCCACGCCTCCCTCTCCCTGCCAACACCTACCAACTGTCTGTCATTACCTGTTGTACTCTCTCCACACATGCACATACAGGCAGTTGTCCACGCCGGCATTCATTCAGTACTTCTGCACTCACTCACTCACTCACTCACTCACTCACTCACTCACTCACTCACTCATTCACTCACTCACTCACTCACTCACTCCACACACACACGCACACACACACTTATTCTCACTCACATGCTCAGACATTCACTCATACACCCTCGCATTCACTCTCTCTTTTCCCACAGGCAATCACTTAGCTCATCAGTAGTCGCGTTATTAATACTCTGTGTTTGCTGTAGTGCATTGCTGGATTATTGTTTGAACTGTCGATCTGCTCTGCTGTTTGTACCGCTGGTTCATCTGTTTCCTCTACCAGCTTGTACTCAGCCTCCCCTCTGTTTTGCCGGGACTGTTTCTAGGTTTGACTCGGACTGCTCCAGCCTTATAAGTTCTACTGTGCTTTCCCACACCTTACCAGTTCCCTCTGGATGTGTCTGGGGTTCTCTCCGCTGCCCTTGCTATCAGTTCCGTCTATAATGCTCGGGTCTTTCTCTGTGTTGTTCTCTCCTGTGTACTGTAGAGCGTCCTAGTAGTCTTTCCTGTCAGCCTAGCACAATTCATCTATTTGTTCAGACTGCATTTTGCATTTGCCATTAAACACACTCAACTTACTCCTGCATTTGGGTTTAATCTCTCCTGCCTCAAATAGGCAGGAAAATACACTTGACAAAAACAAGAAACGGTAACAAAAAGCAAAACCATTCTTTGTGTAAATATGTCCAAAGCCCACTTTTGACTGAAAGTTATGTAATTCGCAATGGCTGCCATGACATTTTTTTTTTTTTTTGTTACTTATTTGTACCCGTAGGTAGATTGGGTTTGCAGTCTGGTGACAAGCCACCGGCTGCCGGTCGCTGCATGCGCGAGCGCCCTAAACCTACATGTTTTTAGTATGCGGGAGGAAACCGGAGAAATCCCGGAGTAAACCCACGCAACACGGGGAGAACATGCAAACTCCACACAGCTCACTGTTGGTCGGGGGCTGGGATCGAACCCACGATCTCATGATCCCCGCGATCCCCCGGCCGAGGGTAAACTGTGCTGCCGCAGTGCTAAACCACTGCGCCACCGTGCAGCCCATGCAAATTAGATGTGTAAATTTACTCCTGTCTCAAACTTTGGATCATATTCTACATCTTTCTAATTGACAGTAAGCCATTATCTCTTACCACTTTCAAGTTATAGCCTTGGAAATCTCTGACATCTGAACTGAATATTTTCTTGAAAAAAATCTTGACCACTAGATGCTAATGGAGCAACTTGGCGCCTGTGCTAGTCAATGAACTATGGGCTCAAGTTCGGCAACCTCACCCAACCACTCTATCAGAGGCAACCGAATCACAGTGCTACACTCTTGACACCTTGGACATTCCAAGAGTCACTCCACTCGCACTGCTGACCCAACCAAGTTTGACTGAAGGTGACCTTTAGGACCGGGTCGAAACAGGCACCCCTTCTTATGTCACCACACCTGACAACCCGACCTTAAATGAACATAGTTCATTCCTTTGCACCCTATCGCCTGGGGCGGCGGATAACGAGTACTGCCCCCAAGTGGTCAAAGGCCCGGTTGTCCAAAGCTCTCACATAGAAGATGTGGTACTTGCTCTCTGGGCAGATAAATCTGCCATCAGCCAGAAACTTTTTGATTCTCTACACGAGAAATACCCTGACCTCATGGTAACTAACAAGTCTTTCTGTTTCCCTGCTGGGGCCAAATCAAACAAAGCACTGGTCACCACAGGCATCTGCGCCCTCCATCTTCAGTGGAACCAAACACTGCTAACTCACCCTTTCTTGGTCCTTTCCGACCTGCCACATACAGTCTCCAATGGCAGCGACCTTCTTGTGAGACGTGGAGCTCAGGTTGATACCATAAACAATGCTTTATGGTCTCTCACCCCAGTCCAAGACACACACTCTAAACCAGATGTAGACACCTTAAAGTCAAGCCAGACCATCCCTGAAGCCTGCCAGGTACTGAACACTCAACATTGTGTCATACCTGCTAATGTCATGCGCTTCCTGGTTCAACTATGCATTCAGACCGGACAAAAGCTCATGCATCCTCAAGCATTTTACCAAGTGGCTCCGTTGTTTGGCAATATGGGCTTAATTCTGGAGGCCATGCCCCTTCTAAGCCTAGGATTTCGAACCACCACGGTGCCGGTAAACAATCCCACGGCTGAGACTATCGTCCTGCCCAAGGCCAGGCCCCTCGTCTGGCTCATCACCACCAATTTCCATGATTTTGAACTAACCATTCCAGTGTTAGGCAGCCTCCCTGTTTCTTTTTGGGCTGACTCTCTTGAACCTGCGGTCATATACACTAAGCCTTCTAAAGCCATCGCTCTTGTGTCAATGTCAACCCCTGACAAAGAGTCAGTGGGACGGATTGACTTGACCAATGATGACCAAATGCTTGTCCAAGTCATTGAACTCCTCCCATCAGCGTCCAATCAGCAAACCCCTGACAATCCCAGTGATGCTCCGCCGAAACTGGTCACTACCCTCGCCGAAGACATCACACAGGTGGTAGCTGACGCTAGTATGAGCCATCATTCTCCAAAGACTCCTTGGACTGTGGGTGAACCACAATCCACTCTGTATGCATTCCACACCACCTGACGCTCCTCCCACCTACGTCAGGCAGTACAAGATTCCCTTGGCCTCTTATGGCCCAGTACATTAAATAATCGACAACCTACTGGACCGTGGCATTATCAGGCCATGCAACAGTACCTACTCCGCCTCCTTGTGGCCGGTCCTGAAGCCCAATGGTAAGTGGCAGCTCACCATTGACTACAGGAAACTAAACACTCAATTTCCTCTTTCTAGGTGGCCTATGACTCAGCTGGAGCAAGAACTTCCTAGAGTCAAAGACGCCAAATACTTCTCGATGCTGGACATTGCTTCTGGTTTCTGGACTATTCCTGTCCAAGCTGAAGACCAACAAAAACTGGTCTTCGTGTTTGCGAATCATCAATACACATTCACCCAATGTCCTTTCAGGTATGCTAACTCTCCTGCTCAACATCTTCTTGAATAGGGCATGTCCAGACGCCAGAGACTGAGGCACTCTCATCTATGTTGACGACATTCTCATTCAGAGTCCAACTCTGGAAGCCCACCTGACTGAAATCAATCATGTCCTTGGCCAGCTCACACGAGCAGGAGCCAAAATTTCTCTTTCCAAATGCCAATGGTGCAAAACAAAGGGCAAAACCAAGGTCAACTATATTGGTCTCTTGGTGAGATCCAGCGGGGTCCTACCACAAATGTCACGAATCCAAGACATTTTAAACAAGACCCCTACTAACATCTCCCAACTCCGGAGCTGTCTAGGGGTATGCAACTACTCACGCAAGTTCATTGAGGATTATGCAGACTTGGCAAAACCCCTTCCAGACCTCCTATGAAAGGACGCCGCTTTCATCTGGTCAGAGGCTCAAGAACAGGTTATGCTAGCTTTAAAGAAAAAGTTATAAACAGCACCCTGTCTGGCCTATCCCAACTGTGACCAGCCATTCTTCCTACAAGTGGGGTTCTCTGCCAATTGCTTAAGTGCTGGATTATACCAAATCTACGACCACGACAAACAGGTCATGGCTTATGCCAGCAAAACCCTCTCTGGTCCAAAATTGAAATACTCGGACTGTGAAAAAGCCCTTCTGGCTACTGTTTGGGCAATCAAACATTCCCACAACTATGTGGGTGGCCAGAGAATCACGGTGGAGACTCACCATCAACCAGTGGTTTTTCTTAATAGTCAACACATCAGAGAAGGTGTTGTGACAAATACCAGAATAGCTTCCTGGTTGATGGCTCTACAAAGCTTTGATGTTGAGGTCCACTACACACAGAAATTAAGGAGCCCTCTCGGCACAGACTTGGAAGCCTGCCAACAGTGCTTTGAGGATGCTCCAGGACCATCCATTTCTGCCGAGTCACCTACAGTAAGTGAAGACCCTAACCATCACTACTTCGACCAGAACATCTGTCAAGATATGGTCACTGCTTATGTTGATGGTTGTTCTTTCCATCACAAAACTCACATTCGTGCCGGAGTGGGGGTGGCATGGTTAAACAATCAGCATTGTGAACCCCGCAACTTTCAACTGGGGTCCCAATCATCACAATATGCAGAAATCACAGGTGTGTTCATTACACTGCAACTTGCTGTAGACCATGGCATCCGCACATTGGTCATCTGCACCGACTCTAACTATGCACGCCTCAGTCTCACGTGTCATCTGGCACTCTGGAAGGCCAAAGGTTTTGTAACCTCCAACCACAAACCGGTTAAATATCAAGATCTTTTCAGGGCATGTGATCACTTGGCTACCTCCAACATTCTCCAGGTGTACTGGGAAAAGGTCAGAGGTCACTCACGTACACCAGGTCAGGACAAAGAATGGAAAGACCTTGTGGACTCACTTGCGAAACAAGCAGCCATACAAGGCACCCCCTGGTCCTTTGATCTTACTCTGGTGCCGACTGCAGAGTCCCTTCCACCCACCTCTACAGTCTGTGCGGTCACCAGGGCCCAAGCAAACAAGGCCCCGGACCCGCCACAGCCCACAGGTCCTCTGGCCCTGCTTTCTCTGATGCTGACCTTATCTTTCTGCAGGCTCTTGACACTGCAATCCATAAAATGATAAAATATATCTTGGATCCTGTACTCCATGCACCATCCAACTCAGGTGTTGCTGACATTGTGGGATTGAAGCCACTTTATGCCACGTGATCTTCACTGCAGCTGTGTAATGGTATTCTGGTTCATGTTTCCAATGGACTCCCTGCGTCTGCGCTTGTGGTCCCTCGCAACCAGAAGGGGGTGATGATTGTTCATGCCCACGATCTCCCAGCTGCAGGACTTAAAGCAACGTACAACGTGTTCAAACAAGTGGCATATTGGCTATACATGCGAAAGGATGTAGCAGACTACATCACGGGATGTCTTGTCTGCTGCCAGTTTCAACCAACCAACCCAATTCACCAAGCACTCTGACAGAAAAGAGGCATCTTATTCCCATGGTCTGACCTCCAAATCGACTGGATAGGTCCCCTTCCATGGTCAGCCAGAGGTAACAAATACTTCCTCACAGTCACATGTGCTTTTACAAAATGGGTTGAGTGTTGACCTGCTCTTAATGACGTGGCCGAAACCACGGCCTACTTGTTGATGAACCATGTGTTCTCGAGATTTGGTCTGCCAAGCCGAATCAACTCTGACCACAGCACCCATTTCACAGCTGAAGTCATGCAACAGCTGTGGAAAACCTTGGGAGTTAAAACTAACTTCCATATTAGCCACCACCCACAATCCTCTGGAGAGGGTGAAAGAGCCCACCGAACTCTGATCAACATACTGAAAAAGTATGTTTCACCACACCTAAAAAGACTGGGATGTAAAACTCCCCCTGGTCTTGATGGCCATCCGAGCCACACTCCATGAAGCTATTGGGGTCTCGCCTTTTGAAATGATGACAAGCCAGCAAATGACTTTGCCCCTGCACTTGCTCTATCAACCTGGAGAGGCCAGTGTTGCCACAGCCTACACTACCCACCAATACATGACTGACCTGACCAAGCATCTCCAACAGACTTTTGCATTTGCCCAAAAACATTTGGATCCATCAGCTGAAGGACACAAGGTGTACTATGACCAGAAAACCTCCCATGACGAACTCCAAGAGGAACACAAAGTTTTCTACTACTCCTTCATCCCTGAAACAGGACAGATCAATTCATGGGCAGGGAAACTCACTCGGAAATTCCTTCCCAGGTGGACAGGCCCATACACGATCACAAATTAACTCTTGCCGGTCGTGTACCAAATCAAGATATGCAAAGGTCACCAGGACCCCATTTCCAAATGGGTCCATCACAATCAGATCAAAGCTCACAAAACCCCCATGGGACTAGTTGGGGACAACACTATCCCAGTAAGTAAATAAATAAGCTTAAAATCCTGCCTGCGCCCGATAGATAACTGTTAGCTAACTATCAGCCTCAGGTATACCCAGTCGCACTTCTCTACACCGATCAGTTAACTGCACCAGGGCTTCCAAAAGGAGAGTTAACCAAAAACTAACTGACATCCTTAAAAGCTAATCTCAAAAGACCCTGCAACGTTTCATTCAGTTTCATCAACTTACTATTTCAAAATAGTATACACAGGACATCTACTCTCATTAGCTGGAGTTAATAACACCAAAATCCCACTAAAGGTGATAAAACACTAAAAGCCTAGAGGTCAACCTCTAACAAAAGTTATTCCACCTCTGAGAACAGTCGTCATCTGCCACTATGGAGGGTAAAGATAAAAGGAACCAGTAGGGAAGTTAACATTAAAATCCTTCATTTCTATGTGTCTTGCCAGGATGATGGCCCTTCTGCTTTTTGGTTTAACCCTCTTCCTAACCATTGCGTCTACCTTCACTGACCTTGTGAAAAAGGGTCCCGAGTCTGGGATAGCGTTGATCAACCAACCAGGACTCCTGATTACTGAATGTCAAATCCACACTCAAAAGATCTTCGTGTGGTTTCATCCCTCCACAGTGGTCTACAGAAATCTTCCACTAAGCCCAGGCTCGTCCTCCTTGGTTGGATGTCACTGGATTCAGCAAGCCATAGACCATGCTGAATTTGATATCACACGTGCTGGAACAGCTAGAGAAGTTCACCATTACGCAGTTCAACTTAACCGCACCCAAAGCCAGAAACCAACGAGCAGTAGGTGGATTCTTAACAGATGCCTCAGCTTTAGGATTGCCCTTTATCTTAGGTAATTTGGTCAATATCATTATCCTAAAATGTCAGGTAGGTGAGCTACAAACTGAGCTCCCTTGGTCACTGTGAATCACTCTAAATTGAATGATTTGGCCTCTCTTCCTCCTCATAATTTAACTAGAAAAGCACTCGGAGAGCGCAGACCTCCGCCAAGCGCCGCAGTTCCGCCCATACAGTCTTGAGATTCCTTGATCATGAAAACATATGACAAGCAGTGGTTCAGTAGTTATTCACGAAAATGGCATTTTCCGTAATGGCGGCCACAGTTCCTCCCATACACTGTTTGTGTGTATGTTTTCAGATTCCTTGACCATGAAAACATATGACTAGCAATTGGATTGACAATGATAGGATTAGTGGTTCAGTAGTTATTGTGGAAAATGGCATTTTCCGTAATGGCGGTCACAGTTCCTCCCATACAGTGTTTGTGTGTACGTTTTCAGATTCCTTGACCATGTAAAGATTTGAGTAGCAATTGGATTGACAATGACAGGATTAGTGGTTCAGTAGTTATTCATGAAAATGGCATTTCCCGTAATGGCGGCCACAGTTCCCCCCATACAGTGTTTGTGTGTACGTTTTCAGATTCCTTGACCATGAAAACATCTGACAAGCAATTGGATTCACAATGATAGGATTAGTGGTTGAGTAGTTATTGAGGAAAATGGCATTTTCCGTAATGGCGGTTTAGCGCTCCAGTTCCCCCCATACAGTGTTTGTGTGTACGTTTTGAGATTCCTTGACCATGAAAACATATGACAAGCAATTGGATTGACAATGATAAGATTAGTGGTTCAGTAGTTATTCACGAAAATGGCATTTTGCGTAATGGCGGTTTAGCGCTACAGTTCCCCCCATACAGTGTTTGTGTGTATGTTTTCAGATTCCTTGACCATGAAAACATATGACTCGCAATTGGATTGACAATGATAGGATTAGTGGTTCAGTAGTTATTGTTGAAAATGGCCTTTTCGGTAATGGCGGCCACAGTTCCCTCCATACAGTGTTTGTGTGTACGTTTTGAGATTCCTTGACCATGAAAACATATGACTAGCAATTGGATTGACAATGATAGGATTAGTGGTTCTGTGGTCTATATTAATCATATATTCCATAACCTACATATGTTTAAGCATGTGAGAATGTTTGGTGATTACATATGTAAGGCGACTTCACACCTCAGAACAGGACAAAGAGTCTCAACCGCCAGTGAAGATCAAAGAGCATCCAAGGCACTGCGGTGGAGACCGGATGGGTTGCCCTGACCCCCCAGGGGCAGGCGGAGGAGTACGAAGACAATGGGGGGATTAAGATAATGAGGGATGTCAGCTTTTGATATGCATGTCTTTTGTTATGTGCGAGTATAAGTTCGTAGAGCCGAAGGTGTTCGCTCTCTTACTTCTTCTGCTGCTGCACCTAGATGAGACTTGTTTGAGGAGCTGATAATAAACTTTGGTTTATGAATCACATCGCCTCGTTATTTCAAGCTCCTCTACAGTTCAGTAGTTATTCACGAAAATGGCATTTTGTGTAATGGCGGTTTTCTTGTGGACGGTGATCCGGATCACCACCAAAATCTAATCATCTGTAGGATACCCCATTTCTGACAATCTGTGAAAATTTCATGAAAATCCGTCCATAACTTCTTGAGTTATCTTGCTAACAGACAAACAAACAGACAGACAAACAAACAAACAAACAAACAGACAAACCAACGCCGATGATCACATAACCTCCCCCTTTGGCGGAGGTAAAAATTAAATGTGGTTTATTAAATATTAGGTCTCTAACTCCCAAGTCTCTGTTAGTCCATGATCTGTTAATTGATCATAAGATTGATTTAATATCCCTTACAGAGACTTGGTTAGGCAAGAGGATTATGTTGGTTTAAATGAATCAACTCCCTCTGGTTATTTAAACTGTCAAAATCCCAGAAGTTCTGGTCGTGGAGGAGGAGTTGCAACAATTTACCATTCCAAATTACTAGTTAATGTAAAGCAAAAAAACATGTTATAATTCCTTTGAGGGCCTGGTCCTCAGTATTGGGCACTTTTGCAATTTTAGGCTAAACACAATTTTATTTGCCATAGTTTATCATCCTCCATCAACCTACTCAGAATTTTTATCCGAATTTGCTGAATTCTGAGCTGATTTAGTGCTGAAATCAATTAATATACTGTACATGTAGGTGTAGATAGTGACTGCCTTAATGTGGCATTTAATTCAATATTAGACCCGATGGGGTTTTCTCAGAAAGTAGGAAATTCTACTCATCTCCACCATACATTGGACCTTGTTCTGACATATGGCATAGAAATAGAAAATCTGGTAGTGTCTCCTCATAACCCTGTACTGTCAGACCATTGTCTGTTAACCTTTGATTTTACTATTTATGACTATTTGGCTCCTAAAGAAAAATATTACTAAAGTAGATGCCTCTCAGATGATGTTGTTACCAAATTTATGCAGATCATTTCCTCTATGTCATGTGTCAACACAACGGAAATAAGCTATGGAGAGCTTGTTCCTTCTGTAATTGATAGTATGGTAGATAGTGTTACAGCTTCTCTGCATCAGACTCTAGACTTGGTGCAGCCCCTTAAAAAAGAAAAAGTCTAATCAGAGATTTCTAACTCCTTGGTTCAACACAGAAACTCGTAGCTTAAAACAGTAGACTCGTCAATTAGAAAGAAAATGGTGCTCCACTAATTTAGATGAAATCTATTTAGCTTGGAAAAATCATCTTTTAATTTATAAAAAATCTCTTAGAAAAGCTAGAACGAGTAATTATTCTGCATTAATAGAAGAGAACAAGAATAATCCCAGGTTTCTTTTCAGTACTGTAGCCAGGTTGACAAAGAGTCAGGACTCTGTCAATCCTAGCATTCCCTTAGAACTTACTAGTCAGGACTTTATGAACTTTTTCAATAATAAAATTTCATGCATCAGAGATAAAATCAATCAAATTCTTCCCACCGTTAACTTAAATACAGTAATTACCACAACTCCTTCAGTTGATATCTGTCTTGATGAGTTTACTCCAATTGAGAGTTAGACAAAATAATTTCCTCATCCAAGCCTTCAACTTGTCTTTTAGACCCTATTCCTACCAGGTTATTTAAAGATGTCTTCCCACTTATTGGTAGCTTTATTCTTCATATAATCAATTCTTCATTAACTTTAGGCCATGTACCGCAGGCTTTTAAAATGGCTGTAATTAAACCCTTACTCAAAAAGCCAACGCTGGATCCAGGAGCTTTAGCTAACTATAGACCAATCTCTAATCTCCCTTTCATTTCAAAAATCTTAGAGTTGTTGCTACGCAATTATTTGACCACCTGCAGGGAAATGGTTTACTTGAAGAGTTTCAATCTGGGTTTAGAATCCATCATAGTACTGAAACAGCCTTAGCGAAGGTCACTAAAGACCTCCTCATCGCATCTGATAATGGACTTGTTTCTGTACTTGTCCTTTTAGACCATAGTGCAGCTTTTGATACTATTGATCATAATATTCTACTTGATAGATTAGAACACTATGTTGGACTTAATGGAACTTCGTTGGAGTGGTTTAGATCTTATTTATCTGATAGGTTCCAGTTTGTTCATGTCAATAATGAGTTTTCTTTCAACTCAAAGCTCAGTCATGGAGTTCCACAGGGATCTGTGCTAGGCCCTACTCTTTTTAGTTTATATATGCTTCCGTTAGGCAACATTATTAGAAAGCACTGTATACATTTTCATTGTTATGCAGATGACACACAGTTATACCTGTCAATGAATCCAGATGATAGCAATCAATTAGCCAAGTTGGAAGCCTGTCTTAAGGAAATCAAAGCTTGGATGACTTGTAATTTCCTGCTATTAAATTCAGATAAGACTGAAGTCATTCTTGGTGGTCATAAAAACCTTAGAAATACCTTTCCAAATCAAACTTTCAGTTTGGATGTGGTTACTCTTTCTCTTAATAGCTCTGTGAGGAACCTTGGAATTATTTTTGATCAAGATCTGTCCTTCAATTCACATATTAAATTTGTTTCTAAGACTGCCTTTTATCATTTGCATAATATTGCCAAGATTAGGAGCATCTTGTCTCAGAGTGATGCTGAGAAACTGATCCACGCTTTTGTTAGCTCGAGATTAGAGTAATGTAATTCTTTATTATCAGGTTGTCTTAAAACATCTTTTAAAAGTCTTCAGCTGATCCAAAATGCTGCAGCAAGAGTTTTAACAGGTACTAGAAAGAGAGATCATATCTCTCCGGTTCTGGCCTCCCTTCACTGGCTTCCCATAGAGTTTAGAATTAAGTTTAAAATCCTTCTTCTTACTTACAAAGCTCTAAACAATCAGGCCCCTTTTTTATTTAAAAGATCTGATACTACTGTATTATCCTAACAGAGCACTACGCTCCCAAAATGTAGGATTATTTGTAATACCTAGAATCTCCAAAAGTACAATGGGAGGCAGAGCCTTCAGTTATCAAGCTCCTCTCCTGTGGAACCAGCTGTCAATCTGAATTCGGGAGTCAGACTCAATCTGTTTTTAAGAATAGGGTTAAAACCTTCCTTTTTGATATAGCCTACAATTAGGGAGGGATCATGTGTTTCTGAACCCTCCCTTAGTTATGCAGCTAGTAGTTTTAGTCAGCCAGGGGACCTCCAATAATGCAATGGGCCTCACTCCTTTCTTCACTCTCAATGAAATATTTTTTTTTTGCTGGTCATTAACATCCGTTTGTTCTCTCCCATAGATTGAGTCCCCATCGTGTTGTTTGCTCTCTACATGTCTGTTCTTTTCATATTCTCTATCCCCTCACCCCCCAGCCAGTCACAGCAGATGACTGCCCCTCCCTGAGCCTGGTTCTGCTGGAGGTTTCTTCCTGTTAAAAGGGTGTTTTTCCTTTCCACTGTCGCCAAGCACTTGCTCACAGGGGATCGCCTGATTGCTGGGGTCTTTCTGCAACTGTGGGGGTTCCCATGGCGCTAAATAAATAAAGTTGAATTGAATTGAATTGAATTGAATTGAATTGAATTCAGGCACAACTGGCGGCCCAGAAAACAAACTTACAGGCTGTCAGCACCACCTTACAATGCACAGTGTTAGTTATGAACACTCACTCTGAAACTTTGGTCAACCTCAACAAGCTGATGCAGCCATTGTTCTCTGTACTTCAGGTTGACTTTGCCCAGGCACAGCTAGCGTCTATGTTACTGTCAAATATAATTAGGGATATTAGCTCTTCCGTTGACGCTTTGGTAATGGGCAGAATTCCACCCTACCGCCACTCAGAGAACTATAATACCGCTCCAAGCCCATTTAGCTTTTACCTTGGGCAATGCTATCCCCATCTACATTGACCCTGAAAAGCACCAGATGGCTTTCCTTGTCAATCTATCGATGATAACTTACGATAGTAAGTAAGTAAGTAAGTTAAATGATCTATGGAGCCGTGGGATGTGTAAAGTTAATGTGCCAAGCTAACGCTAACGCTACAGCTAGTCATAGCTAACACCAATACAAAGGAGCGACTCTGTCCCCGGTTCATCCCACTGACCCGGCATCAGCCCGGTAGATGACGGCTGAGCCTCCAAACTCACTGGAGCTTTGTCGGTCTGCTAGAGAGAAGAATCAGAATCAGAATCAGAATCAGAATCAGGTTTATTGCCATTGTTCATGTAGTACACAAACTAGGAATTTGTCTCGGTACAATGCTGCAACATTAAACATGATAAGATAAGAGAAATAAACTATACATGTAATAAAGTGTAGGATAAGATTAAGTGATACTGGTCAACAGTTAAAATATATATTAGCCAGCAGCAGATACTGTGGAGAACTATATAGTGCAGTCGGTAATGCAGGAAGAAAACAGTGATGATTGACATGAGTCTGGTTGAGCTGCTGTACATGGTGCACGAGAGTCACTTAGTGTTCAGCAGTCTAATGGCAGAGGGGAAGAAGCTGTTCATGTGACGGGAGGTTTTAGTCTGGATGGACCGAAGTCTTCTACCAGAGGGGAGGGGGGCAAACAGTACATGACCAGGGTGTGAGGGATCGGCTATGATCCGGCCAGCACGCCTCCGGGTCCTGGAGATGTACAGATCCTGGAGAGATGGGAGCTTGCAGCCGATCACCTTCTCAGCAGTGCGCACGACGCGCTGCAGCCTTAGTCTGTCCCTGGCAGTGGCTCCTGCGTACCACACGGTTATGGAGGTGGTGAGGATGGACTCGATGATGGCTGTGTAGAACTGCACTAACATCTTGGTGGGTAGCTTGAGCTTCCTCAGCTGCCGCAGGAAGAACATCCTCTGCTGGGGTTTTTTGATGAGTGAGCTGATGGTCAGCTCCCATTTGAGGTCCCTGGTGATGGTAGTGCCTAGGAAGCGGAAGGAAGGACGACTGGAAGGAGCCGTGGGATGTGCTAAGCTAATGTGCTAAGCTAACGCTATTGCTATAGCTAACGCCACAGCTAGTTGTAGCTAACACCGATACAAAGGAGCGACTCTGTACCCGGTTCATCTCACTGACCCGGCATCGGCCCAGTAGATGACGGCTGAGCCTCCAGCACAGATTCTTAGAATCTTGTGATTGGGGCTCGGCGGAGGAACTAACCAAGGCCACAGCTGGACAGGAGCCGGATGGGAGCTCAACTACAGCGGCGGTAGGAGACCCCAGCTGGATAGGAGCCAGATTGGAGCTCAATTACAGCGGCGGGGCTCGGCGGAGGAACTACCGAGACCCCAGCTGGACGGGGGCAGGATCGGAGCTCAACTACAGTAGTGGTGGGCAGCGGAGCTCTGCAGAGGAGCTACCGAAGCCCCAGCTGGACAGGAGCCGGATCGGCGCTCAACTGCAGCAGCGGTAAGCAGTGGGACTAGCAGCGGTGGGGGCTAGCTGAGGCCCCAGCTGGACTCGAGGTCGGCTGGATCAGATACCGGCAACACCAGCAGAGATTGTCCCACTATCATCAGGTCAGTAAAAAATGCCACCAAAGAAGGAGGAAATGGAAGATATTAAAAAATCTCTGAACTTCATGTCAGAAGAACTGACCAAAGTGGCCTATCAACAGTCTAAACCAGGGGTGGGCAGTGAGGGCCATTCCACTGCAGGTTTTCTGTTCCACCCAGTCTCTTCTGCAGGTGGTTGCTCTGATCAACTTCAAGGATTGCTAATCAGTGAAAACACCTGCTAAAGAGACTGGGTGGAACAGAAAACCTGCAGTGGAATGGCCCTCCATGGCACATGATTGCCCACCCCTGGTCTAAACTATTAAATGGAGGAAGTCCGAGAATTGAAATTAACAATTAAGGAAAGAGACAAAATAATTGCAGACTTGGAACAACGTATCAAGGACCTTGAACAATATTCTCATATGGATGATTTAATCATTAATGGACTAGACATTAAATACCAATCATATGCTCATGCTACAGCAGGAATGAGAGGTGAGGAGGCTCCCCCAAGTGAATCAGTCTCCCTGGAAAACCAGGTGCTTCAGTTCCTTGAAAGCAGAAACATAAAGGTTGAAGTAAATGCAATTCCAGCCTGTTATACTTTACCCAGAAAGGACAATAAAACAAAGAAATCAATTGTGATACGCTTTGTGAACAGAAGGGTAAAGAATGACATACTGAGGCAGGCCAGAAAGCTACGGGGAACAGAAGTTTACTTAAATGAACATTTAACAAAGACTAATGCTGAAATAGCACAGCAAGCACGGATGCTGAAAAGACAAAACAAGATACAAGCAACATGGACAAGAAACTGCAGAGTTTGGATCAAACTAAATGGAACACCTGAGGAAGCAAAGGCCGTAATAATAAGAGATCTCACTGACTTAAATAAATATAGATGAACACTGATTAAGAAAATTAAGAGACTGTGGTGAACACTCAATGGACCTGTTGGACCGGTTCTGTGACTCGCATTTCAGGTCAGAACAAAGGCAGGAAGCTTAGCCTTGTTATGCAAGGCTGGAGACTGTGGGGGGTCGATTAAAGGATGTGTGGGAAACAGTGGAAGTGATATCATGGAGGGAAATGCATTGTGACTGTCTTTATTATGCCAGGTGGTGAAATGCATTGTGACTGTCTTTATTATGCAAGGTGGTCTGTGGGACATGTGATCTATGAGGTGTGAAGTCCCTGATATTTAAGGACGAGAGTTACTGTTTCATACTCTCTGTTTTTTCTGCTTTGAAATGATGGAGATGTGAATAAAGCTGACTCTGAGAAAGAACGCTGCCTCGTCATTTTCAAATCAAATCAAATCAAATCAAACTTTATTGTCATATTGCTGTACATACAACTGTAGTGCAGGCAAGATGAAATTGCGTTTCTCTCGGCATCCATATAAGAAGCAGCATGATTTAAGACACATTCCCACATAGCTCCCCCCTACCCCCACCCCCCCATCCATTCACACATCCCTGAGACATACTTGGGGAAAAAAAAGAATAACTAACTATAATATACAAAATGTCCGTAGGTGCAGTAGTGTGTATGAGAGATTCCGGGTCAACTGTTCAGCATCCTGACAGCTTGTGGAAGGAAGCTGTTGATCAGTCTGGTGGTTCTGCCTCCGATGCTCCGGAATCGTTTACCAGATGGAAGAAGTTCAAAGTGTTTATGCAGAGGGTGAGAACGGTCCTTGACAATGTTTAGTGCCCTGCTCCTACAACGGTTCTGAAAAAGTTCTTGGACAGAGGGGAGGGAGACTCCAATTACCCTCTCCGCCCCCTTGACTATCCTCTGCAGGGCTTTTTTGTCTGACATACTGCAGCTGGAGTACCATGTAGCAATGCAGTACGTCAGAACACTCTCCACCACACCTCTGTAGAAGGTCCTGAGGATGCAGATGGGGAGAGAGGCCTGTTTGAGTTTCCTCAAGAAGTGCAGTCTCTGCTGAGCCCGCTTCCTGATCTCCAAGGAATTCTTGCTCCAGGTCAGGTCCTGCGAGATCTGCACTCCGAGGAACTTGATGTTCTCCACTCTCTCCACTAAATGGCCGCCGATGCTGAGGGGGGCGTGCTCAGGCTGCGACCGCCGGAAGTCGATAATCATCTCCTTCGTTTTGTCCACGTTGAGCACCAGATTGTTCTCCCTGCACCAGCCCTCCAGGTCTCTCACTTCTTCCCTGTACATTGATTCCTCATCCCTCTGGATAAGTCCCACCACCGTGGTGTCATCTGCAAACTTAATAATCTGGTTCCCCTCGTGTCTGGATACACAGTCATGTGTTAGAAGTGTAAACAACAGTGGACTGAGTACACAGCCTTGAGGGGATCCGGTACTCAGCGTGACAGACTTGGAGATGTTGTTTCCAACCCGGACACACTGAGGTCTCTCAGTCAGAAAATCCAGGATCCAGAGACATGTGGCGGTGTTCAGACCGAGAAGGAGTAATTTCTCCATCAGTCTCTGGGGAATAATGGTGTTGAATGCTGAACTGAAATCAATGTACAGGAGTCTGGCGTAGGTGTCTTTCTGGTCCAGGTGGGTGATGACAGAGTGTAGGGTGGTGACTATAGCATCCTCCGTGGAGCGGTTTGAACGATATGCAAACTGGAGCGGGTCGTGTGATGCAGGGAGGCAGGCTGTAATGTGTGGTTTGACAAGCCGCTCAAAACACTTCATCACAATTGGTGTCAGTGCAACAGGATGATAGTCATTCAAACAGGACACCACTGGTTTCTTTGCCACCGGTACAATGATAGAGGTCTTGAAGCATCTCGGAACGATGGCCTGACTCAGGGAGATGTTATAAATGTCAGTCAGGACATCCGCCAACTCGCTCGCGCAGTCTCGGAGCACACGTCCCGGAATGTTGTCTGGGCCTGCAGCTTTGCGTGGGTTGACTCTGGTTAAGGTCCTCCGTGTGTCCGCTGTGTTGATGGTAAAAGCTGGTCCGACCGATGGTGGGGGAGGGCCAGCCCTCCCTCTGATTGTCGAGTTTGATGCTTCAAAACATGCAAAGAAGTCGTTAAGCCTGTCTGGAAGCGAAGCATCATCATCATCGACCCCCTGCCTAGGCTTAAAGCCCGTCAGTGTCTGAACTCCCTGCCACATCTGCTTGGTGTTCCTAGTGTCACAGAGGTGTCCCTGGATTTTCTCCGCATAGGCGCGCTTTGCCGCCTTAATTCCCTTAGAAAGCGCAGACCTGGCTGAGCAGAGGGCGATCCTGTCCTTCGCTCTGAAGGCTGCATCTCTGGCTGTGAGCAGCGAGCGCACCTCTGCAGTCATCCAGGGCTTATGATTACCCCGCATTTTCACATCTTCCACAAGACTATGATAATCCATATCCACACACAGAGCAAGAACAGTTCTTTGGTGACATACCATGTCAATGTACTTTAAAAAAACAAAACAAAAAAAATATGACTGACTTTAGTAGACATCAATCATCCCCAGTTGGAGGAAGTCATTTGACACAGAGTGAGAAAATTCAGACTCTGAAAATATGCCATTATGCTGAACATAAACTACAAGAGATGGAGAATGATACTGATTCTGATAACCACTTCTTCAATAATATTCATAATCACTGTGAATATTGTACTGAAAAGCAATTCAAAAGTCAAGTGCAATTAGATGGTAAACTATCAATAATACGTACATTTCAACAGCAGAAGTCTTAACAAAAATTTGCCACAGATTCAGGACTATTTAAAACAGCTAGAGAGAACATTTACAGCTATCACAGTCTCTGAAACTTGGCTCAATGAAGAGCAGGTTTCTCTGATGGCAATAGAGGGATATCAGATGTTTTATATTAATAGATCTCAAAAAAAGGGTGGTGGTGTTGCACTGTATATTGATGACCTGTATAGGTGTAAACTTGTAAATGGAATGTCCTTTGCACTACCAGGGATTCTGGAATGTGTTACTGTTGAGATTGACCAAGATAAAACAAAAAATCTAATTATAAGTTGTATGTATAGAATGCCGGGAACTTGCATTGAGACATTCAGAGATAAGTTAGTCAAGTTGTACAATAATATAACTAATAAGAAAATGGTTGTAATCTGTGGAGACTTCAACATTGATTTACTAAATCCATTTCAACAAAATGTAATTACAGAGTTCATGAATTCTATGTACAGCATGAGTCTATATCCCACAATAACACATCCCAGTAGAATCACAGTTCACACTGCTACACTTACTGATAACCTGTTTGTTAATATTATTGATAAGAAAATAGAAAGTGGATTATTGATAAATGATATAAGTGACCATTTGCCAGTCTTTGCACTTATCCATGGCCACACAGGGGCCAATACAGAAAAAAAAAATTAAAATCTTTCAGATACAAATCACAAAATGCGATCAGTTCTTTTAAAGAAGACCTGTTGAAGCAAGACTGGACAAAAGTCTATGTATCAGATGTAAATGAAGCCTATGACACATTCATGAACATTGTAACCACTCTTTATGAAAAAAATTGTCCATTAGTAAAGAAAAAGCTTTAACAGAAATTTGTCAACAAGCCATGGTTAACCAAAGGATTACAAAAAGTGTGTAAAAAGAAAAAATCATTATTTAACCTCTTGCACTCCGGTGTACCGCGGACGGGCACGTCTCTGCATCCCAGAGTGCACGAGGGCGCTGCGTCCAAGCGTGCACTGAAAAAAAAAAAGCTCCATTTCCGTTCTGCCACTACAGACACAGCCGCGAACAGATCAGATATGATTGACCTCTCATACGACTAATAAGAGCCTTGAATTGGGTTTCTGAAACCTTGAAGAACCAATGACTGAAAACCTAGCAAGAAGGACCCGCCTACAAATGCTGTGAATGCAGCGAGCCAATTGAAGCACAGAAGTTTGCGAGCTGTTTTGTGCAAGGCTGGGTGAAGACAGACTGCTGCAGCAGATGAAAAAAAGGACCCACAGGAAGAACCTGCCACAGACCCAGCAGCACGGAGACCACCCACAAGTGCAACCTGTGTGACAGGGACTGCCATTCGCGCATCGGCCTGTTCACAGCCACAGGCGGTGCTTTTTTTTTTTTTTATTTCAGCAGAATAGACGTTTAGGATTCTCTTCCATGGTCATCCTAGACCGACGGAGGCCGACGACGAAGGTCGTAAATCATTCGCCAAAACCGCAATCACGGAAGCGCAAAACCGCAATAATGGAATTATAATATTATGGAACCGGGTCGCAAGACCACAACCACGAGTCCGTAACAAGGGACCAGCGTCGCGTTCGTCTGACAATGAGGAAGAGAAGTTCGCCAGGACGCTGCTGTGAAGAGGTAAGTGTTATAAGCTAGATTATTCTTTATCCCTGAAAATTGTAATCAAAAAATGACTTTTGACCGATCGGTAAATCACAACTGTGCGGCGCACAAAGTCTGTGGGCCGCGGTACACGGTTCGTTCGCCGCGTCTGGACTGTGAACGGCCCCCCCCCCGCTACTCTTCTGTAGCGAGTGGGGGGGAAGCCGCGGTGACTGCGCCGCGATCACCACATGAGTCTATTCCGTCATATAGCGATGACCGATGTCTGCCCTCTGTAGCCCCCACACACACACATTTTTATTGCACTGTAGGTTATTTTTTCTTGTAAAAAAAAAAAGCCACACATCTTTTACGTGGCATGCTTCTTTGTGTGTGGGGGCTTGTTTGTTCATTCATTCATTCATTCATGAATAAACAACCCCCCCCCACACACACACACAGCCCTGAGTGTCACCTTTCATTAGAGCCCAACATCAAGCTTCTATACTGAGTCATTCAAAAGTTACAGATGTTTTTCCAAACTGTGCTATTTGGCACAATTTGGCACAGTTCCAAAACGCCTGGGAACTACCTGAGGAAAAAGCTGTGTAATATATTCATTTTTTGTGGTATTGTCACAAAATTTTGACCTCAGCTGGATAACACTTGGTTCTACATTTCTGTTGCATTTTCCAGCCCGGATCTGAAGCTGTGTGTTATTTGCAAGCATTTGTATCCAAAAAAACACCCAGGCCAAATTTATTTTCTTCAAGTTCAGTATGTTTAGATGACTGTAACTCAGTGGCCGGAGCACTTAGAGAGATTATGACTGTTTTGCCAAAAAATTCAAAGTGTTTTCTTTTAAATGAGACAAACCCCATGAAGATGCTGCAAAGGGTTGAAGAACAGCTTTCAATTTACTTTGGGCATGTTATTTTTTGGCGCTTTTAGGGAAATTGACCGGAGTGCAAGGGGTTAAAGCTTTTCTAAAGAAAAGGACAAAAGAAGCAGAGCAGCGGTATAAAACATACAAAAAGAAATTAATATATATAATGAGATGTAGTAAAAGAGACTATTACAGTAAAGAACTGGAGAAAAACAGAGATAACATTAAAAATACGTGGACAATACTTAACAATATTCTTGGAAATAAAAACAGAAATACAAGCTACCCAAACAACCTTTCAAAAAAAAAAAAAAATGACTAATGCAGTCTCACCTGCAGATGAATTTAATAAATTTTTTGTTAACATTGGTCCTAATTTGGCTCGAGAAATGCCCATTATGGCATCTACAGGTGATACTAACTAACTAACTAACTAACTAAGTCACCCTCTCGCTCCTTCCTGTTCTCTGTAAGTTTACTCCTTAGCCTGAGTGTATTATTACTGTGCCTTAGCTGTAATTCTTGTTCGTGGTTTTGCCCAACGTGGCTCATTATTTTGTCATCCTTTACCCTTGTTAATAAATATGCAAACTCATCAGCTGCCTATGGCATCTCATTGATGGTCCATGAGGGCCATCCCATAACAAAAACATTGCTATAAAAGACTCCAATTTTATAAAGAACACCAACGAGAGAGAGGTCATTGAAACTGTTAAATCGTTTAAAAGTAAAACATCTACAGATTGTCATGGTATTGACATGCTTTTAGTCAAAACTATCATTGAATGCTTAGTGAAACTATTGATGTATATCTGTAACCTGTCTCTCCAAACAGGTATATTTCCCAGTGCAATGAAAACAGCTAAAGTAATTCCGATATACAAGACGGGTGACAGAGAGGAATTTTCAAACTATAGACCTATTTCACTATTGCCACAATTTTCCAAGATACTTGAAAAAATATTCTGTGAGAGAATTGACAACTTCATAATGAAGAATAATTTATTGTGTGAGCAGCAAATGGGTTCAGACACAAGAGGACAACTGCATTTGCTCTAATGGAATTTAAAGAAAAAATATAAACTGCTGTTGAAAACAAAGAGTATTCATTTGGGGTATTCCTGGATCTTAAGTGGATCATAGTGGATCATAGTGGATCATAAATTATTCTTAAAAAAACTACAAAATTATGGTATTGGGGGGTAGCACTGTCTTGGTTATGTACAGTAGTTACTTAAAGAACAGATATCCGTATGCATGTGTTGGTAGCAAAAACTTGCAGTTACTGAAGGTTACTTGCGGAGTCCCACAGGGTTCAGTTTTGGGGCCATTGTTATTCAATATGTATATAAATGATATACAGTGGGGCAAAAAAGTATTTAGTCAGCCACCAATTGTGCAAGTTCTCCCACTTAAAAGATGAGAGAGGTCTCCAATTTTCATCATAGGTATACCTCAACTATGAGAGACAAAATGAGAAAAAAAAATCCAGAAAATCACATTGAAGGATTTTTAATGAATTAATTGGTAAATTCCTCGGTAAAATAAGTATTTGGTCACCTACAAACAAGCAAGATTTCTGGCTCTCACAGACCTGTAACTTCTTCTTTAAGAGGCTCCTCTGTCCTCCACTCGTTACCTGTATTAATGGCACCTGTTTGAACTCGTTATCAGAATAAAAGACACTTGTCCACAACCTCAAACAGTCAGACTCCAAACTCCACTATGGCCAAGACCAAAGAGCTGTCAAAGGACACCAGAAACAAAATTGTAGACCTGCACCAGGTTGGGAAGACTGAATCTGCAATAGTTAAGCAGCTTGGTGTGAAGAAATCAACTGTGGGAGCAATTATTAGAAAATGGAAGACATACAAGACCACTGATAATCTCTCTCGATCTGGGGCTCCATGCAAGATCTCACCCTGTAGGGTCAAAATGATCATGAGAACGGTGAGCAAAAATTCCAGAACCACATGGGGGGACCTAGTGAATGACCTGCAGAGAGCTGGGACCAAAGTAACAAAGGCTACCATCAGTAACACACTACGCCGCCAGGGACTCAAATCCTGCAGAGCCAGACGTGTCCCCCTGCTTAAGCCAGTACATGTCCAGGCCCGTCTGAAGTTTGCTAGAGAGCATTTGGATGATCCAGAAGAGGATTGGGAGAATGTCATATGGTCAGATGAAACCAAAATAGAACTTTTTGGTAAAAACTCAACTTGTTGTGTTTGGAGGAGAAAGAACACCATACCTACTGTGAAACATGGGGGTGGAACCATCATGCTTTGGGGCTGTTTTTCTGCAAAGGGACCAGGACGACTGATCCGTGTAAAGGAAAGAATGAATGGGGCCATGTATCATGAGATTTTGAGTGAAAACCTCTTTCCATCAGCAAGGGCATTGAAGATGAAACGTGGCTGGGTCTTTCAGCATGACAATGATCCCAAACACACCGCCCGGGCAATGAAGGAGTGGCTTCGTAAGAAGCATTTCAAAGTCACGGAGTGGCCTAGCCAGCCTCCAGATCTCAACCCCATAGAAAATCTTTGGAAGGAGTTGAAAGTCCGTGTTGCCCAGCGATAGCCCCAAAACATCATTGCTCTAGAGGAGATCTACATAGAGGAATGGGCCAAAATACCAGCAACAGTGTGTGAAAACCTTGTGAAGACTTACAGAAAACGTTTGACCTCTGTCATTGCCAACAAAGGGTATATAACAAAGTATTGAGATGAACTTTTGTTATCGACCAAATACTTATTTTACCGAGGAATTTACCAATTAATTCATTAAAAATCCTTCAACGTGATTTTCTGGATTTTTTTTTCTCATTTTGTCTCTCATAGTTGAGGTATACCTATGATGAAAATTGGAGACCTCTCTCATCTTTTAAGTGGGAGAACTTGCACAATTGGTGGCTGACTAAATACTTTTTTGCCCCACGGTATGTAAAGTTTTGGAAAAAATGGATTTAATATTGTTTGCAGACGACACTAATTTATTATGCAGTGGAAGCAATTTCGAACAACTTTTGGATACACTCGGAAAGGAATTAGGAAAGCTTAAACTGTGGTTTGATTCAAACAAATTAACGCTCAATTTAAGTAAGACAAAATTTATAATTTTCAACAACCATCACAAAAACTCAGTATCTAAACTCAGTGTAAATGGTGTAGAGATTGAAAGGGTATCCATCCATCCATCCATCCATCTTCTACCGCTTTTCCGGAGGTCCGGGTCGCGGAGGCAGCAGTTCAAGCAGAGAAGCCCAGACTTCCCTCTCCCCAGCCACCTGCTCCAGCTCTTCAGAGGGGATACCAAGGCGTTCCCAGACTAGCTGGGAGACATAGTCTCTCCACCGAGTCCTGGGTCTGCCCCGGGGTCTCCTCCCAGTGGGACATGCCTGAAACACCTCAAGTGGGAGGCGTCCAGGAGGCATCCTAATCAGATGCCCATACCACCTCAACTGACTCCTTTCAATGTGGAGGAGCAGCGGTTCTACTCTGAGCCTCTCCCGGATGACTGAGCTCCTCACCCTATCTCTGAGGGTGAGTCCAGCAATCCTACGGAGAAAGCTCATTTCAGCCGCTTGTATCCGCGATCTCGTTCTTTCGGTCATTACCCAAAGCTCGTGACCATAGGTGAGAGTAGGAACGTAGATTGACTGGTAAATCGACAGCTTTGCCTTAGAACTAAGCTCCCTCTTCACCACAACAGACCGGTACAACGTCCGCATCACTGCAGATGCTGCTCCAATCCGTCTGTCGATCTCTCGCTCCATTTTCCCCTCACTCGTGAACAAGACCCCAAGATACTTAAACTCCTCCACTTGGGGCAGGAGCCTGTCCCCAACCCGGAGAGGACAATCCACCTTTTTCCGGCTGAGGACCATGGACTCGGACTTGGAGGTGCTGATCACCACCTGCAGGAGGGATCATGGAAGTCCGGTGCTATGTGGATTAGGTGGCAGTCAAAGGCGGAGACCTTGGCGGACTGATCCCAAGCTTTCTAAACTGGCTTTTGGTACGTGGAATGAAAGGGTATCCGAAATTAAATTTCTTGGAGTAATAATTGATAATAAACTGTGTTGGAAGTCACATATTAATTATACTGTATTAAAGGTAAAATATCCAAATCAATCGCAATACTACACAGAGTGAAATATTTGCTGAATCAACCCACACTACAGTATATACTTTGTATCATTCATTAATACTCCCATACATGACATATTGTACTGAAGTATGGGGAAATAGATACTGTATAAAACAAACATATATCCAGTCTTTATGCTTCAGAAGAGAGCTATTAGAAAAATAAACAAAGCTGCTTACAGGGAACCAACAAACCCACTTTTTCTTAAATTAAAAGCTCTCAAGTTGAAAGATCTGGTTGACTTTAAAACTGCAGTAATCATGTTTAAAGTGAAGAATCTATCACTGCCCTACCTCTCTAAGCAAGCGCTTCAACTCAGCTCTGAGATTGTGGAAAAAGTCACCTTTGAAAGTCCTCAAGTCATTGACTTAGCCCCAATAGGGATTGAGCTCCAAGTCCTTGAGCCAAACCCTAACCCACTACGCCACCCCATTTTGCACTCCTGGTCTGTACCAGATGCAGTGCTCACGTGCATTTATTGTGCGTGTATTTTCGGGTACCTGCTGACATTTGCTGAAGCTGGCACCTACCTCTGGCGAACTAGAGCCCTACAAGACCAACTCAACCATTTGACTATTAGCATGAGGCACAGTTTTAGACGCCAAGACTTAGACCCGAGTCCCAACATTGACAACTTACTTCCTGAGATTCTTGGTCTAGACGAACTACCCATTAAAGTTGTAGAAGTGGAACCATAGGTAGGTCTGCTAAACAGACCCCATGTGACCCTCCTCGAGTTTCTTCAATATTGCTCAGCCTAAACCTCTACCTCAAATATAAGGAATATTTTTTTTTGTTTTGTACCTTTCTTTTTGATCCTTACTACTAGAATTTTTGAGTTTATATGCATGCTTACATACAAGCAAATATACTGTATATTCTATGCACTCCATTTTGATTTTTGTGCATATTCAAACTATTTTTGAACAATTTTAGTAGCTGATTTATGGTGAACCAAAACCAAAGATCTATACTCAGGAATAGATACTGTTTACAAGCTCAGTGCTTATGTACACCAAAACCATTAGCCCAGCAGTTGGGTCAAGAGTTACCAATTGGAATCAGCTGCCAAGGATGTGTACCAAAGCTGACCAAAGCTCACCATTGATACAAAGGGGGGAGCTGTAACATTACATCTGAGATCCAATATACATGAACAGTCTCTGTGAACAGGAGACCCCCAACTCACCCTGTTTCCTAAATAAAGCATCATAACACCACATTCCTTGCTTGACTTAAGACCCCAAGGATTCTCTTGGTCCCAGGAAGACGTCTGGACTTTCATCATAAATTCCTTAGGAACACTTAGCCTCAGACAGTTTTATGTGCTAGATAGCCATTTGATACAAGTCAGAAGACACCCAATATATTCCTGAGACCTCCTACCATTTTCCAAGGGCCAACAGTGCCCCCTTCTGTTCAACTCAGGAACATGTTGGATCTAATCGAAATTGAGATTTTGTTTTATCTGCTTAAAATAATCCTCTCTCCTCAAGACTTTGATATTTTTTCCAGGAAATACTGTTCAGAACACTGTTGAAGATGATTGCTTCTGTGTTGGACAATGATGGGTTTGAAATGTTCCATTATTCATTTATTTTTCTATTCATTTATTATGTCTGCCCTCTCCATCCTCCCTATCCCCTCACCCCCAGCCAGTCGCAGCAGATGACTGCCCCTCCCTGAGCCTGGTTCTGCTAGAGGTTTCTTCCTGCCAAATGGGAGTTTTCCCTCTCCTCTGTCGCTTAGTCCTTGCTCATAGGAGATCGTCTGATTGCTGGGTTTTTCTGATACTGTGGGGTTTTTCTCTGCACTCTGGCACCATGAGACAGCCTCTGTTGTGATGTGGCACAGTATAAATAAAGCTGAATGGAATTGAATTGAATTTTAAATGTATTGCATGTCTGAAAATGTTTAAACGAGTTATAAAAGTGCATGCTCACTGAAAGTTACTAATGAATCACTGACGTTAGCTTAGATTTTATATATACTGTAAGTATATAGTGTGAATTTCACAGTTAATATGTGTTTGCCTTCTAAAAACTTATGCCAGTCATCTGACTGGTACCAGCCAATCACCAGGCCGTCTCTGTTGGACAATGCCCACTTTCATTCTATTGGTCAGTTACAGAAAAAGCACTGCTTTCTTATTGGACCATAGTCCATTCAGATCTCCCACAATAGCCGATAATTGGTTCTTCCTGCTGCCAGTCATATGTTATGACCAAAGAATCATGCTCAGGTGAAAAGGGAGAAACGCCCTAGTAGTTCAGTGTTCTCTAAGGTTTCTTTAACCTCTTGCACTTTGGTGTACCGTGGGCGGACACGTCTCTGCATCCTAGGACGCACACTGTGCGTCCTAGGAGGCACTGAAAAAAAAAAGCTGCATTTCCGTTCTTCCACTACAGACACAGCCGCGAACAGAAAGCCAGAGGAGTGCTTTGATTGGTTTAGATGTGATTGAACTGTCATTCGACTAAAAAGAGCCTTGAATTGGGTTTCTGAAACCTTGAAGAACCAATGACTGAAAACCTAGCAAGAAGGACCCGCCTACCAACGGCTGCGAATACAGCGAGCCAATTGAAGCACAGTAGTTCGAAAGCGTGCCTCCCTTGCAAAATCTGTTTTGTTTTTAGCCGCTGGGTGACACACACGCATTTGCCAGTCTTTTTTTCTTACTACTGTTCTTATTTGTTTTGAAAAATCGTTCACCAAAACCGCAATCATGGAAGCGCAAAACCGCAATAATGGAATTATGGTTTGACCGGGTCGCGTGACCAGAACCACGAGTCCGTAACAAGCAGACCAGCGTCATGTTCATCTGACAATGAGGAAGAGAAGTTTGCCAGCGACACTGCTGTTGTGGACAGGTAAGTGTTATAAGCTAAATTATTCTTTATCCCTGAAAATTGTAATCAAAAATGACTTTTGACCGATCGGTAAATTACAACTGTGCGTAGTAGACCACGGAGTCTGGTTCGTGCGCCGCGGTACACGGTTCATGCGCCGCGTCCGAACTGTGAACGCCCCACCCCCTAGTGGGGGGCCACTACTCTTCTGTAGCGGATTGCAGATATTATTGCAGATATTTTAGTACAACTGTGCGTAGTAGACCGCGGCGCACCGTGACCGCGGCACACCGGATGATGTCCGTCCTCTGTAGCGGGGGGGGGGGGAGTTGTTATCTTCTACATACAGATATTTTAGTATAATTTTTAGTGCACTGTAGGTTATTTTTTCTTGTAAAAAAAAAGCCACACATTTTTTTACGTGGCATGCTTCTTTGTGTGTGGGGGCTTGTTTGTTCATTCATTCATTCATGAATGAATAAACAACCCCCCCCACACACACACACACACAGCCCTGAGTGTCACCTTTCATTAGAGCCCAACATCAAGCTTCTATATTGAATCATTCAAAAGTTACAGACGTTTTTCCAAACTGTGCCATTTGGCACAATTTGGCACAGTTCAAAAACGCCTGGGAACTACCTGAGGAAAAAGCTGTGTAATATATTCATTTTTTGTGGTATTGTCACAAAATTTTGACCTCAGCTGGATAACACTTGGTTCTACATTTCTGTTGCATTTTCCAGCCCGGCTCTGACAGCTGTGTGTTATTTGCAAGCATTTGGATCCAAAAAAAACACCCAAGCGAAATTTATTTTCTTCAAGTTCAGTATGTTTAGATGACTGTTACTCAGTGGCCGGAGTACTTAGAGAGATTATGACTGTTTTGCCAAAAAATTCAAAGTGTTTTCTTTTAAATGAGACCAACCCCATGAAGATGCTGCAAAGGGTTGAAGAACAGCTTTTGATTTACTTTGGGTACGTTATTTTTTGGCGTTTTTAGGGAAATTGACCAGAGTGCAAGGGGTTAAGTTGTTTTTTTGTTGTCTTGCAGTTAAGTCCTTTCTGTTCTCTCTGAAGTTTTTTTCTCTTCAGTGTGAGGTTTTTTGTTTTTTTTCCTGGTATTTGAGGAGAGGCTCATCCTTTCTTGGTGAGCTCAACCCCTCTTACTTGAAGTGAAACTCCAAAATGCCATTTTTCCCTCTCCTCAAACACTGTGTTTATTCTGCTAAACTTTTTCTATTGATTTTCTTTAACTCACCGTTAAAGTGGACTGATAGTGATTTTTGAACTTTTTTTCCTCGAGACTGTCTCATCTATGTACCACGACATCAGAAGAACTAGGATTTTGTGGGTGGAACTGTTTTATATCCATTTTTTCTTCAGTCTGTGGTTCTTGTCGGCTGGTGGACATCCCAAAGTTGCGGGCCAGGGAAGGACCTGTTGCCTAGGAGAAGATGTCACCTGCCCAGGGGCCAGTCACTCACTCTACTGCCAGCTCCACTGTCGCCCTGCTGCTGAGTCTGTAAGCTAGAACTGCTGCAACGACTGGAAACGACTGCAGGCAGTCTTTCTCCCTTTTGCCATCTGCTGGCATTCAAGATCATCGCTGAACCCTGAAGACACAGCTGTTCATAAGCCAGACTCCAACTTTCTATTTGCTGGGCTAAATGTGATGTCTAATTCTAATTGAATATGACCAGTTTTTCATGTTAAAAGTTAGTCCATAAGCTACGATAGGCGCTAAAAAGCTGAAGGAAAAATAATATTCTCCTTTTCAATAACCTCCGTTTTTTTCTAGAGTAACTCAGAATTTCCTTTTTCATATAATCAGCTTTTATCATTTTCTCCATAAAATTGTGTCCAATTTTATGCATATTTTTGTTACAGTTACTTCACAGTCTCCCATTGCATTACAGTGACAAATTCCAAATCTTGTATCCACAAAGGTTTAACGATAGACTTTATGTTCAGGAATCCACTACCAGTTAATATGATATTTGATACTTGTTGATCATTTCACCTGCTTACAAGTCAATTGAATGTAATGTCATTTAACTTGAGTTTGATCTTTAAAACTGTTAATGGTATATAGAAGTTTCTGTCTGATTTCTTTTTGTGTCTGCTTTCCTGGGTCAGAGCAGAAGAATTCATGAATATTGAGACTGGTTAATGAAGGGTACAAGGATTAGTTATTAATAAATTGTCCAAGTTTGGACTGGTGCCCCTACGAGTTGTTTTCCTTTTGTTTGTGAGGGTTTGTGGTCACAAAGAAAAACCTTCATTTCCACACACATACACCTCTATGTGTAAATTAAATTGTCCTTGTACCTTGTCACACTTATAACTAATTGTCCCTACACAGATCATCAAACAAATTTAAATATTAGACTGTGGTGCATATATGTAGTTTCACGGGCTCACATGTGTATGACTGTTCATATGATCTCATGTAAATTCCTGTGTGCTTATTTTGGCTTCACATCTGAAGAGGAACAAAAGGTCTGGACCTCCTAGGGATAAGAGGAGGATTAGAGAGTTGGCCTTTTGATATGCAAAGAGATGGACATGAATGATTGCCCGACCACCCAGGTTGGGGTGGAAGCGAGAGGAACTGCAGGGGGGATGCATTGTGTTTGAGATTTAAAGACAATGGGATTTTGTACTTTGATGCCAGGGGTATAAGACTGGCAGATGTTGGGAGTTTTTCCTCCTTCTGCTTTTGAATGTTGGAGAGTGTGTTGTGAATAAAAATGGAACATCTAACTAACTAACTAACTAACCTGCACTTATATAGCGCTTTTCTAGTCACAAAGACCACTCAAAGCGCTTTCATTAATACTAACCCTCTATTCTAAGGGCCTATAGGAAACAGATATCTAGGGACAATTTAGAACAGCCAATTAACCTAACATGCATGTTTTTGGCATGTGGGAGGAAACTGGAGAAATCCCGGAGTAAACCCACGCAACACGGGGAGAACATGCAAACTCCACACAGATCACTGTTGGTCGGGGGCTGGGATCGAACCCACGATCCCACGATCCCCACAATCCCCCGGCCAAGGGTAAACTGTGCTGCCGCAGTGCTAACCACTGCGCCACCGTGCAGCCAACATGAGAAATAACTCTGCCTCATCCTTTCCACACAATCTCCACAAGACAAAGATAACACAAGTAAACACAAAATGCAGTTTTTAATTGAAGGTGTTTATTATTAAGGGTAAAAAAAAAATGCAAACCTACATGGCCCTGTGTGAAAAAGTTGCCCCCCATTACAACATAAATTAACTGTGGTTTATCACATGTTTGGAAAGCTGAGTTCAATTTTCTAGCCATTTCTAAAGCTTTGGGACTCCAGCAAACCACAGTGACAGCCATTATCCACAAATGGTGAAAACATGAAACAGTGGTGAACCTTCCCAGGAGTGGCCGGCCAACCAAAATTAACCCAAGATCGCAGAGACGACTCATCCAATAGGTCACAAAGGACCCCACAACAACATCCAAAGAACTGCAGGCCTCACTTGCCTTAGTTAAGGTCAGTGTTCATTACTCCACCATAAGAAACAGAGCAAAAATGATCTGCATGGCAGAGTTCCAAGACGAAAACCACTGCTGAGCAAAAAGAACATAAAGGCTTGATTCTGTTTTGCCAGAAATCAACTTGATGATCCCCAAGACTTTTGAAAAAATATTCTGTGGACTGATGAGACAAAAGCTGAAATTTTTTGGAAGTTGTGTGTCCCATTACATCCTGCGTAAAAGTAACAGAGCATTTCAGAAAAGGAACATCATACCAACAGTAAAATGTGGTGGTGGTAGTGTGATTGTCTGGGGCTTTTTTGATGTTTCAGGACCTGGAAGACTTGCTGTGGTAAATGGAACCATGAATTCTGCTGTTTACCAAAAAATCCTGAAGGAGAATATCCGGCCATCTGTTCGTGACCTCAAGATGAAGCACACTTAGGTTCTGAAGCAGGAGAATGATTGAAAACAAACCAGCAAGTCCACCTCTGAATGGCTTAAGAAAAACAAAATGAAAACTTGGGAGTGGCCTAATCAAAGTCTTGACCTGAATCTGATTGAAATGCTGTGGCATAACCTTAAAAAGGCGGTTCATGCTCAAAAATCCTCCAATGTGTCTGAATTACAATAATTCTGCAAAAATGAGTGGGCCAAAATTCCTCCACAGCGCTGTAAAGGACTCATTGCCAGTTAAGTGCCAGTCAAGTTAACGCTTGATTGCAGTTGTTGCTGCTAAGGGTGGCCCAACCAGTTATTAGGTTTAGGGGGCAATCACTTTTTCATACAGGGCCATGAAGGTTTGGATTTTTTTCCCTTAATCATAAACACCTTCATTTAAAAACTGCATTTTGGAGACTTCCGGGAAGATGGCGGAGAGACATAACACTTAAACAAAGAGCTCTCCCTAGCCGGATTAAAAATCATCGGTAAATGGCCAACTCGACATAAACGAATCAATAAACTAAGGGATGAAAACACGAAGGAACCGGGCACAAGGACAAAAACAGGGTAAAATTGAAGAATTCCTCTCCAACAACGCAGGAAAAACCGCTGTACGCAAAGCCCAAAAAAACGAGATGTCCACAGCAGAGAAAATGGAGGACACCAGACTCGACAACATGAACGCTGGCATCGCCAGTTTGGGTGAAGAGTTGAGAGAATTCAAGCGACAGCTACAACAGGATTTAGCGGCTCTTAAGGAGGAACTGAAAAAAGAAATTAAGGAGGAAATCATGGACCTCCGAAGAGAAATGGAGCGTAAATTAACGGAAAACATGGAGGAGCTGCGCTCCCAGCGGGCGTGTATGACAGAAGCGCAGACCCGAATTTCGGAACTAGAAGATTGGAAAAGCGAGGCAAACGAACAACTACAGACCCTGACGACGCAAACGCAGAGGATGCAGGAGAAAATAAACGACTTGGAGAGCAGATCCCGACGAAGCAATATGCGCATCTTTGGAATTCCGGAGGGCATTGAAGGCAACTCGATGACAAAATTCATGGATCAGTTCTTAAAAAAAGAACTGGAAATACCCGGAGAAACGGATCTGCAGATTCAACGGGCGCACAGAACACCGACACAGAACCCGAAAACAAACTCTCCACCCAGGTCAGTTGTGGTAAACTTTGTGAAATATGACATAAAGGAAAGAATCCTGACGCAAGCATGGAAAAAAAAGATACGAATCGGCGACAAACAGGTATTTTTTGACCATGACTACCCGACAGAAATCGTGCAGCAGCGGAAGAAATATGCCAATATTAAAAAAACGCTGAAAGAGAAAAAAATTAGATTCCAAACGCCGCTAACGAAAATGAGGATTCATTGGGAGGAAGGCACAAGAACCTACAACACGGCCGAAGAGGCAGCGCGGGATATGATGGAGCGGGGCCTTGAGGTGAGCGTGCCGAAGGAGACGGCTGGAGCAGCGGCGGCCCTGAACGCACCACGACAGACGGAGTGGAGACGAGTGAACTGCGGAAGAAGGGGGAGAGACGTAGAGCAGCGGGCCCAGGACAAGCTACAAGGCTTTCAACTGAAAGCCTAGATCATAACAAAGATTAAGAAAGGCACAGAAGAAATGAAGGCCAAGAAGACAAGGTAAAAGAGAAACAGACGGCTAGGAGAGGTTTAAGTGATATTTGTTGGACATTTCTAGACTTATGACTATTACTTTGATAGTAATTAGAAGTCTAGGGAGGGCCTTTCACTCTGTGAAGACAAACCCCCCACCCACCAACAGGGACCAGTGGGCAGAAGAAAGGCCCAAAGTACGGAGGTCGAGTTTTTTTAATGTGTTTTTATATAAATATGTGTTATTTTTGTTGTTAAAGGGGCTAGGAGCACAAGTTAAAAAAATGGAAAAACATGAATATGGGTAAAAATCTTAAGATAATGACACTAAACGTGAATGGTCTGAACTCACCTGTTAAAAGGGAAAGAATAATAAGAAAATTCAAGAAGGAAAAAGCTGAAATTATATTTATGCAAGAGACACATTTGAGCAAGGCAGAACATGTGAAACTAAAGAGATTTGGCTATAAGAACTCCTACTACAGTTCATTTAAGGGAGGAGCAAAAAGGGGGGTTATGATACTAATCTCAAACAAAATACAATTTGAAAGTGAACAGGAAATCCAGGATAAAGAAGGCAGGTATGTAATAATAAAGGGAAGAATAGATGGTATGCAGATCACATTAGTGAACATCTATGCCCCACCAGAAAGTGACAAGGGTTTTTTTCAACATCTGTTTGATCTCATAGCAACACACAGTGAAGGAGTCCTAATTTGTGGAGGAGGCTTAAATGCTGTCATGGATCATGAAGTTGACACAACAAGTGTTAAGAAGACAAAAAACATGTAACAAAGTTCATAAGAACCTCACTGGCAGAAATGGGTATGGTAGACATATGGAGGGACCTACACCCACTCGAAAAAGACTATACACATTATTCAGCAGCCCATAAAGTACACTCTAGAATAGATTACTTCCTTATGAATGAAGGTGACAGACACAGGGTGAGAAATTGTTGGATTGGAGGGGCAGAAATATCAGATCATAATCCTATATACATGGAAATATATTTAAACAATAGAAAACGACAAACAACATGGAAACTTAACGTAGGACTGTTAAATGATGAGAAAATGAAAGAAAGAATAAAAATAAACATAAACGAATATATCCAAGAGAATGACAATGAAGAAGTGGACCCAACAATACTATGGGACGCACTAAAAGCCGTGTTAAGGGGTAAATTAATTGTTGAAACAGGAAAAGCAAATAAGACTAAACTGGAAGCGTATGAACAAAGATGTGAGAGACTGAGGGAATTAGAACGTAAACATCAAAGCACAAATGATCCAAAAATATATCAAGAAATTAAAGAAGAAAAAACAAAGATAAAAGAAACACAAATGGATGAAATTGAAAGGAAAAATAGATATCTAAAGCAAAAATATTATGAAACGGGGCCAAAAGCCACAAAACTGCTGGCAAAACGGTTAAGAAAACAACAAACAATGAATAATGTATACAAGATTAAAGACCCCACCACAAATAAAACCACAGTTAACCCAGAAAACATCGAAGAAATTTTCCATAATTTCTACCAAGAACTATACTCGCAACCTGAAGAAACAAATACTAAAGATATCAAAAAATTTCTAGACACATTGGACTTGCCATCAATAGGAAATCAACAAAATGAAAAACTAACAGCAGAAATAACAACACAAGAGATCAGAGATGTGATTAAGTCACTTAAAAATGGTAAATCACCAGGTAGTGATGGATACCCATCTGAGTTTTATAAACTGTTTATAGAAGAACTCACGCCACAACTCCTAAAGTCATTTAATTGGACGCTGAACAACAACAAAATACCTCCAACATGGAACGAAGCAATCATTTCAGTTATTTTAAAACCAGGGAAAGATAAAGAACAATGCGGAAACTATAGACCAATCTCTTTATTAAATGTAGATTATAAAATATACACAACAATTATATGTAAACGAATAAAGACATTCTTGACGGAATTGATAGAAGATGATCAAACTGGATTCATAGAGGGACGCCAAACACATGACAATATCAGGAGAACAATACATATAATTAACCAAATACATAAAGAAAAGAAAAGCGCAGTAATAATGAGTTTAGACGCAGAAAAAGCATTTGACAGGGTCAACTGGAAATTCCTATATAGTGTACTGGAGTGCTTTGGATTTAACGAAAAATCAGTACAATGCATAAGGACGCTATATCAAGAACCTGTGGCAAGAATCAAGATAAACGGTAGCTTAACAGACAAAGTAAATATACAAAGATCAACTAGGCAGGGATGCTGCTTATCGCCCACCTTGTTTGCTCTGTTCATAGAACCATTGGCTCAAGCGATATGACAAAATAAGAAATTAAAAGGTGTAACAATAAAGGGGGCGGAACACAAGATTGGGCTATTTGCAGACGATATTATAGTTTACCTTGAACAACCAGATAAATCAATAATGGAAATGATGAACTTGATAGAAAATTTTGGAAAATTATCAGGATACAAGATAAACATAACAAAAACACAAATACTGACATTCCACTATAACCCTCTAAACCAGATAACTGATAAGATCAAACTAAACTGGAAGCAAAAAGAAATAAAATACCTTGGAGTGAACATACCTAAAGACCTAAGCAAAATATATAAAGCAAACTATGATAGGTTGGAACAAGAAATAAAAAAAGATATTGATAGATGGTCAATCTTAAATATGGATCTGAATTCAAAAATTGAGACAGTCAAAATCAGCATACAACCTAGATTACTTTACCTCTTCCAGGCTATACCAACAGAGATTCCAGATGCCCAATTCTCAAAGTGGGACAGGATGATATCGAGATTTGTTTGGGGAGGTAAAAAACCAAGAGTGAAATATAAAACCCTCCAATTACCAAAAGAGAAAGGAGGCATGGGCCTACCGAGTCTAAAGGAATATTACTACTCAGCACAAATAAGATATATCATATGTTGGTGCGACGAGGGATATGAGGCAAAATGGAAAGAAATGGAAAAGGAAATTGAGGGACTCCCAGTACAAAGCATAATTGGGGATAAAGATGCATATAAGCAAATCAAACAAATAGACCCAATCACTAAATTTACTTTAGAACTGTGGTATAAAATAGTACAAAAATATAATATAAGGGAAGACATAAAACTATTGAAATGGGTAGCATTTGACAGTCAGTTTGAACCGGCAAAACAAGATAGGGGATACAAAAATCTGGTGAACAAGGGAATCACAGCATGGGGCAATATCGGAAAAAAAGATCTCGGGAGCTTTGTAAATATCAGGAGAAAATTTAAATTAGAAAGATCGAAATTTTTCAGATATCTGCAGATGAGAGATTACTATATGAAGAAGATTAGGCATAACCTCCAAACAGATGTGAACGAGATTATACAACTTATTTTAAGCTCATATGCAGGAAATAAAATAAGAATTATTTCAAAACTATATCAGAAACTTATGACAAACAATCATACAAGTAACTATATAAAGGAGAAATGGGAGAAAGAGCTCAATTTAAACATAACAGAAGAAAGCTGGCAGGAAATATGGAAAACACAACACACATCAACAAATTCAAGGGCATGGAGGGAATTTGGATGGAAAAACCTGATTCGCTTTTTCATTACACCACAGATTCAAGGAAAATATTCAAATACCCAATCTTTATGCTGGAGGGGATGTGGGGCTCAAAATGCAGACCACTCACATATGTTTTGGAAATGCTACAAAATATCATCATTTTGGAAATCTATACATGTGACAATACAGAGGATATTAGGATATAATATACCAATGAACTGTAACCTGATGTACTTATGTGATCTTAAAAAAGACAGTGTTATACAGGCTGAGGACAGATATCTAGTTAAAATCTTGTTGATTGCATGTAAAAAAACTATCACAAAAAAATGGCGATCAGAAGTTCTTCCTGACCAAGAACAATGGACTGACATTGTTGAGGACATACGTATGATGGAAAAACTAACATATCGACGAAGAATGCAAGAAGGAATATGGGAGAAAAAATGGCGGAAATGGACACACTACAAAGTGCAACAACGAGGCAGAAATTGAAAGAATAACCAAAGACACTGAAAAAACCAGAAGAATTAAGAGATGGAAACTAAAAACTTGATGCTCCAACATTTGTCCCCCCCCCTTTTATTTTTTATTTTTTATTTTTATTTTGTTTATTTTTTTTTATTTTTCCCTACCCTAACCCCTTTGTTTTTTAAATGTAGAATGTGATCTGAATGCATTATATATGATGAAAAATGAATAAAAATCTAAGTTACAAAAAAAAACTGCATTTTGTGTTTACTTGTGTTATCTTTGTCTAATATTTAAATTTGTTTGATGATCTGAAACATTTACAGTATCTCACAAAAGTGAGTACACCCCTACAATGCAAAGTAGTCAGTGTACAGCTTGTATAACAGTGTAAATTTGCTGTCCCCTCAAAATAACTCAACACATAGCCATTAATTTTTAAACTGCTGGCAATAAAAGTGAGTACACCCCTAAGTGAAAATGTCCAAATTGTGCCCAAAGTGTCAATATTTTGTGTGTCAATATTTTGTGTGGCCACCATTATTTTCCAGCACTGCCTTAACTCTCTTGGACATGAAGTTCAATAGAGCTTCACAGGTTGCCACTGGAATCCTCTTCCACTCCTCCATGATGACATCACAGAGCTGGTGGATGTTAGAGACCTTGTGCTCCTCCACCTTCCATTTGAGGATGCCCCACAGATGCTCAGTAGGGTTTAGGTCTGGAGACATGCTTGGCCAGGCCATCACTGTTACCCTCAGTTTCTTTAGCAAGGCAGTGATCATCTTGGAGGTGTGTTTGGGGTCATTATCATGTTGGAATATTTCCCTGCGGCCCAGTTTCCAAGGGGAGGGGATCATGCTCTGCTTCAATATGTCACAGTACATGTTGTCATTCATGACTCCCTCAATGAACTGTAGCGACCCAGTGCTGGCAGCACTCATGCAGCCCCAAACCATGACACTCCCACCACCATGCTTGACTGTAGCCAGACACACTTGTCTTTGTCCTCCTCACCTGGTTGCTGCCACACACGCTTGACACCATCTGAAACAAATAATTTTATCTTGGTCTCATCAGACCACAGGACATGGTTCCAGTAATCCATGTCCTTAGTCTGTTTGTCTTCAGCAAACTGTTTGCGGGCTTTCTTGTGCATCATCTTTAAAAGGGACTTCCTTATTGGATGACAGCCATGCAGACCAATTTAATGCAGTATACGGCGTATGGTCTGAGCACTGACAGGCAAACCCTTCAACCTCTGCAACAATGCTGGCAGCACTCATACGTTTATTTTCAAAAGACAACCTCTGGATATGACACTGAGCACGTGCACTTAACTTCTTTTGTTGACCATGGTCAGGCCTGTTCTGAGTGGAACCTGTCCTGTTACACCACTGTATGGTCTTGCCCACCATGCTGCAGCTCAGTTTCATAGTGTTGGCCATCTTCTTATAGCCTAGGCCATCTTTATGTAGAGCAACAATTCTTTTTTTCAGATCCTCAGAGAGTTCTTTGCCATCAGGTGCCATGTTGAACTTCCAGTGACCAGTATGAGAGAGTGTGAGAGTGAAAACACCAAATTTAACACACCTCCTCCCCATTCACACCTGAGACATTGTAACACTAATAAGTCACATGACACCAGGGAGGGAAAATGGCTAATTGGGCACAATTTGGACATTTTCACTTAGGGGTGTACTCACTTTTGTTGCCAGCGGTTTATACATTAATGGCTGTGCGTTGAATTATTTTGAGGGGACAGCAAATTTACACTGTTATACAAGCTGTACACTGACTACTTTGCATTGTATCAAAGTGTCATATATTCAGTGCTGTCACATGAAAAGATATAATAAAATA
Organism: Pholidichthys leucotaenia; assembly: GCA_020510985.1. NCBI lineage: Eukaryota > Metazoa > Chordata > Actinopteri > Cichliformes > Pholidichthyidae > Pholidichthys > Pholidichthys leucotaenia. The sequence continues at coordinate 336,646,556 of CM035836.1, forward strand.
TTTACAAAACTGTGAGGGGTGTACTCACTTTTGTGAGATACTGTAAGTGTGACAAACATACAAAAAAAGAGAAATCAGGAAGGAGGCAAACACTTTTTCGCATCACTGTAAGTTATGCGATCGGTGACACACATTCACACACAATACTTGTAAGTTACTCATAAGTCGAAATACATTGAGATAATGTCTAGTGCATCCAACACTTATTTCTAACCTATGAGTAACATGCTTTGAAACTATGTGTAACTTACTGAATGGGTTTCTAACTTACAACTACTGTATAATGGCGTATTGGCAGCATTGGTTCACAGGAGGAAACCGTGAAGACTTCATTGTGCGCAGATGTCCATGTCAAACTGGTCTTGTTCTTCTATTCAGACAAAGTAAAGAGATGTTCCATACCTTGACATGTTTTGACTGTCATCTGATGTTCATGACATGTCACATCAGCTGTTTTATCCCTTCCGTAGGCATGATGGAACTGACAAATAAGCCAGATCTGTCTTTGGTGAAGAGAATCATCTCGGTTGAACTGAGATGATGGAGCCTTCATACTCTCACACACCTAGGATTCATGGATTGGGAGGCAACAGCAGTTTGGCATGACCACGCTATGCATAAGTTAGGATAAGCTATGCATAAGTTATGCACAAGTTAGACTATCATTGGGCATAAGTTGTGAATGCCAGCAACACGCTAAGCATTCGTTGGTATAAGTTATCTATAAGTTATCGAAACATTCTATACTAATATGTTATGTATACTGTACGTCCAACTTGCTATGAATACGTGATGCATACACCCAAAATTGAAAACTTTGGCCGTATTCCAGCATTTTAGAGAAATTTTGATACGTTGGCATATGCTGCCTAAATCGTCAAGGTGCGACAGGGCCTTAAAAAACAAAAATATAGTAAAAAGTGGTAAAAACAGGATTACATGAAAAATGAGAAAAAGTGGTAAGTATAGGAAAAAACTGAATAAAAGACAATAACAAAAACAAGGTTAAAAAAGAAAAAAAAACAGTTTCAGAATAAGCAGCTTAAGTATGGGGAGAAAACCTGGGTAAAAACAGGAAAAATATTTCTACTCTGCTTTTGCCCTGTTTTTTTCAGATAGATATCCTGTTCCCCCACCCCTTTTTTGACTATGATTTTAGGTAGTTATCCTGTTTTTATTCTGTACTTTGCAGCTGAATCATAAAGTCGTACCATATTATATTTTTCCTCTATCTTGTGGATTCTAATAAATTTTGACTTTTCGTGACTGCACATTTCCACAGACCTCGTGAGCTGCTACCTGCAATAGGGTTGGGGTTGGGAAGGCGGGGGGGGGGGGGCACTTTTTCCACCGACCAACCTCAGTCAGACCCTGGGCTGATCCAGCGTGGTCGGCCTGTTTGCTCAGCTGTGGGGCTCCCTGGGTCCAGGGGATGTGTTCAGGGTCTCATTAATCATGGCCACTTCGGAAGAGATAAACAGTCAATGCCCAGCAGGGATGCTGCAGCTCCTGTCACTGATGGGAGGTGTGGTGGGGTGGGTGGAAGGCCAGGAGATGTGTGGATGGGGGGGCGGTGAAGGATGGGGGGGGGTGAACATGCACACCAGGGAATACACAATAACACTTGAATTTTGGTTCCACATCTGCATGGCTGCGTATGCTTGTAAATCTGCATTCCTCGTCTGGCCGGATGCAAACGCAGCATCCAACTCAAGCGCATGAACCCCGGGATATTTTACACACAGATGCATTGTGGGAACAAATTAGAATGAACTACCTGGCTGTGTGTCGCCTTATCAACATGAATCAGCACATTTCATGTTTACAGCTAAATAGACATGGTAGAATACTTAGAAATTGTGCTCAAGTTTAAAATGTTTTCATTTGAAAGTTATTTTTCCCCAAATAATTTTTCAATATTTACTTTTAAATTTGCAACTTTTTGTCACACATTTGCTTTTTTCTCGTGAATTTGTGATTTTTTTTATTATACATTTTAAACTTTATTCTAACAACATTTTGAGTTTATTCTCATAAATTTGGGACAATTTCTTGTAAAATGTGACTTTTTCTTATAAATGTGTGACTTATTGCTTGTAAATTTATTATTTTTTCATTGAAAATTAAAAGCTTTCATCTATTTGTATTTGCTTTTTTTAAAAAAAAAACCTAAATTTGCAGTTAATATTTATAAATTTGGGGGGATTTTTTTCTGGTGAATTTGCAGTGTTTTTTCTTGTATATTTGAGATGTGATTCTCATAAATTTAAAGGTGCAGTGTGCAATATTGTAATCTAAATTCTGAAATTTAATGCTGTATAAAATAATAACTTTTTCATTGTTATATGATCATTCTTAAGTAAAAGCTGATGTATTTTCTATACCAGATTATTATTATTATTATTATTATTATTATTATTATTATTATTATTATTGTTGTTGTTGTTGTTGTTGTTGTTGTTGTTGCTGTTGTTGTTTATAAACAGGAAGGGGATCCCCTTCCATGTAGGCAGCCATTTTGGAACTTTATAATTTTTTTCCAAGTTTATATGTCAAAATCTAAATACACAAATAACTTGCTGTCACGAGCTGAGTCGGATGTTCTGCCAGACTCAGTCTCTGTTGTATTTCTTGTGCCTTTTTGAGTTGCTACACTGCTTCCTACTTTTTCTGTTTATGTTTCAGTTTGTATTGATTATGTCCCACTTTATTTGTGCTTATTATCTAATCTGTATTGGTTGTATTTATATTTATTTTGTGGGCTGACAGCTGTCAGGTGTTATTTCCGGGTTTTGTGCTCTGCGTGGCAAGCCTTCAGTCCGGCCGCTCCTCTCTCACTTCAAATTACTACCAGCTGGTCCTAGTCACTTGTTATTGTTCTCTTCTCCTGCTCAGGTGAACTCACACTTGTGATTACTCATGTCATTATTCCATCCACTATTTAAGTGCTGCTTTTCAGTCTGTGATTGCTGCTAGACTGTGTGAATATTCCCATACTGGTTTTCCTCTGATCAGCTCCTTGTCTCCTGAGTCAAGCTGGCTCAGGAGTGCGTCCTTCTGTAAGTATTGTTTTACATTTTTGTATGCACAGCACTTTTTTTGGGCTTGTATGTTCTTTATGTTAGTTAATAAAACTGCACAAACACCATTCAGCGCGTGGGTTTGTCTCCCTGCCCCGAAGGGGCACACATGACACTTGCATATGTAATCCTATGTTTTAGGAGTAATGACCAATATAGTTGAAAATATTAACATTTTTAAATCTGAATGATAGATTGTACTAATTATTACACACTGCACCTTTAGGAAATTTTTTCTCATTGTTAGTTTTCAGGAATTTGTGACTTTTTGCTTGTAAATGTATATTTTTTTCCTTAAAAATTTTAAGCTTTTTCCATATATATTTGCAGTTTTTCCACCTAAATCTGCATCTTTTCCCTATAAATATGCAACAGTTAATCATAAAATTACGGGGGGGTTGTAGTGAATTTGTAATTTCTTCCATGTACATTCGCAATTTTATTTTCATTTTTTATGTAAATATGGAGAAATTTTGCTTGCAAACTTGAGTCTTTCCAAAGAAATTTTAAGTTTTTGCTGGTAAATCTACCTTTTTGCTCGAAAATTTCAAACATTTTTCTGTCCATATTTTAACTTTTGTCACATATATCTGCAGCTTTATTATACTTAAATTTGCATTTTTTTCCCCTCACCCTCTTTGTGCTTTTAAGACCCTATTTTAATTTTTTTTTTTTTTACTTTGTTCTCATAAATCTGTGACTTTTCCATTTTACATATGAGCCAGTACAGAAGAAAAATAATGAATAAATAAACATAAGTAAAATTTTGGTTGGTTGACCCCAGGTATTTAAACTCATCTACCTTCACTACCTCTCCTCCTTGAGCCTTCACTGCAACACCTGCCTTCCTCTCATTCACACACATGTATTCTGTCTTGCTTCTAATGACTTTCATTCCTCTTCTCTCCAGTGCATACCTCCACTTCTCCAGATTGTCTTCTGCTTGCTCCCTACTCTTGCTACAGATTATGATGTTACGACCCAAGCGCTGGGTTCTGTCCGTGCTCGGGCTACGCACAGCTCGCTGCCGGCCTTGACAGCTGTGGGCTGTATTCTGGCCTCACTGGGCTCTTATTGTGAAGGTGCTCGGTGGGGCTTCCGCCTGTCGAGGTTGGTCAGCTGTCTGTCATCACTGCTCATTAGTGTTCGCCTTTATAAGGCGGGCACTGAGAGCAGTTAGATTGCAGGAGTATCGTCTAAACCTCGTCAGACATCGTCAGATATCGTCTAAACCTCGTTAGACCTTCATGTCAGGTTCGTGTTCTTTCATGTCATGTCATAGTGTGAAGAAGTAGCCGCACGGCAAGGCGAGATTTCAATTAGTCCAATATTTTATTTCAGTAACTTACATGTAAATCATTCCAGACATCCGACACAATCCTTCAAAAAACTCTACAAACGAACAACCCAACACCTGTTATATATTACCAGAGATAATTAGGGCTGATTAGCCCCTACCATAATCCCAGGCAAACAATCAACATTCCCATTGTTTTCCACATACCCACTGATCTCTAAAAATACATAAATACTTCCCAACTATATACAATACAAATATAAATAACATATAATAAATAACAATATAAATAATTCAATAAATATTTCAATCCCCTATTTACAAATGTTAAACCACCCCTCTAACTTACCATACATGTTTCCTTCCTGCTGGTGTCCTATAAAAGGCCCTCAACCCCTCAGAGTCTTTTGCCTGGACACCCACAGGAAGCATGTTGGCAAAGGTATGTGAAATAACTCATTATCCATTATTTTACCCAAAATACTTAACCATACCAATTATCTCCCAAGGGCATTCAAATTAAACAAAGACAGATCCCAAAATAATATGTGCACTATACAAACAATCATAATAACATTTACCATAATACAAATACAACACAAACACACATACAATAAGTCATAACAGTGGTGACATCCCATCGTCACATTTCCTCCCCCCTTTCCCAAGAGTACAGTACTCTAAGAGTCATGTACTCTTGAGAGGCTATCAGCTACCAGGTTGGTTTTCCCTGCCACATACCGAACAGTAAAATTATAAGGTTGGAGGGACACATACCACCCTGTGAGACAACTGTTTACGTCCTTCATTCTGTCCAACCACTGTAAGGCCCGATGATCTGTCTCCAACAAAAAATGATGCCCCAATAAATAGTACTTAAGGGACCCTATTGCCCATTTCATGGCAAGACATTCTTTTTCTACCGTAGAATATCTTGTCCCCCGGTCCAACAACTTACGGCTCAAGAACAGTACTGGGTGTCTCTCTCCCTTCTCATCCTGGAGAAGTACTGCTCCAATGCCAACCCCTGAAGCATCTGTCTGTAAAATGAACTGGCGAGCAAAGTCTGGACTGTAGAGAACCTTCTCCCCAGAAATAGCCCTCTTCAGATCCTCAAACGCTCTGTCACACTCCTCTGTCCATTTTACCTTATTTGGTGCCGAAGCCTTAGTGAGGTCAGTCAACACTGCTGTTCTTTCAGCAAAGTGGGGGATGAACTTGCTGTACCATCCTACCATTCCCATAAATGACCGCACCTTCTTCTTAGTGGTGGGTACAGGATAAGTCCGGATGGCATCCACTTTACCTACTCGTGGTCTAATAACCCCCTGACCAACCACATGTCCCAGGTACTCCACCTGCTGCTGTCCGAACGCACATTTGCGTGGATTGATTGTCAGTCCTACCCTCTTAATCAGCTGAAGGACCTGCCCAAGGTGTACCAAATGTTCTTCCCAGGTCTGACTATAAATGACCACGTCATCCAGATAGGCAGCCGCAAAGTTTGATACTCTCCTTAACACTTGGTCCATCAGCCACTGAAAAGTTGCAGGTGCCCCCTGAAGGCCAAATGGCATGACCCTAAACTGGAAACTGCCATAAGGTGTTTTAAAGGCTGTAAGTTCCTTTGTTTCTGGTGCCAATGCCACCTGCCAATACCCCTTGCATAGGTCCAGAGTAGAAATAAACCTAGCCCTGCCCACTTTCTCTAACAGTTCATCAATCCGGGGCATGGGGTATGACTCAAATTTAGATACTGAATTAAGGTATCTAAAGTCAATACAAAATCTTAATGAGCCATCCTTTTTGGGGACCAGCACAATCAGGCTACACCACTCACTGACTGACTCCTCGATCACTCCCAGCTGCAACATCAAGTCAATTTCATGCTTCATTTTGGGGACCAATCGCTCCAGGATCCTATATGATTTTCTACATGGAACAGCTTCCTCTTTCAAATAAACCTTATGATGCACCAACGTGGTGAAACCAGGTCTCTCCTGAAACAATTCTGGATCCAATAGTGCCTCTAACTCTCTGCTGATCCACCTGCAGATGAGACACTTGAAACACATAAGGCTCTAACACATTTGTGGGAAAAGACTGTTCTTTCTCCTCATCCACTTCCGTCGCACAAATCAAGAGCTGATGTATCTCCTGAAGAACAGGTCGCTGCTGATGATGACCAGGCTGCTGAAACTCTTTCAATAAGTTAATGTGGAAGGTCTGATATTTTACCTTCCTGTCAGGCATATATAGTTCATATGTCACTGAACTTAGTTTTTTAGAAATTTCATATGGTCCCTGCCATCGAGCTAACAGCTTACTGTCACACAAGGGCAGCAATAACAAAACCTGTTGTCCTGGGTGAAAAACCCTTTTTCTGGCCTTCTTGTCATACCAAGTTTTTTGTTTGGCCTGCGCCGTCCTCATGTGCTCCTGAGCCAAAGCAGTCATTCGATCCAGTTTCTCTCTCATCTTAATAACATAAGAGACCACATTGTCCTGATCACTCGATGGACTCTCCCAGTGCTCCTTTAATAAGTCCAGTGGGCCCCTCACCTGACGACCATACAGCAGTTCAAAAGGTGAGAACCCTGTTGAAGCCTGGGGCACCTCCCGATAAGCAAACAATAAGTATGGTACCCATTGGTCCCAATCTGAGCCCGTTTCAGAAACAAATTTCCGCAGCATGTTTTTTAGAGTCTGATTAAATCGCTCCACTAGTCCATCAGTCTGAGGGTGATATGGGGTGGTCTTAATACCCTTAATACCCAACAGCTTATATACTTGCTGCAACAGTTTGGACAAGAAATTTGTTCCACAGTCTGTTAGAACTTCTCTGGGTATGCCTACCCTTGAAAACAACTGGATAAGGCAGTTGGCAACCTGCCTAGCCTTGATAGATTTCAGGGGAAAGGCTTCTGGGTACCGAGTAGCATAGTCACAAATTACTAGAATGTATTTATTACCAGAGGAGCTTCTCTCTAGGGGGCCAACTACATCCATCCCTATTCTATCAAAAGGCGTTCCAACGATTGGTAATGGTTGCAGTTGGGCACGGGCTACTCCCCTAGATGATGTAATCTGACATATTGAGCACGTTGTGCAGAACTCCTTTATCTGGGTATACATTCCCAGCCACACAAACCTTCTAGCAATTCTCTGCAGAGTTTTTGAAATGCTAGATGACCCGCCCAAGGGATAACATGTCCCAGTTCCATAATTTTTGGTGTGAGGTCCTGTGGCAAAGCTATGGCCATAACTTCACCTTGTTGCTGGTACAAAATGCCCTTTTTAATGACATATATGGCCTCAGCCAAACAATCCATTCTACCCTGTTTCACACCCTCAATCTCCGAGACTTTATCAAACCATGGTCTAAGTGTTGGGTCAGCTTTCTGCAATGTAGCTATGTCAGGAGGGATGTCAAACTCTACTGACTGATTTAGCTGTGGTGTTTCTTCACCCAAGTTCTTTACAGAAGCTAACACCTTATCTCTTCTCTTCTCAGCCTTGGATTTGGGTTGCTTAATAGGGCCTGCCTCTATCTCAGAATCATAGAATGGTAACTCCTGAAGAACATTGGCAGCCCTCTGTGCTCTCTGTGCCCTGGTTGTCACCATATTACAATTTTTCACCACAGGTGTGTTTACTTTCTGCTCAACAGCGCCACCTGCCTGTCTCTCCTCTGTTTGTTCCTCTCTAACCTGTTGTATGATGTCCAACAAAGTTGGAACATCATTGCCAAGAATAACTGAGTAAGGCAAATCAGGCACAAGAGCTACAGGAAGGAGATAAGTTTGCCCCCCCACTGTTAAATATACCTCAGTGGTTGGGTACAGTTTTTTAATCCCCATGGACACAACTGATATTTATTTTAGACTCATTCCACAAATCCCTAGGGACCAAACTAGGTAGCACAACTGTTTGAAAACAACCTGAATCTAACAGGGCCTCTTCACACTGATCATTAAGCAGCACCTTCGTTTTATACACTCCACTGCACTAGGGCTGAAAAAGTGGGTCTAGGAACTGAACATAATAATGATGGTTTCTCATTCTTTATGGCAGGGAATGAATACTGGTTGTGACCGATTTTATTGCACCGATAGCAGTGTATACCTTTATTTGCAACCACACGTGACTTTTTGCTATTATCATGTCTGCTATTTGAGATATGACTGGGCCTGGAATACAGCTTATTTCGAGCTGGACCACCCCTTTCACCCTCATTAAACTCACTCCATGTGGTGAAAGATCTGTCACGGCCAAGAGTAGTTCTCCTGCTCCCAGACCTGGCTGACAGAAAAACCTCCGCCAGACAAGCAGCGTCCTCTGCAGTCTTTGGGTCCCGCTCTTGCATCCAGACTCCCAGTTCCGGATTCACCATCCTTAGAAACTGCTCCAAAATCAATAATTCAGAAATGTCTTTTACTGATACGGTCTCTGGTTTCACCCATTTATAAAACAGGTCTTTCAAACGTACATATAGTTCATGAGGGGTTTCGTCCTGATGAATGTCCAGGGACCGAACCCTCCTCCTATACGTGTCAGATGTAATTTCATATTTGTTTAAAATAGCTTCTTTCACTTTCCCGTAATTGTCTGTGTCTATGACGTCCATCAGAACATATGCGCTCCGCGCTTTACCTGTAAGTAGAGGAGCCAGATGAATAGCCCACTCCTCTTCACGCCAGTGGCAGACCGTAGCGATCCTCTCGAACGACGCTAGGTAGTGCTCGATGTCATCCTCGGGAGAGAGAGGATTCAGCCTGGGCTCATGGTGCGTTCGTGGCCTCCTTGGCTGCACCTGCAGCAGCAAATCATCCTCCTGCGGGCTGACCCGACTGGCCGTCACCCTGGGATCCTCCCTCGAAGCGCCGTCATCACCATTATGCTCAGCCCGGCTCCCATACTCCTCTCTCAGCTCCACAACCTGCAACTCCATCCGATGAATGTGATTCTCCACAGTCTGCCACTTCCGGTCCTGAAGACCGGCTTCTTCCTCCATCCGGGGGTCTCTGAGAGTCAGCGAACGCATCAAAGATTTCACCAGGCCCGTTAGCTCCTCGAGCTCGCCCAGTCCGCTGACTCCCGGGTCCTCAGCCGCCATACCTGTGTCCAGGTCAGACAGCTCCTCTTGCCTCGCTTTCCTTCTCGCCATGAGTCCTTCCGTCCACCAAACGCTACGACGTCCTGGGAACGGACCACCACTGCCACCAAATGTGAAAAAGTAGCCGCATGGCAAGGCGAGATTTCAATTAGTCCAATATTTTATTTCAGTAACTTACACGTAAATCATTCCAGACATCCGACACAATCCTTCAAAAAAACTCTACAAACGAACAACCCAACACCTGTTATATATTACCAGAGATAATTAGGGCTGATTAGCCCCTACCATAATCCCAGGCAAACAATCAACATTCCCATTGTTTTCCACATACCCACTGATCTCTAAAAATACATAAATACTTCCCAACTATATACAATACAAATATAAATAACATATAATAAATAACAATATAAATAATTCAATAAATATTTCAGTCCCCTATTTACAAATGTTAAACCACCCCTCTAACTTACCATACATGTTTCCTTCCTGCTGGTGTCCTATAAAAGGCCCTCAACCCCTCACAGAGTCTTTTGCCTGGACACCCACAGGAAGCATGTTGGCAAAGGTATGTGAAATAACTCATTATCCATTATTTTACCCAAAATACTTAACCATACCAATTATCTCCCAAGGGCATTCAAATTAAACAAAGACAGATCCCAAAATAATATGTGCACTATACAAACAATCATAATAACATTTACCATAATACAAATACAACACAAACACACATACAATAAGTCATAACAGTGGTGACATCCCATCGTCACACATAGTTTAGCTCATAGTGGCTGGGGTTAGCCCTACGAGCCCTTGTATCGCTTAGTGTGTGTTTTTGCCCTTAGCGGCTCATAGCCTTGTGTCTTGTCTCGTTTTATTAATAAATTACCATCATTGCAAAACTCTCCGGTGGACTCTTGGCGTCTTATGGTGATCCGCGAGGGTCACCGCATGACAGTATACTCCTGCCAGACGTCTAAACGGAGACGCCACACCGAGATGCCTTTCTGCCGTGAGTTTTGCCATTGTGTGGAGTTTTCTCCTGTAGTTGGACTTGGTAGGGAGATGCCCGTCAGTGAGTGTGATTATTGCCCGGAGTGGCTGGAGGAGATTGACGGCTATCTGGCGGAAGCTGCCTGTCTCATGCCCGCCCAAGCGGCTGGTTTTCCCTTAGACCTCGCCCAGCGGGCTGTGCACCATTACCATCATTAACCGGAAGGAGAAAAGAGGTTAGCATGGATTTTTGCACAACGCACATTGAGGGAGAAGGCGCTCCTGGGAACTCCTCCACCTCCCGCGAGGACAGCGTCCCAGGCGAGAGTGGAGATTCGTCGGCTGGAGGGAAAGCCCGGCAGGGGACTTGTGGATCGGACTCCAGTGCCTGCCGCCCGCCCAGTCCCAGCATCATGTGTTCCCGGGCCCTTCGCCACTCCATCGGCCAGTAGGCCCCATCTCCGCGCTCCTACCAAGCCCCAGCGAGAATCCCGTCCGGATCCAGCTCCGGGTCGTCGGAGGGACCCAGCCTCCCTGTTGGCCGCATCATATATGTCACTACAGAAGGGAATCCCCGCAGCCGCCGCCCACGGGTCATCTGTTCCAGCTGCGCTGTCAGCTCCTCGTGCCGGCGTCGCCCCAACTGCCATGTCCTCCTCGGTGACATCACCCCCCACGGCTGGGAATGCTGTGAGTCGTGCCTTCGGCGAGGGCCTGTCAGCAATCCCACCTCGAGCGGCTCCTCCTCGTGGCCCCATCCCCATGGAGCCTGCCGTTTTCCTCCCGGAGGGATGAGAGGAGAACTCCACCTGCTGCAGCAGGCACCACCTTCTCTCCAGGAAGACAGGCAAGTGCAAATTGTTTCTTTCCATCATGTTTATGATCTGCCTTGTCTGACTCCTGGGGCCAGAGTTTGGGGTTCGCAGCCCCCCGAGCTTCCGCCACCTGCTGTAACTATTATTCCTAAACCTGCTGCCTCTGTGTCCCCCCCCCCCCGTTGAGCAGTCCGCGACGTCAGGCCAACACCGTCGGACGAAGAGGGGGCCTGCTGTGCTGGAAAGCCTGGATCCAGCCCTGCAGCCACGTTGTGGACGGAGGAGAAGAGTGGACTGTGGCCCAGAGCCTGAGCCGACGATGAAGCGTCCCCGGGTCTCCTCGCCGGAGCGGTCCGAGCCAGTGGGTCGAGTGTCCTCTGCCCCCATGCCATACGGGTCATCGGCGTGGACAGCAGCATGGAAGAAACCTCAGGCTGCAGATGACATCTTGCCAGCTGCGGAGCCCGACGCAGCTGAGTTGGAGCCTGCTGACGAGGGTCGCCGCCCTGAACCTGGATCGTCGAAGTCCTGGGTGGCAACAGAACCCGTGAGCAGGCAAGTGCTCCCTCTTGTGTCTCTGTCCCCTGTTTTGGAGCATTTTTGCCTGCCTCTCAGGGAGGCGAGTGAGGAGCAGCCGCCTGCTGCGCCCGAGCTCGTCTCGCTGGGTTCTTTTGCTACCGGTGATACTGATCCCGGTTTTCTTCTTGTTTGTGAGCCTTGTTGCAGTGTCGCCGGCATGGAACCAGTCGGAGTCACTGGGTTGGAGGTCCCAGGTTCGGGGGTGGAGATCGTCAGCGGAGCTGCACCGACCCAGTCAGGGTCTGTCGTGGAGGCTGCTGTGGCCCAATCGGGGTCCGACGTGGGTGCGCCAGAGGCTCAATCGGGGTCCACCGCAGGTGCAGTTCTGGCCCAATCGGGGTCCACCGCAGGTGCGGTTCAGGCCCAATCGGGGTCCGACGTGGGTGCGCCAGAGGCTCAATCCAGTTCCACCACAGGTGCGGTTCTGGCCCAATCGGGGCCCGACGTGGGTGCAGCTGGGACCCAATCGGGGTCCAGCGGAGATGCAGCGCCGGTGTGGTCCGCGGACAGGGGAGGAGCTGCAGACCTTTCGCCATCGGATGGATTACGAGCTCATCCTTGCCTTCTTTCCCCTCTACTGAGTCACCGCCCCTGTGCATCATCGCCGGGGGCCGTGGGGGTTCCTGTTCACTCGCCCCGGCTCTCCCAAGTTTTGTCCTCATCAGGGAGGCCGCCGCGGGCTGTTTTTCCCCGGGACTGGTGGCTGAGGGACACGGGTCGGCCGCCTGAGGAACTGCTTCGCCGGTTTGGCGCCCCGGGTCGGCCACCTGACGTGTTATGTGTTTCGTTGGGCAACCTGGTTCAGCTGCCAGAGGAGCGGACGTGCTGGGCGTTGGACTGTGGTGAGCCGCCTGGTCATGTTCTGCCTCCTATGACCACCCGCCGGCCGTTGGAGGCGGGGAGACCACCTGAACTGTTCCTATGGCGCCTGGTCTCCGCCGGTCGGCATAAACTGTCGGGAAGGGGGGGGGTAGTGGTCATTTTCTGGTGATGATCTGTCCCAGTGATTGTTCTGGGTTTTTTTCCCTTGCTATCCTGTGTGCTTTGTGTTATGATCATTTGGGTGTCTGCAGGTATTTGTTATGTCTTGCAGTTGCCCTAGTTTGTTTTGTGTGTAGTTAGGTATGAGACAGTAATTGCTCTGTTTTTCTGTATTTGGTTATTTGACAATTCACATGAGAATTCACACAGGTGGGAGGCCATTTTCCTGTGAAACATGTGGGCAAAGATTTAGTTTTCTCTTGCTGTCCTGTGTTTTCTGTAACTGTTATTTGGGGATCCTTGGCAATTTGTGTTATGTCCTACTGTTGCCTTATTTTCCTCCATGTGTATTTTATCTGATTTGAATATTCGGTATTTTGTCATTGTCCTGTATTTAGGTTTTTTGTTTTCTCCATGTTATCGTGTGCAATTTTTTGTGATCGTTAGTTGAACATTTGATTTAATCTGAGTAGTTGGTATTCTTGTCATTGTCCTGTATTTAGTTGTTCCTGCCGGGTTTTGATTGTTTCTGGGTTTGGTCTCTCTCCCTCCGCACCTACCCCCAGCCACCCACCCTGGGGAGGGGGGGGGCAGGGTGGTCCGTAGGCGTTCTGAGCCCATCCTTGGAGGGAGAGTACTGTTACGACCCAAGCGCTGGGTTCTGTCCGCGCTCGGGCTACGCACAGCTCGCTGCCAGCCTTGACAGCTGTGGGTTGTATTCTGGTCTCACCGGGCTCTTATTGTGCAGGCGCTCAGTGAGGCTTCCGCCTGTCAAGGTTGGTCAGCTGTCTGTCATCACTGCTCGTTAGTGTTCACCTTTATAAGGCGGGCACTGACAGCAGTTAGATTGCAGGAGTATCGTCTAAACCTCGTCAGACATCATCAGATATCATCTAAACCTCGTTAGACCTTCATGTCAGGTTCGTGTTCTTTCATGTCATGTCATAGTTTAGCTCGTAGTGGCTGGGGTTAGCCCTACGAGCCCTTGTATCGCTTAGTGTATGTTTTTGCCCTTAGCGGCTCATAGCCTTGTGTCTTGTCTTGTTTTATTAATAAATTAACATCATTGCAAAACTCTCCGGTGGACTCTTGGCGTCTTATGGTGATCCGTGAGGGTCACCGCATGACACACGATTTCGTTTTTGAACATCATAGTCAATGGAGATTCTCATCTGCAAGTTTGTCCATCACCAGGGCAAAGAAGGGGCTCAGAGACAATCCTTGATGTAATCCCACCATTACCTTGAATCCATCTGTCACCCCTACAGTACACCTCACCACTGTCTCGTTGTCCTCATACATGTCCTGCACCACCCTCACACCCTTCTGTCACTCTTGACTTCTTCATACAGTACTACAGTTCCTGTTTTGGCACCCTGTCAGATACTTTCTCTATCCCAAATTCCGAATAAAGCAAACACTGCACCTGTACAGTACTACTCCTTGCTGGCATAAAACCATACTGTTTTTGTTACATTTGCAAATAAAATTGTAAAATGTTCTAGTAGCATATTTCACTTATTCTGAGAGTGAGTCTTTTAGCGTGCCTGGTTTTAAGAAAGCTATATGAATAGTTTGCTATTTAGTGAGCTAGTTTGCTTGCACAGAAATTGTCAATTAGGCCCCTTCACACTGGCCAAAAAGCTTTGGCTCTTGTCTGTGGTGGGAAAACAGACACCTGGTACTCATTGGGTCAAATCACTCAGCAATGGACACAGGGTGTTATCGGATTTAGCTCCCATCTTCAGTGATATGAACACCACTCCCAGGTGAACACTAATTTGCATGACAAGGTAACGGAGAACCAAAACAATCTAGCAGTACTGAGAAACAACCAATCCACACACAGTCATATGCAAAAATGTGTCCACCCCACATTGTTACACAATTGTGGACAGCACTCCATACACTAAATTTAAAAAAAATCAACAAATTTGTTTTTAGGAGTGGCCCAGTTTTTGGATACTCACTGTACTGTGAAAATGCTAAATAAGTAGCTCTTTGTTAATTTTGTCTGATGAATAATTAACATTTTATATATTTTTTAAAAGAAATAAACAAAAGGGAATATGATCCAGGCTTTTCGTGATGGGGCAGGTTCATGGGGAATTGCAAAAATGTGATCCACTGTGAGCCAGTCCAGTCTTGAGGTTTGGCCCAGAAGCCTTACTCCCAACTACAGATACAGAATATATGGACATACTTCATGTTTACATCAATCAGTCTGCTGAGCAGTGACTGCTGTGATACAAAGCATACAACTAAGGTCTGTTTTATTTATTAATGGAAATATCTGGGCTCTGGAGCTCAAACCACAAATACTGAGCCTATTTGATACAGATAAAATGTTCTCTGCAGTGTTCCCGCTAACCTGACTCTGTTTGGCTCCAATCCTGCCAGATCTCTCCCTTTCATTCTTCTCCGATTTCTCATTAAGAGAAAAGTATACTCAAATATTTGCATTCAGCTGTAAGAAAATAGACGGAGAGAAATAAAGCTTGTGTCAATCTGTCATGGGGACGAGACACAAGGTCATGGCGGCGTTATTCTACACCCACACTCTCTGAGAAGGGGAAAATGGGGACCTTGCTGTAATGATTATAATCTTCTACTCTCCTTGGCCTGTGCACTTATACTTTAATGTTTTTCTCGTAATTTTTTTCTTGTAAAAATAAAACTTGTTTCTTGTAAATTTGTGACTTTTTCTCACTGATTTACAATTTTTTCTCAAACTGGCAACTGTTGTTCTTAAAATTTATCATTGTAAATGACAGTTTACAATTGCAAATGTGTAGCTTTATTCTCATAAATTTGTGAGTTGTGTTTTGTCTGGTAAATTCTTACCTTTTCTTCTAATTTTAAGCTTTTTTCTCATACATTTGTGGGGCCTTTAATATTGTTAGAATTGGCAATGTTTATCTAAACTTGCATTTTTTTTTTCTCAAGTGGACCAATTAGCTCTCAGCAACAGATTATCCTTACCCAGTTAACTCACATAACCGATCAGTTTGACCGCCTGGCTAGTCCCACAGGACTTCCCTCCGGCTCCAAGGTACGCTCCTCTGCTCCCGCTAGCATCCGTGCCCCTAGTCAATCTGTTCAGGGCTCCACTCCCAGGCTTACTCCCATCCCTACTCCCACGCGCTTTTGTGGTAAATTAGAAGGAGGCTAGGGGGGTTATGTCTCCAGATGTGACATCGTGTTTCAGCTGGTACCTGGGGACTTTCACAAGACCATAGCCAGATAGGCTACGTGTGGTGACCCACCACAATCTACAGGGACAATCATCCTCACACTCAGAAGGTCCAGAAGTAGAGAGGACAATTACATACGGAACAGAGAGCCCCTGGGGGGACAACCAGAACAATGGACTATTGTTTATACATCCCCGGATTAAGGAGAAGACGTCCGGGCGCCCAGTTTGGTGAGGCTAATCATATGTATTGACTGATATGTATATCAATATGCTAATGTGCTATGCATTCTCTCTGTTTGTATAACATATAAAAGAGCTGATGATACATGCCTCAGCAACACAACACGACACAGCACATACGGCACACACAGCACAGCACTGTAGCGCACAGTGCTACAAATGTGTTTCATTTTGATGGAGGAAATAAAACTTTGCAACCTTCCAGCTCGTCATATCTCTCCTGAACTTATTCCTCCACAATGCAGTTAATCTATTAGAGGGGCAGACACTAGCTTGGGCTTACGCTGTTATGGCTAGGGCTAATTATGCTGCCTTGACTTATACCCAATTTGTCAGTGAGTTCAATGAGGTGTTCGACCACTCCGACCGTGACAGTGTGCTTACCTCTCGGCTGTTAAACCTGAGGCAGGGGGCCAAGCTGTGGCCGATTATGCTGTTGATTTCCGGGTGGTGGCTATGGAGGTGGGGTGGGAGGACACCTCACTCTGTAGCATTTTCATTAGGAGCCTTAGTCTTAGCCTGCGGGACGAGCTAGCCCACTTAGAGAAAACTATTAGGCTCACTGAGTTGATTTCGCTAGCCATTAGCCTAAATAACAGGCTGAGGGAGCGGGCGGCCAAGCGTAAAATTTCCGGTCACTCGGAGACCCAGTATCGCCGCTCCCTACAGCCCGTCCTCTTGGCCCTACCCTCCCCTGAGTCCCAGGATGCTCCAGAACCTATAGTGGTGGGACAGTCTAAGCTGCTGTTAGCGGAGAAGCAGCTCCGGCGTGAGCTGGGGTTTGTGCCTCTACTGCGGGGTAGCGAGGAGCACGAGGTAACATCATGACCCATTCAGCCAAAAGGGGGGAGTCCGTGTGTCGCAGTAGGGGACTCACGGACTCCCCTCAATCAAATCCCCTCTCTCGGTGTCTCCTTCCTATTTACTTAATTCACAATCACAGTGAAATAGTCACACATCCACTGATTGATTCAGGGGCTGAGCAGAGCTTCATTTCAGGGGAACTGGCAACCCGGCTGGGGCTCCCTTGTCAATCGCTCAAGACCCCCCTCAAACTTATTGCCCTGTCCAGAGCCCCCCTTGCCGTTGTTTCCCATCAAACCGCCCCAATGTCAGTCATAGTGTCAGGTAACCATCGGGAAGAGCTGAGGTTGTTCGTGCTGCCGATTTCTTCCTCCCCATTATCCTCGGCTATCCCTGGCTCCTCCTTCATAATCCCTCCATTGACTGGCATTCCAGGAGTGTGTTACAGTGGGGCAAAAAAGTATTTAGTCAGCCACCAATTGTGAACGTTCTCCCACTTAAAAGATGAGAGAGGTCTCCAATTTTCATCATAGGTATACCTCAACTATGAGAGACAAAATGAGAAAAAAAAAATCCAGAAAATCACATTGAAGGATTTTTAATGAATTAAATGGTAAATTCCTCGGTAAAATAAGTATTTGGTCACCTACAAACAAGCAAGATTTCTGGCTCTCACAGACCTGTAACTTCTTCTTTAAGAGGCTCCTCTGTCCTCCATTCATTACCTGTATTAATGGCACCTGTTTGAACTCGTTATCAGTATAAAAGACACCTGTCCACAACCTCAAACAGTCAGACTCCAAACTCCACTATGACCAAGACCAAAGAGCTGTCAAAGGACACCAAAACTGTAGACCTGCACCAGGCTGGGAAGACTGAATCTGCAATAGGTAAGCAGCTTGGAGTGAAGAAATCAACTGTGGGAGCAATTATTAAAAAATGGAAGACATACAAGACCACTGATAATCTCCCTCAATCTGGGGCTCTATGCAAGATCTCACCCTGTAGGGTTCAAATGATCACGAGAACGGTGAGCAAAAATCCCAGAACCACACGGGGGACCTAGTGAATGACCTGCAGAGAGCTGGACCAAAGTAACAAAGGCTACCATCAGTAACACACTACGCCGCCAGGGACTCAAAGCCTGCAGTGCCAGACGTGTCCCCCTGCTTAATCCAGTACATGACCAGGCCCATCTGAAGTTTGCTAGAGAGCATTTGGATGATCCAGAAGAGGATTGGGAGAATGTCATATGGTCAGATGAAACCAAAATAGAACTTTTTGGTAAAAACTCAACTTGTCGTGTTTGGAGGAGAAAGAACACCATACCTACTGTGAAACATGGGGGTGGAAACATCATGCTTTGGGGCTGTTTTTCTGCAAAGGTACCAGGATGACTGATCCGTGTAAAGAAAAGAATGAATGGGGCCATGTATCGTGAGATTTTGAGTGAAAACCTCCTTCCATCAGCAAGGGCATTGAAGATGACACATGGCTGGGTCTTTCAGCATGACAATGATCCCAAACACACCGCTCGGGCAATGAAGGAGTGGCTTCATAAGAAGCATTTCGAGGTCCTGGAGTGGCCTAGCCAGTCTCCAGATCTCAACCCCATAGAAAATCTTTGGAGGGAGTTGAAAGTCCGTGTTGCCCAGCAACAGCCCCAAAACATCACTGCTCTAGAGGAGATCTGCATGGAGGAATGGGCCAAAATACCAGCAACAGTGTGTGAAAACCTTGTGAAGACTTACAGAAAACGACCTCTGTCATTGCCAACAAAGGGTATATAACAAAGTATTGAGATGAACTTTTGTTATGATCAAATACTTATTTAACCCGAGGAATTTACCAATTAATTCGTTAAAAATCCTTCAATGTCATTTTCTGGATTTTTTTTTCTCATTTTGTCTCTCATAGTTGAGGTATACCTATGATGAAAATTGGAGACCTCTCTCATCTTTTAAGTGGGAGAACTTGCACAGTTGGTGGCTGACTAAATACTTTTTTGCCCCACTGTATTATGGAGTTCTTTTTGCCTTAGTGCCTGTTTGCAGTCTGCTGCGCGCTTGCCATCCATGCCCCTGGGTTCCCCCGTCACCCCCCCTCCCGATTTGTCTAAGATTCCCCCTGAATATCACGACTTAGGGGCCGCCTTCAGTAAGACCAAGGCCTTTCCCTCCCCCCCTCACCACCCATACGACTGTGCTATCAATCTCCATGCCGGAGCCCCGCTGCCGTCTAGCCGGCTTTACAATCTGTCAGCTCCGGAGTGGGAGGTCCATGGAAACTTATATAAAGGAGTTGTTGAGCTCGAGCATAATCCGGCCGTCATCCTCGGCGGTGGTGGCGGGGTTTTTCTTCATTGGCAAGAAGGACGGCTCGCTAAGGCCGTGTATTGACTTTCGGGAGTTGAATAACATCACCATTAAAGACAAATACACCCTCCCATTGATTAATTCAGCGTTCAATTCCCTCCAGGGGGCCTCTTGGTTCACCAAGTTGGACCTCCGCAACGCTTACCATCTGGTGCGGATCCAGGAGGGCGACAAATGGAAGACAGGTTTCTGGACCCCTAGTGGGCATTCTGAATACCTGGTCATGCCATTCGGGCTGACCAATGCCCCCACCGTCTTCCAGCAGTTGATTAATGATGTACTGAGGGACATTTTGGGCATATTTGTATTTGTCTATTTGGATGACATCCTGATCTTTTCTCAGTCCCTGGATGAGCATCGGGTGCACGTGAGGTGGGTACTGCAGCGGATCTTAGAGAATAAGCTCTTTGTGAAGGCCAAGAAATGTGACTTCCATGCCTCCAAGACATCCTTCCTCGGTTTCATCATTTCACACAACAAGATCATCCCTGACCCCGATAAGGTAAAAGCAGTGGTAGATTGGCCCACTCCATCTTCCAGAAAGCAGCTCCAGCAGTTTTTGGGGTTTGCTAATTTCTACCACCGCTTCATCCAGAATTATAGTATTATTGCTCTTCCCTTGACCCGTCTGACACCTCCTAAGATCCCCTTCCGCTGGACAGAGGAGGCGGGTGCAGCCTTTGCTGACCTTAAGGATAAATTCTAATCTTCTCCCATTTTGGCTCAGTTGGACCCCGCTCTCCAATGCCTGTTAGAGGTGGACACCTCGGACTCGAGGATTGGAGCTGTGTTATCTCAGCGCTCCCCGGCTGATGGCAGGATCCGGCCCTGTACGTTCTTCTCCCATCGCCTATCACCGGCTGAGCGAAATTATGACATTGGTGACAGAGAGCTCCTGGCAGTCAAGCTCGCACTGGAGGAGTGGCGCCACTGGCTGGAGGGGGCCTCCCAGCCATTCGTCGTCTGGACTGATCATAAGAACCTGGAGTACCTCCGGATGGCCAAGCACCTGAACGCGCGTCAGGCCTGCTGGTCCCTGTTCTTTGGCTGCTTCGACTTCACCATCACCTACCACCCCGGGTCCAAGAATACAAAGCCGGACGCCTTGTCCAGACAGTTTGCCCCGGATGTGACGGAGGTGACCGAGCACCCTATTCTCCCTTCATTGTGTGTTGTGGGCACCCTCTCCTGGGGCATTTAGGAAAGGGTCCTGAGGGCGCAGGAGGACAAGCCGGACTCAGGCGGGGGGCCAGAGGGCACACTGTTTGTCCCTTCTGCCGTTCGGGGCGAGGTGATCCATTGGGGCCACTCTTCCAGGTTCGCGTGTCACTCCAGGAGGGCTCGTACAGTGGACCTCCTTCAGAGGACGTTTTGGTGGCCTTCACTGCAGAAGGACGTTGGGGAGTACATCCGTGCCTGTCCCCAGTGCGCCGCCGGCAAGACGTCCTCTTCTCCGCCGGCTGTGCTGCTCCACCCTCTCCCCACTCCCGGCAGGCCCTGGTCCCATGTGGCGTTAGACTTCATCACCGGCCTCCCATCTTCTAACCATCATACAGTAATCCTCACCATCGTCGATAGGTTCTCCAAGGCTGCCCATTTTGTCCCCCTGCAGGGGCTGCTTACAGCAAAGGAGACAGCAGACCTTCTCATCCAACATGTGGTGAGGTTACATGGGATTCCCCTGGACATCGTCTCCGACCAGGGTCCTCAGTTTGTCTCCCAGGTTTGGAGGTCAGCCTGTAATGCCCTGAGGGCTACAGTGAGTCTGTCGTCTGGCTATCATCCTCAGAGCAATGGGCAATGTGAGTGGGTGAACCAGGAGTTGGAGGCTGCCACCGCCAACCCGGCATCGTGGAGCACCCACCTTCCTTGGATCAAGTACGCCCATAACACCACCATCTCCTCGGCAATCAGCATGTCCCCATTTGAGGCCTCACTGAGCTACAACCCCCCGCTATTCCCGGAGGAGGACGGTGACATCACCGTTCCTTCTATCCGAGCTCATCTGATGCACTGCCGTCGGATCTGGAGAGTGACCCAGGCAGCACTGCAATGCACAGCAGAGCGCAACTCCTCGGCTGCTAATCGTCACAGGACTCCAGCCCCCACCTATCAGGTGGGTCAGCAGGTATGGCTCTCTATGAAGCATATCAACTTGAAGGCTGAGATGAGAAAGATGTCATTCATTGGGCCTTTCGCCATAAGCCGCATCATTATCCCGGTATCTGTGCACCTAGCTCCCCCCCCCCCCCCCCGCATCTGTCCAACTTTCCATGTCTCGCAGGTCAAGCCCTTCTGCTCCAGCCCTTTGTGTCCCCCTCTCAGGTCTCCACCTCTGCCGATGGTGATCGACGGCGACCTGGCGTGGAAGGTCAACGCCATCCTGGACGTCCGACGCCAGGGTCGCGGCCTGCAGTACCTGGTAGACTGGGAGGGTTATGGCCCAGAGTAGAAATCCTGGGTGCATCCTTCCTTCATGTTGGTCAAACAACTCATCAGGGACTTCCACTGGACACACCCAGGTAGGCTGGATCGACCACCGAGAGGCGTCTCGTGGGGGGGGGGGGGGAGTCCTGTCATGGCTGTCTATTATCCTCAGCTGCGCACACACCTGCTCTCCATCGCAGCCTAGGTAATTTAAACTGTGCGGTCCTGGGATCAACGCAGAGTCGTCTGTCTCCATTTCCTGAGACCTTCACTCAGCTTCCTTCATCCTGAACTTCCAAGACTCACCCTGCCTTCATCCTCGTTCCCAGTCCTGCCAGTCGACGTCAGGAAGTATCCTCTCTTCCAAACCAAGTAAGCCTTCATTCATCTCTTTAACCTTTCTCGGTCCCCTGTGCACAGGCAGAGTTCCGTGGTGGCGGACCTCTTTCCCTCCTGGTGGTGGACCGAGCTGCACCTTAATCATCCATCATCTCCAACCACAATTGGGACTGTGGGCACTGTCCTCCTGGCCATAGCCGCCGAGCTAAACCTGAGCTCCACCACAATATCTCTACCAGTAAGCACAGAACAATCCTGTACATGCCCTCCAGGGTCTGCCACTAACTCCTCCTCTGTTTGTGTGTCCATATGGTTGCCAGGTTGCACAGTGCTCTGCTCGCCCCAGATGATACACACACACACACACACACACACACACACACACACACACACACACACACACACATTTCCTTCAATAAAAGATAATTGTGTTCATTCTCGAGTCGTGTCTGCTCATTGGGTCTGAAACCATGTCAGTCCATATGTCAGACCTGTGACTGTGCGTCTTGGACACTTGGGTAAAGAGAGGTGCAGAGCTGTCAACTGATCAACACCTGGTGGTGAGTTGGATCCGATGGCAGGGGAGGACAACATTCAGGCCTGGTAGACCCAAACATATAGTGAGGATGTGCTGGGACCGTCTGGCTGAGGCCCCTGTCTGGGAGATTTTCAACTACCACCTCCAGAAGAAGTTCAACCACATTCCAGGGGAGTCTGGAAACATGGATTCTGAATGGGCCATGTTCTCCACCTCCATTGTTGAAGCGGCTGACCAGAGCTGCAGCCACACAATTGTCGGTGCATCTTGTGGTGGTAACCCCTGAACCAAGGTGGTGGACACCAGTGGTGAGGGGGGCCATTAAGCTAAAGGAGGAGTCCTATCGAGCTTGGTTGGCTTCTAGGACTCCTGAAGCAGCTGAGGTGTACTGGCAGGCCAAGTGGAGTGTGGCTCGGGTGGTTGCTGAAACAAAAACTCGGGCATGGGAGGAGTTCAGTGAGGCCATGGAACAAGACTTTCAGTGGGCATCGAACAGATTCTGACAAAGTGTCCAGGGGCTCAGGAGGTGGAAGCAGCTACCTGTCCACACTGTGTATGGTGCAGATGGGGTGCAACTGACTTCAACTGGGGATATCATCGGATGGTGAAAGGAATACTTCGAGGATCTCCTCAACCCCACTGACACACCTTCCACAGAGGAAGCAGGGCTTGTGGACGAGGGGAATGACTCGCCTGTCACAGAGGCTGAGGTCGCCAAGGGGGTTAAAAATCTCTTTGGTGGCCGGGGCCTCAGGGGTGGACGAGATCCGCCCTGAGTACCTCAAGGCCCTGGATGTTGAAGGGCTGTCATGGTTGACACGCCTCTGCAACATTGCATGGAGGTCAGGGACAGTGCCTTTGGCATGGCAAACCGGGGTGGTGGTTCCTCTCTTTCAAAAGGAGGACCGGAGGGTGTGCTCCAACTTTAGAGGGATCACACTTGTCAGCCTCCCTGGAAAGGTCTATGCCAAGGTACTGGAGAGGAGAGTCCGGCCGTTGGTCGAACCTCAGATTCTGGAGGAGCAATGTGGTTTTCATCCTGGCTGTGGCACATCAGACCAGCTCTTTTCCTTCTCGAGAATTCTCAAGGGTTCATAGGAGCTTGCCCAACCAGTTTACATGTGTTCTGTGGACTTGGAGAAGGCATTCGACCACGTCCCTCTGGGTTTTTTGTGGGAGGTGCTTTAGGAGTATGAGGTATCGGGCTTGTTATTACGAGCTATCCAGTCTCTATACGACTGTTGTGAGAGTTTGGTTCGTATTGCCAACACTCGATCGGATTCATTCCCAGTGAGAGTTGAACTGTGCCAGGGCTGCCCTTTGTCACCGATCCTGTTCATAATTTTTAAGGACAGGATTTCTAGGCGCAGCCAGGGAACAGAAGGTGTCATGCTTGGTGACCACAGGATCTCATCTCTGTTGTTTGCACATGAAGTTATCCTGTTTGCTTCATCCAGCAATGACCTAAAGGTCTTACTGGGATGGTTTGCTGCTGAGTGTGAAGTGGCTGGGATGAGAGTCAGCATTTCCAAGTCCGAGTCCATGGCGCTCAGCCGGAAAAAGGTGAATTGTCCTCTTCGGGTTGGGGACAGGCTCCTTCCCCAAGTGGAGGAGTTTAAGTATCTTGGGGTCTTATTCACGAGTGAGGGGAGAATGGAGCGAGAGGTTGACAGATGGATCAGAGCAGCTTCTGCAGTGATGTGGACATTGTACCGGTCTCTTGTAGTGAAGTGGGAGCTAAGCTCTAGGGCAAAGCTGTCGATTTACAGGTCAATCTATACATTCCTACCCTCACCTATGGTCATGACCTTTGGGTAATGACCAAAAGAACGAGATCGTGGATACAAGTGGCTGAAATGAGCTTCCTTTGTAGGATTGCTGGACTCACCGTCAGAGATAGGGTGAGGAGCTCAGTCATCCGGGAGAGGATCAGAGTACAACTGCTACGCCTCCACATTGAAAGGAGCCAGTTGAGGTGGTATGGGGATCTGATCAGGATGCTTCCTGGACACCTCCCATATGAGGTGTTTCGGACACGTCCCACTGGGAGGAGACCCCTGGGTAAAGCCAGGACTCGCTGGTGAGGCTATGTCTTCTAGCTGGTCTGGGAATGCTTTGGTATCCTCTCTGAAGTGCTGGAGCAGGTGGCTGGGGAGAGGGAAGTCTGGGCTTCTCTGCTTGAACTGCTGCCTCCATTACCTGGACCTCCAAAAAAGTGGTAGAAGATGGATGGATGGATGGATGGATGGATGGATGGATGGATGGAAATTAGCAACTTCCCCTCCATGGATCGCCACCTTATCATGGTGGAGTGGTTTGCATGCACAAATGACCTCAAGGATCTACGGTATATTGTCAGGGGAAACTTGCCCCTGGTACAGTCTCCCAAAACAAACTGGTCCTCGATGAAGAGCCAGACCTAGAGTAGTCCAGTGGATCCCCATGAAAAAAAGGTACAACAAGGACCTAGTGTACACATGGCTCCACCCTCCAGTGGGCTAACCACCTGCAGGAGGAATCATGGTGATCATGATTTTATATGAACCAGGCAGCAGTCTAGGCTACTCTGTTTGGACTGCTGTCCCAGCCACCTGGACCCCGGATAGGCAGTGGAAGATGAATGGATGGAAATTCCAACTTTTTTCTTGTAAATTTCTAACATTTTCTATTAAAGGAGTGGTTGACTGAAAAATTGTGTTTTTGTAGATTTTAGCCTTCTGAAATGTGTCTCTTGGTCACATAATTATTGAAATAATATGAAAACACTTGCTTCTCTTTAAAAAAAAAAAAGTACAGAGGGATCTCTCGCCTCTCAACCGCAGGGAAGATCCTGGCTCATATTTTGCTAAACAGGTTAAACGAGAACATCTGCCCCCGTGTCTTGCCCGAAAGTCCATGTGGTTTTCAGAGTGGTTTTCAGAGTAGGCGAAGCATCATATGGGAATGAACGTTCAAAGGAATTTTCAGTGACCAATGGTGTCAAACAAGGGTGCGTGCTTGCACCAACACTGTTCTCACTCTACCTTGCTGCAATGCTTGAAGTGGGCTTTACTGGTGTAGCAGAAGGAATAAATCAGACACATCATGATGGTGACCTATTTAAACTTGCACATTTTCGATCTAAAACTCGTACTACCAAGATTGTTCTCTGCAAAATGCTTTTTGCTGATGACAGTGCATTGGTGGTGTTGCTCCCCTGGGTAGCGGCCCAGGAGGAGGAAACGTGCATGTGGAAGTTAACTCTCCAGCCTGTGATAGAGAATCGGCAGAACACGTTTCGTTATTTCACACAAGGAGTTTATTCTTCGTTCAAGTCATTCACATGACCAACATCAACTGACTAGTATTTACTATCAAAGTCCATAGTTTCTCTCTTATTGTCTGATCACATCACCATTAAACAAAACACAATCATGTCCATTTATCACAATTTCCGATTTGACATTAACTGTATACTTAACATTCTTAACAAATTACTCTAACATGAAATGAATTATTGGTTTTATCTCCTTCCCATGTATATAGCTTTTAACTTGTTCAAATATTTATGTTTTAAACAATAACCCATGAACTTACATTTACATTAATCATTTTAAGCACTGTCATAAATGTACAGCATGTGGTGTTATTCTTAACAATGCACTGACCTGGCCACTGTGTACCTAACACACTTACAATAGTATTCCTGGTATTCGGTAATACACCCGAAATATGCACACTTGGTGACAAATCAAACCAATAAATGTCGTACTGTATGAAAACCGTTTCATAACTGTCTTTAAATAAAGTAAGCAAATGGTTCCTAACGTGGGCGGATTTCACTGTTGTGGCACGTCCTATACACTCGATCATTAACATTAGCAGGTTAGCTTATACAACAACACATCAACTTTAACAGAAATACCCTTACAAACCCGCTTTTCGCCTCACACTTATCACAATATAATCTTGGACATCCTAGGACTCTTACAGTTTATATTGCACTCTTGAATTATTAGTATTTACCAACCTGTGATAGAGAATCGGCAGAACACGTTTCGTTATTTCACACAAGGAGTTTATTCTTCGTCCTCCAGTGCGTGAGTCTACTCTCTATCACTGTGCGACATGCGCCATCTATTGGTCGGCGTATGGAACTGCACTCAACTCACATGAGTTATAATGGAACCAGGTGGATTACAAATGCATTGTAGAAAAATAAAACAATTAAAGAATAACATAAAATTGTAGGGGTGCCTGTTTTTTTAAATTTTCTTATCCAAATGTCTTTTTCACCTCTTACATAACTATTAACTATTTCCAACCCTCTACACTCTCCCCCACTTCAAATAAATGTCTCCCGACATTTCATGTTCTAGGGTGACTTAATGCATGAGAGTGTACCAATTATAACCATGGGACTGAGGCTGGGTGAGGTAGTGGAATGGCATGTAGTTTTGAGTTAGCGGCACAGGGGTAGGGAGTAGGACAGGTCTTACGTCTGCAGTCCAAGGCTGGTACGATGGCTGTCCCAGGACGTCGTAGGTCAGTCTCTCTACTGGCCTTGCTCTCCGCTGTGACCTTCTCAGTTCCTCCTGTTCTCCATCCATCACCTCCACTTGTCCTTGACGTTCTTCCTGCAGCAAAGCTGGTCCATCCATTTGCTCCTCAGCATCCCGCTGAACGGGGACCAGTTCCTGCCTTACTGGTGGGCAGAACTCTCTAGCTGTCGCTCGAAGCCTTTGCTGATTTTGAGGATTTTGCTCTGGCATGACAGGTACTGGTTGCTGAGTGTTTTGGTCTGGGAGATTTGAGGCATTTTGCTGAGGATTTACGGGTCTGTAACATGGGATTTGGCTACGGAGGTTGTAGTGGTAAGTATTTTCCTCTTCTTCCTCCGAGCTGTCATTGTCTGTGTTGTCACTGTTAGGATTTGTCTCTGTCCTCTTCTTCCGTTTCTGTTTTGTCTTTTCTTTTGCAGGCAGTTCTTCTTCTAAAGGCAAGTCATTTACAGGCAACAGCAGGTTTCTGTGTAACACTCGCATCACTTGGCTGCCTCTCTCTGCTTGTATTTTATAGACTGGTCCATCTCCCACTCTCTCAACTACGCGATGTACTGCTGACTCCCAGTAAGCGCGCAGTTTCCCTGGGCCTCCTCTTTCAGAGAGGTTTCTGACCAACACCCTGTCGCCTGGTTGGAGTGTGACACCTTTAAGCGTTTGTCGTACTGCTTTTTGCCTTTATCTGAAGACTTTTGACTGTTTTCTGCAGCGATTTTGTAAGCAACACGCATCCTATCAGCCCATTTTTTAGCGTAGGTTTGATGGCTGTGTGTGTCAGTGTCTTTTGTCTGGTTCAATAGTAGATCTACAGGCAACCTTGGGACTCTGCCATATAAGAGGAAAAATGGAGAATAACCTGTTGACTCGTGTCTTGTACAATTGTAAGCATGTACAGTTTGGGGTAGGTGATCCTTCCATTCACTTATTTTCTCCTCCTGTAGGGTACGAAGCATTTGGAGTAGTGTATGATTCAGGCGCTCCACGGGGTTGCCCTGCGGATGGTATGGAGTGGTTCTTGAGTGAGAAATTCCAGACAGTTGTTGTAATCTGTGGAAGAGACTGTTTTCAAACTCACGTCCCTGATCGTGATGCAACTTCTCAGGGTACCCGAAACGAGGAATAAAATCCTGAAATATCTTTTCTGCAGCTGTTTTGCCTGATTTATTCCTTGTAGGGTATGCCTGTGCGAAACGAGTGAAATGGTCCACTAGTACGAGGATGTACTCATACCCTCCTTTACTTGGCTCAAGGTGTAAGTAGTCGATGGAGATTAACTCAAAGGGAGCACTGGTTGTGATAGATCCCATTGGAGCTCTCTGGGGAACATTTGGGCATTTTTGTTTGATGCACAGACATTTTTTTGTTACATAATCTTCAACATCTTGTTGCATATATGGCCAATAGAAACGCTCACAGGCCAGATGTATCACCTTATCACACCCTATGCGACCCATGTCATTGTGTAAACTCTTTAACACCATCGGCTTTAGCTGTTCAGGTAGGACAAGTTGTTTGCTGTGCTCTGTCTTTCTGTACAATAATCCATTGTCAACTTCCAACTTGTTCCACTCATACAGTAGTCTCTGTGTCCGTTTACTCATTGTCCGTTTACCTTTATCGTTTGGTGTCCATCCTTTGAGTTTGAGTGAGATTACTTCTCTAATTGACTCATCGTCTTGTTGAGCAGCATTGATGTCTTTAAGTGTCATGCTCAAAACACTGTCAGTTGGCACATTGTTGTCATTAGAACTCAGCTGTAACGCAGCTATCCATGGCACATCACTGTTTTGTGCTGCCTTGCTCCCTTGCCACACTGCGGACACTACTTCCGGTAAAACTGTCTCTGTGAACTCATTCATTTGCTCTTGCAGATCTAATGGGTGTCTGGACAACATATCTGCATCTGCATTCCTTTTCCCTGGCCTATACTTGATATCAAAATGGAAGTCAGCCAACTCCCCGACCCACCTATGACCCACTGCATTCAACCTGGCTGAACTGAGGACATAGGTTAAAGGATTGTTATCTGTATAGACAGTAAAAGTCGGTGCATAATACAGATAGTCACGGAATTTGTCGCAGATGGCCCACTTGAGAGCTAGAAACTCTAGTTTACCGGAATGTAAGTGATAATTCTTCTCGGCCGGTGTGAGAGTTCTGGATCCATAGCCAATCACCTTAAGTTTGTTTTCTTGTTTTTGATACAAGACGGCTTCCAGGCCTTTGTTTGACGCATCTGTATGCAATACAAATGGAAGGTCCAAATTGGGATAGGCTAGAATGGGAGGATTAGTCAGAATGTCCACAAATCTTGACACAACTTCCTGATGTTCACTGGTCCATATTATTGGTGTGCGAGAAGGAAGCTGGTTTCTGTCTCCTTTCTTTGTTTGTCCTTTACTCCTTTTTGGTGCTGGTTTATTGTCATTGCTTGTTTCATTAGTGCTCTGGAGGAGTTCCAACAAGGGTCTCGCCAGACGTGAAAAATCTTGAATAAATGATCGATAATAACTGAGAAAACCCAGTAACGTTCTGAGTTCTCCGACTGTGCAAGGGTTCTTGTCTTTCAGAGCGAACACAGCATCCAAGTCTTTTGGGTCAATCTGGACTCCTTCTCCCGACACTAGCCTACCCAGGAAGCGTACTTGGTTTTTGAACAGTTCACATTTGGCTGGCCGAAGTTTTATGCTGTGTTGTCGCATTTTGCACAAAACCTGTTTAAGGTGTTCTACGTGCTCATCAAAGGTTTTGGAGTAACACAGTACATCGTCCAAGTAAGGCACGCAACACTCGTCTCTGATCCCTTCTAACACCCCCTCCATATACCTTTGGAATGCGGCCGGTGCGTTTGACAACCCGAATGGAACCCGCACCCACTCGTATAGTCCCCAGGGTGTGCTAAAAGCAGTTAAATGTCTTGACTCCCCACTTACAAAACCCTGATGGTAGGCACTTCCCTGATCCAATATGGAAAACCAGGAGTTACCCCCAAGACTGTCCAGTAGATCTTGTATCCGTGGTAACGGATGCCTGTCAGGTATGGTTTTTCGGTTCAGCTCACGAAAATCAACACACAAGCGCAAAGTATTGTCCTTTTTACGCACACACACTACTGGCGATGAGTTGTTTGACACTGATTTCCTGATCCAGCCCCTGCTTAAAAGGTTTTGAACATACTCCTACACCTCTTTATACAGTGGTCTTGGAATGGAGTTGTAACTTTTCTGCACGGGTGTGTTGTCAGTGGTGTTGATTTTCAGCTGTAGTCCCGGAATACATCCAATGTCTCCTTCATCATGAGCAAACACATCAGACTGTTCATAGAGCATCTGCCGAACCACCTCCCGATCACCCTCTGAGAGATGGTCTAAATTGGCATTAGGGTGCCATCTCAGGTGTAAGGGGGCAGTGCTTAATGTTTCTTCACCCTCACCTTGACTGTCACATGTCACTTGAGCAGAGTGACAAAATGGCTTGTCTGTAGTTTTGGTTGCATTTTCAGCACTGGAACAAACATTTACAGGTTTGTATTCAGTGATCTCTGAAATAAGTCCTAAAACAGTCTTTGGATTTAGAAAAATGTTGTGCTTTGTTGAGTTTTGGATTGGGATTTTGACAGTTTTTGAAGCACCAGCGGGTACATCAATAAGAGCTGGGAATAACTCCAACCCATCCGGTAAGTTACATTTCACAGCTGGCTCGAACAACATTTCTCCTCCTCCAGGAAATGCTCTGATGTGACATTTTACCATACAGATTTGGCTACTGTGAACAGTGAGTCCTTTTTTTCCAACTCTCACCACTGGACTTTCTGGTTCATTTTCTGTTGACTTGGTGTGGACAACAGAGATGAGTGACTCAACATTACCTTTCTGGACCTTTAAAGTCTCCGACAGTAAGCCCACTAAGCTAATATCGTCACTTTGTTCACTGTTTGCCATTATTATCTCTTGGATCACGTTAAAGCCCAGCAGCGGAGTGCTTAAACGCTGCTGACTGACAAGCATTGGAACATACAAGGATACAGAACCATACTGTGAACTTGTGATCTCAAGCAGGACATCTATCCACCCCTCGAACGGAACATCCGTCCCATTGGCTGCGGTGATTTTGAGTGGATGGCCTGGGAGTAGGCTCTCGAGTGGCTGTAGTTTCACATTTGGTAAGGCTGCTTGTACCCATGACTTTTCAACAATGCTTACTTGTGCCCCACTGTCCAATAACATCTGTAGGTTTACTCCATTTAACTGGCAACTGATCATACACCTACCGCCAATGAGCTGTGCCACACGCTTTGTGTTGGGTGACTTTTGGGACTTGGCAGTAGTCTGTTCGGAGTTCAGTCTTTTAGTGTTGTGGGACTCTGCTGGTGGTTCAGTCACTGGTGGTCCCTCCCCAGCGACCTCCTCCAGTTTCCCGACACATTGCTTTTCTGCAGGCACCCTATAGCTCTGTGCCCCTCCTTTCCACATTGAAAACAGTGTGTGCAGCGCTCAGTGTCTTGGGCGATACACTTTTGGCATTTTCCTTTCACTGTGGGTTTCAGTGCTGGCTGTTTAGGGACAGGTGCTGTGGGACTGGTGTTTACTGTATTTACCATTGGGGTTAGGGCCTTTTCTAAACTCTTGGTAAGGGAGGAGACCTGTGCCGTCAGCTCCTGGATAGCTACACGATTAGCTTGGACTTCAGTGTGCATTTTAATAGAGCTCTGATCTGTCTCTACCTGTGCCGCATTAACACTGGTGACTTTGTGTTTGTGGCTTTGTCCCAACCTACTCAATCTCTCTGTCTCTTCACTAACAAAATTTGCTATGAGCTCCAGGATGGAGTCATCTGTGACACTGGTGTTGGAGATGTGAGGTTTAAGGTCTCTCCTAACATAAGAGTATTTTTCATTCAAACCCTGATACAGTGAATGGATAAACACACCTTGTACCAACTCGTCGTCATAATGAAAACCACTACTGTTTTTAGATGCAATCAACACACGCTGTTTTAGCCCCATTAGTCTATACATAAACTGTTGTGGTGTTTCTTTGTCATTTTGCTTAGCATTACTCAGCTCCTGAAATAATTCAGTGCTGCTTTTCTCGCGTAGATGTGTCCTTAAGAGACGTTTTAACTCAGCTACAGTAAGGCTATCCTTGGTTACAAGCATATCTTTAAAGGTACCAGGCTTAATTATCTTAAACACCGTTCTGATAATCTCAGCCTCTGTGAACCCTTCATTTAGCCCTTCATCAAGCTGTTTGCACAAGTTATTGTAACTCAAATCAGAATCAAAATCAGAGATTTGACCATCATAAATCTTGTACTCTCTACGTGGCAACAGTGACGTAAGTTCAGTCAGTCTGACTAACCCTGGGTCAGGAACTATAGATGGTGATGTCGGATGGTTCTTCCCTGATGGTGCTGCAGCTCCAGTGGTCACAGGAACTACTATGACCGGATCATTGTCGGGTGACACCTCTGCATCCACTTCTCCAGCTGCTGTGGGCCGTTGTAGTTCAATGATGAGGTCACGGAAAGCAAGCAGGCGAGACATCCCCTGGTCCTCAAGGCTCTTCAGTTGTGGACTTCTCAGCGAGTCAACAATGAAGTCGAAGAGTTCCACTTTGGTCGATTCTGCGCCTGGCAAATCTTCTCCCACCTCATCCTTGAATGACTCAGCCAGCTTGTAAAGAATGTTTCTGCAGCGGGCAATGGTCAGCTGGCGAAGCTCTTGCTGGATTTCCCATCTCAGGTCATGTGGAGCAGACATGGCTGTGGTCTCCTGTAGTCAGTCGCTTAGGTCAATGGCTCAGGAACAGGTGGTCAGCATCCCTTGGTTCTTCAATGATTAGTGCCAGACCAGTAGGTGGCGCTAATCCCGGACGAGCCCCCAAAATTGTTGCTCCCCTGGGTAGCGGCCCAGGAGGAGGAAACGTGCATGTGGAAGTTAACTCTCCAGCCTGTGATAGAGAATCGGCAGAACACGTTTCGTTATTTCACACAAGGAGTTTATTCTTCGTTCAAGTCATTCACATGACCAACATCAACTGACTAGTATTTACTATCAAAGTCCATAGTTTCTCTCTTCTTGTCTGATCACATCACCATTAAACAAAACACAATCATGTCCATTTATCACAATTTCCGATTTGACATTAACTGTATACTTAACATTCTTAACAAATTACTCTAACATGAAATGAATTATTGGTTTTATCTCCTTCCCATGTATATAGCTTTTAACTTGTTCAAATATTTATATTTTAAGCAATAACCCATGAACTTACATTTACATTAATCATTTTAAGCACTGTCATAAATGTACAGCATGTGGTGTTATTCTTAACAATGCACTGACCTGGCCACTGTGTACCTAACACACTTACAATAGTATTCCTGGTATTCGGTAATACACCCGAAATATGCACACTTGGTGACAAATCAAACCAGTAAATGTCGTACTGTATGAAAACCGTTTCATAACTGTCTTTAAATAAAGTAAGCAAATGGTTCCTAACGTGGGCGGATTTCACTGTTGTGGCACGTCCTATACACTCGATCATTAACATTAGCAGGTTAGCTTATACAACAACACATCAACTTTAACAGAAATACCCTTACAAACCCGCTTTTCGCCTCACACTTATCACAATATAATCTTGGACATCCTAGGACTCTTACAGTTTATATTGCACTCTTGAATTATTAGTATTTACCAACCTGTGATAGAGAATCGGCAGAACACGTTTCGTTATTTCACACAAGGAGTTTATTCTTCGTCCTCCAGTGCGTGAGTCTACTCTCTATCACTGTGCGACATGCGCCATCTATTGGTCGGCGTATGGAACTGCACTCAACTCACATGAGTTATAATGGAACCAGGTGGATTACAAATGCATTGTAGAAAAATAAAACAATTAAAGAATAACATAAAATTGTAGGGGTGCCTGTTTTTTTAAATTTTCTTATCCAAATGTCTTTTTCACCTCTTACATAACTATTAACTATTTCCAACCCTCTACAGTGGCCCATAGTGCAGAAGATATGCAAGTACTAGTAGACCACTTTGCCCAGGCTGCCTCACAGTTCAGGTTTAAAATTAACATCAAGAAAACGGAATGCCTTTACCAACCTGTCTCAAACACAATACCTGAGTTTATCACTATCAACAATCAAAACCTAGTACAATGCAGGGATTTCAAGTACCTTGGCAGTACAATCTCAAACAATGCCAAAGTGGATCAAGAGCTCATCTATAGAATGAGTCATGCCAGTATCGATTTTGGCAAGCTACATTCAAAGCTTTTGAAAAATAGACGTGTCCCTAAAGGTCAAGTTTACTGTACCATTGTATTATCACCACTTTTATATGGCACTGAAACTTGGACAATCTACAAAATGCAAATGAATCACTTACGGCAGACCATGGGCATCACCCTCATAGATAAGATAGTGAGGATATCCTTAGACGGTTTGGTCTACCATTTATGATGGACACTCTAATAGAGCGTAATCTACGCTGGCAGGGTCATGTCCATAGGATGGATAGGAGTCATTTGCCCAGGCAACTCTTATACTCACAACTGTGCAATGGCAAAAGAAATTGAGGAAGACCTTGATTGAAATTCAAGGCTAAAAGGAACATGAAATGGAAGGCTATAGATCACAAGAGATGGCAACCTGATGTAGACAACCGTCCACTATGGAGGAATTTGTCCAAAGCGAACCCAACCGAACAGTCATAGTAGAAACCGACTGACCGCATGATTCTCTAACTTTGACTAAAGGCAACTAGCTGAAGCTAGCAGGTTAGCCACTCATTCACAAATGTTTCTGTGTTTATTTTAGTCCAAAGACTGGTCAAATCCTTTCAACCACTGAAACCACACACCCCTGTCTACCAGTGATGCATTATTTCATTAATTTTTCAAGATAAATTTTTGTTAGTTGGCTCTGGCTAGAGCCAAGCTAGGAGCTAACCAGCGAAGATAAGCAATAGTGATGTAAGAGGGAGGATGGCGTTAAATGCGGTTCATAGAGATTTAAAGAGATATGCATTAAATCAGCCATTCCCAGAAAGGCTGCAAAAGACTTATTCTGCAATAATCAAATAATTCAAGACAATTTGCCCAAAATATGCCACAAATATTTCATTAAGACATGTGAGATGTTCAAATGTGGAAAAAGTGCTGTCCTTTAAATTTTTCACTTTTTTTGCTTGTAAATTTTCAGCTTTTTCTCATAAATTTGTGACTTTTTTCTTATAAATATGCAATATTTTTCTCATAAATTCATCACTTTTCTCATAAATTTCCTATTTTTTTTTAAATTTTGATGTTTTTCTCATAAATGTGCTCCTTTTTATAAATTTGTAATATATTTTAAAAACTTGCATCTTTTTTGTCATAAATTTTCAACTGTTGTTGAACTTTCCTATTCAGCTTTTTTCTTGTAAATTTGTAACTTTCTCCTCATAAATTATGTACTTTTTCTAAAGATTTGCAACTTTTTTTCATAATTTGTCAACTTTTTTCTCACAAATTTACATTCATATAGAGCTGGTTTAAATTTTAATTCTAATTTTTGTTCTTCAGCCTGTGCATTCCCCTCTAGACGTCTTCCTATCCTAACAACCTCAGTTTATCAGAGCAGTCAGGATTTCACTCATCTCCTTGCTCAATATTTCACCAGTCTGAAGGTAAAATGTTCAAGACAGACCAATCAGTTTGAGAGCTGACAAATGCAATAAGCCAAAGGTTTATCCCCGAGCTCGTTCCAAATGGGGTTTTAAGATATTGTATTACTCTGTTTATATAAGTCTTAATTATAGCGTGTGCCTATGTATGTTTATGGCCGTCTGTCCATGCCCCCCTCTGCACGTGTCCTTGTGTTGGACGTTAATTGCTCTTGATGGCCTCAGGAAAAATGACATCATTACCAGATTTCTGAATTTTCCCGCAGAGGTCAAACAAGTGGGCAAGTTTGAAATATACCACTCCAGAATGTGGTGAATGAAACAGAGATATGGAGTAGATGATGGAACATTTGTGGATTTTTAGTGGTTTTAATCTTGAACTTTGACAGAGTTTTAGGGTACAAGTCATAGCTTCCTTCAGACTGGGCCAAATTTTAAAAAAATTATCTCAAATATCTGACAGATGAGAAACAGAGGAAGAAAGAGAGACGCTACGCAACCTCAGCTTCTGTTTCTCATCTACTGCTTTCTGCTATTCAAAAAAAAAAAGCATCCATATGAATGTTTCAAATTTACAAGGAAAAAGTTGCAAATTTATGAGGGGGAAAATTTCCAAATTTATAAGTAACAAAAGTTGCAAATTTCTAAGAAAGTTACAAATTTATATTTAAAAAAGTCACAAATTTATGAGAAAATGTAAATTTAAAAATCATAAATTTACAAGAAAAAAGTACCAAATTTATACTAAAAAAAAACAGCTGCAAGCTCAACAGAATGAAGTTGAAAATTCATAATAAAAAAGTTGATCATTTTCATTCTTCACGCAAAAATGTTGAGGGTGAATGTGTGTGTATGAATAAAACATCTGCATATCCAGGACTCCTGTAAGAACCTGATATTACAAGCCCAGGCTGAACAACAGATGGAGACCTCTGTGCTAATGATAAAGCCGAGAAAAGCATGTCTGCCATGAAAATAATCCCCTTCATGGGAGCACACATTTGAGGAGAGATATTTCAGGAAAGTGACTGTCTCATTTTCAAACTAATTCCGTTGGTGTTGTCAATTCCAACACCAACGCCGAAAGCATCAAGTGAACTGTGGGCCCATGGTGAACAAAATCCAACTTGTCCAAATGCGAACTCGTGTGTGCTCACACTGCCTGGAGGAAATTTGCCTGTTTGAATCTTTCCATTGAATTATATGTAATCGTGCCATGTTTCACATTGAATTTAACAGTGTTGTACTGAAGACCTCATCAAGAACAAAGTCTCCCAAGACCAAGACCTACATACACAGTGGTCTTGGTCTCAACTTGGTCTTGGGAGACTGGTCTCAATCTGGTCTCAAATACAACACTATAAACAAATTACAAGACTAAATTGTCATTAGATGTATCTTTTAAGATTCTTCAGGAATTTTTTCAATGTAAAAAGGGTTCTATGGCTCAGAAAAGGTTAATAAACACTCCTCTAAAGATAAATCAGTTGGTGTTATAGACATTAAATGAAAGACTAATATATGAAAATCTGAACCTTGATATGCATTATGCCTGTTGGATTAATAAGGGGAATTTTTACGTTATTTTAAAGTGCCCTGTTATGCTTTTGTGTTAATGTGACATTATATGATCTGGAAAGTCAAACAGCCCAATGTCCTCCTGCACAGGAGTTCTCATCTCCCACAGAAACTAGAACCACATCTCTGCCTAAAATGTCCCCTTTGATTTGTCGTTCTCTTCTGTGAGGTTATCATATCATAAGTCTAGAGACCTGAAACAGACCTGCCCCATGGATAGTCTGGCCTGCTGTCTTCTTTTAGAAAAACAGGAGGGAAAGTTTCCCACTGAATTTCAGAACTCATACAGTACAGCTGGCTTAGGTAGGAAGTTAGCTCAGCTCTTCTCTGTAAATTCTAGTCACCCCACTAGACATTCTAGACACTAGACAGTCCCAGCTCATTCTCTGATCCACAGTTGAATAGTGAATGTGATTTTCTCACAAATTTTGAACCATTCCGGATTGAAAAAGCAGTTTTTGTCCTTTCCCGATTGAGTATGATGTTTAAATCCTCTGGCTGGTGTGGTCCCAAACGTTTAATCTCTAATCTCTGCTCTAATGGCAAGGTGCTAAATTGAACTTTAAATAAATTGTCCGCTTGATTCATATTGCCCTGCTAGTGGTGGCTAACTAGCTGTAGGTTGATAGCCAATGAAAATGAACCCATGAATGTATGTCAAATCTATTAGTCACTTCTGATTGGCTGTGGAGCCTGTTTTCTGTGTCCCCACAGGGAAAGCAGGTGGAGGTGGCAATACAGTCTTAAGCCACAGGATAAGTTACGCATGTATGGGATAAATCTCGTGCAAGTAGTAATCCAATGTGAATTCTTTATATCTGAATTTAAATCACTCAATTTGAACCTGAACTGATCAGTTTGAATAATTGCTTTAAAAAATTTAATCTGAATAGCCTAATTTGAAATTGAATCTAATGGTTTGAATTTGTATTGCAATAAAATTTAAACTGTATTTCATTCAGTTGAAAAATTCAGCCTCCCTCAATTCATTCTCACAGTTCAGTTTCACTTTGCTCCATTCAAATTCAGTTGTTCCAATTCAGTTTTTGTGCTACTCATCTGGTGCCTGCCATCAAGCAAAACTAGTCAGATGAGTTTTGCAGACGTAAAACTCTTGTTTTACATCAGCAAAGCACTGTAGGTACTCTTTACCTGCATGGACTGTCTGTCCATGGTAAACTCAGACTGAGGTCAAGCAACCAGCAGCCAAACACGTATGTTTGTAAAAAAAAAATACATGATATGTATGAGAAGCAATATCATGTATGCATACAAAATGGAAGATTACTAAAACATGGTACAAGCCGTCAGTTGTTGGATGCAGGCTGGACTAGTGCATCCAAAATAATAGGACAATGCCTCCCTCTGGTGATCGGATTGATTTTAAGATAAGATAAGATAAACTTTATTGTCCCTCAAGGGGAAATTTGTCTTGGGCTTGTCACCCGTGCTGCAATTTTTGTAACCGTGATTTAATGCTATGCATGCATTGAAAGGAAAACTCTCTTCCATTTTTGGTATGACAGAATGTAATTCACTGTACCAAAAATTGTATACCGGTATGTACCTTACCCCAGTCATTCCTATTATCTCATTCCTATGAAATTTATATGGTGCCAAAAATGGAATGAAGTTCCCACACTGTCCAGTGACTGTCTTCCCCCCTCCTTCGACCCCCACCAGTTCACCTACAGGGAGAACCTTTCTACAGAAGACGCCATCGCCACTACTCTCCACAGAGCACTGAGCCACCTGGAGAACCCAAGAAGCTACATAAGGATGCTTTTTGTGGACTACAGTTCAGCTTTCAACACCATCATCCCGGACATCCTGATCAATAAACTGCACCTCCTCCAGATCCCCCTCCCCCACTACCTGCTCCTGGATAAAAAAACTTTCTCACCAACCACCCACAGACAGTAAGATTTAGAACCCACCACTCCTTCACACGGTCTCTTAGCACTGGCTTCCCCCAGGGCTGTGTGCTAAGACCTCTACTGTACTCCCTGTACACCTTTGACTGTATTCCAACCCACCCAACCACCGTCATCGTGAAGTACGTGGACAACACCACCTTGGTTGGGCTCATCACCAACAATGATAAGGCATACAGGGAAGAAGGAGAGAATCTGCTAATGTGGTGCCAAGCGAACAACCTGAAACTGAATGTCCAAAAGAACTCATACTGGACTTCAGGAAGAACAGACAGGACCACCCCCCACTCCTCATAAATGACGACCGCGTTGAAAACGTCCCCGCCTTAAGGTTCCTGGGTACCCACATCTCCTCTGACCTCTCCTGGACTGTCAACATCAAGACCCTGGCAAAGAAAGCCCAGCAGCAGCTGCACTTCCTCTATGTCCTGAGGAAGCACAACCTGGACCAGAAGCTGCTCCTGGCCTTCTATCGCTGCTCAGTGGAGAGCATGCTCACCTACTGTCTGGGTGTGTGGTATGCCGGCTTCACGGACAAGAACAGAAAGGCTGTGCAGAGGGTTATCAACACCGCCCAAAAAATTATCGGCAGCCCTCTGCTCTACCTGGAAGACATCTTCAGAACCTCCTGTCTCAGAAAGATTAAGGCCAACACAGGAGACCCCTTACATGCCACCCACCACCTGTTTGACCTGCTTCCCTCTGGACGACTGCTTAGATCCCACACATCCAAACTGGCAAACAGTTTCTTTCCCTGGGCCATCCAAATTGCAAACAGTCAGAGGCCCCACCCCCCCTTCTTTCGAATGCTTACATGCTCAGAACTGAAGACCTTTTTAATCATCACAATAACTCACCTCTCTTTGCGCTCTGCACTTTCATGTTCATTGACCCATCCGTGAAACCACTACTACGTATATTTCCATAATCCTGGGCCATTTTTATTTTTATTTTACTTTTATTTTTATTTTATTTTTATTTCAGTCGTATGTTTAATCATGTGTTCTGTAACCGTGTTTTATCAAATCCTTCTCTCCTACTTTATTGAACAGTAAGGCTGGTGGAGCACCCACAATTTCATTGTACTGTACTACTGTACAATGACAATAAACCCATAGGGGGACCATCAAGTGGCCACAAGAGGGCTAATGTCTGGGACTTCTAGTGTTAAGTAGCTGCCCTGGCTAATAACATTCTGTATGCATACATGACGCTTTTCTCATACATGTTATGATTTTTTTTTTTTTTTTTTAAAAAGCTGGGCATTTTCAAACACCCAGCTTGTTTTTATTTTATTTTATTTTATTTTATTTTTTAAAGCTGGGCGTTTGACTGGCTTTTGGTATGTGAAATGTTACCTCTCTGGTAGGGAAGGAGCTTGAGCTGGTGCATGAGGTTGAGAGATACTGACTACTCTAAACAATCAGGCCCCTTTTTATTTAAAAGATCTGATACTACCCTATTATCCTAACAGAGCACTATGCTCCCAAAATGCTGGATTACTTGTAATACCTAGAATCTCCAAAAGTACAATGGGAGGCAGAGCCTTCATTTATCAAGCTCCTCTCCTTTGGAACCAGCTGCCAATCTGGATTCGGGAGTCAGACTCGATCTCTGTTTTTAAGAATAGGGATAAAACCTTCCATTTGTTATAGCCTACAATTAGGGAGGGATCACGTGTCTCTGAACCCTCCCTTAGTTATGCTGCTATTAGGTTTAGACAGCCGGAGGATCTCCAATAATGCACTGGGCTTCACTCCTTTCTTCACTCTCAGTGAAATATTTTGTTTTTGCTGGTCATTAACATCTGTTTGTTCTCTCCCATAGACCGAGTCACCACCGTGCTGTTTGCTCTCTACATGTCTGTTCTTTTCATCTTCTCTATCCCCTCACCCCCCAGCAAGTTGCAGTAGATGATTGCCCCTCACTGAGTCTGGTTCTGCTGGAGGTTTCTTCCTGTTAAAAGGGAGCTTTTCCTCTCCACTGTTGCCAAGTGCTTGCTCACAGGGGATTGTCTG
This sequence comes from Pholidichthys leucotaenia, assembly GCA_020510985.1. Taxonomy (NCBI): domain Eukaryota; kingdom Metazoa; phylum Chordata; class Actinopteri; order Cichliformes; family Pholidichthyidae; genus Pholidichthys; species Pholidichthys leucotaenia. The sequence goes on from CM035836.1 coordinate 336,688,099, forward strand.
ATTGCTGGGGTCTTTCTGCAATTGTGGGGGTGTTCCCTACAGTTGAAAGTGCTATGAGATGACTGTTGTTGTGAAATGGCGCTATATAAATAAAGTTGAATTAAATTGAATCGACGAGATATAGTCGGCCTCACCTCAACACACAGCTCCGGTTCCGGAACCAGTCTCCTGGAGAGGGGCTGGAGCTTGGCCTACTCTGGAGTTGCCCTGGGCGAGAGGCGACGAGCAGGGGTGGATATTCTTGTATCCCCCCAACTTGCTGCCTCTATATTGAAGTTTTCCCCAGTGGACAAAAGGGCTATTTCCCTGTGCCTTTGGGTTTGGAAATGGGTCCTGACCATCATTTGTGCCTATGCACCAATTGATGTTTCAGAGTACCCACCCTTTTTGGAGTCTCTGACTGGGATGCTGGAGGGTGCTCCTCTTGGAGACTCCATTGTCCTACTGGGAGACTTCAATGCGCACATGGGCAGTGACAGTGAAACCTGAAAGGGGGTGATTGGGAGGAACGGCCTGCCCGATCTGAACCCAAGTGGTGTTCAGTTATTGGATTTCTGTGCTAACCACAGTTTGTCCATAATGAACACCATGTTCAAGCATAAAGGTGTCCATATGTGCACCTGGCACCAGGACATCCTAGGTCACAGGTCGATCATCGATTTTGTTATCGTGTCATCAGACCTGCGACCGTATGTCTTGGACACTCGAGTAAAGAGATGTGCAAAGCTGTACTGAACACCAGTTGGTGGTGAGTTGGAGCTGATGGCAGGGGAGGACACCATTCAGACCTGGAAGACCCAAACGTATAGTGAGGGTGTGCTGGGAACGTCTGGCTGAGGCCCCTGTCTGGGAGGTCTTCAACTCCCACCTCCAGAAGAACTTCAACCACATTCCGAGGGAGTCTGGAGACATGGAGTCTGAATGGGCCATGTTCTCCACCTCCATTGTTGAAGAGGTGGCCCAGAGCTGTGGCCGCAAGGTCATCGGGGCATCTCATGGTGGCAACCCCTGAGCCAAGTGGTGGACACCAGTGGTGAGGAGGGCCATTAAGCTGAAGGAGTCCTATCAAGCTTGGTTGGCTTGTGGGACTCCCGAAGGAGCTGAGGTGTACCGGGTTTTGAGCTATTCGGTCTCTGTACGACCATTGTGAGAGTTTGGTTTGCATTGCCAACACTCGATCGGACTCATTCCCAATGAGAGTTGGACTCTGCCAGGGCTGTCCTTTGTCACCAATCCTGTTCATAATTTTTATGGACAGGATTTCTAGGCGCAGCCAGAGAATGGAGGGTGTCACTTGGTGACCACAGGATCTCATCTCTGTTGTTTGCTGATGATGTTGTCCTGCTGCCTTCATCCAGCAATGACCTAAAGTTCTTGTTGGGGCAGTTTGCTGCTGAGTGTGAAGTGGCTGGGATGAGAATCAGCATCTCCAAGTTCGAGTCCATGGTCCTCAGCCGGAAAAAAGGTAGATTGTCCTCTCCGGGTTGGGGACAGGCTCTTGCCCCAAGTGGAGGAGTTTAAGTATCTTGGGGTCTTACTCATGAGTGAGGGGAGAATGGAGTGAGAGATTGACAGACGTATCAGAGCAGCATCTGCAGTGATGCGGACGTTGTACCAGTCTGTTGTGGTAAAGAGGGAGCTGAGTTATAAGGCAAAGCTGTTGATTTACCAGTCAATCTACATTCCTAATCTCACCAATGGTCACGAGCTTTGGGTAATGACCGAAAAAACGAGATCGTGGATACAAGCGGCTGAAATGAGCTTTCCCCGTAGGATCGCTGGACTCACCCTCAGAGATAGGGTGAGGAGCTCAGTCATCCGGGAGAGGCTCAGAGTAGAACCGCTACGTCTCCACATTGAAAGGAGCCAGTTGAGGTGGTACGGGCATCTGATTAGGATGCCTCCCACTTGAGGTGTTTCGGGCATGTCCCACTGGGAGGAGACCCCGGGGCAGACCTAGGACTCGCTGGAGAGAGTATGTCTCCCAGCTGGTCTGGGAACGCCTTGGTATCCTCTCTGAAGAACTGGAGCAGGTGGCTGGGGAGAGGGAAGTCTGGGCTTCTCTGTTTGAACTGCTGCCTCCACGACCCAGACCTCCGGAAAAGTGGTAGAAGATGGATGGATGGATGGATGGATGGAGCTAGGCGTTTGGCCACTGGTTACTGGACATTGCTCTGAGTTTACCACAGACAGTCCATGCTGGTGTTTATACCAGGTATTTTTTTTTATTTTTTTTTGCTTTTTAAAAAATTAACACTTAACAAACGTACAGGTCATTCCTTTATGCAAATATTGGAAAAACAGCAACAGAGAATGGGAGAAATTAAACAGCAACATAGACAAAACGAAAAACAAACAAAAAAAAACAACTCAACAATACCAGGGGATGCTTTCAAATAACAACATTAAACACAGAATACAAACTGAAGGTTGTTACAGCTTTCTTATTTTAAATCAGATGTAGTTTTAATGTATTGTTCAGTTTCCTTTTTAAATATTATAAAGTTTTAGAATGACGAAATTTGGCTTTATGAATCTATTCCCCAAGAATAATTAACACATTAGTCGACTTCTTTCTTTTTATATTTTTATTATGGAACCCAAATTCATTTTTCTAATGTAAAGAGAAATCAGAGTTCAATTATAAACAATATATGATACTAAATCTTTCCAGAATTTACACCAGGTATCACTTGCTGACATAAAACAGAGTTCTTTCCATCTGCCTCCAACCAGTTTTTCCTGACACCAGGTCCCGGATGTGTAGCACAAAAATCTGAATTGGAAGAACTAAACTGAACTGAATTTCCTACAGTTGAATCCCCTACAGTTGAAAGTGCTATGAGATGACTGTTGTTGTGAAATGGCGCTATATAAATAAAATTGAATTGAATTGAATTGAATTTGAATAGACGGAAGTGAAATCGAACTGTGAGAATGAATTAAGGAGGTGAATTTTTCAACTTAATGAAATACAGTTTCAATTTCATTGCAATACACATTCAAACCAATAGACTCAATTTCAAATTAGGCATTCATATTGAAATGTTAAAAGCAATTAGACTGATCAATTCAGGTTCAAACTGAGTGATTCACGTTCAGATCAGAAGTTGCAATAACTGAAAATTCTCCTTCAATGACAGTTTTCAGCAATGAAAAGCTGTCTGTCATTTGACAGATTATGCTGAGGGTGATCTAATTAAAATCAATTCAAATAATAGTGATAGACTATGACAGAATTTTTACAACACTGTCTGTCTGACAGATAAAAAAAAAAGTCTACCACAACCTCTGATTCAGATATAAAGAATTCAAATTCAATTCCTGCTGATACAAGTTTTATCCTACACATGGGCATTAAAGGGAAGACTCCAATCTTCAAAATAGCAGCCTCCCAGGAAGACAGGACAGATGTGGAGGAGTATGCTGATACGGTCACCAGCTACATCGCGAAGTGCACAGAGGATGTCACTACAGTGAAGACCATCACTGTGCGGGGTAATCATAAGCCCTGGATGACTGCAGAGGTGCGCTCGCTGCTTAAAGCCAGAGATGCAGCGTTCAGAGCGAAGGACAGGATTGCCCTCCGCTCAGCCAGGTCTGCGCTTTCAAAGGGAATTAAGGTGGCAAAGCGCGCCTATGCAGAGAAAATCCAGGGACACCTCTGTGACACTAGGAACACCAAGCAGATGTGGCAGGGAGTTCGGACACTGACGGGCTTTAAGTCTAGGCAGGGGGTCGATGATGACGACGCTTCGCTTCCAGACAGGCTTAATGACTTCTTTGCACATTTTGAAGCATCAAACTCGACAATCAGAGGGAGGGCCGGCCCACTCCCACCATCAGTCGGACCAGCTTTCACCATCAACACAGCGGACACACGGAGGACCCTATCCAGAATCAACCCACGCAAAGCTGCAGGTCCAGACAACATTCCGGGACGTGTGCTCCGAGACTGCGCGAGCGAGTTGGCGGATGTCCTGACTGACATTTATAACATCTCCCTGAGTCAGGCCATCATTTCCAGATTCTTCAAGACCTCTGTCATTGTACCGGTGGCAAAGAAACCAGTGGTGTCATGTTTGAATGACTATCGTCCTGTTGCACTTACACCAATTGTGATGAAGTGTTTTGAACGGCTTGTCAAACCACACATCACAGCCTGCCTCCCTGCATCACACGACCTGCTCCAGTTTGCATATCGTTCAAACCGCTCCACGGAGGATGCTATAGTCACCACCCTACACTCTGTCATCACCCACCTGGACCAGAAAGACACCTACGCCAGACTCCTGTACATTGATTTCAGTTCAGCATTAAACACCATTATTCCCCAGAGACTGATAGAGAAATTACTCCTTCTCGGTCTGAACACCACCACATGTCTCTGGATCCTGGATTTCCTGACTGAGAGACCTCAGTCTGTCCGGGTTGGAAACAACATCTCCAACTCTGTCACGCTGAGTACCGGAACCCCTCAAGGCTGTGTACTCAGTCCACTGTTGTTTACACTTCTAACACATGACTGTGTATCCAAACACGAGGGGAACCAGATTATTAAGTTTGCAGATGACACCACGGTGGTGGGACTTATTCAGAGGGATGAGGAATCAATGTACAGGGAAGAAGTGAGAGACCTGGAGGGCTGGTGCAGGGAGAACAATCTGGTGCTCAATGTGGACAAAACAAAGGAGATGATTATCGACTTCCGGCGGTCACAGCCTGAGCACGTCCCCCTCAGCATCGGCGGCCGTTTAGTGGAGAGAGTAGAGAACATCAAGTTCCTCGGAGTGCAGATCTCGCAGGACCTGACCTGGAGCAAGAATTCCTTGGAGATCAGGAAGCGAGCTCAGCAGAGACTACACTTCTTGAGGAAACTCAAACAGGCCTCTCTCCCCATCTGCATCCTCAGGACCTTCTACAGAGGTTTGGTGGAGAGTGTTCTGACGTACTGCATTGCTACATGGTACTCCAGCTGCAGTATGTCAGACAAAAAAGCCCTGCAGAGGATAGTCAAGGGGGCGGAGAGGGTAATTGGAGTCTCCCTCCCCTCTGTCCAAGAACTTTTTCAGAACCGTTGTAGGAGCAGGGCACTGAACATTGTCAAGGACCGTTCTCACCCTCTGCATAAACACTTTGAACTTCTTCCATCTGGTAAACGATTCCGGAGCATCAGAGGCAGAACCACCAGACTGATCAACAGCTTCCTCCCACAAGCTGTCAGGATGCTGAACAGCTGACCCGGAATCTCACATACACACTACTGCACCTATGGACATTTTGTATATTATAGTTAGTTATTCTTTTTCCCCAAGTATGTCTCAGGGATGTGTGAATGGATGGGGGGGTGGGAGCTATGTGGGAGTGTGTCTTAATCATGCTGCTTCTTATATGGATGCCGAGAGAAACGCAATTTCATCTTGCCTGCACTACAGTTGTATGTACAGCAATATGACAATAAAGTTTGATTTAATTTGATTTGATTTGATTTGAAGTGTGATGAAACACTCTCTTAAGGAGAAATTCTGACTTTGTTGCAAGAAATGTATTTGGACTGTATGACAGTGCTAGTATTATCATATGTAACAAATGTGCAATATTATTCATTAATAGTAAAGTATATGGTTAAACATGCTACTTAATCCTGACGCTCTGTGTGTGTGTGTGTGTGTGTGTGTGTGTGTGTGTGTGTGTGTGTGTGTGTGTGTGTGTGCACTACTCAACAGTGACATCTGGTGGTGGAGCCCAGCCCCCCAGCCCCTGATGCACAGATGTCATTGAATCATATATTTGCTTGACACCTCAATACTCAAGAGTATTCCACATAACAGACATGTTGGTACCACACACCTGCTGCAACTCTGGACAGCTTTCTTGTTATTGTGAGTAGTTTTGTTGAAGGACATTTTTTTTTACTCTTACTTCAGTACATTTGTGAAAAATATTTAAACAAAAATATTTCTACTCAGGTACACTGTGTTGTACTCTTTGAGTTACTTTTCAGTTCACTGATTTTAAAAAAATAGACCAGAAATTTCTTTGTTAGTACTGTAATAATTGTTTTGGTTTGGGGGGGTTGTTTGTTTTTTGTTTTGTTTTGTTTTTTTTTATCAGAAATGACCCCATCTTTATTCATATTGGTAATTTCATGATTTTGTGCCTCAATTTGTGTCTCAAGATAAAAGTTGCAAGTTTCACAAAAATGCACACGTTATCAAAAAACAAACAAAAAAGTGTTACATCTTTTTTTAAAAAATCAGAAAATGAGAAAAACCCCACAAATCTTTCTCAAATATACAAAAAGAAAAAAATCATAAATTTGCAAGACAAAAATGTAAATTTATGAGGAAAAACAATTTAAATTTTTTTGGTAAAAATGTTAAATTATATAACTGTTTACATAAAAATTCATATGGAAAATTTAGGAAAGTCCGAAATGTATATGCAGAAATTCACAGATTCAAGAGAAATGTTATTGAGAATAAAGTTATTACTCACTACTCAAGTAACTTTTTTTAGTCGATACTTACTCAAATAATGTGTGGTGACTATTCTCAGTAATACTTGAATAATTAATATTATAACATAAAGCTACTTTTGCTTGAGTGCAATTTCTAGCTACTCTACCCACCACTTGTGTCACTAGAATGTATTCTTCTTATTAACAATATATTACATGTTTTCTTTTTTGCCATTTTGTTAATGTGCAGATTTTAAAGAAATGAGGCAATACAATAGACCTGGTGGCTACTATAGTCGCGTTAAGGAGAAAACCCAATAATATGACCTTTGATTCACTATATCACTGGTTTAAGTTTCTCATCCGTTTGAAATGACTGTAAACAAACTTGTAGTTCACTGAGGCCACCTAGTGCTCAATCTCACAACACAGTTTTTAAGCATTAAGGCCCTGCAAAGGTGGGTAAAGCAGCCAGAACTTGTACTCAAATAAAATAGTTCTGTATTTTGATATCATTTACTCAAGAAAGTAAGAAACAATCTACTAACAACAAAACAAACAAGTAAATAATAAAAGCAGAATGCGATCATTTTCAAATTTTATAAACCACTATTATACTCACAGTAGAACATAAAAAAAAAATTGACAAACATTTCCCTATTTAATGAAAAAATATTAGCTCATCTTGAATTGAAGCAATGCTTCTCAAAAGACTCAGGAAAGGACAAACAAATTGTTGGAAAAGTGAGTGGTGCCTAAAACAAACAGCTGGTGGAACATGTTGCAAAAAATTAAGCTAAGGGGTAACGGGCAATAGGGGGTATGTGTATGATGTCACCAAACAGAATTCATGGCAGTTAAAAATCATTGCATGGCAAAAATCAGTTGCAGCATAAGGGGATATGCATTAAAATACAAAAAATACACACAGTATTCAATCACAGCAGTACACAGAGTACCTGCTTGCTTTGTGGAGAGCTAATCTTATCATTCCATCTTGTATTAATTACCAACAATTTTAATAAATAAACAATTGAAGGCTCTGAATCAGTTCTTCACTTACCATGTGCTCCTTGGTCTTTACCCACAAATCATAGTGGTATTAAAATCTAAAGTTAAAAAGAGGTACTCTGTACATTGCTGCAACTAAATATTTTCCGTCATTTTTATGTTTTGCTGCATACAAAATAAAGCTGTCACATGTGACTGCCACTCAGTACTGTGTTGCTATGGTAACTGTCCTGTGACTGCCAAGAATTCTGTTGCAATGCATCCCCTCTATAATGTGACTGTGTATTTAAAAAAAAAAAAAAAGAGCACCTTCGAGTGGCAAAGACTCTCAGAAGTAAAGAAAGGTGGAGGTTTGGGAATCTGAAAAACTGCATCCACACATTGTGGAGCAATTTCAGAATAATGTTCCTCAATGTGTCATGATTCAGATCAGGGTTAGACTCAAATGCAGAGCTGCCAGAATGATCACTCAGACTCCAATGAAAAGTTTCACAATTTTATTGAAAAATACACAGAAAATAAAAATGCAAACTCAAAGAAAACAAAACACAAAAACGCCAACTTAAATCTTCACAAGACAGGTGCCCCCTGGAGCACACGTAGCCTATGGGAGAGAGCAGACAGAGGTAATAAGGGACGGATTCTCCAAAGGGAGAATAGTGCGGGAGAGTACACTTACAGCTTGAGCAGCAGAGTCCAGCAGGGGACTCCAGCAAGGACCGGGGAACAGGTGGAGGGCTGGGACCTGAGTGGACGTCGTGATCTTCCTGGTCAGGCAAGCGTGGTAAGCTCCGGGAACACACCTGCTGGTGGCAGCAACTTGAGGAGCAGGAAACACAAGGTAAGACTTCTGATAACTTTAATAACAAGACAAAGCTTGACATGAAGTGTGGCTGCAAACCCAGACGATCCAGCAATGAGCTCTCCTCATGCTGGACCTTAAATACGCTGTCTCATCAGATGCAGCAGGTGGATAATCAAGCAGGTGTGTCCAATCTCCTGGAGCAGGAAACAGGAACAGGAAGAGCGGGGGAGCACGCTCACCTGATCATCACAGTGCCCCCCCCCCCAAAGGACGCCCCCTGGTGTCCCACTGGGCTTGTGTCAATGGGTTTGATGGAAAGCCCGAATCATCCGCTCATCCAGGATGTGCGACCCTGGGATCCATGACCTCTCCTCCGGACAGTATCCTTCCCAGTGGAAGAGGTATTGACATCCCCACCCCCGACGGCACATGTCCAGAATCTTCTCCACCGTATACATAGTCTGGCCGTTGATGATCCGAAGGGGCTGTGGGGGATCCGGAGGAGGGCACAGGGGACTGGCGGAGAGCATCTTAATCTTGGAGACGTGGAACGTAGGATGATGCGCATAGAGGGCGGCAAGTCCAACCGAAAGGTGACTTCGTTGACCAACCGCTTGATGGTGAAGGGGCCCAGATAGTGGGGGGAAAGTTTCTGGGTTTCCGTTTTCAGCAGGATCTGGTCGGTGGACAGCCAGACCCTCTGTCCCACCATGTACTTCAGAGCCAGAACCTGTCTGTGGGTAGCGTACTGTCTATTGCGTTCCACAGAACAAAGGAGGGCAGCCCTCATGGCCCTCCACAGACAGCGGCACTGGCGTGCATGGGCCTTCACAAATGGGATGGCGAGGCCCCTCTCCACCATGGGCAGCAAAGGTGGTTTGTAACCCATCGAAGCTTCGAATGGCATAAGCCCGGTGGAAGAGGAGATCTCCGAGTTGTGCACGTATTCCACCCAGGTCAAATGGGAGCTCCAGGTGGTCAGGTTAGCAGATGCCACACACCTTAAGGTGGCCTCCAGAGACCGATTAGCACGTTCAGCCTGACCATTGCTTTGGGGATGGTATCCTGAAGTCAGACTGGCGGCCGAACCCAAGAAGCGACAGAATGCCTTCCACACCTGGGATGTGAATTGGGGCCCCCATTCTGAGACAATGTCTATGGGAATACCGTGTAGCCGGATGACATGCTACGTCAGCAGGTCGACCGTCTCCGTGGCAGATGGCAACTTGTGGAGAGGAATGAGGTGGATGGCCTTGGAGAAGCGGTTGACTATCGTCAGGATAACGGTATTCCCCTGGGATGGAGGGAGGCCCGTGACAAAGTCCAGTGCAATGTGAGACCAAGGGCGACCCGGCACCAGGAGAGGATGGAGGAGACCCGCAGGAGTAGAGGAGTCAGTCTTATTCGTGGAGCAGGTGTGACAGGCCTTGACATACTCCGGCACATCACTCCCGAGTGTGATCCACAAAAACACCCTTCGTAGCAAATCAATGGTTCTGGAAATGCCGGGATGACAGGCGAAAAAACTGGTATGCCCCCACTGAATGACCTCTCCATGTAGCACAGCGGGGACATACAGCCGGTCCGGCGGGCCTCCCTCCGGGACGGGTTCCAAAGATTGTGCCTGCCAGACCCTCTGCTCAATTTCCCACTGGAGTGTCCCGAGAAAGCAGGAGGGGGGGAGAATAGTCTCTGTAGCAGCTGCGGAGGAGGGGGTGGAGGAGGAGGAGTTGGCAGAAAACTCACATGAGAGAGCATCAGCCTTTGAATTACGGGACCCTGGTCTGTACGAGATGGGTAAATTAAACCTATTAAAGAATAGGGCCCACCGAGCCTGCCGAGAATTTGATCGTCTGGCCGACCGAAGGTATTCTAAATTTTTATGCTCATCAGATGCAGCAGGTGGATTATCACGCAGGTGTGTCCAATCTCCCGGAGCGGGAAAGCAGGAACAGGAGGGGCGGGGGAGCACGCTCGCCTGATCATCACACAATGTAAACTTGTGAAGACCAAATATTCCACCTTCTACAGTACATACTATAATTAAAAGATTCCTGGAAACATCTCTGAAATAGCTGAAAATCAGTATTGCATATCTATGGTCTTTGTGCCCTCAGGCACCAATGCACTAAAAACAGGTATGATTTTATCATATAAATCACTGCATAGGCTCAGGAACACTTAAAGGAATGGTCAGTAAACAGTTCACCGTGCCATGCACAAATGCAGGTTAAAGCTCTATCATGCAAAGAAGTCATATGTGAACATGATCTAGAAAACAACACTGTTTTTCTAGTCTAAACTCATGTAAACTGGATGGAAACAAAGTGCAAAACTCCTTTGTGGTCACAGGAATCCAAATTTGAAATTCTTCATTGAAAATCATGGATGCCACATCCTCCAGACAAAAGAGGACAAAACCATCTGACTTGTTTTCGGCACATTTAAAAATGTTGCATCTGTGATAGTATAGGGCACCATGAATGCTTTAAAGTATGTACAGGTTTTAGCTCTCATTCAGAGGATGTCTTTTTTAGGGAAGGCCCTGCATATTTCAGCAAGACAATGCTAAACCTATACTGCATATGACAATGGCATGGCTTTGTAAAAGCGTCTCAGTGCTGGTCTGGCCTAAATGCTGTCTAGACCTTTCACCAACTGAAAATATTTGGTTCATCAGGAAACACCAAGCATAACAAAGAAGACCCAGGACTGTTGAGAAGCTAGATTCCTATAAGAGAGAAGAATGGGATAACATTCCTCTAATAACAGTCTGACAACTGATCTCCTCAGTTCCCAGATGATTATGGGTTATTTTTAAAACAAGAGTGGGTGCTGCACAGTGGTAAACATGGCCCTGTCCCAACTTTTTTGATGTATTGTGCCATCATATTTAAGACTTTCAACATTTGTTATCTATATTATATTGCAAATAAAATACTTGTTTACCCCTCCGTGGATTGCTACCTTATTGTGGTGGAGGGGTTTACATGTCCTAATGATCCCAGGAGGTATGTTGCCAGGGGCTTCTTGCCCCAGGTTGGGTCTGCCCAGGCAAACTGGTTCTGGGTGAAGGGCCAGACCAAGAGTGGTCCAGTGACCCAGTGAATTAAAGATTAAAAGCAAGTCTGAACAGGTGGGTTTTGAGTAATGATTTGAAGTAGATTTTAGTCTGTGCAGTCGCAGATGTGTTGGGGGAGAGAGTTCCAGAGGGAGGGGGCCGTGATGGAAAAGGCTTTGACCCCCCAGGTTCTGTGCTTGCTTCTGTGTGGTGGAGAGAGGAGGTTTACATCAGAGGAATGGAGGCAGCGGGGAAGGAGGGGGCAACAGGTTGTGACATAGGAAGGGGCCTGGTGCTGGAGGGATTTAAAGGTGAGGAGAAGGGCTTTGAACTGTATGCATTGTGAGATTGGGAGCCAGTGGAGATCCTGAAGGACAGGGTGACATAATCACGGGCCCAGGGAACAGGCAACACGGCTCAGGTGAGATTCAAAGGCTTTATCAACAACAAGGTGTGTATGGATTGCGTGTGTGCGGATGTGAATGGACTAGATACAGTAGATCATAATTTATATTATTACAAGAAACTACAAAATATGGTATTAGAGGGGTAGCACTATCCTGGGGTTAAGTAGTTACTTAAAGAATAGATATCAGTATGTATGTTGTTAGCAACAAAAACCTCAGAGTTGCTGAAGGTCCACCTGTGGATTCCACAGGGTTCAGTTTTGGACCATTATTATTCAATATAGTATAAACGATATATGTAAAGTTTCAGAAAAAAATGGACTTAATATTGTTTGCCGATGACACTAATCTGCTATGCAGTGGAAAACAATTTGGAACAACTTCTGGATACACTCGGAAAGGAATTAGGAAGCTTAACTGTGGTTTGATTCAAACAAATTAACGCTCAATTTAAGTAAGACAAAATTTATAGTCTTTAACAACCATCACAACAACCCAGTACCACAACTCAATGTAAATGGTGTAGAGATTTGAAAGGGTATCTGAAACTAAATTCCTTGGAGTAATAATTGATAACAAACTGTGTTGGAAGTCACATATTAATTATATTAAAGGTAAAGTATCCAAATCAATTGCAATATTACACAGAGTGAAATATTTGCTGAATCAACCCACACTATACACCTTGTATCATTCATTAATACTTCCATACATGACATATTGTAATGAAGTATGGGGAAATACATATAAAACAAACATATATCCACTCTTTATGCTTCAAAAGAGAGCTATTAGAATAATAAACAAAGCAGCTTACAGGGAACCAACAAACCCACTTTTTCTCAAACAAAAAACTCTCAAGTTGAAAGATCTGGTTGACTTTAAAATCGCAATAATAATGTTCAAAGTGAAGAATTTATCACTGCCCGCAAATATCCAAAAGTTGTTCCAAACAAGGGAGAAACGATATCACTTCAGAGGAACATGTATATTTCAAAAGCCTACAGTGAGAACAACCACCAAGCAACACTGTATTTCAGTGCAAGGAGTCAGATTATGGAACGATTTTGGACCTGAATTAAAATCATCAGAATCAGAATCAGAATCAGCTTTATTGCCAAGTATATTTACAAGTAAACACACGAGGAATTTGACTTGACATTGGACGCGCACGTTAGGCGCATCCAATGACGCGTCGCCATACAAGGCGCCTGTCAACAGTGGAGGTAAAGAGGGGAGGGGAGGGGGAGGAAAACACAATAGGAGAGAGAAAAAACATAGTAATCAGAATAAACGCTCGTATATGAGCCAAATTTTGACTACACAGAAAAAAAACCTCATGCATTAGCAGACAATAGATACAATCACACAGCAGAGGGAGGGAGAGCAGTGTGTGTATATTTGCATGTCATTGTGTAGTGTGAGTGTAACAGTTGTTAGTAGGCAGCAGAGGGCGCCTCCAGGCAGTGGATAGATGTTATAATCATGTGACTTATAAACAAGACCAGAGATCAGAGTCTGTCTCTCTTTTCCTCTTCCTTGCAGAAGGCACATGGGCATTGTCCTCGAGAGACCAATCCGCTGACGACAACAACTGATTGTTGATGTATGGGTAGACATAAGCCACTTCTCTGGCGTTATCTTATCGAGGAGGAATGTAAACAAGGGTACCAAAACACAAGGTCAAATCTGCACAGTGCACTCAGAGAATAAAAAAATTTCTCTCTCTTCGATTCTGTGCTTCAGTTTCATACAGGCTTGAATCATACTTTAGATCATTCTCTGGAGAGCACTCAGCGATCCACAGATGTTATCCACCTACCGAAACATAGGTAAAACATGTCCAGAGAGTTCGTTCTCTCTTCAATGCATGCCAGGTAGTAAATTCCATGTTAATCCTGCCGCTGACAGTCAGTGCTCCCCCCAGCTGGACGAATTGTTGAATTTGTTAAGGGAGCTACGCCGGGGTCCGCATTTGATTAGCTCACCCAGATAATTTCGATACACTAGGAAAACTCCAGGGGCCAAAACAGAAGATCCTGTGATCAGTTCAATCTCAGTCGAATCACACAGACACATGAGTTCCAATGCCATGAGTCTCCCTTGGGTTCCCCCTGACCCGCTTCTTCTTTTAAAGGTGACAATCGCATATAAGCCGCTTTCCAGATCCATAATTTCCATTTGGATTAAGATTCAGCCAGGAGAAGAGTGACATTGCAAGCTGGGATCAGAAGGGAGAGGATTAGGAGGGAGAGGGAAGAAAAGCGTCTGCTCTCTCTCAGAAGCGGAAGTAGTCCGCTTGGACAATTTAAACAAAAACTAAAGGAAGAAATACTCCAAACATATTTACAAGACGACATGTAAACTCACATAAGGATTGACATATCCAGCCTGTATTGTGTTGTAGCTTAGTTTGTTTGTTTTTTTCTTCTCTGTGACATTTTGTCTTAGATTTGTTTTGAATAGTAACCGCTTAACTTAGCTTAGTTTTCTTTTTTTTCTCTCAGTCACATTTTGTCTTAGCTTTGTTTTAAATTGTAATCGCTCTTGTCTTGTTTTCTCTTTTTTCTCTTTTGAATTCTTGGATGGAATATGGGTGGGCAATATAAGCTGCGGCTTCAGCCATCACCCATTTCGGATAACTCACGTGGAATTGTATAGAAGAAGGAGTCTTTGTCTAATTTGACCTTGTTGTTGTATTATACAGTTTCTTTTAACCTGTACTGTACTATCCAAAATAAATTCATTCATTCATTCATTCATTCATTCATTCACTGTAGGTGAACAGAGAGCGCTGGGGGCAGAATGGCACACCGTGCAGCCAGGCAACCCTATGGACAGAACAGAGACAGGGATATGAGCGGACCATCACCATGCAGGGTTAATATACAAGGTGTTGCTTACTTGCAGGTGTAGCGGTGGCTGGTGTTGGCAAGTGTAGCTCCTGACTGGAGGACAGCACCCTGCTGTGCGCTCGGCGATGAAAGGGAGAAGAGGATGAGGACGCGGCGTGGATGGCAGGAATCCACCGCCCGGAGGATCCACCTGTGCACAGGGGAAAGACTGAAGGACAGGTGAGCAAATGATGCAGCTTACTTGCTGGGAGGAGAATGGCGCAGGTCGGGAAGAGACGATCCTACGCAGGGATTAGAGAGCATTGGCGAACAGACGGCTCCAGACCGAAGCTCTGGGCCGAGCGGGTTAAATAGCCAGTGATTGATGAGGCGCAGGTGTGTGCACAGCTGAGGCAGATGACTGGCGAAGACGAGTTGTGACACGGGGTGATGTGGTCGCAGGAGCGGGACTGGATAAAGAGACGGACGGCTGAGTTCTGAATGTACTGAAGTTTCTGGAGGACCTTGGATGATGAGCTGTAAAGAATGCTATTGTAGTAGTCGAGTCTGGACATGATAAATGAGTGTATGAGGGTTTTTGCGGTGGAGAAGGTGAGTGAGGGACGGAGTCAGGCTATGTTTTTTTAGATGAAAGAAGGCAGTTTTGGTGACATGATTGATGTGCGGTTCAAAAGTGAGGTGGCTGTCAAAGATGACTCCAAAGTTTCGTATTTGTGGGAAAGGGGAAAGTGGGGAGTTGGCAACAGTGAGGTTGAAGTTGTGGGTGGTATTGATGAGAGATTCCAGGCCAATGATCATCATGTCAGACTTATCATAGTTAAGTTGTAGAAAGGTCTTTTGCATCCAGGATTTTATTCCAGAGCAACAGTTTTGCAGTATGGATCAGGTTACTGTGGTTATGCAGTTAGTAGAAATGTAGATCTGAATGTTGTCAGCATAACAAGGGAAGTTAAGGCCATGTCGGAGGATGATGTTACCAAGCGGGAGTATATACTGTAGATAATGAAGAGGAGAGGACCAAGCACAGAACCCTGGGAACACCATTGGAGAGGGGGGGCTGTGAGGGAGGTGCAGTTGTTGAAGTGGATGAATTGCTGTTTGTTGGTGAGATACTGTATGAGTGGAATCAGGAGACAGCTGTACCAGTGATGTTAAGGAAGGTTTCCAGACAGGACAGGAGAAAGGAGTGGTTGACTGTATTGAAGGCAGCTGTGAGGTTGAGCGTGATGAGGATGTTCAGGAGTCCAGAATTGGCTGAAAGGAGGGGGTCATTTGTCACTTTGAGCAGGGCTGTTCCGGTGCTATGTTGTGAGCGGAATCCAGATTGGAATGTCTCCAAAAGGTCATTGGAGGTGAGGTGGGTTTTGAGATGGGTGGTAACAACATGTTCTAGGATGTTTGATAGGAAGAGCAGGTTGGAGATGGGATGGAAATCATTCATGATGTCAGGTTTAGTCCAGGTTTTTTGAGGATTGGGGTGAGAGCGGTGAGTTTCAGGGGGTCAGGAACTGAGCCGGAGCTGAGGGAGGAGTTGATGATGATGCAGATGAGTGGGGAGAGGGATGGGAGGCGAGATTTGATAAGTGTGGAGGGGACAGGGTCCAATACGGATGTGGGGCTTTTCATGCCTGTGGTAATTTTAGTGAGCTCTAGAGGGGTCACTGTGGGGAAATGAGACAGTGGCTGAATAGAGGTGTGTGTGTGGGGGGGGGGGGGGGCTAGTGGAGGGATTAGGATCGGAGGGGAGGTGGTCAGGTTGCTGTGGATGGTGGTGATCTTTGTTTGGAAAAAGGACAGGATTGAGTTGCACTTTTCAGCAGTGAACTCTGGGGAGGTGTTTATGATTGGTTTGAGAAGTTTGTTTATTGTGGAAAAGAGTGTTTTGGGGTTGTTGGACCCAGCGTGTATGAGGTGGGAGTAGTAGTTGGACTGGGCTGTATTGAGGGCAGTCTTGTATTGTTGGAGGTGGTCCGTGTAGGCTTGGAGCTCAACTGTTACCGGAGTGGTGGCTCAGTTGGTAGACCATCCGCCCCATACCCGGGAGGAAGGGGTTCAAATCCCGGCCAGGTCATGCCGAAGACCATATAAAAGCGGAACTTCCTGCCGTCCAGCTTGGTGCTCAGCAATAAGGGAATGGAGGAGGGAACTCTGTGGCGGCACCTTGCATGGCAGCGGCCCTCTGATTCTACACTTGGGGTGTGTGTGATTAACACTGTAGATAAGAAAAACACAATTTTGTTCTACTGTACATGATTGGTTGAATGACAATAAAGGGTGATTTAATTTAGTTAGGTTTGTTTTCTTGTAGAGTCTTTCCAGCTGTCGCTTACGGGATTTCAGGGCATGGAGTCCAGCAGTGTACCAGGGAGCAGCGTGAGTGAAGGGGACTGTTTTAGTTATGATGGGGGCTAACTGGCTCAAGCAGGAGGAGAGAGCGTGTTGTAATAGCTTATAAGATCCATGGGATCGTCAGAGAGCGGGGGAGGGGAGGCAGACATCATGCTGGTGAGTGAGGGTGAGAGGACTGGAGGAGTGATGGTTTTGATATTGCTGAAGAATATTGTGTGCTTTTCTTTAGTGCAGGGGATGGTGACGTTGATGTCCATGGTGATTGCCAGGTGGTCAGAGATATGGAGGTTGATGCTGCTGAGCTGGAGTATTGTTAGTCCAGTTGAGCAGACCAGATCCAGAATGTGTCCATGTGAGTGAGTCGGGAAGTCAACGTGTTGAGTGAAGGTGAAGCACTGAAGAAGTTCCAGGAAGTCAGTGGAAGATTTGCAGTCGGTGGCATCGATGTGGAGAATAAAGTCTCCAAGGAGTAGAACAGAGGGTGAAATGGTGAAGAGCTGGGTCAACAGATCTGAGAGTTTAGGTAGAAAGGAGGGGTTTGGCTTGGGGGGCAGTAGATAACAGCGGTGATCAGGGGGTGAGACCAGAGAGTTTGAAAGCAAGCTGTTCAAATGAGTGGACCGCGGGAGGGGAATGTTGGATATTTGGATATTTTTTTGGTGAATAACAGCAACACTATCTCCCCGCCATCAGGACAGGGTTTACTGATGTAGGTGAATCCGGAAGGTGTGGTCTCATTGAGTGATAAATAGTCCAGGGGTTTATGCCATGTTTCAGTGATGCAAAGAAAATCCAGGTTATTGTCAGTGATGGATTCATTCAGGATGGTCGTCGGCCTCCGTCGGTCTATGATGACCATGGAAGAGAATCCTAAACGTCTACTAAACGTCTACTCTGCTGGAACAGCACCGCCTGTGGCTGAACAGGCCGATGCGCGAATGGCAGTCTCTGTCACACAGGTCGCACTTGTGGGTGGTCTCCGTGCTGCTGGGTCTGTGGCGGTTCTTCCTGCGGGTCCTTTTTTCATCTGCTGCAGCAGTCAGTCTTTCTTCACCTGCCTTGAGCTGTCTGGTCAGGATGCCTCTCCATTTGGAGCGGTCCGTTGCAAGGTCCTCCCAGCACTCTGTGTTGATCTCCAGGGCCTTCATGTCTCTCTTGCAGACGTCTCTAAAGCGCAGCTGTGGGCGGCCAACGTCTCTCCTGCCAGTTGCCAGTTCTCCGTAGAGGACGTCTTTGGGGATTCTGCCATCCTCCATACGGTGAACGTGGCCTAGCCAGCGGAGCCTGCGCTGCCTGAGGAGAGTGAACATGGAGGGAAGGCCGGTGCGGGACAGAACTTCTGTGTTGGGCACTTTGTCCGCCTGGATATGTCCAGGATGTGGCGAATGCAGGCAAGGTGGAAGGAGTTTCAGCCTGCTTTTCCTGCCGGGCGTATGTTGTCCACGTCTCACTCCCATAGAGCAGTGTGCTGATGACGCAGGCATTGTACACTGCCATCTTCGTCTTGACAGAGAGTTTGGGATTCTCCCACACTCGTTTGGTGAGGCGAGCGAGTGTGAAGGCTGATTTTCCAATCCTCTTGTTGATCTCTGTATCAAGGGAGAGATTGTTGCTGATCGTGGACCCCAGGTACGTGAACTGATTCACGACCTCCAGCTCGTAGTTGTCGATGGTGATGGTTGGTGGTGCTTCCATGCCTTGCACCAAGACGTTAGTCTTCTTCAGGCTGATGGTAAGCCCGAAGTCCTTGCATGCCTGGGAGAAGTGGTCCATCAGGGTCTGAAGCTCCTGCTGTGTGTGGGTTGCGACTGCAGCGTCGTCTGCGAACAGCATGTGTCTGATTAGAGCCTCGCGTACTTTGGTTCTGGCTTTCAGGCGGGCGAGGTTGAAAAGCCTGCCGTCAGATCTTGTGTGCAGATAGATTCCCTCTGTTGCTGTGCTGAAGGCGTGCCTCAGGAGCATAGCAAAGAAAATCCCAAAGAGGGTTGGCGCAAGTACACAGCCCTGTTTCACTCTGCTGCGTATGTTGAATGGCTCTGAGACGTTGCCGTCATGCTGCACTATCCCCTGCATGTTGGTGTGAAACGATTCGATGAGGCTTTGCAACTTTGGTGGGCACCCTATCTTTGGCAGGATCTTGAAAAGGCCCTCTCTGCTGACCAGATCGAACACTTTGGTGAGGTCAATGAAGGCAACGACAGGGCATGTTTCTGTCTCCTGCATTTCTCTGGAGTTGGCGGATGGAGAATTATCATGTCTACCGTCGATCGCTCAGCGCGGAAGCCACACTGAGACTCGGGGTAGACACGTTCGGCAAGCTTCTGTAGGCGAACGAGAACAACTCGTGCGTAGACTTTGCCAACAATGCTGAGGAGGGAGATGCCCCTGTAGTTGTTGCAGTCGCTTCTCTCCCCATTGTTTTTGTAGAGGGTGATGATCTTGGCATCCCTCATGTCCTGTGGTATGGCACCTTCCTTCCAACACTGCAGAGGACGTCATGCAATGGCAGCAGTAGGGCGGTCTTGCAGTGCTTAGATCAGGTCAGGGGGTATGCCGTCGTTGCCGGGTGCCTTGCCAGCGGCCAAGCTATCAATGGCCTTGCTGAGTTGTCGATGGTTGGCTTGGCGTCAAGTTCGTCCATGGATGGCAGGCAGTCGATGGCACAAGGGCTGACGGTGTCACGGTGTTCTGTCTGAGTAGAGGTTGGAGTAGTGTTCCACCCATCTCTCCATCTGCTTGTTCTTTTCTGTGATCATCTCCCCAGTGGAGGATTTGAGGGGGCCGTCTTGCTCTGAGTCGGACCAAGTGCTTTCTTGATGCCATCGTACATACCACGGATGTTCCCTGTTATGGCAGCGGTTTGATGTCTTGGCTGAGCTGAGTCCAGTACTCGTTGGCACAGCGCTGAGCAGTCTGCTGAACTTTGCCTCTCGCAGCCCTGAGAATCTGGAGATTCTTCTCGTTTGGGTACTTCTTGTACTCAGCAAGTGCTGAGCGCTTGGCTTCAATGACGGGGGTCATCTCGGTCAACTTGGCATCAAACCAGTCCTGTGACTTCGAGGTCTTCTTCCCAAAGGTAGCCAAGGCTGTGCGGTGGATGGTGTTCCGCAGCTCTTCCCACTTCTGCTTTGCAGATTCTCCTTCTTGTGGTACACCAAGTTCCTTCTCAAAGGTGGAGGCAAACTGCTCAACAAGTTCTGGTTGAGCCATCTTGCTGGTGTCAATCCGTGCCTTTCCAGGCTGTCTAGCATGATGGAATTTATTCAGCTGCAGCTTGACCTTGCAACACACTAATGAATGGTCTGTGTCGCAATCTGCACTCTGGAACGAACGGGTGATTAGCACATTCTTCAGTGAGGTGCGCCTGGTCAGGATCAAGTCCAGCTGGTGCCAGTGCTTTGAGCGCGGATGTCACCAGGAAACCTTGTGTTGGGGCTTGGTCTTGAAGAACGAGTTTGTGATGCACAGATCGTGATATGTGCAGAACTCGAGCAGCCGCTGTCCGTTGTCGTTCATTCTGCCCACGCCAAAAGGTCCAAGACAGGAGGGCCAGGAGTCATGGTTAGCACCCACTCTGGCATTGAAGTCTCCAAGGAGAATGATTTGTTCAGAGTTGGGGATGATCCTGACAGTTGTTGCGAGATTCTCATAGAACTCGTCTTTTGCCTCTGGTGTGGCTGTCAGTGTTGGGGCATACACACTGAAGAGGGTGACTGGGCCTTGAGTGGTGTTCAGGCGGAGGGTGAGGAGTCGTGCAGAGCCAGTGCAACCTGGTTCCACCATCTTCAGCAAGGTGTTCTTCACTGCGAAGCCCACTCCGTGTTCCCTGTGTTCATCACTGCCCTTTCCCTGCCAGTAGAATGTGTAGTCATTCTCTCTCAGTGTGCCTGCGTCAGCCAACTGTGTTTCCTGGAGAGTGGCGATATCCACTCCCAGTCTCTTCAGCTCATTATTGATGATGGCAGTCTTCCTGGTGTCGTTGATGTCCTTGAGGTTAGCAGTGAGTCCTGTCATCATAGTGCGGACGTTCCAAGTTCCCAGTTTTAGAGTTGGTCTCTTTTGTTTTATTGTCTTGCCTGGTGCGAAGGTTCTCAGCCTGCTGTTCGGACTTCTCCTCATCCCCATGCACCCAATGAGGAAAGCAAGCTGTGGCGGGACAACACCTTATTGGCTGGAGGCTGCCCAGCTTGAGACGGGCGGTAGCTCCGATGATCCCTCCCACCGTCGGGAACAACCCCTGGTGCCGCGCTCTACACCAATTGAGCGGTGGCTTATAACCGGTAACTGTCATTCCCCGTGTTTTGTCTACGCCAAAGGCGAAGCTGGAGTGTCCTCTCCAGTGATCCGGTGTTCTACCTTCCAGCGTTTGGCGTTGGTAGGATTCAAGCCTGGGCAGGAAGATATGGAGGACAAGATGTTGCCCATGCAGCATGTCCCCCCTCTCTACGTCACTGATGAATCCAAAGGAACAGCAGGGCTGCTACAGTTTGGCACCAGCGCCGTTGCAGGAGCTGCCAGAACGATGTTGAGCACAACATAGAACTGCCTTAGGGGCTCCGACTCCGGATTTTTCCTCAGGGTTGACTCCCGAAGCCTTTCCCGTGACCGGGTATGCCGCAAGACAGCAGAGGTTTGAAATCAGGGTTTACCTTCCCCTAGATGGGCTACCTTCCCAGGTTGATGAGCCACCATCTACCCGAAGCATCTGGTTTTAAGGCGCCAGAGATCCACCCTCGCCCCTTCTCCTATTAGTAAAAGCAGTTCCGCCGGGCTTAGAGACTAAACCACACGGGCAGGCTAGGAGTTGGACTTAGTTGTCAGAGGCTTTTCGAGACGCACGCCATAAGGAGCATTTTATGAGCACTGGGAGCTTAACCCCAGTGCCGCTCCTGGCTATGACAACCTTGGAACCAGGATGAGGCTTTTATTATTCAGTGAGTGTGTGTTGAGTAGAGCCAGTTTTAGGTGGCATTTGGGCCAGGTTGAGAGGACCAAGGAATGGGGTGGAGATTGGAAGGGTTGACCTGCGATTTATTATGATAATGTGATGAGGATCTGACTGTGACTGTGGGGTGAATTCAATTCAATTCAATTCAATTCAACTTTATTTATATAGCACCATTTCACAACAACAGTCATCTCATAGCACTATCAACTGTAGGGGGAACCCCCACAGTTGCAGAAAGACCCCAGCAATCAGGCGATCCCCTGTGAGCAAGCACTTGGCGACGGTGGAGAGGAAAAACTCCCTGAATGGGGAAACCAGTGGCAGAATGGAGCAATGGTGGTTGGGGCCTGTAGGAAGAGCTGTGGCGGGAGGTGGAACACTGAGTTGAAGCTATGGGGGGGAGGGTTGAGGGTGGAATGTAAATAGTCAGTCATGTGGCCATTGGACAGTTTGGACAATGAACTGCAAATTAGCTGCTAAAATACGGCTGCCTAAGTTACTGGGGTGGAGGCCGTCTGGTTTTAAAAATCCTTTACCGCCCCAGAAGAGGTTTAAGTTGTCAATGAAGTCCAGGCTGTGGATTTTGCAGGCAGAGAGAAGCCAGATGTGGAGGGAAAGGATTCGGCTGAAGATATCCGCAGCCATGAGGAGTGATTGGCCCACTAATAAAAGCTGATTTGCCGCAATTGTGAAGGAGCTGAAAAAGTTTGATGATCTGTGCTATGATAATTTCAGACTGCCAGCGGGATGCATCCATGCAGCCAACATGAACAATGATTCTCTGGACAGATGAGGGGAGTGTTTGGAGGATGCCAGAGAGTTTGGCGAGGATGACAGGAATGGTAGCGCCGGAAAACAGTGCGTTATTGCATTGAAGAAGTGAATGTTTCTTGTGATGGAATCTCCAATTACTAGAGTGGTCAGAGGGAAAAGGGGGCAGGGAGAAGCAGGAGATGGGTCAGTAATACCGGAAGATGGAATGGATTTCAGGGGGGAGTTCACCACCGGTAATGAGGCGGGCAGAGAGGGACAAGGACAGGTGGGGGCAGTGGCACAGGCACACTGTAGAGCCGGTGTTAACTGTGGTACAGAGGCCCTGTGAACAAAGTTACAAGGACGCAGTGTACCCAAAGGAGCCATATGGGTCCACCCTTCAGTGGACTCGGCAACTGCAGGAGGAATTCATATGAACCATGGTTCGATGTGAACTGGGCAGCTCTGCTTACACTGTTGTCCCCACAACCTGGACCACTGGATATGTGGTAGAAGATGGATGCACAGCTGTCCATGAGATTTGCATTTCAGTACGGTCTGTTCATTTTTAGTTTTTACATCATCTTTCAAGCTCTTTTGGTCTGGGGCTGCATTTTCTTTAGCCAAGTCTTTTCTTCATAAATATTCTCAACAAAGATCTAAAGTATCCAGCAATAATAATATGTAATTCTTTCAAAGAGTTACTTAAAGGTCTGGTGACACATTTTTGACTGCATCTAATTTTGCAACACATAATACAATATGACAAAATAGGTTGATCTGTGCAGTTCTAAATCAAACAGGCTTTTTTTCACCCGAATATCCAACGTTTTCATAAGCGCCACATCACCAATTGCGTCAGTGGCTGGAAAATCCCCCGGTCATGTTGTAACGTCATCGACAGAACACAGCGCTTGGCTGCCCATTGTACACACAGGATGGAAGTGGTAGAAAACATTGACGATGGTTCCAGCACATGTAGCCTGGAATTGGTTTGTGTTGTCCAATCTTCAGACAATTATAAATTCTGAAAAATGGGATGACAATGAAGAATCTGGGGGCATCAGACAGTATAGGTTTGAGCCATGCCAGGCAGGCATTGTGCCAAGCGAGTCAGATTCAGAGAGTGACAGTGTAGAGGCACACATGGCCGGCGCAGCAGCAGCAACAAACACACGGCTGGGGAACACCGAGTGTTATGCTTTTGTTACAGATATTGCAGCAAATTATTTGTTCATAAATACAATTCATTTAAACCCGATTTTTCAATAAAATCATAGCAGTGTATTCTCTGTGGCTCAGGCATCAGGTTTATTTTGTATTATCTTTATGTTGTAGAGGATGACTTTCACAAACGAGACTGAGTTTATTTCTCAGGGTTGGTTTATTGCAAGGTCACATCCTCTAACAAGAACAGGATCTCAGGCAAAGAGACAGAGCAATCATCCAACACAGCTCTTATAATCTCACCAGACACAAATCCTCCCACATCAAATCACACACCCCCAACCCACAGTGTTAGGTAAACATCCAGCGCCCGAGGCTCCTTGGCGTCTCCATTGTCCTCTGACCCTCTAGCGTCTGGGGCTCCTGCTGGGGCATTCTCTCCAGCTTCACATCTCCTGCAAGGCCAACTTCACACCTCCCGTAGGTCCTCACAGGGTCAGGTCCTCTTTGGTCCTTAAGACGTGAAGCTTCTGGAATATGCACCGTCATTCCTACTAGGTGAATGCGGGGGATATGAATACAATATATGCGCCTTAAATATGCGCCATAATGTATTTATATATTATGTATTATCTGGTGAATCCTGCGTGTAAATCCATTCATCATGACCCTCCATGCACTCTTACGCAGGGCATGGAGAGGGAGGATGAAATAATGAGGATTTACGTGCAGGGTTCACCACAGCACATTTAATACAGAAAGACAGACAATTCCCAAAAAGGTGAAGATGTACAAAAAACACAAACACACTTACTGATGGCATTCGGGGGCCAGCATCACCTAGAGAATGAATGAGAGGAGATGTGTTAGCCACAGGTGTGCCCCAGAGTCGACATCACTTCAAGGACGCACGAGTACCACGACGAATATGGAGTGACTAACACGTCATGAGAGTGCTGAAAATACTGGCAGACTAACAGCACAGATGACAATACTATGGACCAGCAGTGTGTGACTGGCAAACGGCCACTAACTACATGCACTGCTGGTGATGATGTGATGAGAAGCACCTGGGCAAGGACCGGGAAAGATAATCAGTGGGATTTTTAATTAGCTGGTGATAATGATAGAGGGGACGTGGCCGGACAGGCAAGCGTCAGCATGTGATCACAGAAAGTAGGTCAATCCATTAATCCTTCCCCTCCTCGTGTGCTCCTACTGCGTAAAAGTGCACGAGGAGCACACGAGGAGGCTTATGACAGTTGGAGCTGAAGCGTGTGATGTGGTCTTTCACAGCCTGCTGTTTATCTAAGCCTGCGACACAACGCGAAGGCACAGCCGTAAAATTAAAACAAGAAACCAGAGAAACTGTGAGCTACAAAGCTGCTGTCATTCCAGTCAACAACACCGGCATCCGTTCTGTCGCTTACGTCATGGTGGTGCCGCCCTTCATTTGGTGGGCAGCACCACAGTCCAGTCAGTGGCTGCGGTTTTTTGATGATAACTGGTTTATGCAGGCATGGTTGTAAATATTATATTGATCATCGACAATGACTTTTGGGTTTACACAATTTTTCATCTTCTCTATCCCCTCACCCCCCAGCCAGTCGCAGTAGATGACTGCCCCTCCCTGAGCCTGGTTCTGCTGGAGGTTTCTTCCTGTTTAAAGGGAGTTTTTCCTCTCTACTGTCGCCAAGCGCTTGTTCATAGGGGATCGCCTGATTGCTGGGGTCATTCTGCAATTGTGGGGGTTTCCCCTACAGTTGAAAGTGCTATGAGATGACTGTTATTGTGAAATGGTACTATATAAATAAAGTTGAATTAAATTGAATCGACGAGATATAGTCGGCCTCATCAACATGCTAAAAAATGTCAAAATCGTGTCATCAGACCTTTAAGTATATGTACTTGGGTTACAGCCAATCTTGACTTATTCAGCAAATCTCTGCTGGCTTTTACACGAGCCAAGCAATGATTTTCCCTGTAATGAGACTAAAAGTCATCATCATTAGCCTGTTGTGTAGACAACCACTACTTTCTTCCATGATCTTTGGTTCTTTGCAAGAGTTTTAATTTCCTCTCTGGAAATTAAATCACATCCCGCTCCAATCACAGCAGTGCCTATGTAGGTTGGAAAGAAGGCTTTTGTTGGCTTTGCTGTGGAATTTACATCTTTGCTGTCTCATCCTCAGGCACAAAAAATGGTCATGGAATGAGATCTGTTGGAAAAGCACAACACTGCCTTTAGATGTTTCAAAATGGTGGAATAGGGAATCCCAGAGGTAAGAGTGTTTCTTATTTCTTGGGGATGACTCAGGATGCACAGCTGTACAGAGAGCCCTGTTGTTCTGATTTTACAGGGTTTATTTTCTCCATATGCAATGTTAAAATCCCTTGAACACTTTTTTTTTGGGGGGGGGGGGGGGTATGTACCATTTTAACTGTGACTCACACTCTACAGACTAAAGGAGCACTGCGTGACAGTTTTGCTCCACACCTATGAGAGTATATCCTTGCTGTTAAAGCCCTGAATCCAGTCAAACAAAAGTCTTTAGTCTGGTTTTAACTCTCCTTGTGTTTGGGATTTAAGTGCATGGGAAGTGTAATGTTTGCCTGTAAAACCCGTACAGTACTCTTAACAAGTCATTATTTCAATATTTGCTTTGCTTGAATTGATATGTGCCCTAAACACCCTGTTCTCGTACAGAAACCTGCAGACTTTACCATAGTTGACCTCATGGTGGCGGGCTCTGACTAAAATCTGGTCAGGGACTCAGATTTCAGATCAAAACACTCCCGTTTCCTTTTCAGGGTTTGTTACTGGAAACATCTAGCAAACAATAACCAGTCTGACATCATAGAGACTTTTTTTCTGCTTTTCCCGTTGTCATAAATCAAGTTGGGGACGGGGAATGTCCCCTCCAACCAGGAAATAAAAATGAGAATTGTCCTCCCCTCTAACCCACAAATCATCACAAACCTTTCTACATATCGCTACATAACTGAATAAAATGCATGTGAATCACCAATGGTGAGCATGAATGATTTTTTTCATAAATTTACTACTTTTTCTTATAAATTGGAAACTTTTTTCCTCAAAAAATTGTTACTTTTGTGGAAATTTAGGTTTTTTTGTAATTTTGTGAACTTTTCTTGGACATTTGCAGCTTTTTTACATAAAATTGTGAGTTTTTTGTTATGAGCTTTCCACTTTTTTCTTGTAAATTTGAAACTAATGGTAATTTTTTTACATTTTTCTTGTATATTTTCACCTTTTTAGTCATAAATTTCTAACTTTTTCAAGTAAATTTGACTTTTATTGTAATTTTTTACTTTTTCAAGCAAACTTGCAACTTTTTTCTCATAAAGTTGCTACTTTTTCTCCACAGTTTTCTGACTTTTTTTCTCATAAATGAACTTTTCTTGGACATTTGCAGCTTTTTTCATAAAATTGTGACTTTTTTGTTATGAACTCTGCACTTTTTTCTTGTAAATTTGAAACTACTTGTAAGTTTTTTACATTTTTTTCTTGTATATTTTCACCTTTTTATTCATAAATTTGTAGCTCTTTTCTTGTAAATCTGTGACTTTTTTTTTCTTGTAAATTTTTTACTTTCCTGCAAGTTTGCAACTTTTTCTTAAAATTTGTGACTTTTTTTCTTATAAATTAGTGACTTTTTCCTTGAATATTTACAACGTTCATGTTGGTGCCCATGGTTAAATTTTTACTCTATGTAATGTTTTTATTTTTTTTCCTTCATCCATAACCTCCTCCATAGGGCAAAGTATGCAAATCCTATGTGTTCCCAAGCCATGAGGTAAATCACAGTATCAGCGTCAAGTGCTAAAGTCCATTACCTTAGCACATTTTCTACATTTAGAGTATATGCTATGGTCCATTAAGGTGCACCATCCCTCTCACACAATGCTACAATGAAGGGTGGTCTATCTCTGCTGTACCATCCACAGTAATAAGGGTCGCAAAGATAAAAGTTATAAATATCCCAACAGACACAGCTTTGACATATGCACAGCACTAACACACATTAAACTGACAGTTTAAGGAAAACATGCTAATTTTCTAACATTTACCATTTCCATCAGCCCTTCTGGCTGCATTAACCCAGAAGGCTGCAATAGAGTGAATTAAGGTTTCGTTTCTAAGTTGTTGGCACGTCACAGAAAAAGAAGCTCACATTTGTTAAAAAAAAGAAAAATGAGAAATTAAGTAGAGGGTTCTGTGGATAATGTCTGGGATGTTCTATGGATAAATAAGCATGAAGGTAAGGAAATGTTACAGGTTTTATAAATATTGCTCTGGCTTTTAAAACTGAGTTTTTTTTTAATATTTTTGTTTGATGGACAGTAGATTACACACAGTATCAAATTAAGAAAATACATACAACAGTTGCTGTCTTCTCTTATAAAATCTAATATCTTAACATGAAAATATCAAAACCAAACAAACAAGAAATGGTGTTGTTAAGTTTATTCAAGGAGATTATGACTTTAAAACTCTTTAAAAGCTCCTTGGGTTTATTTCTTTGGAAAATTTAGTATAGGCTGCCTAATTAACTCTTTTTTTGTGTGTTCATATTTTGTTTAGTTATTTTTATATCTGGTATTCTGTTTATTTATTTTATTTTGTGCAAAATGTACAAGATATGCTGTGTGTTTTTGTTGGGGTGGAGAGATTTTTTATTATTATTATTATTATCGTCCATGCTTCTTCCTTATGCTCCTTTATTATTATTAACCATGACACTGTACATATATGGCACAGTAGTCATGCAATTACCAAGACAAATCCTGCCTAAAATATTTACTCAAACCAAACAGTACAGCAGCAGTTTATCTCAGCCACCCTGTGTTGCCTGGGATGTCACCAATAAACCTTACCGTCTTCTCTCAGTCGATCACCTCTGCCATCTGTTCTCACTCTGATGTTGCATTAGCAGCCACCTTCTGCAGTAGCTGCACAGTGACAAAAGTGGATTCAGGTAATCACTAAATTGTTTTATTTCCATCTTTTCCTTCTTGTCTTATCACTGCTGCCTTGGGTTGACGTAGCACCCTCACTGATAACAGACACACTTGATAGAGAGTAATTCATGTTTAGTTTAAACAAAATAAAAGTTGAATATATTTCAGGAGATTTTAGATTTTAAAGGACTGATGAAAAGGCTTAAAATCTGGTGAACAGTTATTGTTATTGCCAACCTGCAATTTAACCTAAATACATCTTTAGTTTCACTTCTCATTTTTAGCCATAAATTTAAAGGTGCACTAGGGTGACTCTAAAACTACCTCAAAAACAAATATGTATTGTCCAAAATAGTATATTGTGGCTTTTTACCCACAAAAAAACTTTCATTGCCTTAAAATTGCTTGGAAAGAAATTTTAAATCTTGCACCTACTTAAGTATGCACGGATCTATTAATATTCTAATTAACGGCCTGCAGAGCTTGCACATGATTGGTCACCATGCTCCCAACCTGCAGGGCTTGAACGCGATTGGTCACCGCGACTCCTGGGCGGTGGGCTGCTAGTCTGTTCAAGACACTTCCAGACATCAAAGTTTAAGTTTAATGTTTATTTGAAAGAGACATTACATACAAATGAACCTTAATACAAATGTAAGTATGCCAGATTTAGCAATACTGCTAATATGCATCTATAGTCCCCCGGTGGGTCACAAAAACACGCAAACAAATGATCATACACAAGAAGATTAGCTGCATTGAAAATGTACAAAGTGGATATGCTAAAGTTCAAGAGTTAAGGAGGGTGGGAATATGTATGGGCACATAATCATACCATGTAGGATAACTAAATAGACGGTTATGCTGTTTCATCCCACCTAGCAACAATGCTCTGCACTGTGTGTGTTTATATATTTACATATTTATTCCATCTAGCTACAATGCTCTGCACTGGGTGCACTTATATCTGCACTTATATCTGCACTTATATCTATATATTTATTCCATCTAGCTACAATGCTCCGCACTGTGTTTTTATATATCTACATATTATTCCATCTAGCTACATTGCTCCGCACTGTGTGTGTTTATATACTTGCATATTTATTCCACCTAGCTGCAATGCTCCGTACTGTGGGTGTTTATATATTTACATATTTATTCCATCTAGCTACAATGCTCTGCACTGTGTGTTCATATATTCATATATTTATTCCATCCAGCTACAATGCTCTGCACTGTGTGTCTGTGTGTGTGTGTGTGTGTATATATATATATTTTATAGTAATATGTACATATGTATATTAGCTGCTCTTGCTTGCTTGTTTTTTTTTTTTTGTTGTTTTTTTTTTTTCTTGCCTTCTGATTGTTGCTCTGAGTGTTGCTATCCCTGTGCTGTTGCAATCCTGGAATTTCCCCGTTGTGGGACTAATAAAGGCTTATCTTATCTTATCTTATCTTAAGGTGCTACAAAACAAAACATTCAAATGTCACATGTGAAGTGCTGTGTATGCGTACACACACACATGCACCCAAGCACCTCACAGCAACAACAAACAGCAACAAAGAAGAGGCGGGGCATATGTGTGTGACACACAGGCGTATATACTGTACTATACTGTGTATATATATAAATATACAGTATATGTGTGTCTATATATATATATATATATATATATATATATATATATATATATATATATATATACACTACCGTTCAAAAGTTTGGGGTCACCCAGACAATTATTTTGTGTTTTCCATGAAAAGTCACATTTATTTACCACCATGAGTTGTAAAATGAATAGAAAATATAGTCAAGACATTGACAAGGTTAGAAATAATGATTTGTATTTGAAATAATAATTTTTTCCTTCAAACTTTGCTTTCGTCAAAGAATCCTCCATTTGCAGCAATTACAGCATTGCAGACCTAACATGATTGCACAAGGGTTTTCTAATCATCCATAACCCTTCTGACGCAATGAGCAAACACATTGTACCATTAGAACACTGGAGTGATAGTTGCTGGAAATGGGCCTCTATACACCTATGTAGATATTGCACCAAAAACCAGACATTTGCAGCTAGAATTTTTTTCTCTCTCGGCGCCACACGAGTAGGCTGCCTTTTGCAACAGCGGCTCGATTCCGAGTCTTTTTCCCTTCCTCTCTCTTTTGATCTGTCTTTTTTTTTCACCCCACTTATATCACGGACACACAGATCGTCCCAAATGTCTCCTGAGCCGGTGGACGGAGCCACTGTTTATAGCAGGATACGATACAGCAGGGAAGAGCTGCTAGCATTCAACCGCCACCCGGTCCCATTGGAAAAACTCGACATACTGAGAGAACTGAGGCGAAAACGCCGCGGCTGCCGGGCTGGAGTAAGGCGGAGGACAAAAAATATAAGGTACAGACCCTCCCTTCCATCTGTTGTCATGGGAAATGTACGGTCGATACTGGGAAAGGTAGATGAGCTAGCGGCTATCTCCCGTTATGATAGCACATACCGGGAGTGCTCTCTCCTTTTGTTTACTGAGACGTGGCTAACTGAACTAGCAGCAGATGCTAACATTGAGCTGGAGGGTTTTCACATGATACGAGCTGACCGAACACCAGACAGTGGCAAAGCAAGGGGCGGTGGAGTGATAATGTATGTTAACAACAACTGGTGCAGACCAGGACATATCACTGTTAAACAACAACACTGCAGCAAAGACATTGAGTTGCTAGCTGTTAGCATGAGGCCTACATATCTCCCAAGAGAACACTCACACGTGATCTGCATTGTTGTTTATGCAAATCCGACGGCGAACGCTGGGACAGCGCGTGACGTCATCCATTCAGTAACCAGCAGGCTGCAGACAGAACACCCAGATGCTCTTCTCCTCATCTCAGGCGATTTCAACCATGTTTCACTATCTCCCATTCTACCCACGTTCACCTAGTATGTCACATGCCACACTAGAGACAATAAAACACTGGATTTATTCTACGCAAACACTAAGGAGGCGTACACCTCATCACAACTCCCCCCACTCGGGAGATCGGATCACAACTTGGTTCATCTCCGGCCGGTGTACAAACCCCTAGTGCACAGACAACCTCCGGCCATGCACACTGTGGAGTTATGGTCTGAGGAGACAATGGACACTCTAAAGGACTGTTTTGAAGCCACCGCCTGGAAGCAGCTCTGCGATCCACATGGTGAGGACATCGATGGCCTCATTCACACCTTCACGGGCTACCTCAGCTTCTGTGTGGACAAATCCGTTCCCACCAAGACCATACGGCGTCACTCAAACAACAAACCCTGGATCAACCCTGAGATAAAAACACTTCTGAGAGAGAAGAAGAGGATCTTCAGGTCGGGGAACAGGGAGATGCTGAAGTCCGTACAGAGGGAGCTGAGGAGAAAGATCAGAGAA
Organism: Pholidichthys leucotaenia; assembly: GCA_020510985.1. NCBI lineage: Eukaryota > Metazoa > Chordata > Actinopteri > Cichliformes > Pholidichthyidae > Pholidichthys > Pholidichthys leucotaenia. The sequence goes on from CM035836.1 coordinate 336,720,324, forward strand.
GGCAAGGACAGCTTCAGGAAGAAGATGGAGGACAAGCTGCAACAGAGCGACATCAGCGGGGTCTGGAGAAACCTCAAAACCATCTCGGGGCTCCAGAATACCTCCCCCCAGGCCACGGGGGGCAGGGAGTGGGCGAACAACCTGAATCTGTTTTTCAATAGGTTTGACCAACTGCCCTCCCCCCTGTCTGCACAACAACCACTGCTGCCTCTAAAGAAATCAAGTCCTGCTGCCCACTCCCCACTCCACCAACACCCCCCCACTCCCAACACACAGCCCCCCATCCTGACCCTGACCAGGACCCAGGTGAGGACGGAGCTGAGGAAGATCAAAGCGAGGAAGGCGCCGGGACCGGACGGCATCAGCGCAAAGCTCCTCAAGTCCTGTGCAGACCAGCTGTGTGGGATTGTGACGTATATCTTCAACATGAGCCTGAAACTGGGGAGGGTACCACAGCTGTGGAAAACATCTTGTGTGGTACCTGTACCAAAAACTTCCCACCCCAAAGACCTGAACAGCTACAGACCGGTGGCCTTGACGTCCCACTTGATGAAGACCCTGGAGAGACTGCTCCTTGCTCACCTCCGCCCCCTGGTGGAACCAGCGATGGATCCACTCCAGTTCGCCTACCAGCATGGCATTGGGGTGGAGGATGCAGTGATCTTCCTCCTTCACCGTTCTCTGTCCCACCTGGAGAAGCCCGGGAATATGGTGAGGATCATGTTCTTTGACTTCTCCAGTGCTTTCAACACCATCCAACCGATGATCCTGAAGGACAAGCTGCTGCGCGCAGGGGTGGACCAGCACCTGTCATCATGGATCCTGGACTACCTCACGAACCGGCCTCAGTTTGTGAGAACCCGGGACTGTGTGTCCGACACGATCATCAGTAGCACGGGGGCCCCCCAGGGAACGGTGCTGGCTCCCTTCCTGTTCACTCTTTATACTGCGGACTTCTCACACAACACAACACACTGCCATCTACAGAAGTTCTCTGATGACTCTGCGATCGTTGGCCTCATCTCCAATGGAGATGAAGCTGAGTACAGAGGGCTTATCCAGGACTTTGTGGACTGGTGCCATCGGAACTGCCTCCAGATCAACACGAGGAAAACTAAGGAGCTGGTGGTGGACTGCCGCAGGCATGGGCAGCCCCTCACAGCACCAGTAAATATACAGGGAACAGACATCGAGATGGTGACATCCTATAAGTACCTGGGTGTTCATCTGAACAATAAACTAGACTGGTCACACAATACTGACGCACTCTACAAGAAGGGACAGCGCAGGCTGTTCCTGCTGAGGAGACTCAGGTCTTTTGGTGTACAAGGGGCGCTGCTGAAGTCATTCTATGACACGGTGGTGGCATCAGCCATCACTTTTGGAGTGGTCTGCTGGGGCAGTGGCATTACAGCAGCCGATAGGAAGAGACTGAACAAACTGATTAAGAAAGCTAGCTCTGTCCTGGGGCAGCGCCTTGATCCAATGGAGGAGATAGGAGAGAGGAGGACGGTGGCTAAACTGTCATCTCTGCTGGAGTCCGAGTTCCACCCTATGCAGGACATACTGGATGCACTGAGGAGCTCATTTAGCAGCAGACTACATCATCCCAGGTGCACAACCGAGAGGTTTCGTAGGTCCTTCCTACCAACGCTTGTCAGACTGTACAACCTAAGCAGGGCTGCTCGCAGAGATAGCAAAAGATGTAACAAACTAATAGTTTTTTGAATGCAAAAGATGCAATAGACTTAAACAATGGTCCCCTCCAGCATACAACTAGGAACATACCGGTCGCTATGGAGGGTGAGAATATGTATGGGCACATAATCATACCATGTAGGATAACTAAGTAGACGGTTATGCTGTTTCATCCCATCTAGCAACAATGCTCTGCACTGTGTGTGTTTATATATTTACATATTTATTCCATCTAGCTACAATGCTCAGCACTGGGTGTGTTTATATTTATATATCTATATATTTATTCCATCTAGCTACAATGCTCCGCACTGTGTTTTTATATATCTACATATTATTCCATCTAGCTACATTGCTCCGCACTGTGTGTGTTTATATACTTGCATATTTATTCCACCTAGCTGCAATGCTCCGTACTGTGGGTGTTTATATATTTACATATTTATTCCATCTAGCTACAATGCTCTGCACTGTGTTCATATATTCATATATTTATTCCATCCAGCTACAATGCTCTGCACTGTGTGTCTGTGTGTGTGTGTGTGTATATATATATTTTATAGTAATATGTACATATGTATATTAGCTGCTCTTGCTTGCTTGTTTTTTTTCTTGCCTTCTGATTGTTGCTCTGAGTGTTGCTATCCCTGTGCTGTTGCAATCCTGGAATTTCCCCGTTGTGGGACTAATAAAGGCTTATCTTATCTTATCTTATCTTATCTTATTTACCACATTAGCAATGTATAGAGTGTATTTCTGATTAGTTTAAAGTTATCTTCATTGAAAAAAAGTGCTTTTCTTTCAAAAATAAGGAAATTTCTAAGTGACCCCAAACTTTTGAACGGTAGTGTATATATATATATATATATATATATATATATATACAGTATATATATATATATATATATATATATGTGTGTGTGTGTGTGTGTGTGTGTGTGTGTGTACATATGAGAGATATATATATATATACACTACCGTTCAAAAGTTTGGGGTCACTTAGAAATTTCCTTATTTTTGAAAGAAAAGCACTGTTTTTTCAATGAAGATAACTTTAAACTAATCAGAAATACACTCTAATATCTAATATACATTGCTAATGTGGTAAATGACTATTCTAGCTGCAAATGTCTGGTTTTTGGTGCAATATCTACATAGGTGTATAGAGGCCCATTTCCAGCAACTATCACTCCAGTGTTCTAATGGTACAATGTGTTTGCTCATTGCGTCAGAAGGCTAATGGATGATTAGAAAACCCTTGTCCAATCATGTTAGCACAGCTGAAAACAGTTTAGCTGGTTAGAGAAGCTATAAAACTGACCTTCCTTTGAGCAGGTTGAGAATTTGGAAAAAATTATTATTTCAAATACAAATCATTATTTCTAACCTTGTCAATGTCTTGACTATATTTTCTATTCATTTTACAACTTGTGGTGGTAAATAAGTGTGACTTTTCATGGAAAACACAAAATAATTGTCTGGGTGACCCCAAACTTTTGAACGGTAGTGTATATATATATGCGTATGCCGCAGAGCAACCACTAGTTATGGGTACAGTTTTTCTTGTTTAAAAGCCAATTTTTACGATGAGTCTTAAAAGTGTTTAGTGTGGTACATTCTCTGATTGCAGGTGGTATATTATTCCACATCTTAGTGCCCCTCACTGATTCACTGATAGCACAGATTGAGCAAATGTGGTGCGTCTGTGGGGGACCTCACAGTCTCCTCTAGTGATTGCTCTGGTGGTTGTACTGATGCCAGTCATCATTTTAACATATACTCCCAGGGGGGTGCATAGCCATTTAATATTTTATAAATTAAACAGGCAAATTTGAGAGTTAAAGTTTTGTCTATATCTTCAAAAGTAAAAAGCAAAACATTTTTCTGAAAACATTTGAGGCAAGAGATAAATGTGTAGTTGCCAAATATGTATTTACTTTTTATGAACAACCACTCCCCCATTCACTGGCGACTGAGCGGATGGGGGGGGGGAGGTTGAATGTGGCTTCTCTCAGCTTAGAATGTGGCGCCTGTCCGCTGGTGAAGTCAGACGGCAGCAGCTCGATTTGGATCTCACACAGCCACATTCAAATCGGGTCCCCTCTCCCCTCTCTCCGCTCTCTATCTGCTGCTACCCCTGCATGTAATTGATTGCCTCCTCCTCCACTGCCTTGCTGTGCAAAACGGATGCCTTCATCCCTCTCCACCTCAATCCTGCTGCTCCTCAGCTCCTCCCCTTCCCCCGAGGTAGCCAAGAGTATAGTATCCATCAGGCTAAGCAGGAATACTTACATAGCTACAAACGCTCTGTCCAAATCTGCCTTTTTTATTTGTGGGGGGGGGGGGGTGAAGCTTAAGCAGACATTCACAGCAGAAAAACACATACTTGGGAGTCTGGAATGACTTTGCTCTTGATATTTCTTGTAAATCACAAGAAACATGTTACAGACATGTTAACAACAGAAAAAACTTGATTTTTGCCAGAGTGTCACTTTAAAAAAAATAGCAGGAAACCAACCCAACTGACTGCTTGGGTTTAGTTTAAAGATTTAAAAGAAGAATGAAATGTAAAGTCAGGTTTTGGCAGCTATTTTGACGATCATCTGCAGACTTTTTTACAGACTTTCTACCGTGTACCGGTGGTTTTGTTATTTTTCTGTCAGCACATAGTCTGTTTTTTACGCCTTGTGTCACGCCATCAAATTACCAGTAGACAGTGCGCCCGCCATGCGCTCGGATGAGGTGCCTCATTTCAAAGAGGTGTGGCAGCACACTATCTAATGCGCATTACTATTATAGTGCATTTCATCAGAATCCTCTTTTGATCAGGAAAAAGGAGGTCATCAGAAGTGCATCGTTTAATGATGTTTCAGTGGTGTGTTTTGACATCACGCAGCTCCAGAGTTCAGGAAACGGCATGCGCTGGGACAGTCATGGGACCGTATTAAAATGACGGGGTCGGCTGATCAGTTGTCACTGATGCAGAACACGTTTATGGGCGTGTCCAGGTTCATTTCCTTATCTCAATGGCGTAAAAACGAACTTTCCGCTGGCGCATGACTCAAAGAGGCCAGTCTAATCGTTCAGAGGTGTGTTTTGGATAATCCAATCCAAAGCGCTCCTTCCCATCCCTTTAATGCAAATAGGAATATTTTCTAAAGTGAATCGTGATCATGATAGTTTAAGACCGGTTTTGCGCTGACCAAAGCCCGTGTGTGACAGGAGTGGTGGCCTAGCTGGTAGAACATCCGCCCCACAACCAGAAGGTCGTGGGTTCAAATCCCGGCCGGGTAATACTCAAGACCATATAAAAATGGTACTTTCCGCCTTGTAGCTTGGTGCTCAGCATAATAGAATGGGGAAAGGAAAGTTAATGCACAGAGCTACCAGAGGACTGTCCCCCCCACTGTAGCTTTCACTACTTACAGTAGCTGTGTGGCCTAGGGTCAGAGAAACAGAGCTAGGCACCGCCCCTGTACACCACATGGTGTCCCACATGCTGTGGAAGGAAATGAACTTACTTAACTAAAGCCCGTGTGTATGACCCAAAATGCATGCGATAGTAATGTTGCTTGGTAATAAGGAAGACATCAAGCACAGTTAGTTATGTTAAAAAGAACAAATGGTGAAGAATGGGCTGAAAAAAAAATCAGCTGAATTGTTTAATGCGTGCACGGATGCAACACAGACATGAAGAAACGAGGATGATGCCTGTGCAAACTTTCATAAACCTTCATTAACAATGGCGTGGAAGTCACTCCCGGCTGTGGGGAGATGGGGTGCTCCCTCTCCTCTTGCTTTTGCCGACTGAGGGTCTCTCTCTGTCTGTCCTGGGTAGGAGGGAAGGAGGCGATCTGCCACCTCCGGCCCCCACCATGAAGCGAGCCCGCTCTCAGCAGCCTCTGCCGGGGGCTGATGGGTGGCTGTCGAGGAGCTTGCTGGGCTGGAAACTGGCGCACAGGGCCGACGCAGACGTGGATACATTTCCTGTCTCTCTGGGGAGTTAGTGAAAAGTAAAACGCTGCACATTCCTTGTTCTTTCATTTATTCCCCTAAAAATAAACACATTAATCCCTCATAAGCCTGTGATGAAAACGAAAATCCCCCCATCCCCCGTGTGGCGTGCATCACATTGGAACATACTGGCACACATGCTCCATGTTCATTCATTCATTCCCCTTTTTGTTGCCACCCTTTTTGTCAAAATGGCGGCACTTGTGAACGCAGCGGCTTGATGCACCAGTCTACTGCTTTCATTTTGTGTCTTTTCTGCCTTTTTCTATGCTCCTTCTGTGACGGACTAATTATCTACAGTCGCCAGGAACTTATAGGCTTCGGTTGCCAACTTACATTCAACATCTCCAGCGCTCATTCCAGCAATTTCCACCACATCCCTAAGAAGATCGCCAGACCTTCAGGCACTCCGTGGTTCGCTATACCCCACAAACAGTGTAGACAACGGGAAAGGAAGCAGAAGAGAGGCTGCAGGGCTGGCATTCGTGCCCAGCTGCGCAAACTTCGCTCCAAACCACCATTACCTTCAGTTTTCCTCACCAATGCCAGATCCCTTGCCAACAAAATGGATGAGCTGCACACGGAGAGCACCCATAATCGCTACGTCCGGGACTGTTGTATTCTGATTGTGACCAAGTCATGGTTGACCGAACGCATCCTGGCTGCCGGAGTGGAATTACCTGGCCGAACTACACACCATCTCGACCGCAACACTAATTCTGGTAAGGGGAGGGGAGGAGGGCTCTGTGTTAATGTGCTCCAGACTTGGTGTAACAGCAGAATAATTTATAGCCACTGTTCACCGGACTTATGGCCCTTTTCCATTAGTACCCACTCGGCCCTACTCTACTCTGCTTGGCTCGGTTTCTAGCCTTTTCCATTAGTACCTAGTACCTGGTACCAGGTACTTTTTTAGTACCAACTTGAGGCCAAGGTACAGCCACGCTAAGTCGTGCCGAAAATGTGACTTCAACAGACTGCAGGTCACTGATTGGTCAGGGCGCAACATCATGAAAGCGTCCGTCTTCTGAAGAATCTCCAAACCACCATTTGCAAAAGTTCACGGAGTAAACATGGTCACCGAATAAACACGATGTTAATAGAGGTGGCGTTGCAGGTTTCACGGAAATCTCCACCGTGGTCCAACGAAGACGTGCAGAGTTTTCTGTGCTTGGTGGCAGATAGTATCCACAGCAACAGGAGCGACCCCGCAACGAAACAGATGGCAGCCCAGCATAGAGCCGGACTACGGACAAGCTGAAGATGAAAATGAGAGAACCATCGATGGTGAGTGATTTGTGATATTGTGCATCTTTTCGCTTATTTATCCTGTTGGTGGTGAGCTCACTTTTTTTGAGCAATACAGTGCCGTCCTGTGCTGGCTAACGAGTGTTAGCTAGTAGCTAGCTAGCTAGTAGCCAACTCTGCTGATTCGCGCTTGCTTTGTCCAAAGTATTCGCTTGTGAGAGCAAAACGATGAAATATGTTAATCCTGGTAAAAGTCCTGGTTTGTGTACGTGTTGCACTTTGGTGCTATGCATTAAGTTGTGTGTAATTTCTTTCTAGAATGTGTTTCCACATGCCAGGGGTCCGCCTCCCTCGGCATGTTGTGTTTATATTTTGGATACAGATCAGGAGAACCCCAGAATCCAAAATCTCAACATATTCAAGTGCATTGTCAAACCAGTGATTTATAAAGTGATTCCTATAATTTTCTAAAGCCTCATAATAGACCCACATACCTATTCTGTGGATTTTCCAAAAAAAGTGTTGGAACAGTGTTGTCATGCTGTTTCTGTTCCACCATAAATCCCTGGATTGATAATGTACTTGTACATGTACAGAGTGGATCCTGCGGTGCTTGTCAGGGAAACGAAGCATTTTTGTCACATCCCACCAATGACTTTCACAAGTATATTTCCCTAATACAGGTACATCTCCAAAAATTAGAATATCATGAAAAAGTTCAATATTTTTTGTCACTCATTTCAGAAAGTGAAATCCATATATTATATAGATTCATTACACAGACAGTGATATATTTCAAGCCCCTTACAGCCCCTGAAAACCCCAAATTCAGTTTCTCAAAAAATTAGAATATTACATAAAATTAATTTTAAAAAATATTTTTTAAATTGAAATGTTGGCCGTTGAAATGTTGGTTAACATGGGCTGTAAGCCATAATCATCAAAATTAAAATAAATAAGCACTTGCAATATATATGTCCACTTAATATAAAATGGACTGAACTGAGATTTATTTGATCGTGTGAATATTAGTTACAGAATAATTGTAACTGAATGGCACATCAACTGTAAAATAATCCGCTTGTTAATGTATTTATTTTTTTGTCATATCACTTGTGTGATCCTTTGTGAGTTATGTTCATAACTGTATGTTGCACTTTGGGGAATGGCAGTTGTTCAGTCATCAATATAATTTATTTTATATGTGTAGTTTATAGTCCATCATCAATAAACTCATGCAGTATTATAATAGCAGGACAAATTACAAATATTTGAGACCCACTGTAGTGCATCCTTTTATATTTTAGCAATACAAGTACAAAACACCTCCCACACTTGAAGCCAGGGCAAGAAGAGGCACATTGGTGACAGAGCGGTGGCTAAACTTTCATTGATAAAAATTCCATATTTTGACTGAGCGACTCCACACTTGGTGATGCACACACTCAGTTAAAGTACTATATTCCATTCAACTGAATGTATTAATTCATTCTGACTGCTGAGGCCACAGTAAAAACAAATTATTTTAAATGTAACTCAGCCCTTGTGAAACCTACTTTACTGAAGTGCAGCTACATGAAAATTGTGGTTGAATACAACAACAAAGCACTTTTTTTGTCACATTCCACCACTGGCTTTTAGCAACAAGTGTATTTCCCAAATGCGTTTTAAACTTGCATTAATTAACCACCACCCATTTCTGTCTTTCGTCTAGACAAGAGGGAAACGATCCACCCCAAACCGAACCTTGCCTCACTATTTACAGAGATGCAGGCTGAAGAGCTGCTGAATCAGGACCAGTGTGAGCGGCACATCCAGCTGCTTCTGAGTGAGGCAGCGTGGCCGGCGTGTGTGACCCATCGTAAGTTTTCTTTTTTTTTTTTTACAGTTTGAATTTTGCACATTCTGAATAATCTGGAATTTGCTGCTGAATGTAATAAACAATTTAGTGACTTATGTGTTTGCATCATGATTTGCTGTTTTGTCTGTTAAGACACTGGTGGGAAAAAAGTCAACAGTACAAACCATTTATCAGTGACTTTGAAAATAAGATAAGATAAGATAAGATAAGCCTTTATTAGTCCCACAATGGGGAAATTCCAGGATTGCAACAGCACAGGGATAGCAACACTCAGAGCAATAATTTAGAAGATAAGAAAATAAGAGCAGTGAATATACATACTGTATATATGTACACATAAATATACAGTATATACACAGTGCCGAGCATTGTAGCTAGATGGACTAAACAGCATAACCGTCTACTTAGTTACCCTTCATGGTATGAATATGTACCCATACATATTGTCACCCTCCATAGCAACTGATATTGTCCAAGTTGTATACTGGAGGGGACCATTTGTGTAAGTCTGTTGCGTCTTTTGCTCTCTCTGCGAGCAGCCCTGCTTCGGTTATACAGTCTGACAGCCATAGGTAGGAAGGACCTGCGAAACCTCTCGGTCACGCATCTAGGATGATGTAGTCTACTGCTAAATGAGCTCCTCAGTGCGTCCAGTATGTCCTGCATAGGGTGGGACTCGGACTCCAGCAGAGATGACAGTTTAGCCACCATCCTTCTCTCTCCTATCTCCTCCACTGGGTCAAGGCGTTGCCCCAGGACAGAGCTAGCTTTCTTGATTAGTTTGTTCAGTCTCTTCCTATCTGCTGCTGTAATGCCGTTGCCCCAGCAGACCACTCCAAAAGTAATGGCTGATGCCACCACCGTGGCGTAGAATGTCTTCAAGATCACCCCTTGTACACCAAAAGACCTGAGCCTCCTCAGTAGGAACAGCCTGCGCTGTCCCTTCTTGTAGAGTGCGTCGGTATTGTGTGACCAGTCTAGTTTATTGTTCAGATGAACACCCAGGTACTTGTAGGGTGTCACCATCTCAATGTCTGTTCCCTGGATGTTTACTGGTGCTGTGAGGGGTTGTCCTTGCCTGCGGCAGTCCACCACCAGCTCCTTAGTTTTCCTCGTGTTGATCTGGAGGCAGTTCCGATGGTACCAGTCCACAAAGTCCTGGATAAGTCCTCTGTACTCAGCTTCATCTCCGTTGGAGATGAGGCCGACAATCGCAGAGTCATCAGAGAACTTCTGTAGATGGCAGTGTGTTGTATTGTGTGAGAAGTCCGCAGTATAAAGGGTGAACAGGAAGGGAGCCAAAACCGTTCCCTGGGGGGCCCCCATGCTGCCGATGATCATGTCGGACACACAATCCCGGGTTCTCAAAAACTGAGGCCGGTTAGTGAGGTAGTCCAGGATCCATGATGACAGGTGCTGGTCCACCCCTGCGCACATCAGTTTGTCCTTTAGGATCATCGGTTGGATGGTGTTGAAAGCACTGGAGAAGTCAAAGAACATGATCCTCACCACATTCCCGGGCTTCTCCAGGTGGGACAGGGAACAGTGAAGGAGGAAGATCACTGCATCCTCCACCCCAATGCCATGCTGGTAGGCGAACTGGAGTGGATACATCGCTGGTCCCACCAGGGGGCGGAGGTGAGCAAGGAGCAGTCTCTCCAGGGTCTTCATCGTGTGAGACGTCAGGGCCACTGGCCTGTAGCTGTTGAGGTCTTTGCGGTGGGAAGTCTTTGGTACAGGTACCACACAAGATGTTTTCCACAACTGTGGTACCCTCCCCAGCTTCAGACTCAGGTTGAAGATGTGCTCCACAATCCCACACACCTGGTCTGCACAGGACTTGAGGAGCTTCGCGCTGATGCCGTCCAGTCCCGAGGCCTTCCTCGCCTTGATCTTCCTCAGCTCCGTCCTCACCTGGGTCTTAGTGAGGGTCAGGTTGGGGGGCTGTGTGCTGGGAGTGGGGGGGGGCGGTGTTGGTGGAGTGGAGTGTGGACAGCAGGTCTCGATGACTTTAGAGGCAGCAGTGGTTGGTGTGCAGTCGGGGGAGGGCGGCTGGTCAAACCTATTAAAAAACAGGTTCAGATTGTTCGCCCACTCCCTGCCCCCCGTGGCCTGGGAGGAGGTATTCTGGAGCCCAGAGATGGTTTTAAGGTTTCTCCAGATCCCGCTGATGTCGCTCTGTTGCAGCTTGTCCTCCACCTTCTTCCTGAAGCTGTCCTTGCCTTCTCTGATCTTCCTCCTCAGCTCCCTCTATACGGACTTCAGCATCTCCCTGTTCCCCGACCTGAAGATCCTCGTCTTCTCTCTCAGAAGTGTTTTTATCTCAGGGTTGATCCAGGGTTTGTTGTTCAAGCAACACCGTATGGTCTTGGTGGGTACGGTGTTATCCACACAGAAGTTGATGTAGTCCATGATGGTGTGAGTGAGGCCATCGATTTCCTCACCATGTGGATCGCAGAGCTGCTCCCAGGCAGTGGTTTCAAGACAGTCCTTTAAAGCGTCCATTGCCTCCTCAGACCATATCTTCACCGTGCGTATGACCGGAGGTTGTCTGTGTACTAGGGGTTTGTACACCGGAAGGAGATGAACCAAGTTGTGATCCGATCTCCCGAGTGGGGGGAGTGGTGATGACGTCTAAGCCTCCTTAGTGTTAGCATAGAATAAGTCCAGTGTTTTATTGTCTCTAGTGTGGCATGTGACATACTGGGTGAACGTGGGCAGAATGGGGGACAGTGAAATATGGTTGAAATCACCTGAGATGAGGAGAAGAGCATCTGGGTGTTCTGTCAGCAGCCTGCCAGTTACTGAGTGAATGGCGTCATGCGCTGTCCCAGCATTCGCCGTCGGATTTGCATAAATAACAATGGAGATCACATGTGAGTATTCCCTCGGGAGATAGGTAGGCCACATGCTAACAGCTAGCAACTCAGTGTCTTTGCTACAGTGATGTTGTTTAACCGTGATATGTCCCGGTCTGCACCAGCTGTTATTGACATACATTATCACTCCTCTGCCCCTTGCCTTCCCACTGTCTGGTGTCCGGTCTGCCCGTATTGTCCGTGTGTCCGTCCGATGTATAAGGTGTCGCCGGATCAGAAAGATTAGCAAGAGAAGGCAGATAGTAAATAGAAATAGGAAGAAATTGATCCGCTGTTGCAAAAAGGCAGCCTACTCGTGTGGCGCCAGAAGTAAATAATGGCTCATTTTTAAAGGGCCTATATCATGCTATTTTAAGCCTTTCAGAGTAAACTATATGCATGTATGTGATAGTATATTACCTTTGGTACACTGGAGAATGAATTTCTTATGAAATATGAGTTATTTTCGCGAGCTACTTTTCCAACCCGGAAGTAAGATGCCTCGATCTCTGAGGCTCCGCCTCTCCTTCTTGTGGTTGCCGCCCATTTCATGACGTAACCCCTGAGCCGGCTGCTGCAGCGTGTTGCTGGGTTCCGCCCACGAAAACTTAGAAGACATTGTCTTACGTAAAAAAGCAAACAGTTGTTGTCACTGAGCAGATTAGGTGCGAGAGGAACTACTTCTTCACAGCTTCAATGCTAAAGTGAAAGAGTTTTGCCGATCACCGCTCCATTAGCTGCGGGGAGAAAGTGGGTGTGTGCGTTAGCCTGAGGGCAGTGCTGGCAGCACAGGCACTTCCTGGAGTGGGCAGCTCACCATTGTTCATACGTATGAACGTGGGGACCCAGTCATTATCAGGGACAGGGCGGAGCAGCAGCTCAGAGAGCAGGGTTGAGGAGGAATATTCAGAGATGCGTGAATGGAGCAAAATACCACTTTGGGGGTGTTTTTGGTGAGGAATTAACATTACAACATGCTTAAAAGCTCAAAAAAGTTGATTTTGCATGATATAGGCCCTTTAAGAAGAAGTAACCAAAACAATTTTTTTATTTACTGAAGACTGTATTGTTGGATGTGCCAGTGCAGAAGACACTGCACACTGTAGTGATAGTACCAGCATATGGAGGAATTCTGGGCCATATTAGGGTCTGTATTTTCTAATAATGGGTTAAGGCAGGAGTGTCCAATCATGTGTCATGGAGGGCCAAGACCCTGCAGGCTTTACCTCCAACCAGTGTCTTCAACAGCAGATCCCACTGAATTTCTTCCACTGACTGCTGATCAGTGAAAGCATCTGCTGAAGAGACTGGGTAGAAGAGAGAACCTGCAGGGTCTTGGCCCTCCATGGCACATGATTGGACACCCCTGAGTTAGGATTTAATGGAATTTAACATTTTAACACAAACTGCTTTATGGTTCATAATTCTGTTGACAGACTTACACCAAATCAAAAGTGATATTTCAAACTGCTGGATTGTTCTTAGCTTTTCCAATCTTTTAGTATTTAATTTGTCACTTGGTGGTAACCTTCACACATAAAACAAAAGAGACATATCTGCCAAAATTCCAAAGGTTTATTGTCAAAATTCCCAGTGCAATACTACATGAACACACGTATAGTACATTGTTGATGCAGAGAATATATATTTCTACAGTATCTACATGTATCTAGTAAAGCAAGTATTTTCCATGTAACCTTGTGACTGCATTATTTTAATTGCTTTTAATCCTAGATCAAGTTTGTTTTGGCCTAAAATGCATCATAATTGTCAAATATGTCTTATTATACCAAACTCAGTACTGTTTACTTTTTGAATATATATTGTGTGGCTAATATAACCCCATAAAGTATACAAAATCAAATCAAAATCAAATAACTACAACCTGGCAATCAAGTTTTGGCAGCTGAACTGTTTTTGCCATGACACCACCACAGACTGGAGTGCTGATGGAGCAGGTACATGACATGATGTCTCAACAGTCTGTCCATGATTTTCACACAGATCAGAGCAATTTGTTGCACAGGAAGCTAAATGTTTCTACAGACATTCTTAAGTTCTATAACCACTGAGCGTTTGTGAAGCTGGGGTGACATCAGTGACATCCTGTGTTGAATACCCGGACCGACAGTTTGAAGCAGTAATTTTCCCACAACAGAGCCATCTGAAACACACACACACAGCGTACATATTTTAGTACCTAATAGCGATAACTTGCAGACATTACAATGTAGTACGGCGAACTTAAAGCAAACTAGCATTAGCAATCATTAGCTTACCGTCATATGTGATCTAGTTCGTATCCTCACGTCTACCGCTCTATGGCTTCCCAGACACTCCAGTACTTTTCCAGAGTGTTTCGTCTCACTGCCTGTCCCCTTTTCTGGCGATCCTTTTTGGCCTTTATGGTGACAAAAAGCCAGAGACCGAGGAGTCGCCTTGTCAAGCCGCAATGTTATGTTTTGCTTGGGTCGCATGTTTTACGTCACGGGAGTGTGGCGCCGCCTTGCTGTACAAAAATTCCACCCACCCCAGGCGTACCCAGCTGCAATTGAAACAGAAGCAAACTGAGTAGAGTAGAGTAGATTAGAGTAGGGTTGAGTGGGTACTAGTGGAAAAGGGCCATTAGAGGCCATGTCCTTCCTGTGTAGGCCCTTTTATCTCCCCCTTGAGCTAACGGCAGTAATTTTAACAGCCGTTTACATTGCTCCTGATGCTAACGTTAACTGAGCACTCAATCACCTCCAGCACACTGTCAGTAGGCAGCCAAGAGATCACCCCGACGCAGTCCACATTATTGCAGGGGATTTTAACAAAGTGTAGAGGATGCATTCAAGGATGAGACTGAGTTTATTTCTCAGGATCAGTTTTATTGAAGGAACACATCCTCTATCAATCTCTCAAAAAACAGAAGAGGCTGAGCAATCGCATATCACACTTCTTATACCCTGCAGAAGCCACACAACTTAAGTCACATGGTGCTTAAGCAAACATACGATCCGTGGTACATAATCTCAGTCACAATGCTTCTTTGATCTTCTCCTATTGTCTCTCATCCCTCAATGTTCTGGGGGTCCCACTGGGGCATCCTCTCCGAGACAAAGGCCCGAACTCACACCTCCTCATCATCTCCTGTAGGTCTCTGCCGGCCCAGACCTCTTTTGTCCTCTGAGATGTGAAGCCCCCAATACACATACAGTCATGCATATGTGGGAAATATGAATCAATATATGCGCCACAAAAGTATGCTTAAAGACTGTACTCCCCAAATTCTACCAACATGTTAAGTGTCCCACAAGAGGGGAAAAAGACACTGGGGTCATGTTTGTAGCAACATTAAGCACGCCAACAGAACCACCCCCTCCCCCACCTTGGACAATCAGACCATATCTCTTTGTTTCTGATTCCTGCCTACACCCCCCTGAGGCAGAGTTCCCCCCAACCAAACAAATAATTAAAACCTTGCCTGAAAATGCTCTCCTCCAGCTACAAGACTGCTTTGCCTGCACTGATTGGAGCATCTTTGACCAGCGGGACCTGGACTCCTACACCGAATCTGTCCTTTTCTACATCAAATGCTGTGTAGAAAATGTGCCAGTCACCAAACACATCCGGGTCTTTCCAAACAGCAAACTCTGGATGACCAGTGAGGTCCAGGCCCTGATCAGAGCCCGCAATTCAACTTTCAGACAGAGAGACAGCTCTCCATACGGCACTGCCAGAGCTAACCTGAGGAGAGGCATAACACTCACTAAAAACGCCTATAGGAGGAAGGTGGAGGGCTTCCTCACAGACAACAACCCCCGACAGATGTGGAGAGGCTACCAGGCCCTCACCAACTACAGGGGCAAGGGCACCCCAACATCAGACAGCAGTCTCACTCTGCCAGAGGAGCTTAACAGATTCTTTGCCCAGTTTGAGCACAACTCCCCCCACCAAACCCCCCCTCCCCTACAGGTGCATGAGGTGAGGAGGCAACTGAAAGCAGTGAACCCCCGCAGAGCTGCTGGCCCAGACGGCATCCCAGGAGCAGTGGTCAAAGCATGTGCAGACCAGCTGGCAGGGATCCTTACCAAGTTGTTCAGCCTCTCCCTGACACACACCACCGTCCCCTCCTGCCTCAAGGCCTGCACCATCATCCTCATCCCCAAAAAGGCCACAATTGACAGCCTGAATGACTACAGACCCATAGCACTCAAATCTGTAGTCATGAAATGTTTTGAGCGACTGGTGCCCCAGCATATCAGGCCTTCCCCGCTCCTTCGACCCCCATCAGTTCGCCTACAGGGGAACTGGTCTATGGAAGACGCCATCGCTACCACTCTCCACAGAGCGCTGAGCCATCTGGAGAACCCAAGGAGCTAAGTGAGGATGCTCTTTGTGGACTACAGCTCAGCTTCCAACGCCATCATCCCGGACATCCTGATCAATAAACTGCACCTCCTTCAAACCCCCCCCACCACCACCACCACCTGCTCCTGGCTAAAGAACTTTCTCACCAATTGCCCACAAACAGTCAGACTTGGTCCCCACCACTCCTCCACACTGTCTCTTAGCACTGGCTCCCCCCCAAGGTTGCATTCTAAGCCCTCTACTGTACTCCCTGTACACCTTTGACTGTATTCCAACCCACCCAACCACTGTCATCGTAAAATACGTGGATGACACCACCTTGGTTGGGCTCATCAAAAGTGTTGGGCAAGTTACTAAAAAATAGTAACTAGTTACAGTTACTAGTTACTTCTTTACTTTTGAGTTACTGCATGATTAAAGTGACTAGTTACTTGGAAAAGTAACTTTCACATTACTTTTAAATGCATACTTAAATCCTCTCGCACACATAGCAAGATCAAGGGCCCCTTGTTCTCATCAGAAAAAATAAGAACAAGAAACTGATGAGAAAAAAAGTCTCATCTTACAGAGAAAAAATGTCTCAGATTTATATAAACTATTGTAATCAGCAGAAAGTCAGAAATTTACTAGAAATAAAGCTGTAGATTCACAGAGAAATTTTTGGACCCCCTGGTGGGCTGTTTTTGGCACGCGAGCCATAGGTTTGACACTCCTGAACCAGCCCATTAAAAACACATATTTAGAGGATTTACTTCCATGAAATAGTTGCATATCACAATAGCATGTAAATGAATAAGATAAAATAAAAAGCGCAGATAAATGAAAGGTCACCTCTGACAAGAAGCTGTTCACTGCAACAAATCAGTCACTTTTTCTCTGTGCATAAGACAATTCTTATAATTACTTACACATTTACACAACTGCGGACATTAAATGCCAACTTCTTGCTCAAAAACACTCATGTTTAACCACAGAGGTAGGAGCTGTTGGGGGCTACTCACGCTGGGACAACAGGTGATCAGGGCTCGATATGAGAAGTCACCACGGCATTACTCCCCACTGGGCTGCATGTGAGCAGGACAGGAAACTAACCCGTGTTCTGCTGGGCCGCGGTATGCTATTGATTACCGTTCCATCAGCTGTACTGAGTAATTTTTAACGGCAGGAAATATATATAACATATACAGTATATAAATAGACAAACTGAAAACACGCCACATTTTTGGATCAGCCAATCACGGTGCAACACCGTTAGCTGTTTCCGTCAGCTGTATTGTTTGCTGAAATTATGAGTGGAAGCATATTTTCTGTTACAACGCATGCGTAGTAATCCAGGGTATGGCTGTTCTGATTAGTATGGTAAAATGGCAGAACAGCAGCGGAGGAGACTGACAGTTGTGCTACGGTAGGATCAGTTTATATTTATTTGCACTAAAAATATCTATCCATATTAATAATAAAACGAGTAATGCGAGTAACGCATCTGATCAAATTTCAGTAACTGCAACGCATTACTCAATTTTTAAACAGTAATTTCGTTACGCAGCACATTACTGCAAAAGTAGTGGCATTACAGTAACGCCTTACTCCCAACACTGCCCATCACCAATGATGATGATGAGAAGGCATACAGGGTGGAGGTAGGGTGCTGCTGTGGTGCCAAGCAAACTACCTGAAACTGAATGTCCAAAAAACCAAAGAACTCATTCTGGACTTCAGGAAGAGCAGACAGGACCCCCCCACCCCCCCATAAATGGCGACTGCGTGGAAAACATCCCCACCTTCAGGTTCCTGGGTACCCACATCTCCTCTGACCTCTCCTGGACTGTCAATACCAAGGCCCTGGTGAGGAAAGCCCAGCAGCAGCTGCACTTCCTCCATGTCCTGAGGGAGCACAACCTGGACCAGAAGCTGCTGCTGGCCTTCTATCGCTGCTTAGTGGAACGCGTGCTCACCTACTGTCTGGGTATGTGGTACGCCGGCTTCACGGCCGAGAACAGGAAGGCTGTGCAGAGGGTCATCAACACCACCCAAAACATTATCAGCAGTCCTCTGCCCTCCCTGGAAGACATCTCCAAAGCCTCCTGTTAGAAAAATACCCAATTCTTTGATTGAAAGATCCAAGAACAAACCGGAGATTTCTTCAATTTAAAGGATGGTACATTTATTTAGAAGTCACATGTAAAGCAAGCAGCGCTGGGTGCAGCGTGACGCAGCTCCCTCTGGAGCGTGGTCAGACTGAACCCCGACTTCCGGGTGCACGTTACAGTTATTCTCTCAGGTGGGGCGACCTAGTACAATAGGATGGGCTTATACGCGACCGTCTGATTGGCTAGTTTAACTCTGACGTGAACAGGCCATCCTCTGTTCACGTTACCGATCCCTTAAAATGTGTTATTAAAGAGTGTGTGAGAATGCTGTTTTTGGGTGTGTAACTAATGTGAAAAGACCTGACTTAAAAGAGAGAGCAAAAAGACAGAGAGGGCTCTATACCTTTGTCTCATTCCTGTTATCAATATACCATAACATACTTGTTCATAAGCATGCAAACAGAATTTGTATGGAATATGTGTAGAGCATAATGGGAGATCACCCACAGAATTATTATTCTGGCACTAACTATACCTTAACCCTTTCAATCCCCCCTTTGACATGATTTTATTATGTCAACCATGTATGGTGTGAGAGACTCTAGCAATTAACAGATGGTGAATAAGGCAGGTCCCTGCATTGTGTGTCAACCCAAGAGGCTTGCACCATTGGTTCTGCTACCCCTGCCTCCCCCCTTGTGGACACCTTAGCACGGTGCAGTGATGTCTACAGAATTATTATTCTGGCACTAACTATACCTTAACCCTTTCACTCCTGTCTCAGAAGGATCAAGGCCATCACAGGAGACCCCTCACATCCCGCCCACCGCCTGTTTGACCTGCTTCCCTCTGGACAACAGTTCAGATCGGCCAGGTCCCACACCTCCAGACTGACAGTTTCTTCCCCTGGGCCATCCGAACTGCAACCAGTCAGAGGCCCCACCTCCCTCCCTCCTTTCGAACGCTCTTATGCACAGAACTGAGAACCTTTTCATTATCACTGTAACTCAGCTGTCTTTCCACTCCTCACTTTCATGTATATTGACCCATCCGTGAAATCACTGCTGTACATATTTTCCATAATCCTCGGGCCATTTTACTCAGTTATGTGTTCTGCACTCCGCACTCATGTACATAGTTCCACCCGTGAAGCCACTACTGTACCTGTGTATACACCAATGGGCTATTTATTATTTTTACTTTTTATTTCTACATCAGTCATATGATTAATCATGTATTCTGTAACTGTTTTATTTCAAATTCTTCTCTCTTACTTTATTGCGCAGTAACCTGGTGGAGCACCCACAATTTCGTTGTGCTGTACAACTGTACAATGACAAAAAGCCCATTCTATTCTATTCTATTCTATTCTAAAATCCTACATCAGTGCCTAATCTATAGACTCGCAATTAAAATGAAAGTGTGGATGGAATAAAAATAAACTGGTGTGTGATCATCATATAATTAAAATGACGGGTGATTATGGCTGTAACAAGATCCCAGCACATGCCATTTCCTGAGATCCAGGGCTGCGCGATGTCAAAACACGCCACTTAAATATCATTGAACAATACACTTCTGACGATAGACGTCCTTTTACCTGATCAAAGCGGATTCTCATGGATTGCACCATAAGGCTGCATGGCCACCAAATGTATTTTTTCAGCCCTGGGTGGCTATTTTCCATTCATTCTCTGTGTAGTCCAGCGTTTACAGTGCTGAGCGCCCACGGCACTGAAACGCTCTCGGCAGTGGCCGTTTTTTGTCGCGGCGCTCAGAGAGCTCAGAGTTGAAAAACGTTCAACTTTTCAGAGACTGCAGCTGAGCTCGTCAATGTCAGACCTTAAGCAGCCAATCAGAACTGCTGCGTGGGCGGTGACATAGGACACCGGTACTAGTCTGTACTCAGACTCCTGCTTTCCCTGTCATCATATTTTACATCCAGAGCTGCTAGAAAACGTTTCCTGTCCATTGTTATTTAGAGACTGATATTAAAAAATCTGTAGAAAGTCTGACAATAGGAAAAGCGGGAGTGATGAACTGAGAGTGACAATCCAGGGATACAGGGCACAGACTTTTTTCCCCCCAGAGCGCAGCGTACAAATGCTGAAAAAAAAAGCTCAGGGCGGTCGGGTGACAAAAAATGCGTTTGGTGGACACGCAACCTAATAGTAATGCACATTAGATCACGCGCTGCCACACCTCTTTGAAATGAGGCACCTCCTCCGAGCACATAGCTGGCACACTGTCTACTGGTAATTTGATGGCGTGATGCAAGACGTAAAAAACAAAATACACTGACAGAAAAACACTGACGCACGGCGGAAAGTCTGTCTGAAAAGTGCGCAGATGACCGTCCGTGCACATTCAGCTGATTTTTCAGCCCATTCTTCACCATTCGTTCTTTTTAACATAACTAACTGTGCATCACCTGTGATTGATGTCTTCCTTATTACCAAGCAGCATTACTATCACGTGCATTTTGGCTCACACACACGGGCTTTGGTCAGCACAAAACCCCTCTTAAACCGTCATGATCACAATTCACTTTAGATAATTTGCCTCTTTGCATTAAAGGGATGGGAAGGGGTGGGGGCAAACACTTTTTCACACCACTGTACTGTAAACTATGTCAAACAAAAGTAGATACAAACCTCTGGTTGTAGGGCTAGATAATTAACAAAAAAAAAAAAGGCAAAACAGATGTTCAGGACATACAGTATAACCAGCAAATCTTGTTGGTTATTTTTTTTTTTCAGTTTTTCCCCTCTCCCTGCTCTGTGCATGTGTGTGTGAGAGCTGTTATTTATTACCCCTTTAAAAGGTCTCTTGCATCCATGATCACATGACTTTGCAATCAGGAAGCAGTGCGCTTACTGTATATCACACAGCTGCTCAGAAGTAGGAGAACACAGTGGAAAAATTCAAGCAGCATGTGCCTAAAAGAAATGTTATGTCTGTTCACATAATACGTGGCAACTGATACTTTCTTTCATCTGAAGATGCCAGGAAAAAGTAAGCAAAGTGTAGAGAAACTAACACGGAAATGCTGTTAGCCTCTAACTGCTATCCATTTCAACTCAGTCATTTTACAGTGGAGCAATGGACAACTAAATGGACAAGCTAAGGTTTAATTTACCATCCCGAACAATAGAGATTCATAACCCCCATGTGGTGGCAACATAAACACTCCCTAAATGCAGCTAGCAAGCTAACTAGCTGCCGGTGCAAGATATCATTTAAAGGGGGAGTTACTTCTAAAGACAGTGGGTGTACGAACAACTAGGAGAAGCTTTTGTGTTTCGATCTGTGCTGTTAAATTATGGAATGGATTAAATGTGGAGTCTTTCCATGAGATGTTCATTATGGCTCGAAGGTGTCTCATCATGTACATGTGGAGTTTCTTCATCTGCACTCTGTAGACAGTCCAAGTTTCAGCACCGTACAATAGAGTAGCCAGTACTGTCGCTCTGTACATTTTGCATTTCACACAGATAGACACATGCCGATTGTTCCACAATCTCTCCCTCGTTTCCAAACACAGCACTCGATCTTCCCATTCTGAGAGATAGTTCATCCTCCAGCCGAGCATTCTCTGAAACACTACTCCCTAGATACTTGAAAGTCTTGCACTTGACTAGTGGCTCTGTAACAATGCTGATCTCTTCTGGTAGTGATGTTGATAATTGGAACTTTGGTGGTTGATAAAAGCACTCTGTCTTCTTGATGTTGATTTGGAGGCTGAATTGGCTAGCTGCTCTTGCAAATTTCTCCGCTAAAGATTGCATATCTTCCACACTGTGTGCAACTAGAGCACTGTTGTCAGCAAAGAGCATTTCTCTTACTACCTTTATCGATGTACATTGAACAACTCTGCTTCTTTCCTTGTTTGAATGTATACTCCTTCTGAAGTGTCTTTGAAGGTCACCTCAAGCATGGCTGCCAGATATAGCGAGAAGAGTGTAGGTGCCAGCACACACCCCATTGCTTACTGAAAAGTCTTTAGATATTGAACCACTCATTGCCACGTTTGCTTGCATACCTGTATGGAGTGCCTTGATCAGGCTGACAAACTTCTCTGTACAGCCATGTTTCTTGAGTACCTGCCAAAGTCCTTGTCACGAAACAGTATTGAAGGCTTTACTGAAGTCTATGAAGACTACATAAAGCGGCATGTTCTGTTCGATACACTTTTCTTGAACCTGTTTCAAGCAGAAAATCATGTCCATTGTGCTTCTTCCACTTCTAAAGACTGAAGACAGGGGCTGTGTTTCTCGATCTTACAGCCGCCTATGATACGGTCTGGCACAAAGGCCTCCTCCTGAAACTTATAAAGGCGATCCCTGCTTGGGCAACAGCAATTATAAAAACCCTGCTGACCAACCGAAGGTTCAGAGTCCACCTCAGTCAGAACACAAGTGCATGGAGAATGCAGAAAAACGGACTCCCACAAGGCTCAGTTCTAGCTCCAACTCTGTTCAACCTCTACATAAACGACCTGCCTACTACAAAATCCCGCAAATTCATCTATGCAGACGACATCTGTTTGGCATTCCAAGCACCAGACTTTGAACCACTGGAACGGGTGCTCACGGAAGATCTTGCTAAACTGGACCAGTTCTGCAAAATCTGGCGCCTAAAACCAAGCCCAGCAAAAACCGTCTCCAGTGTATTTCATCTCCACAATGCAAAAGCTGCCAGAGAACTAAACATCCACCTGAGCGGACTCAAGCTTAAGCATGCCCCAAATCCAACTTATCTTGGAGTGACCCTTGATAGGACCTTATCCTTCAAGGAACATCTAAAGGGGACGGCTGCTAAGGTGAAAGTACGAAACAACCTGCTCTGCAAGCTCGCTGGTGCAAAATGGGGTGCGGCAGTCTCCACCCTGCGCACCTCAGCACTGGCCCTTTCATACTCTGTAGCAGAATATTGTGCCCCTGTCTGGTCCAGGTCATCTTACACACACCATGTAGACACCCAGCTCAACTCAACCATGAGAACTATAACTGGAACAATCCGCTCAACACCACTCCCCTGGCTCTCTGTACTGTCAAACATAGCCCCTCCACACATCCGGCGAGCAGCATTAACTCAAAGGATGCTCCAAAAAGTTAAAGATTTTCCTCACTTACCAATCCATGCAGATATCTACACCCCACCCACTGCCTGACTTTCATCCAGACGGCCGATTTGGAAAAACCCTCCCCCAGCTGACTTTACCATCCAGACAGCTTGGCAAGAGGAATGGGAGACCAAGGAGGTCCCAAACAAACAGCTGGTGATAAACCCCAACCAACAGGTCCCGGGCACCAACCTCCCAAGGAGACAGTGGTCTACACTCAATCGCTTCAGGACTGGACATGGCCCCTGCTTGGCCAGCCTTCACAGATGGGGCAGTAGCCCTAGCCCACTGTGCGCATGTGGAGAGGAGCAAACTATAGAACACATCATAGAGGCTTGCCCGCTCCAAAGACTGGAAGGATTACACACCCTCCATACAGCAAACCAGGAGGCAACTGCTTGGCTTAAGGACTTTGCATTCGCTAAATAAATAAATAAATAACTTCTAAAGCCGCATTGGGTTTCCGGTAGTACATTCTGCAAGATGTGTTCATTGAGTCTGTTCAGTACCTCGGTAATTTCCACAATCTTTCCTGTCACCTTTCTTGAACAAAGGCACAATACTTGCATCCTTCCAGTCTTGAGGTACTTTCTGGGCATCCCATATCTCTTGAATGAGCTTGTGCAGGCAGTTGGTCAGCTGAACACCACCACATTTCCACACTTCTGCTGGAATTCCATCCCTTCCTGGAGCTTTACCATCCTGTGTTGTCCTGATAGCTGCCATTAGTTCATCAAAATTTGGTGGTTCATCCAGACTTGATACAGCTGGTCGCTGCACTAGAGCTTCTTTAGCCTCTTCAG